>OX031069.1:31545234-32745234 GCA_943736015.1 Tridacna crocea
CAATAGTACAACAAATTCAATCTTCTTTAGAAATAAAGAAAAAAGAAAAAAAGAAATAAAAATGCAATTTAAAGAAATTTATGCTAACTAAATTGAAATTATTTTCCAAAAAGAATTAAAAAAGACAATACTGGGAAAATAATGTTTTTTACAAATCTCTTAAAAGTTTTCACTGATGCAAATAATATACACGTACATGTATAAAAATGATAAATACAATCATTATATATTTGGACAATGTGTAAAAACAGGACCCAGGTTTAACAAAACAATACAGACAAGGTTATCATGTCATCAGTTCTTATCTTCCCTTTATCCGTTGCTAAATCTTTTCACCCAGTCTTAAAATCTCACTTTGCTCGATACTGCATTTTTTATACAAAAATTAACGATAGTGTCGTTTTTAAACTAAAATGGACGCAAGATCTCAATTTCACAAATGTAAACGAATACTTTGATCATAATCACAACAAAACATAGAATACTTCAAGACGTTATAGATTTTTTGCTTGCAATTCATTTTTATGTTATTTAGCGTCAAAAACGGCGCAAGAGCAAATTTCTTAAACCTTTATATAGAAATAAGAAGGAGAATGGGTCAGTAACTTTAAATCAAAATGGACGCAACTTCCCATTTTGCTACAGGAATTAAAATTATATTGAAGTAAAGTAGAGATATTACAGAATACTTCACGACGTTATAGATTTTAATCATTTTAGAAGAAAAATGTGTTTTAGTCGATCAAAAAATTTTCCCTTCTGAATCCTATATGACAGGCCGTTATCGGAAATCCTTTCGGACCAGATAATCGATAAGTTCCAAGGAGAGTAACTCTTGCTCGACCTGTAGCTGAAAGTTGGGGATGGTAAATGATGTTCACCTGTATACACCTGGACTGAAAATGGAATGATCTAGTCTAAATTTAGCATATGAAGTGTGGTAAGACATCTATTTATAAAACAGTTTACCCTTTCTCAATATGGCTTTTCCACCCCTCTTCAAAAATGAGTGTTTGCAAAGGTACCGCAATAACAGGTGGTGAATTGAGTTGGAGAAAGCAATTTTCATCTATACTGTGTGCTGAACGCTACTTTAAAAAAAGTTTTGTAGATTACATGATCACGTATTCGTTAACAGAGATGTAAATAATATTCCAAAGAAACGCCCATTTAAACTCTTTAGCGGATAAGCTGTGCCTATACCACACTGGAGAGACCTTACGAACTTGCTCCTTTTCAACGTTACTGTCCCTGTCAATTTTACGTACCCGTTCGAGTAAAAAACATGGCTGCGCCCACAAGATTACACAAGGTAAGCAGAAAAATATACTTCTATAACAACCAGATGAGTAGATGGGCTGTAGATGGTTGTCGCACGGAATGTCTGGGATGTCAGTGCATATTTCTGTATTGTTCCTTTGGTGGTTTGTTATTTGTTAAAGACGTTTAATCCAACAAACTTACGTCAGCGACTGCGATTTCTGAATAATCAACAAACGGAAGTCAGCAAAAAGCTTTTTTAAACATACAAACACAATAATCTGAAGTTTGTGTTGTGTCAAGTGAATCACATATGCGTTATTCACCACAGTTGAAAACAAAAAAACTATACGACATCCATTAAAAAGCACTTTTCTGTCAATTTTTGTGGACAACGCTCCACGCTCCAGATCACAATAAAACGATCCAGTTCCTGAATTGAAAGAGAGAACGATATCATAATGTGATTGTGTACGAGTTTAATGATTTTTTCCCCTTTTTTTAATCAATATGTATAACTGTCTACTTGTCCATCTTTCGTTTTTTCTTTCCGTCAAGTTTATTGTCCTTTTGATGCTTTCGAAATGAAATGCCATGATATAGACACAGGAATTTGACATTCTATAACCAAAATAAATGATAAAATATGGAAAGAAAATATCCCCTATATAATATAAACATAATGTAACGTCTCGATTGCAAGTGCCAGCTCAAGACAGCCTTTCCCACCCAAAATCACCCACGAAACAAACAATGATCATAATTTCCTGTAGCATAGCGATAGACAATACAAAAATGTACCTGCGACATTCGGCGATTCCTCAGTAGACACCTTTTAACCGGAGACAATTTCGATTCATCGAGGAGGCCATTCGCTGACGCCACGGGAAGAGCCAGGAAGCATAATTTCGGATTACGAATTACTATTATTTTTTTCGTTTTTAAGATATATTTAGGGATATAACATTGAATTTAAGATTTTTCTAGAAGTAACTAACAAAAGTATTTGACCGTATTCTCTTTTAAAGACAAGATATTTGTCTCTAATACGTAATCCGAAAATACACTTTCTGGCCCTTTCTGGGAATCCCGTGACGTCAGCGAATGGCCTCCTCGATGGATAGAAATTGTCAAAAAAAAAGTAAAACATGACGGATATTTCCGGTTAAAAGGTGTTTCCTGAGGGATCGCCGAATGTTGCAGGTACATTTTTGTGTTGTCTATCGCTAGGCTAACAGTGATCGGTAAAGAATTTATTTCAATGAGACAATGTCTCCTGTTTTTAAAAAACCAATGGGACATTTTCAAAAGTAATGAGACATTTTTATCTTCAGATGAGACGTTATAAAGATTTCAAGTAAAACACTTTATTCTGTTTTACTGTTTTAGCACATGAATAATTTAAAACTGTTCATTTTTCCATATATTATAATTTCCAAACGAGTTAAAAACAAAAAACAATCAGACATATTGAAAGCATTTTAAAACGACGACTTCACCCAGCCCCCCCCCAACCTGTCTGCTATAGATCTATATTTTTATTTCATAAAACAACATTTTTTCACTCATGAACCCGTAAATTTAGCTTCCAATTATTGTTTTATTCAGAGATTTGTGTAAATTCACTGTTTAAATTCATTATTAAAGATTAGAAGATAGTTTGAAGTCCCCCTGATCGGACGATGCCATGCTGCTCATTGTTTTGTCCTGGGTTTTCACGCTTTTTTGGCGATCTACTTTTTCGTGACAATTAATTTTTGGAGAAGTATTGCTACATGATTTGACATCAGTGTGTCAGTTTAAATAGCAAATAACTTAAAAATTTGTCACTTTACACTCTTTACACTAGATAAGAGGAAAAACACCTTTGTTACACTGTCATAAATGACTCGCCAGCTTCATTATCACCCTTCTGCTATAGATCAATATTTTCATTTAAAAAACAAAAAAACATTTTTTTTTCACTCATGAACGGAATTTAGCATTCAGTTATTGCTTCATTCAGAGATTTGTGTAAATTCACTGTATAAATTCATTATTAAAGATGTGAAGATAATGTGAAGTCCCCTTGATTGGACGATGCCAAGCTGGTCATTGTATTGTCATGGGTTTTCACGCTTTTTTGGCGTTCTATTTTTTCGTGACAATTAATTTTTGGAGAAGTATTGCTACATGATTTGACATCATCCAGTCAGTTTAAATAGCAAATAAATTAAAAAATCTGTCACTTTACACTAGATAAGAGGAATAACACCTGTGTTACTCTGTCATAAATGACTCGACAGCCCCATTATCATCCGCGTGTCCTTCGCATTTTATACCGATCTTGTTTAGCTCAATTTTCTGCCATATGCGCGCAAGCTAGATTTTATGAAGCTCTAGACCATAATTTCATGCGTCAGATATTTTTCATTGTCAAAGACAGATCATTTCAAATTTCCATGTCTCAAAACCCGGGCTCAGGGATCAAAATGAGAAGCGTGTCGAGTTGTCAAGTTTTGTCAAATAATCCATGGACAAAAATTTCTTTCTCATTTTTCCGGCTAATTTTGATGTTTGTTATCCACTTTTCAATCGAAGATTGTGATTAATAGTAATCACAAAACCAAGAATTCAAGTTTAGGCACCAAGCGAGTTCAAGAACCGACTACAATCGATTCCGGGTTTTCTCAATCGATTATCGGAATCGGAAGCCAAAACCAAATGACTTTCGACTATAGTCGATCATCTGCCCACCACTAAGTGATAGATACAAGGACTTCCTGCAATGAGCAGTTTAATTTATGGCTCTGTCCCTATAATTCAAAAACAATATCTCGGATATAAAGTCGCACTTTATCAATGTATTATCGAGTAACATTCCCGAATACCGATGTTAAAATTAGATTCTAACGCATACGATCAATAATAATATTCACAAAATACGAGAATACCTAACTTCACTTTTCTTTTGTTTTAGTTTTAGAAGATTTGCAAAAAATATAGACGCAACTTCCGTATTCCTATGAGACAGTTAGGCGCATTTCTAGAATTTTGAATGAGACAATCATTGAGTTCAACGTGTTTTAGAATTGTACTTCCATTCAAGTATTTATTTAACTACACTACGACTGTGACTACGATAATTAATGTATAATTTTGACCAACTTAATAACAAAATTGTTCACTATAACACTAACCCATACGCTTACCGTATTTTCAGCTCAGAAGCTGAATCGTTGTATTGAATTTAGGAGCATCTTACGTTGTAATGTAAAAATGGCAAAATATCCTTAATAACTGCAATTTGATCTTCTATCGGTTTATAGTTCTGAGGATAATCTCTGTATTGGTCATCTGACACGGCACACACTTCAGAATATCGAGTGTATATGTTTTACAAAGGTTTTTGGAGACTCCAAGTAGTGTTTTTCCAGAAATCGTAGTCGCCGACGAAACTTTGTTGGATTAAACGTCTTCAACAAACGATTAACCACCAAAAGAACTAAAGATTAACGTGCACTGACATCCCAGACATTCCGTGCGACAACCTGCAACTGCATATCTATTCAATAACATGTTAAAAAAATTATGTTTTTGTGCTTACCTTGTGTAATCTTGTGGGCGCAGCCATGTTTTTTACTGTAGTGGGTACGTAAAATTGACAGGGGCAGTAACGTTGACCAGGAGCAAGTTCGTAAGGTCTCTCCAGTGTGTATACGACCCTGAGGTGGAAGACTAAAAACAGGGTGGGAAAAGGCGAAATTGCTCATATCGAGCATTTTCTCCATTTTCGCACAATGTTTTAAACCATTTTAGTTGCCATGGCCACTAAATGAGGATGAGATAATTTGTCATCTGCAATCCCATTTAATTTGAGCACGACTAGAAGTTATTGTAGAGTTAATCTCTTGTCATAATAGCCGTGGATATTTGTAACGACTGTGAGGTACAAAACTTATGAAAACTGTAGGAAAAGAAGAAAGGGCTCATTATGAATAGTTACTTCTTTTTCTGATTGTACAGAAAACAATGCGGGAAAAGCAGGAAATATTGAAACGACCCAGTGCTTCTTTAACTTTATGGCACAGTCTTTACAAATATATTTCAACACAGCGTCATAAGAGATAAACTGAAAGTAGCTTTACCTTTTATTCTAGATGTTGTTTACACTTTAAGTTGACTTTTAGTTGTACAAGATCTCCGTGTTTACGTGAAGAATGTGGCAATCTACCATACATTAGATGGGCAGTCTGACCGATTTATAGCCAGCCAGACTATACATGAAACAAACAGTAGAAGCCTCTAGTCTAAAGGGTTTTTTTTCCACAATAGTTATCGTGTGAGTAATCCAGGATTCCTTGCGAATGACCTTGGATCCTAGTCACATGACTGCAGTGTGTACATAAATATTCCGCTTGAATGCACTATTATTTTGTTGTATTTAGACTGTGCAAACTTTATTCATTTAAGCCGTCTTAGGCAAAGTCTTGGTTCCAGAAAGAATGATTTTAGCACTTCATCACATTTGAAAACATATTGTGCGATCCAATATTCACTCGAGACATCATTACTTTGTATTGTGAGATCGTCACGCTTGGGGTGAACGCTTTTGGATTCAAAGTGCTGATAGCTTCGATTATACTTATTTTCTTGAGCAGAATTACATTGAAATATTTGTAGTTTGCATGTTTTTGCAAAGAGATAGTGTATTTAAAATCATTTGCTTCTAAGGCATAACTGTAAATTTCAAGGTTTGATTAATATAAATTTTGGTTCTTACGGCATAGAATATGGAATAAAACGCCCGATGTCCGTCAAAACTAGAAAACACCAAACCTCGTTTACATAAAATGTTTTTCCATAGTTAGATAGTGGCCAACAAAGTTTTACAGGTCTATACAAAAAATGCAAATACTGAGTGAAACACTTTATTTGTTCAGAGTATTTTCAGTTGCATTTGGTGACTAAGGGACGGTGTTTTAGCCTTTAATATTTTAGTCGAAAAAGTTGAGTTCATATGGGTACTACAGTTAAGGCAGAATAGGAAAACAAGCTTGTATTGAGTCTATGCTATTGTTAACAAGCGGGTGCTTATATGGGTATGTTCTTCAGTTTTTCTCTCACCATGTCAAACATTGTGGGAGAGATAGATAGCCGCGGGAAAAAAGTTTTTACTTTGAAAATCCTGTGGTCAGTTGCCGAAAAAAAAAAAAAAAAACACTGTCGAAAAAGTAAAACCTGATTCTACATAAAAGATTTGCGAAAAGTAAAAACTGATTCTACATCTTTGCAAAGATTTGCGAAAAAAAATATTGTGGGAAATGGTCCTTACACTAATTGATGTTTTTTCTTTGTTTAAGTTGCTTTGTTTAAAAGGTTATGAAAGCATGAGTTCAGCTTACCAAGTTTTATATTTACGGCATGACAGCAGCGTGAAACACGGTGCAACATTCACACCAAGACACAGAATACAAAGTGAAGGTCACCGAAACTGGATTAGATGTAATCTTGGTCTGCAGGAAAATGGAGATGCAATAAGGCAACATGTTGACCTAACTTTTAAAGGTTATTGGAACAATTACCATTTTCCATGCTGCAAGGAGCCTAATTGTAGACGTCCATCTCCTCATAGTCAACATCCGTGTAACAAATGGTACTGTGGTTATCATGATGAAGGTGATCACCCGAATGGTTGGTGTTATCACATTAGAAGGATAAGAAACCCACCTGAATGGGAGATGTTTACAAAACCGCATTGCAGTGAATGTCACCGGCAATTTGACTGGTTGAAAAGTTTGTTTATTGATCCATATTCCTCAGAAATCTACTGGGAAAATGTAAAATTCCCAGTTTCAGCGAAGGGTTATTGAGAATTAGCAAAAGCTTTCATGCCACGTGGAAGCAGTCATATTGACACTCCTGAACAAGCCGAAACATAAAGAAACGATTGTTCTGCTTACCGTAACGAATAAGTGCAAGCTGTTTGACTCTCAAACATTCGACCGCGACGCTGTTGATAAGGTAAAACTGTTAAAATTATTGAAATTACTTGCCGAACGAATAATCGATAATGACTTTGTATAAATCAGTCATGGCACGGCAGCCAGTGCGTTTTTTGGAGTTTTTGTTCTGGTACTGGGGATATGCTGTCCAAGCTGTTTGCTGCTTTCCCTCATCACCAGCATCAAAATACTGTTCGACGGTGAGAGAGGACTAAGACATGTTAAACCAATTACCATTAATAGCCGTTTATGAAATGGCTGGGCTGGGATTCGATCTGACGGCCGGACATTAATGGCCCAGTCTATGATCAAGTTCAAGTTTAAGTTCAAAGTAGTTTATTGACGAAAAACATTTTACAATGTTTCATTGCCATCAATAGGCTGAACATGAATTGTTATACATTATACAGAAACAAATCAAAGGATGGAATTAATGTCCAACGACAAAAAATGGATATGTGAGAACAACAGAAAAACGATATTAATGTCGGCGTAATTGAGCAAAGTAATGTTGTTTTAGGTGGATCGGAGTTCGAATGCTAGATAAACAAGTTTGGCAACTTTGTTGAGTAATACTGCAGACGAACTACCCATCAATTGTACAAATTTACGTTTAGTTGGCCACCTGCCGTAATACCTTGGCAAAATTTCGTTTCTCAGAATACTATATTTTGGACAGACTAACAAAAAATGGTATTCGTCTTCTACCACGTTCATATCACAAAACTGACATAACCTTTCATCACGTGGTATATTATTATGACGTCCGATCTCAATAGATAATTTATGGTCTGAACAACGAAGTTTACATAAAGCCTGTCTGTATTTATCATTATTCACATGTATAATATAATTTTCCAATTCAAAGCTATCCTTGTAAGAACAGTACAAACATAATTTACTAGAAGGCCCAATTTCGCTGAAATACTGTTGTACATACTGGTCATACACTCGCTGGATTATAGCAGATATATGACCAGTATAAACATCAGGATTATTCCATAAGTACAGAAAACCCAGATCACTCAATAAGTGTTTTACATTTGCAAACCATGAATTGCTGTGATTTAAGTCTGCTAAATAATAATCACATAAAAACTTATGCATAAGACTACCTGTTTGAGAACAGATCTTGAACCAATATTTTATTATTCTGATCTTCCTTAAAACGCTTAATGGGAAACGACCGAGTTCGCCATACAGCCAGGCACTCGTTACATTTCTATTTAAACTCAAAACCTTTTTTAAAAATCTAATATGGACTTTTTCAATATCTGGTGCTTTATGGAAACCCTAGATTTCTGAACCATAGTTTAAAATTGGACTGATCATGGAATCAAAAAGTTTAAGCTTATCTCTAATATCGAAATCAATTTTATCAAAAAGAGCATAAAGGGAGAAAAGTGCTCGACTACCCTGCTCGGAAACCGCCTTCTGTGCCCGATAAAAACTTCCGTTACAAGATAGGGTTACACCCAAATAAGAGAACTTTGTGACAACATTTAACCGTTTACTGTTATAGTAGATATCGAGTTCCTCAGGACGGTTCCCCTGTTTAAATACCATTACTACGGTTTTTTCCGTGTTGACTGTTATGCCCCATTTGCAACAATATCTATGCAGTTGGTTAATTAAATTTTGGAGCCCTTCGGGGGTATAAGATATCAAAACTGTATCGTCTGCAAAGAGTAAAATAAATATTTTTAGATCGTTTAACGTAAATGCATCACCGTCGTTTACTACTAAATTCTCGTACATATCATTAATGAATAAGATAAATAAAAATGGGGATAAGGGTTCACCCTGTTTCACGCCTGAGTAACTTTCAAAAGAGTCAGACAAATTTCCCTCTGTGCGTACACAAGACTGTACCTTTTTATAAATCGCCTGTAACATTTTAACTATTTTGGTCGAAGCGCCATAATTCAACAGTTTTTGCCAAATGCCATTACGGTACACAAGGTCAAAGGCCTTTTTAAAATCAACAAATGAGCAATACAGCTTTCGTTTCTCTCGTTTAACAGCCTTATCAATGATACAGCTTAAAATGAAAATGCAATCAACAGTGCTTCTCTGTTTACGGAATCCATATTGACAATCATAGGGATGAATTGTCTCCCCTTGAAATATGGCGGCCGTATATTTTTGAGCACTGCTGAGAAATTAGAAGAATTGAATATGGGAGTTGATTTAGAGACTTATAGGGTGAGAATTGGACAATTCATTATGCCGAAGAAATCCAGGTATCGGTTGAATAAACTCTGTGTCCACCAATGTACGATAAAAAAGGTTATAAGACTGGCAATTCTGTTCGCTGTATTGGTAACACTGGGTGGGGATGTAGAGAAAAATCCCGGACCTGGGCCTGGTCAGGTCAGTAGTAAAAGTCAGGCTTTGAAACAGACTGTATCGTATGCAGAAGCAGCCAGGTCTCCACCAAGTAATTCTTCGACCCCATCCCCCTCACCGTACCTAGAGCATAGGCGAAATGTAAGGACACGGGCACAAAAAACAGTGAACAAGGATTCGGGTGGGGTTTCTCATGGAAGGGAGATCGATCCTACATTGCCTCGAAATGATAGGAAAGCGCAGGCTCATGAAAAGACATTGGCAGACAAAAGGAATACAAGACAAAGTAAATTATCAGTGGCTGATAATGGTGATATAAGCTTAGTTACAGAATCTGATTCTGATCAACTCCCTGACCTTATACGATCATTGAAAGTTGACATGAATAAAAATCATGATGGCATCTATAAATAGCCAATTAACCGGTTTGACCACTACGATAACATCACTGTCCTCAAAAATGACCGAAATTACAGACAAGTGTGATCAGCTGGTTCTTGAGAATAATTTGTTGAAAAAAAGTAATTCGGACTTGCAGAGTAGGGTTACTAATCTTGAGAAAGCAATTGACAATATAGAAAATCAATCTAGAAGATCGAATTTGATTTTTGATGGCATTGAGGGCGAGTATAATGAGCCGTGGCATGTTAGTGAAGAGAAAGTTAGAACTGTTGTTCGGTCTGATCTGGGTATATCGGAAGCAGATGAAATGAAAATAGAGAGGGCCCACCGGCTGGGAAGTAGTAATAATAATAAGTTTTCACCAATCATTGTGAAATTCACTTACTTTAAGGATAGACAAACTGTTTTTTGGAGCAGCGAAGGAGAATCTTGGACGTCGGTCAAGTATTACAATTAGGGAAGACTTCTCACTTAGAGTGAGAAAGCAAAGGAAACAACTCAAAAGGTTTATGTACGACGCCAGGGATAAAAACCATTTCTCCGTCCTAAATTTTGATAAACTTGTGATAGATGGCGACGTGTATTGCTATAACGAAGAGGATGATACAATTAACTTGATTAATAGGAGACCACGTAAGCAGATGATGCGGTCGCAAACTGAAAATGGTGCACGTGATAAGTCGAGATACGCCGGCGCAATTGACAAAGAAGCAACGCCCTCTTCCCAAAACTTAACTGAAAAAGCCAATCAAGAAATACCTAGGGCGGGTCCTTCTACCCGTAATTGGGAAAATTCAACCAATGAAAACAGTGCTCAGTATCAGAGTAATGAATATGCAAATTTAGTATGTGACGATTGATGTGAAGGCCAGGATCCCAGGGACAGCGATACAGACTATTCTTCTTTTAAGATTATTTCTTGGAATATTGCTGGTTTGAAAAAATATTCACAAGATACCGAATTCAAAAAGTTTTTGAAAACTTTCAATATTATTCATTTATCCGAAACATGGGCTGATAAAAAAGATGAATTTGTGAACTTTTTAGATGATTACAGGTATTTTGACGTTATAAGAGATAGGAAAGAAAAGGCAATTCGAAATAGCGGTGGTATTTCAGTTTTTATTGAGAGCAATGTCTTCCGGAAATTTTTTGATTGTAGATTACATGTGGAATTTCCGGAATGTATTGCCTTTTTATTAAGCAATACATTAGTTCAAGTTTTTGGAAAAAATGTTATTCTACTATTCGTTTATATATCACCAGAAGGTTCGATTGTCTATGAAAATGAAAGTAGCAATGGTATTGAATTACTTTACGAACATATTCTTTTGTTACGTAACGAATTTCCGGAATGTTTGTTATTTTTAGCCGGAGATTTCAATGCAAGAACTAAGGATTTACTGGACTTTATATCTGATGATTCACTAGAATTTATTTTTGGGGATGTTGCCTATAGTAATGATCCCATTAACTTACTTGAATTTCCAAGAAAAAATAAGGATTCTAAATACAATAATTTTGGTATATCACTTGTAGAAATGTGCAGTGTTTTAGATATCCATATTCTGAATGGAAGAGGTTTTCAAGACAGAGAGGGCCATATTACTTGTATCTCCGGAAACGGATCTTCAGTAGTAGATTACTGTATAGCTTCAAGTGATCTTTTTCAGTTTGTTGAAAATTTTCAAGTCCTAGATAATAGTAATTCTGATCATTTTCCCCTGATTTGTTCGTTGAAATTGCCTGTCATTACTGATTATAAATCAATTGATGAATCTCTTGACAAATACATTAATAATAATGAATATAATACATTTAAACCACTAATTAAATTTTACTGGAATGAAAATAAACGTGATAGATACGTTTCTTTGTTCAATTTGAAATTTACGCTTAGCTATGATGATATTGTATATTTGATTGATACAAATATAAATCAAGTAATTTCCATGTTCAATGATATGTACACACAGACCGCCACCGAATTAAATATGAAATGTAAAAGCAGACCAATTAATCTAGAATATAGTCGAGTAAAAAAACAACCAGTATGGTGGGATAATGAGTTGCAATCTTCAAAAGATATAAAATATGCATCCTTAAAATTGTTTAGAAACAGCAATAATATAAATGATCTTAACATATACAAAAACAATAAAAAAGAATTTAAATTAGCATGTAAGAAGAAAAAGAATTTATTATGCGCAAAAAGTAGACAAGAGTTGATAGCTTGTAGAAATGACCCGAAAGCATTCTGGAATTTACTCAGAAAGAGGCTTAATCCTAAGGCAGTGCAGCCGAGAATCTCGGGTCAGGCTTGGTTTATTCATTTTTCTAACCTTTTGATGAGCAATGAAATATTTGATTATAATTCTGAAGACCTGAACCCAAATAATGATAATAATCATATCTTAAATACACAGATTTTAGAAGATGAAATACATATAGCTATTAAAAAGATAAACCCGAGTAAATCGCCTGGACCAGATGGTATTCTTGGACACTTTATTACGTCAACACAACATGTGACTATCCCAATTTTAACTAGACTCTTCAATGCTATTTTTAACAGGGGTGAACTCCCTAAACTTTGGTCAGAGAATATTATTTGCCCAATACATAAATCTGGATCGTTAAAGGATGTAAATAATTATCGCGGCATTTCTCTTAGTAATATTTTATATAAAATTTTTGCTAATATTCTAAATACACGTCTATGTCGATGGTCCAATGAACATAAACTCGTAGACGAAGCTCAGGCTGGTTTTAGAGCTGGTTATTCAGCAGTAGACAATATGTTTATCCTACATGCAATGATTCAGAAATATCTTTCTAAACGAAAAGACAGATTTTATGTTCTTTTTATTGATTTTGAAAAAGCATTTGATAATATATCACATAAAAAGTTATTTGAAAGTTTATCTTGTAAAGGCGTTAATGGAAAATTTTTGAAAATCCTTTTAGAAATTTATAAGAAAAACAACTCCTGCGTTAAAGTAGCAGATTCCTGCACTAGTTACTTCCCCTGTCAGAAGGGAACCCGGCAAGGGGATACCTGTAGTCCACAAATTTTCAATCTTTTTATAAATGACCTCTGTAGTTATGTGGGAATTAATTCGGACACTGGTATATTTATTAACTCAAACATTCCTAAAATAGCTTATCTTTTATTTGCTGACGATGTTGCTTGCCCGGCTGATACAGTGGCACAGCTTCAGCGCCAGATAGACAAAGTTGAGAATTTCTGTAAGAACACTGGCATGAAGATTAATGTTAAAAAGACCCAAATTGTTATATTTAGGAAAGGGGGTAGATTACGAAAAAGTGAAAAATGGAAATTTGGAAATAAACCTTTATCTGTAGTTAGTTTTTATAAATATATGGGAATACTTTTCACTCCTAAATTGAAATGGACAAAGGCTCTTCGAAATCTATCTGCACAAGCAACCAAAACGTTAAACTGCCTTCGTGTATATAACTACCAATATGGGACACTCTATTACCAAGATCATTATAAGGTATTTGATACAATGGTTAAACCAATACTTTGCTATGGGGCAGAACTTTGGGGTTATACATATAGAGACATCGTAGAGAAAGTACATGTCCAAACCTGTAAACAGTTTTTAGGCGTTGGTAAAACTACTTGTAATGCTATGGTTTTGGGTGACTGTGGTAGATATCCTCTATGTTTAGATTATTTTGTTAGATTTATCAAGTACTGGTGTAAACTACTACAGATGCCGAATAATAGATACCCAAAACAATGTTATTTAATGCTGAAATATCTGGATGAAAATAATAAACATACATATGCTTCTGAAGTAAGAAAACTTTTGTTTAGCTATGGATACGGCTTTATTTGGCTATCTCAAGATATAGGCGATATAAATAGTTTTATCAAAGAATTCAGATTTAGAGTTAAGGACATATTGCAGCAAGATTGGCATAATAGCCTCATTAGTTCTCCAAAAGCTAATTTATATAGTCAATATAAGTCATTATTGAATGTAGAAAGTTATATTTCATTTAATTTTCCATTTCATCTCAGACAAGCGTTTGCAAAATTCCGATGTTCCGATCATAAATTAAATATTGAAGTTGGTAGGCATTATAATATACCCAGAGAAGAGCGTATTTGCTCTTTTTGTCTTGAAAACTCTTCAATTTCAGTGATAGAGGACGAATTTCATGTCTTCTTTCAATGTAAAAAATATGACTATTATAGGACAATTTATCTTGGACATAATTATATTTGTAATACTGAAAGGTTTATTTCATTTATGGCCAGCAAACAAGAGTTTTTACTGTTAAATATATGTAAGTTTGTCCATAAAATACTAGAAATTAATAAGAATAGTATGTAATATTAAATTCTTGAACGGACAGAAAGATCTTGGAATGGATAACATCTGATGAATTTGTAGAATATAAAATATAATACAAAAACGGAAGGGATAGGGAGTTTTGTGGACAAGGAGATAATGATAGTATTCAGTATTTCTTCCCTCTCCCCCAATGTTTTCAAAGCCTTCCATTGCAGTTCGTTAAAGGCCATGATTATTTGGTAAAGAGTTTCAGTTTGAATATTCAAAAGTTTTTTTTTTATCTTTTGTATAATGTGCTAAGTACTATAATGTAACTACACATGTCTTGCCATTTGTCAATGCGTTGGACTTTATTATTCAAATGGCTGTGTGGGAGGTGGAATTTTTAATATCAATTTTAAAATTTCCACCCCGCACATAGCTCTTTGACCTGTATGTATTTTTATTTCTTGATTTTCTAAATGTTATCTGTTTATTAACCCAATACCGTACAATCCCTACTTTTCACGCTCTTGAGAAAGAAGCCTTTTGAGGGCACTGTAGGAAAAGGAGAAAATGCTGGTAACCAGAGTTTTCTCCTTTTCCCACAGTATTTTCTACCCTTCCAAGACGACAAATTTCTATATTTCATTCACCTTTATTTTGTCGTCTGCAAATGCTTTTAAATTGAGCCAGTCAAAAATTTTGTCGTGTGGTAAAGAGTTAACAGTGACTTTCATGCCTTTTTGTTAAAGGGAATTATGAAATGGTATATGTTGTACGCTGGGCCAGAGGCCTAAATACTCAATAAACTAATAATAAATCATGTAAAACATTGTTATTCTCAGCCGACTTTCACAGGCGATTGTCCAATAAAATAGAAAATATTTTGGAAAAAAATGCTTGTTAACGTTATTCCACGATAGTTATTAACATCAGATAGATCGCCCTGTTTAGGTACAGGGACAATAACCCCTTTCGTCCAGCTTGCAGGGTACAAACTGTTAGTGTAAATGTAATTGAATAATTTGCATAGCAAAGGACTTAAAAACGTTTTACATTCGATGAACATTTCAGGTAGTAGTGAATCAATTCCTGCACTTTTTCCATGCTTAAGACAATTAATGGCAGAAATTACTTCTTCCACAACAAAATCCTTGTCGAGCTCAAAGATAGAAACAGATTCCCTATTATCGTCGTTTAAGAACAATTCTGTTTCCTCATTAAAAAAAACGTTTTCATTTGAAAAAAGGGTTCGGAAATGATTAAATAATGATGCTTTATCAATTTTACACTTTTTATATTTTGATTTAAACTTTTTAATTTCACTCCAAAATTTACAAGGATTTCATTCAGACAATTCACGAAGTTTACGTTTCTGTGCATTTTTATATTTACATTTTGCTCGCTTTTTAGCAGTGCGGTACTTTTCTGACATGCGATCATTAAATCACGACTTAGCTGTGTTTTACATTTACTGTATGACCGGCTTGCGGAACGAAATTCAAGCCGAGCAATCTCACAATCACCGTTAAACCCGGACTCTTAAACTTACGATCATATCTATTTTTAACAGTGCACGCATTACAATTATTACCAAAAACTGTTTTTGCACAATTCAAAAATATGTCTGACAACTCATCTATGCCTCTATTCAAGTCTTCTTCATTTCGAGTTATTTTAATAATAAAATTTTCAACCGTATGCATATTCGACTGCAATAATCTTCGATAATCCTCGGCACAGTCACCCTTCCAACTAACCTTTTCACTGCGAGACGTGGCAATATTTGGGTTAACCGTGTTATTAATATCGGAATTGTTACTAAATGGATGCATTTCAAGAGATACTTGGATTGGCAAATGTGACGATGAAATATGGAAGTCATGCACAATAAAATTGCTAATGATGGAAAACAGATTGCATGGAAAAATGGCGTAATCAATCAAACTACAGCCTGTCGTAGACATATAAGTAAATTGACCATCAGCCGCGTCATCCCCAACCCTCCCATTGACGATCCTAAGATTACTGCTTTTACATAACTGCAATAACTTTAAACCAGAAGCATTAACTGACTTGTCAAAACTTAATCTGTGAATGGTACCATCGGGCAACATGTAAAATTCACTGTTTTCAAAAAACTGATCTAAAACTGGTTGTTCATTCATATAATCCAACCTTTCCCCACAACGAGCGTTCAAATCACCTATTATACAGAAATCGCCATCTTCTGAATATTTGATAAGTTTTGACCCTAATAAATCAAAATAATCAGAATTGGGTAGTTCATAATAACGTGAGGTGTTTGGAGGGATATAAGTATAACAAATGTATAAACCATTACTCAAGCCAAAAAATTCATGTTTCAGTTGCACTACAATAAAACCAGTGCTGTCTTTTTCCACAATGTTTAAACCTGGCTTTAAAAACGACTTATACAAAAACCCTACTCCACCATGTCCTCTCTATAGATTATTATTCATGCTTTCAGGTCTTGGTACAAAAACACTGTCAAATCCGTTTATTTCAAATTCATCATTTTGTTTTTGATCAACTCAGCTACTTGGCATTGTATTTCTTGTGAAATATCGAATGAATCTATTTGTTTTACATGTATTTCCGATTTTAGTGATTCGATATGGTCAGATTTGGTTTGTTACTGTCAAAATCGTTGTCCAAGAGGTATGAAGAGCTATCACGTTACGATTTTGCTTTAATAAATATAGAGTTTCGCAAAATTTTGGACAGAATGTATATCTATTTAAATGGAAAGGAAAGCACATCGGTTGCGCATGTATGATGTCTGTCAACCAAAAAGAAAAAAGGTTCAAAAGAGAATCCTAAATTACTGAAATTTTATCAGCAATAAGAAGAAAAAAAAAGAAAAAAAAATATGTAGATAGGATCTAGAGCGTTCTGTTTTATAGAGTATTCTAGAAACATGAAGAACATTTATTGTTTTTTTTTTTTCATTGTAGTTATTTTTAGAAACAGGTTGTTTATGAATAAGCTGTTTCCTAACAGATGATGTCATCTTTCTAGAAGAGACTAATCTAGAATTTTCCCAGCCGATATAGATAGGAGTGACTTACTTAGTGGTTGTAGACTTGAACTTGGACTTATGGCTTTGAGGATACAGAATTAGTGAAGTGTTGGATTTAACTTGGGGCATAGATCTGTACGTTGGAATTACCCGGTATTGTAGCGCCGCATGAGCGGCGGCACTATATTTTTATTCGGTTTTGAAAAGTTCATACGGAGGCAGCCATATGGTTTACTCGGCTTCCAGTCATTTCGTAATAAGATAATTTCGTGCCTAGACCATTTCGTACAATTTTGGTCATTCATACCCACCTATACTTTATATTTTGGTCATTTCGTTCTCACTTTAATCATTTTGTACCAACTTTGCTCATTTTATACCCAGTTTTTAATATCAATTTGGAAATGTACAACCTAATTCTACTATTATTTTCTTGTGATGTTTGCCGAATGACAATTGCTTTTGTCCATAGCTCCGATTGAACTTTGTGTTAAATTTCGCCGAAGGATGGCTACGATTGTGACTTAGCATTATTGCATCTTTCTTTTTTAAAGTTTTTAGTTGGATTCTAAGGGTTGTTTTGGGCTTTTCAGTTCATTTCTCACCGATTTCTGTATAAGTTTACTGTATAAGTTTACTTTGGACAATTTGAAATGCTGTAATGTGATTATTTCAGAAACAACTGATTTTCAGCGCCGTTGATGTTACACATCAAAATTTTCTTGTCTTTTTGTTAATCGGTTGCAAGTTAAAACTATTTTTAATTTAGGTTAGTTGTTAACTGTTAAAGACTTTTTCATTATTTTTTTTCTCTTCTTTCTTTCTTTCTCTTTTCGCTTGGCTCGTAACAAAGTATACAAGTTATTTTCTGTCCAAACATTATAGTCCGAGTACCTGAAGTTTTCGAAATTTCTTTTGTTACTTTTCAGTGTTGAGTGAACGAATTTTTAATAAGGTCTTTGACCAAAGCTAGTCAATAAATTTTTCTCAGACATAGGCTGACGTATGTTCTTACACTTATCGACCAAATATTTTTTTTTCTCTGGATAGTGCCGCAGAAGATATTTCTACAGTGAGCTGCAGCTTAAACGTGGCGGTTTACACGTTTTGTTGAGTGCTTCTTTCAATCAAAGACGCATACCAATAAATTCACACGCGCCAGTGATCAAAAGACTGTTACAATCTGCTTAGAAAGACAAAAAGGTCGAGTTCCCAAGTGGACAACAAAACTATTAGCAACTGCCAATTGAATCTAATATTGACTAATATTGTCTGGTCACTTTTTTCCAAAAAACAAAACACATTATGTAATATTAAAATAATACTAGCTAGCTATTCTTGATGGCGGCTGAAATATATGGATATGTTAGGTAGTCTGGAAGAGATCAGAAATAGTCACATGCTGCTCGGGTAAACTCGTGCGTACAAATGAGAAGATACAGCGTGGATTCGATCTATGTTCGTTTCATACAATGTGTGCATTCTATACTATACCTTTATATTGGCTTGAATTTCGATATTAAGAATTAATATGTAAGTCCATTTGAAAAAGTATTTATTCTTAATCCGCTCATACTCTTGTCAAACATGTAATATATCCGAATGGATCGTCAGTGTTTAGGAACAATCGTGTCCTGTTTGATAACGAGCAGAGGTCTTGTACGGTCATGTAACAACCCGAATCTCACCAACTTACATATATGAATTCCTTTTTAAAGTAATCGTCGTCATCCTGTTATTGTGCCGTAAACAACGAAGTTTAGTACTGTATAGCAGTTAGACGCCAACGGTATGTTATAATTCTTACCATGAAGTCTATGTCACTAACATCGTCCAGTTTGTATGCATCTCTAAGAAGAAATGGTATTCTTTAGAGTTACAACGCAAGAATTCCCCAATCCTTTACCCCACCCAGTCATTTTCTCTTGTGTACGTATCCGGCGCAGCCAATATCTCTTGTAATGGACGTAGATACAGCCTAAATATTATTCAGTTTTAAATACGACCCTAGTAACAAAATTCTAAGTAACACTTACATTGTTCAGGGATCCCATTAAAACGTAAAATCTGCTTACATTTACCTTACCCAGATTTAACAATCCTTCGGGTCAGCCATATTGGAGGATGTGACGCACACGTTATGACGTCATGTGATGTAATAAAACTGGAACGCGCGGCAAAATTCAGTTGTGTTTTTGTACAGCTTCTTGACCGAGAACTTGCATCATGAATTCTATGAAGGTTTTTCTACTTTTAAAATTATTATTTTAAATTTCAACAGCATAAAAATAGGAAAATAGGTTGTTTTATAATTTCGGGAATGAAGTATTGAAATAGTGAACATCAGTTATGGTGTTTCAGTGGAATTTGATCTAGTGTAATTTGCTCACCAGTGTTGTAGATCGGAGAACGCAAATCTATTTAATAGTGGTGTATTTGTGAGCTACTGCTTATTCATCAAGTGAATGGATGTGTGCCTAATGTGTCATTTGTGCAGGATTATTTTCGTTTCCAAGTAACAAAACAACTTGGGTAATGTGCCGGTAACAGTGTCTCCTGAATCGTAGGATACCGTCTCCTGCGCTGTAGGATACTGTCTCCTGTGCTGTAGGATACCATGTAAATCTAGTGTACCATTAATGCCAGAATGCTGCTGTTCTGTGTGCTGTATGTTAAAGTTGGATTCTAATACAAGGACCTGTGTATGGGGATCAGCGTATCTACATTGTTTTCCGTTTATTAGAGTTTCTGATCAGATGTTCAGTATTACAAATTTATAAATATTTCCGTTGAGTGGTTGTGTTACAGTCGTACTCCGTAGGATACCGTCTACTGTGCTGTAGGATACCATGTGAATCTAGTGCACCATTAATGCAGGAATGCCCTGTTCTATGTGCTGTATGTTATAGTGGGATTCTAGTGCACTGACCAGTGTATGGGGATTAGCATATCTACATAGTTTTCAGTTTTATTAGAGTTTCTGATCAGATGTTCGGCAATACAAGTTCATAAATATTTCTGTTGGATGTTTGTGTTACCGTCGTACACCGTAGGATACCGTCCCCTGTACTGTAGGATACCGTGAGTACTATTACGTAACCACTGGCCAACTTGAGGAATATTACGATCGATATATAGAAGTACCAGCTTTTACTCCTTTCCTTACATGCAAATTCTAATTCGAATTCTACAAGAGAATTTTCAGGGAGCTGCACAGAAACACCCTCTACTTTTCAGTAGAGTGAAGATACACTTTCCTGTACTTTTGAGTAGAGCTTCAACCTTCTTGTCATAATACAGTGGACAAATAATGTTTCCTGTTTATATCTAAGAAAACCTTACCATATACCCTTCTACAATATTCCATATACATAATTTGGAACTTTTAAACTTTAGAGAGCTACCGGAAATATTCTGTCGAGATAGTGTCAACATGGAACTCTACCATAAAATCCAGAAATGGACAGTTGTATTAGTATTTAGCTGTTTGTGAACCTTCTGGACTATCACTTTAATTCCTTACCTTTTATTTTACCTTGTTGTACCGAAGGACTGTATTTTTAAGACTGTCGCATTGTGCCGTTTTTGACACTTACTGGCCGCTTTAGTTTCTTTGGACATAAATGAGTTACGGAATCTATTGTAAATTTAGAGACAGTGCCTTAATAAACTTTCATATTGACCGCTCGCAATACTAGGTTTATTCAGTACTGCTATCTTAAATAACTATAGGACTAGTACACTTAAATCCACCAACTCTACATAGTTTACACTTGTTTTCAACTTGTGCTGTTCTGTTAATAAATTTAAACTGTTGTTCACCTTCAAGTATTCCATAGTCTTCCTCTTTCCGTATTAAGCTTGTAAACGTACTGGACGAACCCAATAAAAATTTGTAACTGCAGACTATGCCCCCGGCACGTTACAGTCATAACATTCTAGATTTTTTTAAAATTAGTTTCACATTTACAGATGAAATTTTGTCTTTACATTAACGGTTAGAAAGAAGTCATAACCTTAATCTGTATTATTTTCTGTGTATCTAGCTATTACAAGTTAAACTGAACAAAATAGTTTTCATTGCCGTATTATAAAGTATCTGAATTCTACGACACCTGTGAAGAACTTTTATTTTTCATTTGTTACATTATTTTCATCATATCTTACTTTTCTGAATGCAGTACACTGCAATAGGTATAGAAATGCAACTCCAGACACTGGCTAAAACCATTTTTGTGGTATTTGTCGAAGACAATACCACAATGAGTTCAAGATTGAATTTTGATAACCATGTATCTTATTTTGTATCGTGAATCTAATACTCCATCGCGTTTAGGTACACAGCAGTAGAAAGAGATTGAGTTCAAGTAGTTCCCGCTTAAATTTTGCCGGAATATCCCGGATGTTTGTAGCTTTAAAATGCTTCAAACGCTTTGGAATATCATTACTACGTTCTCTGTCCTAACCACATACAAACAGACAAAGCAATGATTATATGCTCTTTTATCCCAAAAAAAGCCAGACGGGCTGAAAAACGTAATTTCAAGTGTAATAACTCAGCCCTTTTTAAAAAAAAGGTCGTCAATGACACTGATAAATTAATCAACCTCCGAAAGGTCCCGGGCTTTAGCGCAAGAATATAAAACTTGGCATAAAGTAGTTCAATTTAAATACATGAATATTGCCATTTTCTTCATAATTTGCAGCTATCTGGGACGACATTTCAATTCAAATCTTGATTTGCAGATCTTCTATATGATACATATTTCTACATATGCCAGCGTATCCATTTTGTCATAGCGTACCCAAACTCTTTAGAGTCTATACCGAGTCTATACCGAGACAGCGTACCCAAACTTTGTAGAGTTTTAGTTCAACCATTTTGTGCAAAACCGAAGGAAATAAACCCAGTTAAACTAATTTTTTCTCAGGCAAATGACTTTTACGGTGTCACTCAAATATGTAATTTGAAATGGCATATTAAAATACATTGGGCGAGGCTATCGATCGTTGAGATACTTATTTTTGATTGAAACTAGCTTCTCGCGAAATGATACAAATTTGCCAACTGACCTTGGGCTTTTTCGTTCCAAAACCAATTCGTTCCATGGCTTGTTGGTCCTATGATTGCACTCTACTCCATTTGATTGCTCATGAATATTTATAGATCGAGGTAATAGACCATTTGCCAAATACCGTTACTGACGTGTCACCACGAGTTACTTCCCTTTCCAACCGACAATTTTTCCCAATCCTGTATATAACCGAATAGTGAAAGTGTCATATTTTTTAAATGGATTACACACTAAACGCGATAAATAAACAACCTAAAACGGCCGTGCCGTTAGTTTCATCAATTATCTTTTTCGAAGAGACACACAAAAAAGAACTGTTGTTTTATCAATTTTTCAGTAGACTTCAGAGAGTAAAGCGGTATCATTTATAAGCGCTGCCTCCTGCCGGGCGTGTTGATAGAGCTTTTTGTATGCAGACTGCATTAACCCTTTGGCTACCAAGTGCGACTCAATGACCTTTTGCAGACAATATAGATTCAGATCACACCAGGAAGAACGTGCAGTCTGATCCTAGATCTACACTATCCGATACGGAGATATTTTTCCTCGAGATATTCCTTTGAAATAACTTTTTGAGGTTTTACTATCGGCTTTAAAAGTGGCATTTAATATATTTAGTAAGATAAGGTTTAACTTAAACAAATATTCCCCTCCATTCCTAAAGAAATTAATGCAAATATACCATTTAAAGTAGGACCTGTTAACCCAGGTTACATAATGCATTTGAAAAATAAAATGTTCAGGCAGAAAAATGCATCTTTTGGCACCAATAATTAGAACAGACTTACCCTCCGCTTTTCCAAACCTTTACAAGTGATCAACGTAAGACTAAACACTTAATTATGACACGTGTGTGTTAACTAGTCGGTGCCTGAAAAGAACACAACAGCTTTTCAAATAGATCATCCACTTTGACGGTGAAACACCGAGATCAAACGTACACCCAGCTAACCCTTGACTAGCTTTTCAATGAAAATAAGTATAGCACGTATTCGCTTCCTGAAAATGAAACTGTAACATCTTTTCTTCTAGAGGGAATGGAAGGTTTGAAATTTGAATTAAACTTTGTTATTACGATAGTCAACTTATAAGGTAGTTCAAACAGGAACATGGCAAACATGCAACTATACAGATTTTTAAAAATGTTATTTCAAAGTTAAGATTTTTGCTATAAATTCAAAATGTTTGATGTCCTAGTTTTTTGTTAGTAGACTGTCTCTATCTTTTAGCAGATACTGGAACGATTTTTTGGAAAAATTATCACATTAATAGTTTAAATAAATCAAACCACAGATTCCTGGACTTCGAGCCTGTACGTTACAAACTTAGCTACAGAATTACGCAAACATTGGTTGAATAATCAGACATGAAAGTAGGAAAGGTCTATTGCAGGTATATTGATGTTATCCCCCCACACCCCATTTTTTATAACACTGAATCTTTCACCAACTCTTTACGAAACAAAAATTTGAGACTTGCCCAAATTGGAAGTCTTTGCAGATAACAATTTGAATGTGGCTTAAAAATGAAATTTTCTTTAGGACGGATAGCAAGAGAAAAGGAGAAAAGGTTGGTTACTAGAATTTTAACCCTTTTCAACAACATTTTTAAAAAACTATATTTCTAAGGGTCGTAAAAAACTTGGGTTATGTGGCATAGGGTTTTAAATAGTCACTGCGAATGTTTTCACCCGACGACAACACTTTGGACTCGTCCAGATATTTAGCATATGGAGACGATTGACTAAACGTGGGTCAAATGGTTGTTATTGTCTTTTAAAAAGTAAAAAAAAAAACCTATTGTTGAAACAGGAGAAAATGCATGTTGCAAGCCCTTCCTTTTTTCCTCAAATATTTTCGCTCACACTTTGAAAATTCGTTTTTTTTCACAAATGTTTATGAACTACATATTGATTACTTTCAGTTTTCGGTTTTTTGAAAGTGTGTGTGAGGGGGGGATGTGTTAAGGTTGAGAAAGTGAGATAAATAACAGACAGTGGGACAAATCAGCACGTCTGCCCCCTTTGTACACGGGTCGCTCGAAATACTTTGGTAAAAGGTTGATTAGCTGATTAGTGTCTTCAGGGACAGGGACAGTCCATTTAGTGATTTTAAATTACTATTATCAAACATCCTTGTTGCACTTTCAGGCATGTACCTATTGACGAATAACTTATGTTATCGATCATGAACAAAAGAAACGTGGCTTCAGATCAAAATTCAGACCTTCCATAACTTCTTTTAAGCTTCAGTTTGAGTATAAAAAATATGTATCTAATGAAGTCTTACCAAAAAAAAAATGGGTGAAGGGTTAAATCGGTGTTCCTTTGATCTCGGTATCGCACTGCAGAGTGGGTGACCTTTAGAACAGCTGTAATGTACTTGCTTCTTACAGATTAGCACACACGTGTCACATTAAATTGACTCTTCTTATCTTTTGTTTCATATCAATTTACCCCTTTGGTTATCATTAATGGTCAGGATTATGAATTTTATACAGGTTTCAGAGGCTAAGTCCGTTCTTAGTCTCTACATGCTCTTTATTTAAATACGATTTTATAAAATGCATATTTTGTCTGTTTGTGATTTTCTTTTTCAAAGGCAATATCATGAAATATGTTTGAATTGTGTTAGAATTGATTTCCATAGATTTCTTTCTATGTCATTTTCTTTTCAGTTATGAATTTGTCCAAATTTAAAGGATTTGCGAACGGGACATACGGCATTTGTTACTGAAATAATGCTTTGATTGTCCGGTGTCACGTGATACTGCTGGTGCGCCACTTATGATAGAATGGAAATATCGCTTACCGTCTATTGATTGTAATGTTGGAAATTGAATGTAAAAGGCTAGAGATATTTCATAATTATAGTTTTCAGGAACAAACTTAATTTTGTTCGATATACATGTATCAACAGGATTTTTCTCTCTATTCGTCATGCATCCTACTGTCAATGGGCGTTACTCCTGCTTCTTCCTCATGATCAAAAGGAGACCACTTATACAAAAATAAACCAAACTTTGTCATGAATACTCTCCCTTCAACCGAAAAGGTATTCATTTGCTTAGTGGGTTGACTTTTAAGCCAATATCTGAACAATATGTCTCTATTTCTTTCAAACTATTAATTCCACACATGGATTTCCTTGACAAATACCACTCCAGCGTTTTCAACGCTTTGATTAGACTAGCGAAGCTAGTCTATAGCACAGGGATCGGCACATGATACTTTGAGTTGATTTGTGCTTACAGACAGCATTTCAATAAAAAAATCTAATGTCTGTATATAAATATCTACAAGGGATAGGACTTCACAGAGGTCAATTTGCATACCGACCTCGTTCAAACCCTGATTTCTCACGAAGTTTTTAACATATCTTCGAAATGTAAAGCCCTAGCAGAAGCTAAGTGAATATTCTCAACGTTTAACACGGGTTCACCTCCTTCTGAGCAAACCCCTACGACAGATCGTAAAGAAAATCGCAAAATTGTTGCTAAAAATGCTTATTCGGATACGACCTCGTAACCAGCCATGCCATCAGTAAAATGCAATAAACGGACTTACCATACGGTAAAAAGTCGATCTGGTCCAATAGGTTATAATTTTCTTTAACAATTCCAATCGGTAGTTTTGTCAAGAGCGATCTTTTAGAAGCACAACACACATTTATGAAACTCAGAATTTCAAGCAGAATACGCCATTTTTTGCTGTTGTTGTTGTTTTTTTCGACCGAGTGACTAGATTATGGAACAAGGCATTTGATTGGCTGTTGAAAAACTCTAAACAAAGAACATAGAACAAACAGTTGCCCAATGAAATAACTCGTAGCAAATCCATTTCGTCTTGAATTAAACAGGGTCACGAGTAACAATGGCGTATTCTGCTTGAAATTCTGACAGTTTTATGAATGATCGTTTGTTGTGCTTCTAGAAGATCGCTCTTGACAAAACTACCGATTTGAAGTGTTAAAGAAAATTATAAACTATTGGACCAGACCGATTTTTATCGTATGGCTAACCCTGTCGCTCGTAGTGGGATTTAGTCTTGTTCATATACTGTTTAATAAAAAAGCAGAGTAAATTTATCATATCACAACTGTTTTTCGTCGAAAGGTACAGGCGGCGTCGCACTCAAACTTAATTCAACAATTTAAAGCTATACTAAACCGCTTCACAATAGACAATCAACATGATCATGACATTCATATTATTATCATTTATTTTATCATTTAAAGTGATGTTATAGTTGCTTTTATAGTCGCATTTTTGTGTATTTTTGACAGTTTTAGTTTGAAGAAAGATTCCAAGTAAAACAAGAAAAAAAAAGATACAGAAGCATAAGCTAAATTATCATTGTTTTTGCATGGGTTAAAGTATAAAATGTCAAACAGAATGAACTTTTTTTCAGTTGATCGGGAAGAGAAGAACACTCACGAACAGTGCCTCACGTGAAATAGCCAATGACGAAACGAGCGATTTCTTCAAACTGATGCTGAACTGTTTAGAGATGCTGAGTTCAGTTTGTATGTTTTCATGTGAAAAAAATTTAAACAACCTTCGACAAGTAAGTGGCTATAAAGAATTCACGAACATATTCTGGTATTTTAGAATAGCAATGACATAGAAACACGTTCACTTCTTGGTCAGTATTGAGCATTTTTTTTAGAAATGAAGTTCAATATGAAAGAAAAGATCTTGAGAAACTGCCAAGTATTCAATTTAACCAATTAATTCGACGCAAGAATAAAGAGTTAAAAAGGGTAAACTTCAGACAATTACTACGGTATCAAAAAAGGTATGCAAAGCTCGGACTTTTGGTTTATTCTCTATTCAATTGACATCATGGGTTTTAGTGCCTTTTTCGGATTTCAAAAAAAATTAATAGATACATATCAAATTGTTCACCTGAGTTTGATGCCTTTTTACATGAGGTATTTGAACATTCACTTTCGAAATACACGAAGTTAAATTAATCCGCTTGGACAAAAACGACTGAATGAAAATATGAGCAATATGGGAGTCTACTTAAATCTTTGATTATCAAGGATTGGAGTTATATGACAAGCAAATATTTCTAAGACTATAGTTCTATGTCTGTTAGTATGACTAGTGAATATGGTGCTGTCATCAAACTTTTGATGGGTAAAAGTTTCACTTCAACGATTCTGAAGTATCAAAAAGAAAAAAGATACTAGTGTTGCACGAGATCCTGTATCAAATACATAAAACTACAGATCTATTTGTTTGATGCCAAGGATCCTTTAATAAGCTCGACGGCCATATTGGTAGATATTTTTAATGGATGTTAGTTGTCTTTGCTCTCTGTATTTTGTAGCTGCAAAAGAGAGAATTAATAGGAGAACTAGTTCACACAGCATATTCAGGTATAATTCAAGAACTGATGAACAGCATAAGCGATCAAATTGATTCTGGTGAAGATCCTTCGAATCTCATCGAACGCGTAAGAGCAGCAATAGCCATGCAAAAACAATACAATACTGAAGCTGATTACGAGAAAGACCTAGAGCAATTGAAAGAAGAAATTATCACTGGAGAAGATAGAAAAACTGCACTTGCAACCTCGCTGAAGGAAAAAGCAGATATCATTGAAACAAAGAATACCAATATAAAAGACCTGGAAATTGAAAGCGAACGTTTGCAAAAACTGAAAGAGAGAGATGTGAAGGAACTCACAGAGGAAATCAACGAATTGCAATTGATAAAAAACGATATTTCGAAAGAAATTGATTCAAAAACCAACAGCGTGAAAGATGTCCGTCATAAAGTAGAAGATATTTCGAAAGAGAATCAGGAATCAGCTGCTTCTTAAGGATGACTCCATCAATAGACTGGAAGAAGAAAATCAGAAGATAAAACTCCTGTTGAAGATACAAAAAGCAGAAGAAAAGAAGTTAAGAGAATATATAAAGGAGATTGAGTGTAAAAATAAGAACTGATCGAAGTTACCCGTCACGCATGACAGATCACCATTACTGAGTACCTGAAAAAGAACTCATCCGAACGTACCCGAGTTTTGACGGGTATATTGGCGGATACCGTTATACATCTTTCCATCTATTATCAGCGACACAGTGGGTAGTCGGGATCACCTTTAGCTACCCTTTGCTCACTTACCATTAACCTAGATCAACTTATACGGAAAGCTTCTAGACACCAATATGTCTTCTACTCGTAATAAAAGAGCATTCTCGTCAACCACCAGCGTATTGGATACGATCAGTAACGAAACTACACTCGACCAATCCACAATTCAGGATCATTCTGACTCTTTTTCCTTAAAAACAGGGAAAAGGAAGAAAAAAAACAAAAAACGGCCTCTGACACGCACAGGAAAATGGATCAGTACTTGGGTAAAGATGGGCAAGAAAACTCATCTACTACAGATATAGCAGTGATAGAAGGGAAGTTTGATGATATAAACAAGAGACTGTCAAAAATGCTGACGAAGGACGATTCTAATTTCATTACAGAGATAATTAGGACCACTATTTAAGACATGAAAGATAAACTTCTAGGGTCTGTGATAAAAAAAATTAGGTACCTTTGAATGCCAGATTCATGACAAAAACATCGATACAGATTCTTTAAAGAAAACACTTGAAGAAAAAGACGAAGTGATTCGAGTTTTAAATGAAGAAACCATATTTCTAAAACAGAAATTGGAAATTGAATCGAAGG
Organism: Tridacna crocea; assembly: GCA_943736015.1. Lineage (NCBI taxonomy): Eukaryota > Metazoa > Mollusca > Bivalvia > Cardiida > Cardiidae > Tridacna > Tridacna crocea. The sequence continues at coordinate 31,574,360 of OX031069.1, forward strand.
AGAGACAAAAAGAGGTCAATGACATAGAACAGTATAGTCGGCGAAATAATGTCAGAATAACTGGAAATTCACATGACACTGACAAACAACAATCCTTCGAAGCAATCGAGCTCGTAGTTAAAACACTTAACGAGAACAACAATTTAGAACTACAACCAGAGGATATAGACATTGCGCATCGACTTGGGAGATGGGAAAAAGGAAAAAACAGACCTATTATCGTCAAGTTTGTAAGAAGACATACAAAATAAATTTAATGAAAAAAGCCAAAGATTTGAAAAAAGATAATTTTTTTGTGAACGAAGACCTCACCAAACTAAATCAACAAGTCTTAGCATCTCTGCGCCTCAAAGGGAACGGCGAGGTAGAAAAGTGTTGATCTCTCTTTGCAATATACATGGGTAACACACGCCCTATCGAAGTAAAATTCAAAGACTACGCAAAATGGATTGAAAAACCCTGGCCAAAGAGGAACGACTCAAGACAACCATCTTCAAAATAAAAAGCGATACTGTAGTTGTTTATTCAGCCAGCTTAGATCAAGATTGAACAGCACTAAATGTGCAGTCTGATCGTCGGTCTTCACTGTCTGTCTTGCAGCGATAATATTACGCAATAGCAGCTTTGACTCTTTACCACACAATCCTGACTTTTAACGACCCTGAGAAAGAAAGCCTTTGAGACCATTGTTAGAAAAGGATAAAATGAATATTTTTTACCCTTTCCAATTCGAAATTCAATTTTAGATTGACATTCATGTCGACTGCAAACGCTTTCAGTTTGGACTATAAAAATGTCGGTTGGTAAAGAGTTAAACACCTTGGTCTCTTTTTATGACAAAAAGCGCCAACTGGGTCTATTTCGCGCTCTAAGGACTACAGTACATAGAAACATTATGAAGGAACCATCTAACAGGAAAAGAAAAACTAAACAACTTACCTCTAGATACTTACCCCAGTCATGTGTTACAGTGTCATATTATTTTGGTGTGAATTCTCTTAACCCTTTATCATACAATGAAAACTTCGAACAACCCAGAGAGATAAGCCCTATAATGGAATTGTGGGAAAGGGAAAAGGAGCTGGTTACAGGCATTTTTTCCTCTTCCCACAATGTTTTTTTTTTTCCTAACCACAACAAAAAATGTCCATAATTTGAAATACTATGAAAATGTCGCGCAAATGCTTTCAGTTTGGATAGGAAAAAATTTACTAGATCTATATGGTGAAGATTTAAGGCTGAAGACTGCAAACAAAGGAAATAGATTGCTTACCCAGGGCATTGTGGGGAAAGGGTAATAAAGCTGGTTGCCAGCTTTTTTTTCCTTTTCTCACAAAGTTTTTCCTACTACAACAAAAACAAATTCCATAATTTAAGCTACTATGAAACTGTCGTCTGCAAATGCTTTCAATTTAGATAGTAAAAATTGCTATGTGGTAAAGTTGAAGGCATAAGATTGCAAACAAAGGAACTTGGTTGCTTTCCAGGGCATTGTGGGAAAAGAGAAATAAAGTTGGTTACCAGCATTTATCATCCTTTTCTCACAATGTTTTTCCTACCACAACAAAGACAATTTTCATAATTTGAGCTACTTTGAAACTGTCGTCTGCAAATGCTGCCAATTTGGATAGGACAATTTTTGCCAGGGCATTGTGGGAAATGGGAAATAAAGCTCGTTACCAGCATTTTTATCATTTTCTCACAATGTTTTTTCCTAACACAACAAAGACAATTTTCATAATTTGAGCTTCTATGAAATTGTCGTCTGCAAATGCTTCAGATTTGGATAGGAAAATTTGTTCAATATAGTAAAGGTTTAAGGCTGAAGACAGCAAATAAAAGAACTAGATTGCTTTCCTAGGGCATTACGGAAAAGGGGAAATAAAGCTTTTTTTTTATCCTTTTCTCACAAGGTCCCATACCACAACAAAGACAGTTTTCATAATTTGAGTTACGTTGAAACTGTCGTCTGCAAATGCTGCCAATTTGGATAGGACAATTTTTGCCCTGCGATAAAAAAATTATGGCTGAAAGATTATAAAAAATTTACCAATCTCTTTTGTTAAGGTCTGTTTGAACCTATTTCTGACATTTTTAAGCAGTTTTCTGTTCTCTTTCTTATATCACTGCTCCTTAGTGACAAGAATGACAAAGAGATTGAATATGCTTTTAAAACGGCGAGAAGCTTGAATATCCCTGTCTTCGTATACATTTTAGACATATTTGGGAAATATCATGTAGAGAGGAGAAATTGCATCTAATGAATAGATTGTAATCTCTCAGCGTTTTTTTTTTTCTTTCTGACTTCTCTCAATGTCTTTTTGCAATAGATGATATTTAGGGATTGTTAGGTAAAGGGTTAAGGGCTGTCCTGATGAACAGTAGATTTGTGTTTTGTGGAGTCGAAAATATTGTTAGAAAAGCGGAAAATGTTGTTTTATTAGTGTTTACTAGTTTTTCTTCAAAGTATTCAAGTCTGCCCTTGTAAGTCGGAATAGTAAGAACCTAACTGGTACAGACTTCACTCTACCACATAACAGAATTTTTCACTTGTCCAAATTCAAAGCGTATGCAGACGATATGGTTATTATGTACTACTTCATGGAATTCTTCATCATTCGGTTGGAAGTATCTGTGGAAAAAAAGTAGAAAAAGCCAGCCACCAGTACTTTATTTCCTCGAAAAAAAAATGTTTCAATCCTCAGAATGGATATTTGAAACTCAGGCTTGTGTGACCCGATAATGCAGTGCTAGATCTAGTTCTGGCAAAGATAAAAAGAAAGGCTAACAACTTTTTCTTGAAAAACAGGGGTGCTCGGACATTTCGCGCCCCACAGCATAAGATCAGCTGCTGCAAGTAGAGCTGCGTCAAACAGCATCCCTTTGAAAGATTTATTGAAAAGTGTAGGCTGGACTAATGTTCTAACCTTTGCAAAATTTTATAACAATGAAATAGAAACTGTAACGCGCAATTCCGTTCAATTATATTTGTTTAAGACTAGCTGAACGTTAAATAAGGTCTAAGAGTATACATTTTATTGGTTATTTATACATGGAAGTAATAGATTAACCCATTACCACACAATCCCTACTTTTGACGACCCTGAGAAAGAAGCATTTAAAAAAAACATTGTGGGAAAAGGAGAAATTGCTGGTTACCAGCATTTTCTCCTTTTCCCACAATGTTTTCTACTCTTCAAAAAAACAAATTTCAAATTTTCAGTCACATTTATTTTGTCGTCTGTAAATGCTTACGATTTGGACAAGACTATAATATTGTTGTTTGGTAATGAGTTAAGACTATATGCTATAATGATGAATGTAAGTAGCAGAAATAGAATATCATAGCCTATTAGGTGCGTTAATTATTTGTGTACAAAATTAAAACCACTCAAGAAAAAAGCTTGAACAGAGAAATTTCTCTTAAGTCTCTGTGAAGCCTTTACGGAGTTAAGCAGAAGATAAAATATCAAAGTACTGATAGTACTGAAGGCCAGAAAATTGAGGATATGAAACAACACAAGAGGTCAATTGTAATTAATACAAACAGGTAGACGGACAGGGATAAAAGCGGATTCCTCTAAGCCCCTGGAATTCTTGGTTTTTACAGGAAATTTTGAACTGATACTAGAAAACACCAGCCAGAAACTAATTAAGCCAGAGCTAGGCATGTGCTCACAGTTATGGGGTGCTTGATAATGGCTTAGAATACTTAGTAATTTGTCGTGCTTGTAAACAATCCCAAGTCAAAATTTAACTATTCAATCGGTGCACCACCAACTTTGGTTATCTAAATTTTCTGAGACATGAGATGTCTTGTAGTCCTGAATGACGTTATTTTTACATTTATGACGCAAGAACATATTTATTTTTATTGATTTTAATGAAAATACATGTAAGATAGATATCAATGTAAAATGTAATGAATAATAAAGATTGGAGTGATATGGCAGTTGGTCATGTTGTCTCTACCTTCCAAAAGTCGACGAAATTTGAACTGGTCATATTTGAAGGAAGTTGTAGATGAAAATCCAACGTAGTTCTTCGTGTATATTGAAAAGTAAGATTTTGGGGAAATTGGGAGGAATTGCTTGTTACAAGCAAATTCTGTTTTAGCCAAAATATTTTCTCAATAAAATACTGTGAAAAGGTTGGATTGTTTAGGGAAAGCAATTAGGCTCGGTTTACCTATTTTACTTGCCTATTTTACGGACAAGTCACAGTGACTTGAGCTTCGATACTTATATCTACTTAATATAAAAAGACGTTAATTCTAGTTTATAATCGTTGTCCAAAAAGGACAACTTTTGTCAAGCCCGCGAACACTTGACTCTCAAGCTTGACCTAGACCCTGGACCTGAATAAATGTTTCAAAGGGAACTTCTACTCATGATGGAGAACAATGCATTATGCTAATTTATATCGGAATCTATCCAAAATGTGGGAGTTATGGTTCCTTCAAAGTGGCCTTGATCTTGAACCTACTTGAACAGATGTTTCAAATGGCACATCTATTCGTGATGGAGGTCAATTGTGCCAAATTATTTTGAAATCCATCCACAATTGTAGAAGTTATGGACCGGAAATATCCGGATGCACACAAGTCCTAGTGAACACTAGAAATAGGTGTGACAGAGACACTGATGCCCCTGCTAAATGGTATTGGTCACAGGTATAGGTATGTCATATGACACTAGTAGAGAGAGAGAAGAAAAAATACATTAAATGACAATTAAGCGAACGACTATAGAAAAAAATTATAAGCATTTATTTGGTTTCAAATTAAAGTCAATCAAAGACATATTTTTAAGAATCACACAGGTGTAATCTATTTGTGACAGGTGTAAAAGGTGTGAAATAATACATCCTATCAACGTGAAAGAGGCAGTATAAACAATGACAAAACTACCAAATAACTCTTTGATAAAGGTAACTAATACACATAATGTACATACTTAAGACAACGAACTTTCAAAAATATTTTTTATAGACAACTTGATTAACGATATGGATGAAATTTGATGTTAGGGTCGATTTTTCTAAAATATTATTTGGGGACGATTTCACAAAAGAAATAGTCTCCAGGGGACGATTTCTCCGGGGTGATAAACATAACACGGGCCAAGCAGTTTGGGGACGATTTCTCCAGGGGCCGATTTCTCCAGCATTCCGCTGAAGTACCCTAGATTTATTCGATATACATAACACCCCTCACAAGGTACGTCAGTGTGACGTCACAGGTAGTGATATCTGACCCTTGTTATAAAGCCAATGTGCGTGTTTGGTAAGACTTGGGTTTTTTTTGTAATCGTTCCTTTAAATGATCTGAAAAAGTCTTTAGACCTCCAAAGCGTACAATGCCTAGGGACTTTGTTTTTTGTCAAAGCTTTTGTTAACTACTTATAATAGTGGAATAGACTTCGACCAACTATTAAAACCCAATCACTATTTGGTCAAAGTGTTCGTGCATATAGACATCTGCTTCCTGTCTAAAACATCAGAATATTAAACGTATTCATCTAATGTCTTTGATAAATAAATGATAGTCTTTGTAGTCCGTTTGTATCTACCAGAGCTAGCCTCATTCTATCTTCATATCGTACTTACTTTTCAATATGGCCGATATAAGTTATGAAAATGCCCAGGTCCGATAGCACTTCCTGTGACGTAGGTTGTTACCCCTTGCATAAGAAAAAGTGATAAACATAACACGGGCCAATATTCTATATGTAGTTTGCTTTATTTACAATCGCATTTTAGCGGAGACGCGTTTTGTGACAGATATGTTCAAATGTCAACACAACGTGATAGACAATCTCCGAGCAGAGTTGTCGTTCGTTACTCTCACCATACATGAATGTGAATGTTCCGGAGTGCAAGAGAGAGCGTTATAGATATTAACCGTATAGCGCGTAGGAATACACAACTGCCGGATAAAGCCAAGTTTATTACGTTACGCCTTTATTAGGTCAGTGTTAATGACAAAAACGGGATAAAAAACACACACTAGTCAGTTATTAAAGGGTCGTAATACCCTTGCAATTCCATGGCATTTTGCAGATGAAAGCTTTGAGGAAAGGAAAGCATTCACACTGTGTGATAAGCAATCTCTGTATATACTTGGGAAACTAGTTGTTTTGGCGGACTCAGCGATATGGAGTGCACACACCGTCCAACATTTTTGTCTGGAAAGGTAACTTACGATGGCTATAGGCAAGGGAATCCCTTGAGAGGGATTCTCTAGCCTAAAAATGATAAAAAAAAAAAAGACTTACTGACAACGGATGGAAGTTGAAATTTTATCTCGATTTTATCGTCTGCTAACTCCTGAATGGATTACACACCCTTCCAACCAGCCTGTATGCTGGTATTTCTCTGTTCAAGAATTTTATCGATGTCAAATTGTTCCAGAAATTTGGCATCAAATGGACTCTAAAGACTGATATTCATCAGTAATGAGCTACGTCATCTCTGTGTAAGCCCTTCAGGAGTTAGCAGACGATGAAATCCAGATCAAACTTCGACTTTCCTCCGTTGTCGGTAAGTATTGTTTAATCATTGTAATAAAAAAAACGCACAAAATTGGTTAAAAAAGAGGCACGCACGCATTTATGCCATTGTGAAAATTATCTGTGGAATTGAGGAAACTGCAGTTTTATTTTTGGAGAATTTGCTCTATACCATTCCTTGGGCTAGTGCTCCTGTTTCCAAAATGTTTTTTATAATGCATGAAGCCTTTTAGGTCATAGTTTCTTTTGATGAATGGTTACTCCTTTAGCAGACAACACAATTTTATTTTAATCTCGCATTGCAGGAAACATTGCGATAAAATGAAAATTTGTTTCACATCATATCCTGGGATACATCTAGACTAGCTGTCCTTTTCCAACAATATTTACATAAAAGCATAAAGACTTTTAAGTCCTGGTTTCTTTCAATGAACGGTTATTTCCTTACCAAACACGTTGTTATTTTTTCATTAGTGTAATTAATGATGTATACAAGAAAAAGGGAGAAAATCAATATTGTGATAATTTATCTCCCTTTTTTATCTTTTACCTTAACTATCGTGAAGTAAAAAAAAGTGTATTATCCTTTACAAATGCGAGTTAATTTGTTTACTCATGTCAATAATGGCATTGTTTCCATGACACAGCAGTTCAAAAATAAGGTTATATTTAACTATTGTTGCAAGGTCAGTTTGGGTTTTTTTTTTCCCTGCATTTCCTAATGGTGGTTGATAGATGTGACAATTTCAATGTAAAAACTCTGTATATTTTTCAGGATAAGATTCAAAATATCAAAAAAGCACTCGACTTAAAATCGGCTAAAAATACATTTCACGGAAACAGGTGAGACGGGTTTCAGCAATCCTGAATGAGAAAAGGAGAAAATGCGGTTTACTAGCATTTTCTTCCTTTTTCCAGAAGGTTTTTACTGTACACTAATTTTCTCATTCGAAAAATGCAGTTATTGAACAGTGAACAGTTTTATTACTTCCCTTTAATACGTATATCAAAAGGTGATATTTTTCTTTGCTGATAATTGAAGTATGCAATATTTTGTTGCAAAAATCAAATATTTGTGAAGAGTAATATGAAAGAAAAAAAACAATACTTTTTTGTTATTGTTGAAATCTATCTAATTTTAAACCTCGCGTGCAGTAAGAGAAAAACATTTTATAATTAATGCACAGTGTTTGTGTGTGTGTGTTTTTTTTTTAATTTCATACACTAGCGCAAAGACTGATAAAGACGTGTGAAAATTTAATTCTTCCATAGAATTTTCTAATTCTTTCATATGTTGGGTAAAATTCAACGGCAAACTCAAAAATAAAAAGAAAAAGGCATGTTGCCGAGTTAGATTTTCTGCAAAATGGCTGTTTCTATGGTAACTGTATCAAAACACTTAAAATGACTAGATCTTCATAAAAGACAGTAATACAGTGATAGAAAGTTTATTATACAATGCAAATATCATTTTCCATATTAAATATTATTTCTTGATTCTGTATGAATGAAATAATAATCTGAATTCATTCTCTTTTTAAAAAATCATTTTTCCTATTTCTTGACTCGCCAAAATATTAGCAAAATCAACATGTAGTCTTCAATTAATTCAAAATTTTAAAAAATCCCTTTCATAGAATTTTCTAAATTTTTGGTAGATACAGTAAAATTTAATGGTAAGTACAAAAAATGAGAAGAAAAAGATATGTTGCCAAGTTCGATTTTCTGTAAAATGGCCGTTTCCATAGTAACCGTTTAGGCGCTCAGACCGATCGGCACCGTCGTGTTCAGTAGACTCTAGTCTCTGAGAATGTCGATTCCGCCTAAAGCTTTCCTGTATTCTTCTGATCCTTTCCCCTTTAGATCTTTTTGCAAAATGTCCGTTAAGTCGATATTGTAGACTCATTCTTCGCTTCGAAACGTACCGTATCCGAAATTCAAGGTTTTGTCCGAATGATATACATGTGCCTTCCTTGAGAACAGTTACTCCTGTTATTGTCTCCCTTGAAATCGCCAGACTGATGTGCAGAAATTACAATTAAAGCTACGTCCTTAAGCTACAATTGTAAATTATTGAAATGTTTACTTACTACAATCTTGTGACGTAAAAAATCTACAGAGTTTATACAAATTGAGAATTTTTTATTTATAGTAATAGAGGACAGGATGGAAGAATCACGATAACTTCATCTCGATTGTCAGTTTAAAATATTAAGTTTATCACGATAATTCTTTAAGGAAACTTTTTACTATCTCGATAACTTTTCCAGGAAACTTTATTCAATTGAGATATTTTTTCAAAAATCATCACGACAGCTGTCTCGTATCTCGTGGCAGAGACATGCCACCAGACAATAGTTTTTCTAAAATTTCATTATAGATATCTCATATCTCGTGGCAGAGACAGGCCACCATACATACGAATAAGAAAACAAAAATGCGTCAAAATACTTTATACTCAATGGATTTTCTAGATAAATTTATCGCGATATCTCTTCTCAGAAAACATTTTACTATCTAAATAAAATTTTCAGGAAAGTTTGATTTATCGGGATAGTTTTCTAAAATTTATCATGATAGCCATCCCGTGTCTCGTTGCAGAAACACACCACTATAATAAATACCTGAGCTGTAACCGTGATATGATATAGTGTTGAAGGTAATGTATTTCAAAAATCGATTAATCAATGAGCATTAAAAGTTAACGCATACAAATTTCCATTCACGGGAAATTCACTGAAACGAAAGTGGAAATAAAAATAATAAATACAGAATTCTCTGAAGCTAAATTGAAACTACCCATACCTAAAATTGCAATGAGAATTTTGATCCGAATTCTGTTCCCACCCTTACCGCATATTCCGTGGGTTTCACAACTTTGTGAGGGTTCTTGCTGCAGCGTTTTTTGAGAAAACTTTAATTAACCTTTACGCTACTAAGCACGACTCACTGACCTCTTGTAGACAAAGAAGATCAAGATCAGACTGCACAGAACGTGCAGTTTGATCTTAAATTTACGTTGTCCGATAAGAATATACTTTTCTAAAAAAAAAAAGGTAACATTTATATAATTTGTGTTTCCACTATCGGCAGGAAAGTTTCAATTGGCCTGTAACACGCAAAAAGGGGCATTCAGAGTCTCGCGTAAAGTGTCGTCTCGGATCAGCCTGCGCAGTACGCGTAGACTAATCTAAAACAACACTTTCCGTTTTTACGTAATTTACTGTTTTGTGCCAGTCTACTGTTACGGGAGACCACTCCTTCCTGCATGGCATACTCCCGATTTAAATACAATACCTGGCTACTGCGTCAGAGATATCTCTTTGGCTCAGTGGTTAGGGTATTGGCTTTGCGTCCGGGAGTTCGGAGTTCGAATCCCGCTCCGATCCTTATTTCTGCCATGCATTTATTCATTTCTTTCTTTGTTACGGACTTTGTTCGTAAGATGGGGGCTCGTCCGGGATTGGCCATTGAGCCATTAATCCCATTTGTTGTCCAAAATCGGACTTCCTGCCTAATAAGGCTTTGAGTCATCAATAAATGATGACTTTAAGAGGGGGTGTGTTACGGGAGACCACTCCTTCCTGCATGGCATACTCCCGATTTAAATACAATACCTGGCTACTGCGTCAGAGAGATATCTCTTTGGCTCAGTGGTTAGGGTATTGGTTTTGTGTCCGGGAGTTCGGGGTTCGAATCCCGCTCGGTACCTTATTTCTGCCATGCATTTATTCATTTCTTTCTTTGTTACGGACTTTGTTCGTAAGACTACGGAAAAACAAAATCTAATGGAGACGTAGAATGCCGTCTCGATCACCTTGGGCGGACACTTCACGCAGATGTCCAAATATCCCTTTTCTTGTGTTGCAACCCATTTAAACTATCTAGCAGGATAAGGTTTAATAACAACCTTCTCAATGTTGCTGCTTTTCCACAAAACATTTTTCTTTCTTATTTTCAATGTAATGTGCCACAAGAGAAGACACACATAGGCCTAACCTGTCTTTAAAACATACAAATGCGAAAATGTAATTTGAACCATGCGCTGTGAAAAGAGAACTTAGGTCAGCATGCGCAGTCCGCGGAATGCGCAGGTTGACATGGGCTGAAACCTGTGACTATCTTACAATTTTCTGCATGTCATGTAGTCTACCATTCTATTTCATGATTCAGTTGGTTGTTTGACAAAATGAATTTCATGGATCCGTAATTGCATAATGATTTGCTTGGAGATGTATTAAGCCCCCTATTGCTAGAGTACGACTCATTCATCTTAATCCTTGTACACGAGCTTGAAGTGAAAAATCTTTATTTCATGCTCTCCGGGCGGTGGGATATCGAGAAATAGCAGTGAAATTATTTTTCTATCTTACACTGGTACAACACGTTCTTGCACTCTCTTGCACTCCGGATCATTACATTTACCTCTGTAGTGGGCTCAGAAAGTAGACCGTCATTACGTCATATTTTTGTCACATGACCATAACTCAAAATAGCTACACAAACGCCGATGAAAGAAAGACCAATATCGATTGTTTCGTGTGATGCTTAAGCAGCATGGGACCAATCAGACTTAAACGATAGTAAACGAACAAAAGAGGGATTTTCTGAAAAGCCTAAATATCTTTAAAGGACGATAACTTGATTTTGAATCGTACAAACTTGGATCCAGCGGTGTGTCAAATCAGTTGTCATCATTGATGGGCGCAGCTATTTTTGTTACAATCGGCGTAAGATTCTTAAAAGTGAAGAGGCTAAAAAAAAAATAGTTCCATTTAATACAGGTAAATTCATCAGTTTGAACGCACCTATAATGTATCCAGAATCATATTTCCTTTGTCTAACTTACAATTTTTCATATGAAACAGTTAAACAGTAACAAAACATCTTTTCCTCGGTTTGACAAGATTCTTGTCATTTAGCCCATCGCAGAGATGTATGTGAGGTAACGAACGACAACTCTGCTCGGAGATTGACGTTCTTGTTGCCTCGGTAAATTGCGCATGCCTAACAACCAGATGGGAAATATGACGTCATATTCCTTACATTTCTCGCGCTTGACGTAATATTGTAATGCGTTGCTATGCGGAAGGGGTACGCCACGGGGAATAACGGAAAATAAGTGTACTGGATTTTGATAAAGCTCCTCCCAGAAAGGATTAAAAGCATGAAATAAATAGAATATTGGGGTTTTTTTCGGTGAAAGATTGAAATTTATTTCATCGAGTGAACACCATCGGTAATATTTTCACGCCACTCGTGAAAATATTACTGATGGTGTTCACTCGATGAAATAAAGGCAGTCACTCGTGAAAATATTACCGATGGTGTTCTCTCGATGAAATAAATTTCGATCTTTCACCGAAAAAAACAAATATCCTCTATGTACTCAGCATCATGTTCACTTAACCGCAATAGTTATTGCGACGCTCTCCCGAAATTATCTATTATGTCATACACTATAAACGTACATTGAGGGTAAAGAAATGCAGCTATCAATATACCCACAGAGGCTATAATTGCAAAATATATGTACATAGATCTAAAATCTTGCTATATTTTAGTGAAAGATACACATCAGAATAGTTTGACATCGCAAAAGCCACGATAGAAAACTTTCAAACAATCTTTGCGATGTTCCAATAACCTCGTGGGTCGGCTGAGTAAAAACGCTTTGCTTTATACATGTAATCATCTCTTTTAGGTCATTTGAGCAATAGATGTGGCCTCTGGAGTGCCAACAAGGTATTACTCTAATTTGACCCAGAGACCTAGTTTATGACCTGGGTGACCCAATTTGAACTGAGTGTACACGTTGTGCTCAGGTGGGCTAACAAACTTAGAACAGGTTCACTACATACCAAATAACATAGCTCTATGCTTTCTAGTTTTAAAAAAGAAGAATTTTAAAGTTTTCCTTCTTTGTTCATTTGATCGAACTTGTGACCCCCGGGGCGGGGCCAGTTTGATCCCCAGGGACATCATATGAACAAACTTGGTCGAGGTCCACTAGGAGATGCTAGATACCGAATATCAAACCTATATGCCTTTCAGTTTCAGAGAAGAAGAATTTTAAAGTTTTCCTTCTTTGTTCCTGTGTTCAAATTTGTGACCCCCGGAGCTGGGCCAGTATTGACCCCAGGGGCATCATATGAACAAACTTGGTAGAGTTCCTGTAGGAGTTGCTACAAACCAAATATCAAAACTCCACGCCTTCCAGTTTCAGAAGAGAATAATTTTAAAGTATTCCTTCTTTGTTCCCATGTTCAAATATGTGGCCCCCTGGGCGGGGCCATTATTTGCCAAGTGGGATCATATGAACAAACTTGGTAAAGGTCCACTAGGATGCTACATACCAAATATCAAAGCTCCACACCTTCCAGTTTCAGAGAAGAATAATTTCAACGTATTCCTTCTTTCTTCCTATGTTCGAACTTTTGACCTCTGGGGCGGGGCCATTTTTGTCCCGAGGGGCATTATTTGAAGAAACTACAGGGAGATACTACATACCAAATATCAAAGCTATGGGCTTTCTGGTTTCAGACAAGAAGATTTTTTAAGATGTTGTAAATTTTTCCTTTTTTGTTGCCATGGCAACCAGAGTTAATGGGTTGATTCAATTCTTTTAACAAATTTCGTAGAGCTTTACCCAAAGAACATGCCTGTCAAGTTTCAAGATGATTGGTCCGCCGGTTTAAGAGAAGATGTTTAAAGGAATTGTTGACAGACGTACAGATGGACGCCGGACAATGACCGTTCACAAATTGGAATTCACCGTTGGAATTCGATTGAAACGTGATAAAGCGATTTATATCTTTTAAAAATATCATACAGTTTTCTCATATTTCTGCGTATGTTCATATATAGTGACCATAATCTTCTCACACTTGTTATGCCACGACAAAACAACTTCAAAAAAAGCGACTTTCAGACATGTGAAAATCCGAATTTAAATCCCTGTATTTCGTGAAGTTAGCATCACAGAACACTAGAACAATTTTTTGTTAACATACTCTGGTTTAGTTTATTCGATTTTGAAACTTTAGTCTGGAGTTACCCTTTAATAAGACTGCAGTAAGTAAAATTTCGAATTGTAGCTTAATTGGTAAATTTTGGCAATACTCAAAATGAACAGAGGTCTGTAAAATCACAAAGACGCCTCGAAATGTCTCCCACAAGCAACTTCAAAACCATTCAGGGAAAAGGAGAATTGATAAGTTTGTAGACGAAGGTGTTCCGAAACCGTATCTATTTATAGGCACCATGAATGTCAGTTGTGGGCACGAAAGCAGAAAAAAAAAAATACGATAAAAGTAAGAATTATCGTGATATTTTTATCATGAACTTTTTTTGTTTTATCACGAGACTTCTCTTAAGTTATAGCAATAGCTTTCTCGTATCTCGCGGCAGAAATATGCCACCACAATTTTTAGCCAATGAACAAATACAATTTATTTATTCGGTAGTGAAAGAGTTAATATGGCGTTCTTAACTGGGCTATAAGGGGTATAGATAATAATGACTGCATGTGAATATCATTTGGATTGGTTTCAACTTTTTGTCATTTTTTTCGAACTTAACCAAACAGAATAATACACATGGATTCCTTCGGATAGCTATAATATGAATATAGGCAAAGCCTATAAGCGAGCAGCGCTGCAAGTTTGTGCTACTTTGATAAAGTATGCATTTATATATAAATTTTCTTATCAAATGCCTAAAAAAAGCAAAGTTACTGCAGATGAACTAACAAAAAAAAAAAAGACAAATGAAGAGAATATTAATAATCCCCTCTACTTTTTCCCCTCCCTTTCTAACTTTCTTTCAAGCTATTGATTAATTTCTCAAATGCATCAGAAGTGAGAGGCTAAAAGTGCTGGAATTATAATATGCCTGAACTGGGTATTGAACCCACAACCACCAGGTCATGAGTCAGGTACATTACATACCACTGAGCTACCTGGCCAGGATGGTTTTGTTTCTGAATTAGGCAAAAGAGACAAAGACTTTGAACTGGTCTGTAATGCACATTGTGATTGTATTCAAATTAGTATGATGATGTCGTATTTGCTGGCAAAGCAGTAAACAGAGTAACATAATGGCAAATCACATCTATTATTTGAACACAAAATTTGCACCTTTTCCTTGATGTGATTTGATAAGAGGTCTGCAGGCTTGTTCATCTCAATGTCAAAATAGCTGATAATTCTCACAGTGAACTTAATACATTTTTTTATGTTCATCAGGGACATCTGCCATTCATGGTATTCATGATAAGATACAGTTTTAGAAATCTTGGTTTCCAATGTTATGAATTCTCCTTTTAGCTGAATAGTTTTAAAGTTGTTCTTAAGTGGCATTTCAAGACATCTTTATAATTAACAGGCCAGTTCATTTCATGACTTGTGTAGTCAAATTTTAACTATTAAGCTACAACTGTAAATTATTCAAATTATAACTGCCATTATACTGCCACCTTGTGAAATCAAAAACTACCAAGTTCATTCAAATGGTGACTTAAGTTTTTATAGATGTCAATAAATCGGTAGAACTATCACGATAATTTCATTTTGAATATCATAAATTATTTGCACAAATTAGAAATTTTGTGTAAAAATAATTATATGATCTGATCAATGTGAAATTTTCTTGATACCAAAGTTTGTCATAATTTGTATTTTCAGAAAACTTTTCACCATCCAAATAGATATTCTAGGAAATGTTGAATCATAATCCAATGAGTTTTGAGTTGTCTTGGATAGCTTAGTGCTGAAGGTGTTGAGTCAATAATTTTAAGTTTCTGTGTTAGATCCTAAGCCAAGATACATGTAATGTTTTACTTGTATGGCAGTTTCTATGGGTTAGGAAAGCCACATCCTAAACATGGACTGCTTTTAATACAAAGGAAAATAATTTATGAAAAGAGCTGTTAGCTTGACACAACTGAAATGATTTTGAAATGGAAGTACAACAGCAATTGATCAGTCCGAAAAAGTCCCAGTTTCAAAAAGGATTAGGCCAAAAGAGGCTGGTTGAATATCATGGGCCTGATCATTATCTGACATTGAATTCATATCCATGTAGTTATTTGTATTTCTCAATTAAAGTTATGAAAAAAAAAAGGTTCACAATCATGGATAAAGGGACATACATCTATGAAAGATTAAGAATTTTCAGAGATTTAGATTCGTAGATCTGAAACTTTGCAATTATTTGTTTAAATGAACTTTTATGTTACTTTCCATTGTAATTCAGCATACATAATGTCATTAACCTTTGGCTGTTGCATGCTTTGCTCAAGGATACTCCTTCATAACTGGCAGGGCAATCAGGGTTTTAACTCTTTTACCACACAATCCCGACTTTTAACGACCCTGAGAAAGAAGTCTTTTGAAAACATTGTGGGAAAAGGAGAAAATGCTGGTAACCAGCATTTTCTCCTTTTCCAACAATGTTTTCTACCCTTCCCAAACCAAATTTGAATTTTTCAGGCACATTTATTATGTTGTCTGCTAATGCTTTTAATTTGGACTAGTCCAAAATTTTGTCGTTTGTTAAAGAGTCAAACAGGATTTCAAGAGAACAAATTCTTTGCCTTGACTTAGAAATAAATTTCATTCACCGTCAAAAAACAAACCTGTATATATTTTAGCGGCTTCCAAGTCTTTGCCGTTACTTTATCATAAATTTACTCATAACTCTTAACATCAGACAGCTGATGGTTTTGCCTTAATGAAAGAAGCTGAAATTTGTTAGAAACAGATGAATACAGGGCTGAGAAAAGAAAGCATCATATCAGATTTTGTTTTGATAAGTCAATATTAACTTAAGAAAATTGATTTTTTAAATACTTGTACATTTCAACATGCCCAACATACAGTCTACCATATTATTATTTTTTTTTTATTAAATTGGATGATTAGGAATGGTTCAGTCAATGAAGGCATACTGTACTGTAGAAGCAATCATTTGATTGGTAATTAGTTTGAGCCCAGCCCTGGTGCAGACAATCCTAAGTAGTGGTGTCTTTTTTCTTACCCTGGCCACTGCTGTTTCAAGATGACTCAACAGTGTAGGCCCATTTTTAGAGAATGCTATGTTGTGGGTAGATCTACAATAAAAGCTTGCACACACACACACACACACAAAATCATATTCTATGCAAATTGAAATCTAGATGTATACCGTCAAAACATCAGAGTGAATACTGACAGGGATTGATCAGATTTAGATTTTACAACAATGACTTTATGGCACCTGGATGCAATCCAGAACAAAACAAGTGGGCTAAAAGAGACCATTTGAAATCCTTTCGTTAAAACAAAATGAAGAAAAATCACTGCTGCGAGTAGATCTAGACCATTTTTTTTTTAAACTGAAAAAAGATAACCTTTATAACCAGCTGTAAAGTAGACTAGATCCCGATGAGAAAAGTTTTTTTGTTACATTATGTTCAGAATGAAAGACACGCTCGTAAATCCGTCTATGTAGCCTTCCTATACATAGATTAAACACACTTTGCTCGGACAGTGTTGACTTGGGGACGAGTTAAGTACTGGTCGATTTGTTTCGCTCCCTTCACCGTAAAAGACTGTAAAAGTTAGGGAGAAATTCCGAATCAAACATGAACAACGTTTTCAAAAGCAAGAGCGCGAAAAAACTTCAAAGCACAGATCTATTGACTCACCCGAAATGATTCAGCTGTTTTATTTATCCCGTAATGTTTATTTCTGTATAAGGAAATTTCCGTTAACTTAGACAGATAACGGAAAAGACCGAGTTCCATCGTATTTGACCAGATCTCGCGAGGATCTCGTTTGTAGACTGGGACACTGTTTCAAATCATGTGACTGTTAAGGGTATAAAAATAATGGGTTAGAAACGCTCGTAGTGACAGTCTTCTTACATCACTTCCGTCCGCCATATTTAAATTTGTTTACTTCCGGTCCACCACTCTCTCGAAGGCATAAGGTATGTACAAATTTGACACCATTTGTACCAATGAGCTCTCGCTTCGCGAGGCGTCGCTTCGCGACGCCTCTCGTGCGCTGCTCGCTATCAATTATATATCAAATGTCTTTGTTCTTTGACATATGAACTCTTTACCAAACAACAAATTTTTAGGCTTGTCCAAATTGAAAGCATTGCAGATGATAAAATAAATGTGACCAAAGATTTGAAATTTGTTTCAGGAAGGGAAGAAAACGTTGTGGGAAGAGAAGAAAATGCTGGTTGCTAACATTTTCTTCTTTTCCCACAATGTTTTCAAACAGTTTCTTTCACACAATTGTTAAAAAACCACACAACGTAATAACAAGACTACAAAACGTAATGTGAAAACTGCATGATACAACAATTTTACAACAGAATGTATTAAAAAGACATCATCATGATAAAGGAAAACATCATAACGTAATCTCAATGCTACATCACGTCTTACAGTATCACAACGTAATAAGAAGACTACATAAGGTAATGAGGAAACTATATGACATAACAATTAAATGACATAACGTATTAAAAAGACATCATCATGATAAAGGAAAACATCATAATCTAGTCTCTGTACCACATCACGTCATATCATATCCCCAGAACGTAATAAGAATACCACATAAGGTACTAAGGAAATTACTTTACATAATAATTTAACACCATAACGTAATCACAAAACAACATCACGTCCTATCATATCCCCAAAACATAACAAAAGTACTACATAAGGTAATGAGAAAACTACATGACAAAACAATTTAACACCATAATGTAATCTAAAAATACCACCACGCAATAAAAAAACTACATAACGTAATCTCAAAACCACATCACGTCATATAATATCCCCACATCGTAATAAGGTAATGAGGAAACTACATCATGACGTAACAAATTAACACCACAACGTAATCTTAAAACATCATCACGTAGTATAAAGACCATATAACGTAATGCATAGACCACACCTCGTAACGCATATAGCAAATAATGGAATAAAGAAAACGACTAGACGATCTAAAATATCACATAAAGAAATGTTTTAGGACAACATAAGACAGTTATGGCGTTCCATAACAATCCATGCAGAGTGACGTCATTCTATATCGAGTGACGTCATTCAATGAATGGGTTATTCAATGGAACAGAATCTTCATCCGTGTGTTTACTCCAAGTTTGAACTTGTTTTCCTTTCATTAAGAATTGACCATGTTAGAATCGAAACAATCTCTTTTTTATCGTGGTTTATTATTCAATAAACCATGTTGTGAGTCATGAGGCGCCATAAATAAACCACTCGGGCTATCACCGTCGTGGATTATTTATTGTACCTCATACTCACAACTGATGTTTATTGAACGATAAACCACGATAGAAAGAAAAATCATTTCTTAATTTTACCACGCTTTCCTTGCACTGTGTTTATAGTGCCAAATTCACATAGCATGTTAAAATATGTGATAACCTGCACGGTATCATGTAATATGGAGGTACATTAAGCCTTCTTTTGCTAGAACAGGGCTCAAACATATGGGTCATCGTTTTAAGGAAAGATATATAGGATATGACATGAGTGGACTTCGGAGATAAGATTTTATCAAACGAGTCAAGGGAAATGTTATTAAGCGAGCCTTTGGCGAGCTTGATAACATTTTCCTTGACGAGTTAAATGGAATCTTATCTCAAAAGCCCACAAATGTCAGATTCTTTTTATCACATAACGATATTTTACAAAATATAGATCAGATGATGCAAAAGCACTCATAAATGCACCCGCGGTATTTTCCATCAGACCCATTCACTTGTATGAAATGCGTACAAAATGACGTCAAAAACGACGTCACACAAATGTGATATCAAACGTGTGTAAGATACAGAGGATATTTGGTTTTTTTTCGGTGTAAGATCGAAATTTATTTCATCGAGTGGACACCATCGGTAATATTTTCACGAGTGGCGCAGCCACGAGGGAAAATATTACCGATGGTGTTCACGAGATGAAATAAATTTCGATCTTACACCGAAAAAAAAACAAATATTCTATTTATTTTATGCTTTTAACCCTTTCTGGGAGGAGCTTTATCAAAATTCAGTACAGTTCTTTTCCGTTATTCCCCGTGGCGTACCCCTCCCGCATAGCAACGTTACGTCAAGTGCGTGAAATGTAAGGTATATGACGTCATATTTCCCATCTGGTTGTTAGGCACGCGCAATTTACCTAGGCAACAAGAACGTGAAAATCGGTATTTTCACTGGTGGTGCCAGTGTAAGATCGAAAAATATTTTCACTGCAATTTCTAGATATCCTACCGGAAAGCATGAAATAAAAGAAAATTCGTAATGGGTATATCACACTGAAAACAAGGGAGGTTATGTGATGGAATTGCCTTTTTTGATTGTCAGAAACTTGTCATAGAGAGTTAACCCAAACTAAAGAACAGCACTTTAAATTGAGAGCAATTGCATTCGACATATTCACTGTAGCACAAATGGTAAACTTTGTCATTGATAATGTAAATTTTTGTAAATAGATCTAATATATAGAGTTTATTTCATCAGCTTATGGTTAATATGGGGAAATATTTGCCGAAAAAGGGAAAGGTGTGCGAAAATAACGAGTGCCATAAGGCACGAGTTATTTTCGCTGACCTTTTCGTTTGTCAACGAATCCCACTTTTAAAACTAGTGATCTCAAGTCTGTAAATTTGATTTTCGGTAGGAGGAAATTATTCACTGTGACGGGGAAATAATTCCCCCCCCCCCCAGCTTAAATTGCGTCGTTTCCTTAACCCATAAAATTTCTAAAAATAGACACATGAAATTAATATTACTTTTTCTCTAACAAACAAAAAGCAATTTATTACCCACTAGAATGTTTAGAAAAATATTTTAGCCGTGCCCTATGAAAAAGGGGCTTAATGTTCTACCTCATGATAAAGGCGGTTGTTTAAGAAAAAAGGTACCTATTATTGGATCCACAATCACGTGATGACTTGCTTTACAGAAGGATTACGGAGATGCACTAAGCCCCCTTTTGCCAGAGCTTTAACCATATATAGATTATACCTTTAAACATTAAGCTTTATCAGGGGAGGTAACAAATCTAGTTTTTTCGCGTTTATCGGGAAACGATACACTTTTTTGTGTATAGACTGGATAGACCCGCGATAAAGGTAGTATATCCCGCCTGACATCTCTCAGAATGGTGACAAAATTTTGTCGACACAAACGTGGATATTTTGAAAAATAAGACTCGATGAAAAAAAAGTTTAAAGGATTCAGTCATTTTGGGAAGCGAAGATATTCATTATAGCTATTTACATGCACTTATAATTGTTGTTTTTCTGTTTCTTTAAGTAGTTTTGTTTAAAGTTTCCAAAAGTTTTACACTCACGGGATAAAAGCGGTATGGCAACATTTACTCCAAGAAACAGAATACGAAGTGAAGGTCACCGGAACTGGATTAGATGTAATCTTGGTCTACAGGAAATAGGAGATGCGATAAGGCACCATGTTGACGTAACTTTTAAAGGTTATTGGAACAATGTGTACCATAGCTGCTGGAAAAACCCTAACTGTGGACGTACATCTCCTCATTTTCATCATAAGTGTCATCAAAATTGTCAATCGTTCAATCATTATCATTATCATTGGTGTTATCATGATGAAGCTGATCACCCTAATGGTTGGTGTTATCACATTAGAAGGAATAGAAATCAACCTGAATGGGAAATGGTTACAAAACCGCATTGCCATGGATGTCACGAGCAATTTGACACGTTGAAAAGTTTGTTTATTGATCCATATTCCTCAAAAATCTACTGGGAAAATGTAAAATTCCCTTTTCGGGCGAAGGATCATTGGAAATTAGCAAAAGCCTTCATGCTACGTGGAAGCAGTCATATTGACACTCCTGAACAAGCCGAAACGATTGCTCTACTTAACGTAATGAATAACTGCAAACTGTTTGACTCTGGAGAATTCGACCACGACACTGTTGATAAGGTAAGACTGTTAAAATTACTTTCTGAACGAATAATTGAAAATGACTTTGCATCATTTCAATCATGGCACGGCAGCCAGTGCGGTTTTTTTTTTTTTTTTTTTTTATTTATGCACTAGTACTCGCTGCCTTTCCATTCCACCGGTGTCAAAGTCATGTTGGACGATGAGGGAGGACTGAGACATATTGCATCAATTATGAATTATAATGATGCGAATAAAATGGCAAGGTTGGGATTCGATCTGACAGCCTCCTTCATGACCCAGTCCATGACCAACTTGGTTACTGAAACTGGCATTTCTCGTAAAATGTCTCATGCGCTTGTTTGTTGTCGGGTTTAGGGGCTCCGATTTTGAATATTTGGTTGATTGGTTGCTGTTCCGAAAGTTGCCCAATGGGTATGAGATCATTCGAATAAATAAAAATTTGTCATTGTAACAGCGTAAATTGAACTTTCTCTTACATATTGGGGTTACAAATTATTTTGATTCTAAGAGACTTTGATAGAATTATTGCTTTATTTAACGATATTTTCATCAAATCTCTCATGTCCGAAGAACGTATAGATCTAGACCGCAACGCGAGACAAGTTCGTCCCAAAACTAGTTCGTAACATAGTAACTATCTCTGCATAAACTTAACTCTTCACCAAACGACAAAGTTTTAGATTTGTCCAAATTGAAAGCACTTGCAGCCAAGATAAGTATAAATCAAAAACTGATTTTTTTTTTTTTTTTTTTTTTGCAGCAGGGTAGAAAAAATGTGGGAAATAGAAAAAATGCTGGTTACCAGCATTTTCTCCTTTTCCCACAATGTTTTCGAAAGCCTTCTATCTCAGGGTTGTAAAAACCAGGGATTATTTGGTAAAAGGTTAAATTATTACCAATCAGTCATTTTATGTGGACGTATTTGTTACAATGTTGTATAAATATTAAAAATCTTTATAAATGAAAGCGAAGCATAAAAGCGAACATGTCTATGTACATGTTAGAGTAGAGAGTAGACCCTTCACCTTACTATACGTTCACTCTATTTTCCATTCTCTCTTGGTGGTTTCCCTGTATTCTTTTTCAAAAGTAACAAAAAGGGAATCTTACCGCAAAGGTTAGCAGAGAGAATCCTAACAAAAAACACAAAATGCGACAAAAACCTAAACTATGTTATTTTCACAGGA
Source organism: Tridacna crocea (assembly GCA_943736015.1). Classification (NCBI taxonomy): domain Eukaryota; kingdom Metazoa; phylum Mollusca; class Bivalvia; order Cardiida; family Cardiidae; genus Tridacna; species Tridacna crocea. The sequence continues at coordinate 31,597,041 of OX031069.1, forward strand.
AGCAAAGTAATGAAATTACAAAAAGAATTAGTATTATTTTCAGTTGATAGAGATGAGAAATACACATACACACAGCGCCTCACATGAAATTACCAATGACGAAACCAAGGATTTCTTCGTACTGATGCTTAAGTGTCTGGAGATGCTGAGTTCCGTTTGTGAATTTTCATGTGAAAAGAAGTTAAAAGACCTTCGAGAGGTAAGTGGTGATAAAGAATTCACATACTGGTATTTCAAAACAGCAATGACACACCTTTACTTCTTGGTCAGTATCGAACAAACTTTTCAATAATTAAGTTCATTATGAAAATATTGTTCTTGAGAAGCTGTTAAGTAACCAAGTTAGCCAATTTAAAAGCCACAAAAGTATAATGTTCATAACATAACATAACATAATATCTCTGTATTACACCGAAGTATTATACAATACAATCATGATGGGGAAATAATACAGATTAAGGCCTTTAAATAAAAACTGATGGCGTTCCGGAGAAAAAAGAGGAGTCATTAATGGGGAGTAAGATAGAGAAAAAGAAAGGTAAAGATTTGTTTTCATAGTAATACCGTCTTCGCAAGCCAAGGCTGACGATTCACTACGCTACTCTACCCTTGGCGGATCGAGCTTGATTTTTACATTCCCCCGATACGCTTTTTCATTGGATGCAGCCATCTCTGACTGCAACGAATGAAATCGCTCGTAGCACTTCATCTTTGATAAAAATAGAACAAGATCGCTACCTTTCGAGTAGAAGGTAAACATGGAAAACACATGGATGTCTGCTTATCGCTTCAAGTGTATTCGTCAGCGGTTTGTAAAACGATATTTCATTGGCTTTTAGAAATATTATGTAAAGGGGGGTAATAACCAGCATCCAATAGAGGGCGCATCGCAGGAATCTCGAAATCTGGCTCAATCAGACAAGGTAAGATCCACGTAGTGATCGTAAACTTGGCTCGCAAAGATGTAGTAATACAAAAAGGTGGTCTGTCGGAGCAGCATTGTGGGGAATAGAGAGAAAGTGGCAATAATGGACGTACTATAAACGAAAAGGGGGGGGGGGGGGAGAGAGAAATAAGTAAACAAGCTGAGACTAGGGATTAAAAAGATGTACATATAGATTACAATAAACGAATGGCAGATAGAACATTAGGATATAGAGCATTGTGGGATAGAGAGAAAATGGCAATGACATACTTCAGACGGGGGAAAGGGAAATTAGTAAACAAGTTGGGACTGCAATATTACAAAAAAAGTAGGGATTAAAAAGAATGTACATATAAATCACAATAAACGAATGGTGGATAGAACATTAGGATATAGAGCATTGTGGGAGAGAGGAAATGGCAAAAATGGACATACTTTAGACGAGGAAAAGGGAAATGAGTAAACAAATTGGGACTGCAATATTACAAAAAAAATAGGGATAAAAAAATATACATATAAATTACAATAAACGAATGGTGGATAGAACATTAGGATATAGAGCATTGTGGGATAGAGAGAAAATGGCAAAAAATGGACATACTTTAGATAGGGGAAGGGGAAATGAATAAACAAATTGGGACTCTAATATTACAAAAAAAATAGGGATTAAAAAGTGTACATATAAATTACTTTAAATGAATGGTGGATAGAACATTAGGATATAGAGCATTGTGGGATAGAGAGAAAATTGGCAAAAATGGACATACTTTAGACGGGGGAAGGGGACATGAGAGTAGTAAAGGAAGCTAGCCTGGGTACAGTGTACCCAGGCTAGCTACCCTGAGGGGGTTTTGTACCCAGACTGCCTACCCTAGGGTAGGCACTCTGGGTTAAACCTCGGCTAACGACCACTTTTTTGGTCGTTAGGTGGTCGTAGTGCGACCACTTTCCGCCATCTTGGATTTTTTGCCTACCCGGGGGGAAGCACTCTGGGTACTGTGGATAGGCACTCTGGGTTGTTGGGGCAAGCACTCTAGGTACTGTGGGTCTGAGTTTTCTTACTCTTTGGAGGTTTGGAATGTAACTCATTTGAGAAGGAAGATTGACAATTTTAGAGAAAGATAGATCTTTCTTGGTAAATGGTAGCCCTGAAAAGGGCTGTTTTGCTTTGGAGGTTGTGTTTTTTACGCACAACCCCCAACTTTCCCGCAAGCAGGACAGCTGTTTGCCACCCGCCACTTGAATCCCTCTAGTTGCTGTAGAATTAAGTTCAACGAGAACGGTGGCTCGTTATCGTCATCCCAGCACTCCGTTGCTGGGATGACAAACTCCTCCTTTTCCGTTGCTGGTGGTGGTGGTGGGATTTGGGCTAACTCCCAAAAGACAGGATGTCTTTCTCTCTTCACTGTCTCATCCTCAATCTTTTTCAGGTGACGCTCCGCCTTCTCTAACTTTAATGAGAGGGTCTCTACCGATCTCATTAGATTTCTCAACGTCTTTTTCAGATCTTCCATCGTTGAAATGAAAATGACAATAATGAAATAGAGCCGGCTTTTATAGCTTTACAGGAGGATTGACCTACTTTGACTCTGAATTAAGAGCGCGTTCCTGGCAGAAAGCACCCCGGAATTAACGTTATCCAATCAGAATTAACGTTATATTTCTGTATTGGACAATGTTTATTCTTACCCTATGAAGGAAAAAGAGCTGTGATATTTGAGTGTTACTGATACTTGACAATTTTGAAAGAAAGATCTTTTCATGGTGAATGGTAGCCCTGAAAAGGGCTGTTTTTTTGTGTAGAGTACACTTTTTTATCCTCTTTTTCTATCCATACTTTCTGCTGCTGCAATTAGGATCTGTATGAGATGTTCAACTTCACGCCTGATACGTCTCATACGTTGTCTTTCTTCTATCCAGTAAAGTAATGTGAGGATAATTGTCAATCCGAACATTGTGGAATATGGGCTTAGCTCTACGATAGCTGAGTAGCGAATGAGAGTTTTATGGAAAATAGTGATTACATATGCACAGTTACACTTTCATTAGTCTTATGACAATGTTGAAGGACAGACCTTTTCATGGTAAATGTTTATTGTTGACCAATCCATAGCTTTGTTACAATTTCTTGTTCGGGGTCAGAAAAACAAGAGTTTGACTGTCTTGTGGGTTTTTTTGAGAGATCAAAATTGACAATTTGAAAAGAAAGATCTTTTCTTGGTAAATGGTAGCCCTGAAAAGGGCTTTTTTAAAGAAGGATTTGATGAATTGTCAAGCCCTACTGTTCTTCTAGACGATTTACTGGGATGATTTCACATCCGCAGTATTCGCAGCAAACTGTAGACCCTTCATCATCATAGAATCCCTCGTCTGGGTCTGGACAGTTGTGCTTTTGTCCAAGATAGTCTAGGAGTGTGAAGCATTTTCCACACTCTATTTGGCATCTGCTCCCGCAGTGAGGACAGAGAAGAATCTGAACCATACTGAAGGGTTTATGTTTTTCTGTGAGAAAACATTGTCCTTATATAGTTCACAGTATGGATTGACCTACTTCGGTTCAGAATTAACGCTGTCCAATCAGAATTAACGTTATATTTCTCTATCAGTAAATGTTTTATTGTTGACCAATCCATAGCTTTGTTACATTTTCTTGTTCGGGTTGGGGAAAAACTAGAGGATGACTGGGATAAGGCTTGTGACTATTTTTGAGTTTTTGACAATTTTGAAAAGATAGATCTTTTCTTGGTAAATGGTTAGCCCTGAAAAGGGCTGTTTTTGTGGTTGTGTTTTTTCCACTTCTAATGACAACAACCGAAATTCGCCTGGCAGATGGGGCATACTCCAACTCTTTTCGTGATCGTCATTGCTCCGTTATTGAAAGTTATCTTTCTTCCAAATTTGACATCAACCAAAATAATGTCAGGTGTTGTCTTTAAGAAAAGCTGAACTAATCTCTCACCGAGATCTTTGTACGGCTGTGATATACGTTGTAGTTGTTGTTTTTCCTCCTCTTGTACGAGCTGAGTGTTTAGTAGCAATAGCTGCTGGCCAGCATCTAGATAGTCTCGCAGAGACTCACGCAGTTGATGGTTGATTTCCTCCATATTTTTCTCCACCATATTGATTTTTTAACTTTCGAACTGCTCGAGAGCTGAGAGTCGAATGATGAATGTATGGGGAAATATCGGCGTTTTTATACGCCAGCAGGAGGATTGAAAAATTTAAGAGCGCGGACCTGGCGGAAAGCACATACATTTTTCCCCAACCTATGTTGTCATGCTAAATATAGCAAAAAGTTATGACTCGTAGCATAGGGAAAAATGTAAGCAGAACGGGGTCTTGGGAAAACAGAATGAAAAAAACTCGACTGATTTTTAAACTTTTTTATTGAACAGAACTGAAACAATAAACATATTTACAATGAACATCAATGAACATAATAATCAATGAAATGTTAACAATAAAGATCATTTTTGAAAAAAATGTTTTTTATGTTTTTCACTGTCTGTGTGGGAAAGTCTCTGAAATTTTCTTGTATAGAATCCCATAGTGTTGATTAAACCACAATGTTACATCTCGATCGTTTCGATGGGGTTCCGTTGAGAGGAATTTCTGTTGAAGATATTTCTGTATATTGTACCCTCTAGCAGCAGCATCCAATGCGAAGATACAGTAAATTCCGCAAACTTTACCTTGTAGACTTTGAAGAGTTTGTCGATTGTATTTCCACGATGAAGAATGATTGTCTAAAAAGTTAATGATTTCTGACTCAAGTGGTGGTAGTCCGTAGGGATCAAAGTATAGTACATTGTCATTATTATCAAATATCACAGCAACCCAGTGTTCTCCTGGCCTGTTTGATCTTTCTGTATTCACAATGTAAGCTTTCACATGTTTGGGTTTTTGTCGAGGTAGCTGGTCTTTTGCACAGACTTTTGCCTGTAGATTTTTTATCCAGATTCCATGATCCAATATGTATTGAATTTCAGAAGTATACATCACGTCTTTTTTTCTATTCACTTTCTTTCCAGACTTGTTTTACTTTGTCACACCAGTATTGTAAGCACGACTCCGTGATTTCAGATAAAATGTTTTGTTTTATATTTTGCCATAATCTGTAGGCTTCCACATAGTCACTTTCATCGAGTTTCATCTCCATTAAATCAGGATACCATTTTTCCATGATTCTGTATGGATTTAATTCCATCATAGCTTTTTCTATGAACATATCTGTATGTTCTTGTCTGTCCTTGAATAAGCATAGTTCGTGCTGTATTTGACTGGGATGATCCACTTGACATCCAAAACACTGGTTGTGAACTTCACTGGCTATCAGATTTTGTAGTTCTTGAATCATATGTTTTTCAAAGCTGTTGTGAATGTCATTTTTCCGAGTAGAAAGACACTTTTAGGTGGAATATTTCACTTTTTCTGCTTCTTTTCTCAGCGATATAGCAAATCTGAGCCCCAACATTGTTTACTAGTTCTTTTTTAGTCCTGAAAAGGACTTTTTTTTCAATACTATACTCTTTAGTCCTGAAAAGGACTGTTTTTGTGAAAAGTTGTCTTTCGATATACACTCTCTTTTTTAGCCCTGAAAAGGACTGTTTTTCTGATGTATCTTCCAAAAAGTTAATAATCTGTGATGACCTCTCTCAAACTGTTGATTTCAATCTGATTGTCAAATTCAGCAAAGACAATAACGTTGATCACTGCGGCCAGAGCTTGGGCGAATTGAAGCTCAATTCGAAGACTTCCAGTTTTTATAGGATGAAGTTGACCTTCTTCACTGCCTTGATCAGCTGTCAAATCGTATCCCCACAAACAGTATCCACCAACATAGTCTTCTTTGGCAATATCAAGTGATTTATTGAGTCCAAAGGCTGAGACAGCCTGATACATAGACAAATATGATTTCAAATACAGCCCATTTTCAAAGTCAGGCTCAAAGGGTCTGTTATGAATACTGTGACCATTACATGATACATCTATTTTTGACAGATTAAAGTGTTGAAAGAAAAATGGGTTGTTAGCATAACCCCCATTATAAGCAGCGTTTGTTACCATTGCAATGAAAATACGTTTCGGAAGCTGTCCTTGAAACAAATGATCTTCAATTTTAGACTGAAGTCCATTACCGATGGTAAACGTCTTTACTTCTACCCTGCGGATAGGAATTTTCATGTTTTGCTGAGCAATAACGTGATTTAGATCATTTGCAACAACAGGTAGCAATTCGACATTTCGTACATGAGGACTGACTGTTTCCATTACAATTTTTGCATTTGGTGCGCCAACACCTCCTGTAAGGCAAAAGGTTGATGAAGCTCTGTTTAATCAAAGTCTGATTTCAATTCCGTTAGGTAAATATTTTTCTTGTTGAAATAGATCAAGATGCAATCGTCCGAAAAGCTCTGAAGTTTTGCTTAGTGCGATTTCACCGATTCTTTTTCTTAGTCCAAGATTGTCCCCATCATTGTTGAGTGTCTCGAAATGGCCAGTGGTGTCTTCAACCAAAAGTACGCCAGCTTTCAAAAACGTAGACTTGCTGTCGGCATTATATGACAGAAGATTTTCGATATACGCTCTGTATGGATAGGTATCTGAATTACTGCTGATTAGTTTATTATTTAGATACAAATCGACGCTGCTAAACATACTATGCAGGAAATTATTTACAGGTGCCACATTTGAACCGGCGTCTAAGTTACTACCGTCGGCTTTAACGATTTTGAATTTGATATACAAATACGATTGTGACAAATCTGTCCAATGTTCGGTTTGAGGCGGTATAATGAATTCTATCGGTGAATTGTTTGTCAAAGATGCTATTGGAAAATGTTCAACCCATTGACTTTCTTGCATTGTTGTCATTGTAGGTGGTACAGAAAGAACATTGAGTTCTGATTTACTGCATTCACAAGACCCGTTTTGCATCATTTTTTCAATTCTTTCAATCAAATATATCAAGAGGTCTTGGTCTAGTATAATGATTTCTTTGTCTCTTATTAATGATCTTACCGCTGTGAGATCGAGAAGATAAATGACGTGATTTTTGTGATTTTCTTTTATTTATCCCCGTCATTAGCTTTTGTGCTAAATTATGAACAGATTGTTTCCCCCGTGAAACTGCAACTTTTTGGGGTTTTTACCATGTAAAAAGATATCTTTTGCTGCACCTAATCCTTGTCTGATTCCTTCTTTTTTTACAGCATTGAAGCCAGATTTGACCAGGGGTTTAAGTAATGGAGTTATTGTTTTAAGTGCTGATTTAAATAGGGAACCTAGTCCATATCCATACTGGTGTTTTACGCCGCGATAAACTGGTAACATTTTTTAAAGAATTAAATATTTGTCAAATATTTTTTTATTTTTTCTGTCTGAAATGCAACTTAACGGTTGTCTTACCAGTAATGAAATGAAATGGTATACCAGAATCCCCTGTTATTTGAATGTGAATAATATCGAAATCAGATTTCGAAACGGGGACATAATGCGGTAATGTAATTTCATGGTTGATATGCTGGGATTCATAATTATTTTCACTTGGTTTGAACGGTAGAACACGAAGTATGGGAGCAAGTGTATCACCCACTATAGTGTGTTCAGCAACATCTGAATAAACAAACAGATGATTGTACCCAGCATCAATGTTAGGAGTGTATTTAAATGCATCTAAAATATTTCTACCCGGAAAAATTGTCTCATGTTTTAATACTGGTGATCCTCCCAGTTTTAAAAACAGAGCTGGGTGAAATTTGACTCCGGTTCTTGTAATATTTTTGATTGCCAATTTCGGGCGTTTGGACGAGGTTGAATAGCTAACAGACACTAGCATTGAATGCTTCAGAAAGATAGCACCTAGGTTATTTTGAATCAAATCTTCAATTACCTCTATAACTTGTTTTGGTGAAGTGTAACTGCCTGGTGGAAAAGTAAATAAAATTGACCATTTTACTGCATCACCCTTATATTTTCGTCTTAATGGAGATATCTGCATATTATCTCTTCTTTTATCTACCGCTGCTGCTGCATTGTATAAACTAAGATCTGACGTTATAATTTCGAACTTCGCTTCTTGTTCACTTATGTTTAAAAACTGAGAGGGGGTAATAAGTTGAACTAATGCAACTTCCCAATTTTCCCTGTCAATATGAATTGTCTTTGGTAAATGAACTTTAAAACAACACTGTGTGTTGTTCGGATAAAGGTTTATGGAACTATCGCAAGGCAGAGTAACATAAAATGAATTCATTTTTAAATATTTTTTGATTATTTTTTACTGTCAACGAAATCAAGTCCTGCTTGTTTTTGTTCTGACTTTGTGAATTTTAACCCCGGAGATGGGAGAATATACCCCAGTGAACTACTTAACAGTACCAACCACAATTCACGATCCTGACTTTGAATACTTAAATGTACTATTGAGGTTGCAATAATTGCGTAAATAACTATAATCTGTGAAATATACGTAAACTGATTCTTTGGAACACGATTTCCACAGCAATTGTAATTTTTAGTACTACCACTATCGACACTTTCTGTCCCAGATTCAATGTTTGACTGTGAATTCATCATAAATGTGCTGACTTTTTATTAAAAAATCTTGTAGATTTTTATAACTTATAAGATTTCCCGATCAAGACACCAAATGGGATTCTGCTATCCAACTTTGAAATTTTTTTGGATAACCTTTCCAACTGACTTTTATTTCTTTGATACTTTTTTTACCCTCACGTCTTGTACGTCTATCAAGAACTGAATCAATTTCATAAATTTCATCATCTTTTATCAATTGAAGTTCATATTCATAATAAGTTCCCAAAATTTGTTCGCCCTCTAAATCTTTTATTTTATAGGTGATAGGCGAAAATGCCTTGTTAACATGAGTGATTTCAAATATTTCTTGTGTCCAATTTGGTAAATAACCCTTATCAAATGTACGTTTTGTTTTATTAATCCGAACACGATCTCCAATTTTGAATTTTGGCTTTTTTGTCATTGCAATTGCCGATAAACGAGGATACAGATTTCTTGAAATTTCTGCCTCATTTGATTTTGTTACCATTGCAGGAGATGTTTTGATACTTCTGTGAAAAGTATGATTGTAATTCTTAATTAAAGAATTCAATACGTCAATGTAACGTCTTGTTTTCTTGTACGTAAAGTATTTCCACATTCTCGTTTTTAAAGTTCGTTGAAATCTTTCAACAATGCTTGCTTTCGTCTCTGGATTTTCAGTGGTAAAGAAATGAATCTGATTCTTTTTCAAGTATTGCTGAAACAGTTTGTTTTTGAATTCCGAACCTTTATCTGTTTGAAGTGACAAAGGTTTTCGTTTTGATTTCTGAACAATAGACTGAAATGCTCGAATTAAAGTTTTCCCCATCTTATTTGGAATAGGGATAACCCATGAAAATCTTGAAAACACGTCAATTACACAAAGTAAATATTTCTTGTTATCATTTTGTTTTGCCAAATGTTGCATGTTAGCCAAATCAGCTTGCCATTGATAGTCTATACCACTTACAATAGTTTTTCGTCTTTTAAAACGACGACGGATTGGTTTGTGTAAGGTATAGGTGGATTCACCTCGTAACCACTCTTGAACATCTTTGTATCTTATTCCTTTCAAAACAGATTTCGCAGCGTGATACAATTGCTTTATTCCAGTAAATGCAACAGTACTTTTGGGATCATAAAACAATTTTCTTAACACGTAATCAAGTTTGTAATCAAGTTTGTTATCAAGTTTAGGCTTTACCAGGGCTCCCATGACTGAAGTGTTTTACGACTAGGGGGCTTTTTTATAGATGTTGGTGGAGTTAACAACTCTTTAGTATAGAATTGCTTCAGTCTTTCTTTTTCTTCGGGCTTCATGTAGGGAGTAGATTCTTTTATTCTTTTCACAGATTTTTTATCTCTTTTTGCAGACGATTTCCTTGCACTTTTTTGTACGCTTTTTGGCGTGTGAAATAAGTGATCGGATTCGCCATAGGATACTTCATCTTCGCTCAGTGATTTATCATGAGCTTTTTGCATCCATCTCCATCTACTCGAGTTGCCAATAACTTCTTGCGGTATATTGCTTTCATGTAATGCCTTTGAAAAAGTTTTCCATCCTTTGGGTTCAGTACCTTTTCTCTGACGAATTGCATCATTGATAAGATCGATGATATTGGAACCATGAATGCGTGCACCTTTGTAGGACACGACTCCTTGTTCGTCCCAAGTTAAATTACTGTTATCTTTTATCATATTCAAAAGTAACTCAGCTTTTCTTTTCATGGTTTTTGGCACACTTTGCAAAATTTGATCATGCAAGGCAACAGATGCTGATTTCTGTGCACTATCATCGCTTTTTGTCGTTGAAAGTGAATTGATCGAAGTTGGTCTTGCTTTTTGAAGTGAATTTTGTAACTTAAACAAAGTTTCACCATACCTTTGAGCCTTTTCTGTTTCTGACAAATCGGTACTTTGTAAAATACGCCCCATGTCCTGCTGAAGATGTGCTACATCTACAACTTGCGGGTTGGGTGGTAAACGAGGCTTATGATATTGTTCGACTTTCCAACGATTCATATTTTCTAAAACTTGGTAAGGCACAATAACCATTTTTCTAACAGACATGATGCGATTTCTTTTTGGAAAAAATCTTAAAATAATTACAAGGCCTTAAGAGCCCCTCCTATTCCTCCGATAACGGCTTTTCCTAACAATGGTAATAATGCAGGTGCAAGCAATTGAAGAAATCCACCTTTTTGATTTAATATTTGTTTTTTTTATTTTTTACAGAGGCTGATTTCGAAGCTAAACGTCTGAGATGTTGTCGGCTTGAATACAATTTCTTCTTCTGACCTGATGATAAATGTACATTGCCTTTTAAAACGTTATGACAACATTCCGATATACATCTTATCACTTCTGGTGGCGAATCTTTTACAAGTTTTTTACGTATTTTTGGCGTAGACTATATCATGGCCATAACCATTGAACCATGTTTTTTTATCAGAGGCGTTTTCCTCTTCATGTTGACTTTATCTCGATTTCAGATTAAATGATAATAAAAGATCCATGTCACTATCATTTATACCTGATTATACCTATAAGTTTTTTAAGAAAACTTTTTTTAAGAAAATTGTGAATAGAGATCATCGGTCATCGCAGAGGAGCTCTCCACGGATCTATTGACGGGTATGGATCTTCCTTTCCCAATGTGAAGTATCCTATTTTCTTTGTCAAGTTTATATCTTCCTGTGCCGAGGTTATATCGCAGCATATCTTGCACCAGCTGCATATAATTTTTTAATCCTTTTTTATGTTCAGTCAATGTATTTGGAGACCACGACACGGATGGAATTTTTTTGAAACGCCAATTTTTTACCTGGTAATATAAATCTTGAATATTTTCTTCGGTAATCCCGTATTCTATCACCAAATATTGCCTCTCTAGATTTCGGATACCGTTGATGTTCTGAAATGCTACTTCTTACAGGGGTTCCCACAGGGGTTCCTACAGGGTTTCCTACAAGGCTTCGCTTTCGGGTAGTAACAAATCTTTCATCAATCGTAATTGGAGCACGTCTTTTCGGAGATTTTTTCTTCGGTGGAGCACGCTTTCGTGGAGCACGCTTTCTGGGAGATTTCTTCTTTTTCGGAGATTTCCTCTTTTTCGGAGATTTCCTCTTTTGCGGAGCACGCTTTCGCGGAGCACGTTTTCGAGTTTGTCTTTCATCTCCAAATTTTCTGATGGTTTTTACTCCATCCCATCTCAGCAAGCTTCTGATAATAACACCACCAAGAAACCCTCCCCCTCCAGGTTTTAAAATGATTTTACGTTTACTTTCCTCGTCTATGGATGGATCTGCCAGTCGTTCAATATCTGCTCTATGTTTTGTCATGTACGTTGCGGTTTGTTTTGGCAATTTGATTTTATTTTCTATGATGTTTCTTGCAGCCAACGTAAACCATTTTAAAATTTCTTTCAATCCTACTTTTAACACAGCTTCTCTTTCATATCTATTGCTTTGTTGACTTAAATTTCGCAAAGCAGCTAAAACCGAACTCGGTGTGGATGGTAAAGCCATGTTTACTCACGGGCGTGAATCATGGAAATGATATATGTTCGAAATGTAATTCTCTTTTAAGCAAAAGTTTTTTCAACAAAGAATTTTTTAAGCAGGAGAATAAATAATGGGTCCTCTTTCATCTGCTTGTGTATACCAACGATAAAATATATCTGTTCGTAGTCTTAATTCTTTGTTGGTTTGTGAATGAAAATCTATGACTAAATATCCATGATCCATCGATGTAGCATCTTCATAAGCAGGTAACAAATGTGGGGCTTGCATTTGATGAGCTAGTGTTTTAATCTGATTTTTATCTCGTTCATTTCGAAATAAAATCATATATCTGGAATTAAGACTGATGGTTCGACTCGATTTCGATTGCTGAAACATATTTTGCGTGATGTAAATCACACTTGCATTACGATGGTGTCCTTTTCTTGTAAACCAAAGTTTAATTTTTTCCTCATCTTTTTCACCCAACATGTCATCAAAGACGATTAAATGTGGAATGGATGCATCACTGACAATTTCGTTTTCGTCGTCGGGAATTCCCTCCACGAATTTTATCAATTCGAACTGTGAATTAAACTTTTCCTGCATAAGATTGTAAGCATGCTGCCATTCTTTGTAACACCAGACAACTCTTTCAGGAACGATATTGAACAAGTCTTCTCGATAGTCAATTAATTTATGAACGAACTCTGTTTTTCCACAACCGCTCGGGCCTGTGATGAAAATATTACACGGGTGTTGAAATAATATGGATTGTGCATCCATCTCATATTTTTTAAAACTTTTTTTAAACTTTTTTTTAAACTTTTCTCTTTAAAGGGCATTGATAAAATGACAACACCATTGAAAATGAAAGCATTTTTATTGAACAGAACTGAACAATGAAAAAATCACAATGAAACATTCACAATGAAATATTGACAATACAGTATAGCATATAACATTTTTTTACAATGAATTATTTACATTGCAAATTCACAAATGCCACGAGTTTCACATTTGTCTTCATTTTCCGTAATGTCTTTGTGCAATTGCTCACACCCTAAAAACATTGGATATTCACTGTCCATATCGTTGAAATCGCGTAGTCCTATGAATGGAGAAACATGTCTATGAACGTTTTTTGTTGAAGGAGATGAATATACGATTTCTTCTGTAACATCTCTATCAAATAGAATATACCCTACCATGGTCTCCACTGATTCCCCGTTGGAATGAACAGATCGAACAGATCCTCTTTTGTAGCGTAAGTAAAAGTCAAATAGAACTGATTTCATTTTCAGCACGTTAAGAAAACTTTCTTCTATTGTTCCTATGATAAAAAATGTCCATCGACTTGTGGATCGAAAAAGGCTAGCACCGCCTTTCATTTGCCTTTCTGCTAAATAAGCTTTGAGAATAAGATCCATACCCGAATCGTTCACCATCAATACAATAAAGTCCATTATACCATACACTTTGCAGGACTTTTCTCCTTTGGCAAGCTTTTTATGCAATTTATCTATCCAAAGTTTCACACAGTTGAATTTAATGGTAAGCTGTGTTTGTTCATCGAGTGTGTGCAGTTGAACAAATTCTCCATAAATTTTTTCACGTAGTTCTATCGGTAACGGTAGCTCAGTTGTCATTTTTTCCACCAGCGACTAATATTTTTCCGTCTTACTTTGTCTGTTTGCCACAAAACAATGTAAATATAGAATTATTTTCTCCGACTTTTATAACCATAGGGTACAGTATCAGTACCATTTACAATAACTCTTTTGGTGTATACAGAGCGAAACGTTTTTGTCTGCGGTTCACTGGTAACCGTTCTATCTCTATGCCTTTTAATTTTGCAATCGTACTGAATTTTGATTTCTATTGTGCGATCCAAAGCACATTTTGAATATGTATCGAAATTCACCACCTGATTTGTATTGTGATCCAGAGTAATTCCCTTCACTTTACATTTGCTTATCTCCTTTCCATCTTTTGTTTTCATTTTGTAAGCATAATTTTTAGGTCCAAGTCCTCTGAATTGAGTAATTTTACAGCCAGGCTCTTCATCAGTCCATTTTCCTAGTCTACTGCTAATAATGGGAGGGTTCCATAATTCAGGATCATGAATGTACATACAACTATCTGTATCGAAATACAGAACTCTATCTTTTAACTTTTCGAGAATACTGTACAATTCCAACCTCGCATAAGATGTTACGTAAGACCCTACTACCACATTGGCTGTAGCGTGGGTATCAATATGTTCCAGCTTTGTTTCGTAGTTAACCAAGATGAATGGACAGTCCTCGTCAAAAATTTCTACATGCTTTACAATGAAATTGGGGTTGGTAACTAATTCGAAATATTTAGACGGATCACTGATGTATTCCGTCTGGGTCATTTTTTCACGCTGGGCTAATTTTCCCCAAAGACAGTTCAACATAATCTTAGCAAATGATCTTCTCCCGGGATTTTTTTGAATACAACTTGGATCGAGACGAACCCCTTCTGCCTTCTCATATTCACAAACGAATTGTTCTTTTTCAGAGTCTGATTGACACCATTCTGGGTAACCACTGGCTTCTTGCTTAATTTTCAAGAAATTGTCCACATAGCCTTTAAAGAACTGATCTGACACAGAATTGAAATGCCAAATTTCATACACTTGCAATAATTGATAACCGCAGTCAAGAGCTTTGAATAATTCAAAAGTAACCCAAGTTCCGACCAAAGCCCTCTCTTCTTCACCATGGGTACAAATGCTTGAACTTTCTTCTGCACATTTCATACAGAGTGGAAACATCATTTTGTTGTTACAGTGAACTGGGAGAACGGGGTGAAACAAATCAGTTGGAGGTAAAACTTTGCATTTGATTAAACCCTCATACTGACGAATATTGTTCATGTCAATATTCTCAACAGACAGAATTTCCGGTTGACCCACAGGATAGGATTTGTATTTACAAACATAAGGGTACAGAGAACAGACATCAATGTACTTGATTTCCTTCTTGCTTTTTTCATCAACATCATAGACAATTTTTATTGCATTACATCTTCCCCCAGACAAACCCTCCCTCGGATCGATGGGGTCACAGTGTGGATATAACTTTTCAATGCATTTTTTGTACTCTTTATCCTTCATCTTAGCATCAAATTCGTGCTCCCAGATGTAGACTACATTATACCCCATTTTTTCGATATCTGCTATACGTTCAAAAGTATATTTGTACAATTCAGACATGGGTCTACCATTGATGGGGTTGATCTGTTTTCGATCTGTATAACATACAGGACATCCATGATACAAATCCCCGAGGAATTCATAGACAGTGTTTGATTGACGGTGAAAACCATCTACAGTATATCTTCCGATTTGAACTTCCCCACCATTTTTTGCATGGCGAATATTAATACCTTTTTCCTGAGCCACACTTTGAATCCAACGTATCGCTTTCATAGAAAAACGACGTCTGGATGAGTCTTTACTGGAAATGATGGCGATTTGATTTTCTGGCAAATATTTGCTTCGCCAGACTTTGTTACAGGCATCGGCGATGGTATTCGCCTCTAAAAATGGACAAATGCCACCCTGTTCGATAAACTGCTTTCTGAATTCACCACATCCTCGTCTTAGGATATCAACATCTGACCTACAGTACAATTCCATCTCTTTTTGAAAATTGAATTCCTCACCCCTTTGAGCTTTGTCATTATACCAGACTATGAATTTTGACCTAGCCTCTTCAGACATTGAGTCGGGCTTGTAATAAGACATATCCAAGTAGGGTCCAATGTAGCTCCAAAATTCATCTGTATTTGCCCAGTGAGGAAAGTAACCTTTTTTCATTTCTTGAAGACCAAATGTGGCTGGAAATTTTGCCAAACCGAAGTTCATGAAATTGAAAGAATCGATCAGACGCACACCATTCAGTTCTAACTTCATAATATTGTTTCCATGCATGATCAATTTTGGAAGTTTTAACCCAACTTTGACAATATAGTTAAGAATGAACTGGCCGTCATAACCTTTAAAATTATGGGCTATGGCCGTGACTCCTTTGTGATGTTTTGAAAAGAGCCACTTGCAAAATTGACTCAAAGTTTCTTCTCCTTGAAAAATAACTTCCCTTCCCTCTTCAAAATCACTGCATGTACAACAGTGAAAATCGAGTGGTTTATCGATACAATCATCACATGCTCTGTGTGCAATACAATAATTCGGAATGTGTACCCCCGTGTCTTGTTTACATTCAAAATCAAAGAAAATGAACTGTAGTTTTTTGACTACAGAAGAACTCGCCTCGTCATCGCTGTCATGATTCGTCTTACTTTGGTAAGGCTGAATATAACATCGATGAGAAAAGTCAACAATTTTCTTACAGATATGGCACCTTTTCTTTCCATTGCAGATATGATTTTTCTTTCTAAAATGATATTGTGCACCACATTTCGAACAGAGTTTCACTAATTCACAAATGGATTTCTTTTCTTTACCTTGAACTTCTCTGTGATTTTCAAAGCATAAAACACTAAAAAATCGCCTACGACAGTAACTGCAAACATATTCTTTGCATTCTGATGGGCATTTTCCTTTACGATAACAACCTTTGCAGATTTTTGAGCAAACATGACTTTCCCGCTGAGAGTAACCCACATCGCAAAACTCACAATAATATGTACAACAAAAAAACCCTTTGATGGATTTGATGTAATCATAATGGTTTTGATGAAAGTACAAATGTATGATCTTACTATTGGTTGTCACTTCTGGATGTTCAAATATTTTCCTCGTTTTGGAATGTTGGTCGTGAACTTTAATGACATAATCTTTTTCATACAAGAACGATTGGATTTTTTTTGAATTCGTCAATTCCTACAGACTGTGTTGGAGAAACTCCAGCTTCGTTCATCAATTTCTCAGCTTCAGTCTTTTGAAAAGGACGGTTTGAACGACGAATATTATTCCATCTCCTATTCCACGCTTCTCTGTTTTCACGTTCGATATGGCAAATTCCCACAACAACGGCTCTTGCAAAACATAGTTGGTCATGATTGTCAATTTGAATAATGGATTGTTTCTTCTTGGCAAAAACCATGAATCCAATTCAGATGATTTGTGTTTCATTTTTCCGCTACCACATGGAGGTATTATATGTGTAATGTCAATTGTCATAGATCCATCGTTCAAGGCAAATTCTGTATTCGACTGTAAAACTCGTTCAATTTCATTCAACATAGTCTCACCTTGCAACTGTTCTGTAGATAAAAAGGGAATATGAATTCCCATATCCAATGAAGGATGATTGATACTAATTCTAATCATATCCGACGGGTTAGCATTTAACTTTCGAATGATTTCATGGGTGACATCATCAAATAATCCAAGCAGCCTCTGAGGTGCTGAGGAATATTCCGTCAAAGTATCAAGTTAAACATATCGGAAACTACGTGGGATCATTTTTATCCCACCAACATTTAGAAGAAAAAGATGTTTACCGCATTACCAGATACAGAGTTTTGGATCAAGCAACGATCGATAAACGATATGGGGTGGATAGCAAGAGAACTAATATTTGTTTTACGTGCAACCAAGCAGGGCATTGGGCCAGAGAATGTCCAGAAAAAGAAAAGCAGACAGGAACAATCGTTTTTGTCTACGTGAATCCACACAGTCATGACATCGAAATTTCACCATCGTATTACAAGGGTGTCGATCTCCAACGTATGAAATACGTTGGGGCACTACATTCATTCTGCACATCATTCTACAGTGAAGATACATGGAAAAAAAGTTCACCACAGTCTACATCATCCATTGAAACTCAGACCGCCGACATGCAGACCGACAACACGGATATCAGCGATGCAAAGATCTGTAAAATAGCAGATGATTTGGAGATATTAGCGAAAAATCTGCATAAAGGAAAAGTCATAGATCTCAAAGAAAACGAATTTTATGCAGGGCCGGATTGTCCGCCGACCGAAGAGGAAGAACCAGAGGAAAAACGGCAGAAAAAGGAAAAGAACTGTTTCTTCTGCAAATCAACAAAACACGGGGATAAAATCTGTCCAGATATGGTATTAAAAAACAATGAAAGGGGAAGAAAACGTAAGAGTAAATGTGAATCTTACATTCCGAAGAAAAAAAGAAAGCAGTCTGAGTGAAAAAAAGTTTTTTCAACACAATATTGACTTTAAACAACAATAAGACTTGACTTATATTTTTTCGTTCGTCTTTTTTTACAGTTCATGACTTGTTTTTTCATTGTACATAAGTTCTAAAATAAAAAACAAAAAAATTCTCTTCACTCCTTATATTTCATAGTGCAGTAAAACTGCTGGTTCATGACGTAACAATGATGTATACGTGACGTCACTATAGTATTGAACATTTGCAGGTTCGGTAGCTTTAGTACTAGAAGTTCAATACGCTATGTGGAATGTGACTATTTTTTTTAGTTTTTTGACAATTTGAAAAGAAAGATCTTTTCTTGGTAAATGGTAGCCCTGAAAAGGGCTGTTTTTTAGCTAAATAAGCTATATCCTTTACCATTGCAGTGAAGGATACAGTTTATTTAGTTTTACCTGCCAAGTACAATTATTTGTTGGCGGTGTAAATTTCTCCAGGTTGGGGTAAATACCCCCCCCCCCCCCATCTGCACCATCGGAGCACGACACCTCCAATCGTGCCCCCTCCTAGCGAAGAACTCGCAAAGTGCCTTAAACTTGGCCATTTTTCTTTCCTCCTCGAGCCATTCTTCTTCTTCTTTCTCTTTTTTCTGCCGCTCCTCCTCCTCTCGTCTTTTCGCTTCTTCTTCTCTTCTCATCTTTTTTCCAAAAAACAGTCTTCGAAAAAAATTCTTCATCGTGAATGAAAATGACAATAATGAAATAGAGCCGGCTTTTATAGCTTTACAGGAGGATTGACCTACTTTTGACTCAGAATTAACGCTGACCAATCAGAATCAACGTTATATTTCTGTATCGGAAAATGTTTAATGTTGACCAATCGAATCGTTCGTTATATCACTGCTTTTCAGTACCTCTGCACTCTAGCGGTAAGCACCCAGGATTGACCTACTTCGGTTCAGAATTAACGTCACCCAATCGAATCGTTCGTTATATCGGTAGGGGAATTCGATTGGACAGCGTTAATTCTGAACCGAAGTAGGTCAATCCTCCTGCTAGCGTATAAAAACGCCGATATTTTCCAATACATTCATCATTTTGACTCTCAGCTCTCGAGCAGATAGAAGTTAAAAATCAATATGGAATACAACTTAGACGATTTCAACTTAGATGCTTTCCTACCAATGGAAAACAATGGAGACATTCTTTCATCAGCTATAAATTCAACAATCATCAACCCGACGACAGTACTGGACAACATTTTCGAAGAGGTGAAACAGTTAAACTCGAAACAAGATTCTACATTGTCTCGAATCTTAAAAGAACTGGAAACTTTAAACAAACATTTGGAGGAGATTAAAACTTTAAACACAAACACCGAACGGTTGTGGAAAAACATTGAGACACTACGCTATCAAAGTCAGCGCGTTTCAGCAGTTCCAGTAAAGATTCCGGTGGAGTTTGACTTTGATAAGACAAATCTTCACAAGTTAGTGGACTCTATCGTAGCTGTTGTGAAGAAAGAAAAACAGCCAAAGGAAAAGCAGCCAAGAACAACAAAACGGAAGTCAGCGGAAGACTATAGCCATCTTCACAATCGACAACAAGTTGACCAGAAGAGACCTACACCGATAATGACAGGACAGGGCAAATATGGGAAAAACATTGATAATTTCAATGACTTCAAGATCCCAAAGATCCCGAAAAAGCCAAAGAAAAGCTGCCGTTAGAGAGAAAAACCATCCATAGGCGAGAAAAAACAAAAACAGTCCTTTTCAGGGCTACCAACTACCAAGAAAGATCTATCTTTTCTCTAAAATTGTCAATCTTCCTTCTCAAATGAGTTACACTCCAAGGCTCAAAAGAGTAAGAAAACTCAGACCCACAGTACCCAGAGTGCTTGCCCCAGCAACCCAGAATGCCTACCCACAGTACCCAGAGTGCTTCCCCCCGGGTAGGCAAAAAATCCAAGATGGCGGACAAAATGGCGGCGAAAACCAAAATATCACCCAAATCGACCAAAAAAATTACCGGATTCGACCGGAATGTACCCAGAGTGCCTACCCTAGGGTAGGCAGTCTGGGTACAAAACCCCCTCTGGGTAGTGAGACTGGGTACACTGTACCCAGGCTAGCTTCCTTTACTACTCATGAGTAAACAAATTGGGACTCTAATATCACAAATAAAAATAGGGATTAAAAAGTGTACATATAAATTGCAATAAACGAATGGTGAATAGAATATTAGGATATAGAGCATTGTGGGATAGAGAGAAAATGACAAAAATGGACATGTATACTTTAGACGGGGGAAGGGGAAATGAATAAACAAATTGGGACTGCAATATTACGAAAAAGTAGGGATTTAAAAAAATGTACATATAAATTACAATCAAAGAATGGTGGATAGAACATTAGGATATAGAGCATTGTGGGGATAGAGAAAATGGCAATAATGGACGTATTATAGACGGGGACAGAGGAAATAAGTAGTCAAGATGTGATCGCAAAATTTCAAAAAAAAAAGTATCAATTAAAAATATAATCGTACATACAAATTACAGTCAAATAATTATGGATAGAACATTAGGATATAGGAAGTTCAAAGGGTGATAAAAAGAGAAAAGGGAAGAAAATGACAGCAATAGGAATATTACAGATACAATTTGTGCGTACGAAGGGTTTACAGCAAAATAGAGGAAAAATGTGGGAGAGGGGATCAGAAAGATAAAGTAGAGATAATATCATATGTACATGTACATACATTTTGCAACAATTTTATGCAGCAAAAAAAATAATTAAGGTTAATGTTGGGGAGATCGAAATGGATATATAAAAACCTTACACTTGATTGTTATGCACAGTTATCAAGAAAATAAAGTCGTCCTAAATGGGTTTGGAGAAAACCTTGTTAATAAGGTGAGCATGAGTAAACATTGTTGTTAACACAGATGTGTTCTCACTGTTGCAAACGGAGAAAGTGCTCTTATCGAACAGATTATCCATTTGCCACAGCGCAAACAGAAATCGTCTTTTAACAAGAATAACCAATTGTAACAGATTGGGAAATAACGACGTAAAAATCCTTACGATAATAGATGGCTGACTAGCGAATACCACTGGTGCACTGAAAGAAGTATCACTTTCTTCGGATAGTATTAGTAAAGAGGGAAAAAAATGGATCTGTGAACTGTTACCGTAAATTAAGTAAAATACTGTTGACACGACGTTACAAACCAAACAAGCAAACAAAAGCAGGAAATTTAAAGCTGTAAAAGTATCTATAGCTGTTTCCACCCTGAAAATCATTGTGGGAAAAGGAGAAATCGCTTCTAAAAAGATTAATATACGTCTTTAGATTAATCTATTTGGAAAGATAGAAATGGTTTTATAGAATAAACATTAACAATACAGGATTCAACTTTCATCTAGTAATATCGGTAAAAGTTTCACTTCTACCATTTTAAAGTATTACACAAGAAACAAATAGCGTTGAACCAGACCCTGGATCAAATACATCAAGTGATGTTGATTTTATGTCAATAATCCTTTATACGCTGGATAGCTATGTTGATACATATTTTCAATAATTGTTTACTTAGCGCAGTTCTCTTTGTATTTTGTAGCTTCAGAACAGAGAATTAACTGGAGAACT
Organism: Tridacna crocea; assembly: GCA_943736015.1. Lineage (NCBI taxonomy): Eukaryota > Metazoa > Mollusca > Bivalvia > Cardiida > Cardiidae > Tridacna > Tridacna crocea. The sequence goes on from OX031069.1 coordinate 31,618,812, forward strand.
AATTAATAAAGCTTATTCAGCGATAATTCAAGAATTGATGAACAGCATAAGCGATCAAATTGCTTCTGGTGATGATCCTTCGAATCTCATCGAACGCCTAAAGGCAGCGGTAGCCATGCAAGAACAGTATAATACTGAGGCTGATAACGAAAAGGAAATAGAGAAATTGAAAAAAGAAATCGTCGAGGGAAAGGAAAGAGAAATTGCACTCGAAACCTTAGTGAAGGAAAAGGATGACATCATTGAAACAAAGAATACCAAAATAAAACAGCTGGAAACTGGAACCAAACGCTTGCAAGAGCTGAAAGATAGAGAAGTGAAGGAACTTACAGAGAAAATCAACGAATTAGAATTGAGAATAAGCGATCTTTCGAAAGACCTTGATTCTAAAACCCATGAGCTAAAAGAACTTCGTCGTAAAGCAGAAGATTTGTCGAAAGAAAACCAGGATATAAAAGAGCAGCTGCTTCTTAAGGATGACTCTATCAAAAGATTGGAGGAAGAAAATCAGAAGATAAAACTCCAGTTGGAGATACAAAAAGCAGAAGAGAAGAAGTTAAGAGAATATGTTAAAGAGATTGAGTCGAGAAATGAGACACTGAACGAAGCTATCCATTTTCTAACAGATGAAAACAAAATGTTAGAGAAAATAAAAATTGAACTGGAACAAAGAGTGAAGGAACTGGAACAAAGAATGATGAAACTTTCTGCTGAAAAAAATGAGTTAGAACGAACCATTGATGATCTGAAGAGTAAGATTGCATGTAAACAAGAGGAAATAAAGGTTTTGCATGATGAAATAAACCAACTGAAGATATCCAATGACGAAAGAAATAATGAAATACGCCACATCTCTGACATTTTAATGATCGGCAGCATAATTATCGTAATGGTTACGGTGTTCCTTTTGAGAATTGGTATGATCCTTTATTAGAAATTGACAAGCACACGGCTACAAATTGAATCTCAGATCACAACTTTACATACGAGAATACGGAAAAAATATGGCCGTCTACGTACTTTGTGTGCTGCCTGTTTATACGACATACATAATGTCTTATGAGAGTGCAGAAACAGGTGATGTTAACTAAAAAACATGGACGGTAATACTCAAATAAATCATTCTTGACTAAACAGTCAGTATGTATTGTCAAGATGTTGGATTCATCTTTCAATCTCAAAACAAGGAAAAAAGAGTCAACAAACGATACACTGATTTCGAATTTTTATCCAGATTTGAAATCAATTTTTCTGTCAGCAACTGACACTTTGATCGACTGTACTATAGAATATCCTCACCATAATTTCTATGATATTAAGTAGTGTGAGTTAAATCTAAATGCATTTTAATACTCACGTTGTTTACTGTGGGCAGTTATTGTTACTTTGAGGTAAAATCTTTTTGAGTTTGAATGAATTGTACTTTCGGCCGTCAAAAGAGGTTCTGTTTATATGTTTGGTTCTTAAAGGTGGCCCTTCAGATTTTGGGACGAAAATTTTACATAAATGCAAAAAAAATCATCCTTATACTCCCAAAGCCTTTTAATTTGCGTTCATAAAACCCCGGTAGTCGGAAACCATCTGATAACACGAGAAATTAGAGATTTATTACGGACCAGGTTGACACCAGCGGGAGACATGTTCTATTTTTAGATCATCATTTCTCTCATTTAAATACAGGAAAACACAGACGAAGTTTCAAACATCCGTCCGAAGAAGACATTACGGAAAATAATTATAACATGTTTGTTATGTAATGGAATTTAAACGTTATTAGTCACGTGCCAGTCACTTGACATTCCCACAATGCTTTATTCATTTTCGGCGCGAAATCTAGAAATAGTTTAAGAGGCTACGTAGTCTTTTAAGGGAATACCATTATTTTTTTTTTATTTTTTTTTTTTTTCTAATTTTATGATTCTTAATTATTCATGATTTGTATTGTTTTTTCATCTAAATTTCAATGATATATATTTTTTTAATTTTGTGTGATGTGAAAATTATAAATACCCACCTTTAAGAAGGCGATTGACTAGAAGTTCGCATTAATACTGGTAAAACTAAAGAGATGGAAGAAAGACATCTGTAGCTCTAACAATACCGAGGCAGTATTTAACTATGTGAAAATAAGTCAACAGAAACAGCCGACTGAATCATGAGACAGACTGGTCCATGGACATACAGAAAATTTACAAATAACAAAAAAAAGTTTCGATCTTAGTCAGCCTTCGCGGAATGCGCAGTAGTCTTCGCAAGCTGAGATAAATCGAAACTTTTTGCAGATGTGTAAAACTCCCTTTTCACAGAGCATGGCTCGGTTTTGGCTCAAATGGTTGTATGCAGACTTCGTGTCTTAGTTTCGATTAATAAGTTGGGAATAGGAGCTAATCGAAAATTATATTTCTTGTTTTCGCACAGAAGTTTTATCGTTGATTCGCTTCTTTTGAAACTTTAAAAGGTCATTTTTGTCATCAAGGGGTTGAACGCTATTGGTAATGCTAACAATCAAATCATCAGTGAGTGAAATGGAGCCGTATAATGCTTTACAAAATCTCCGTTATTTGACGCATGTCACTTGAAACTTATATGGATTATTAAAGCCATTAAATGCGTAAGCCTTTTTAAATCTGGCTTGATTCCCAAAACTACGTTTTGAGAAATTACTCTTTGATTAACCCTTAAAAAAAACAAGTGTTTTAAAAAAATTTACATGACAAGCAAATTCTCCATTTCCCACAGTGTTTTATAGCCTTTTCTAATGAAAAGATAGACATCGTTTGAACTATATTCAACATTCAATCTGCAAATGCTTTAATTCTGGACTAGATATCTAGATCTAGTCCTCAATATTTAGTTTTATGGTAAAGACTATAAGTTGCTTTTGCAGGTAGTGTCAAATCACTCTGTAAAAAAGCTCAGAGAAGCTCACCAATAATCTACATCGTTCAAACATGTTTGATCCATCAGACCAAACAAAAAGCATTGAAACTTGATATACCAAATTGAACATTGTGTACACAATCTATGAGTCCATGCACGAACAATTACGAAATACAGACAAATTCAATAATCGTTAACAAAGGAGGCATTGCGATGCAATGTCTTGCACTGTCTAATAAGTTCATATATTCAGGTTTGTAATTCTCATATACAGCTATTCTTGTAAGCTCAAATTCCAGTAACCGCCGAAAGTAAAGTGGTAAAATGCATTCTTGAGTGACCTATTAATTAACTATTAATTAAATGACCTATCACGCAAAAAGGGACCATCTGGGAACTTCGAAAAACGTCGATCCTGATCAGACTGCGCGGATTGCCCAGGCTAAGCGGTGTCGACACTTTTCGCTTCTATGATATTTTCTATATAACAAGTGGTCAGTCTACCCTTACTATATGATCATTTTTGAACTATCAACTTGAATTGACCTGCACTATCTTTGAACTTTTTTCATCCAGTTGATGTACGGAATTTCCGGATTGTACCTTTTTGCTTTCAATTTGGACTAGTCTAAAATTTTCTCGGGTGGTAAAGAGTTAAAGAACGCTGACACAAGGTTCTTGAAAACATTGTGGGGGGAGGCATTTCTCCTTTACCCACAATATTTTCGACCCTTTCATAGACAAATCCCACCATTTAGCACCTTTCATATTGCCGTTAGCAAAAGCTTTCAATTTGAACCATTCTAAAATTTTGTTGTTTGGTAAGAAGTTAACAACCATACAAAAAGGTAATGCTTAGAGAAGGCTATACTGACATTTCATATTCTCATTTTGAGAACAATATTTACGAAATAGGTTTCAGGCAAAATAAAATCGTTTCGTTGTATGAGTGAAGTAAGATATTTTTATCCAAGTTTCTGAAAAAAAACTTTTACATTCTTCACAAAATGGCTGCCAGCAAACTCTTTTTAAGGGAACAATGTTTTACACTGAATTCAACATTATTTCAGTCACATCACCAAAATATGTAATCATGGTTGTACTGTATTTAATCAGTACTGGGCTAGGCCGCTGAAGTGTTTTGCCCAAGGACATTCCAATAAATATCTAAGAGCCTACCCAGGACACACAACTTTACCACTGAACCACACTGGCACTCGTACAGTGACAGACTTATTAAAATCTAGTTTAATCTACAACAAGAGCAGAGTGAGTTTGAACGTTCACAGAATACACAAAGAGAGCCCTTTCACAATGGTAAGGAAAAGTATTCAGCAAAAGTTGGTGAAAAGGAAGCAACAGCTTATATTTTCCTCAGTGTTCTCTAAAGCTGTCTTCTACATTTCTTGCTTACACTAAAAAGTCTGGTATAAGATTTGGTCAGATTTTCGTGAAATTTGCACGATTCGCGTGTTATGTAATAGTATATAGCTTCTGAATTTCCATTTCTTGTTTACGCTATAAAGTTTGGTCTTTTAAAACATTTGCAGATCATTTGTACCATTAAGGGATTGAACAATGAAATAATCGGTGGAGGAAAATGAGACGTTTTATTATTCATTCTTGTTTACTCGTGTACGCAACAAGGTATTCGTTATTGAACTCATGCATGGATAATTTATACCTATAAATACTTAAACCCTAGAAAATTTGGCTTGATTCCCAAAACTATGTTTGGAGATATTTTACACTTCAATTTAACCTAAAGAAGACTGCAGCTCTTGACAACATGGCAAATGGAGGAAATGTTGTTAACCAGCTTTTTCTCCACTTGACACTGTTTTCTGCCCCTTTCAAATAGAAATAGACATTATTTGAACCATATGTCCGTAGTCCTCAAACGCTTCGATCCGGACTAGATCTAGTCTACTTTATTGTTCGTTAAAGAGTAAAGTTGATTTGTGTGCGGTGTCAATATTGCAGCAAAGAAAGTGCAGTGTAATCTTAAATCTATCTTTTTAACCCTTCTCCTGCTGAATAAATCAAATTAAACTTTTCGGGCCAATATTATAAACCCAAACGATGCTATTTCAAGTATATTTTTTTAAGAAAAATATCTCTTTATCGGACAGTGTAGATCCAAGATTAGACTGCACGTTCTGTGCAGTCTGATCTTGATCTACTCTGTCCGCAAAATGTCAGCAAGTCGCGATAGGCAGCTTAAGGGTTAAAATATGTTTGAGACATTCAGACTAAATAAAAGAAGCCTTGAAACTTGATATAGCGACTTAGTAATGTGCATTCAATTCCTTTGTCACTCAAGGGGCGAAAAATAACTCTTTTCTATATAAGGTCCGCCTACTTTTGAAAGGAAAAAAATATGTATATAATCTTCCCTTATTTCTAGTTTGCAGAGAAAACTTACCTTTATACCTCCGTCACACCAAAATCGTTCTCACCCCGTTCTGGAAATTGTATAGCCAAACAGACTTAACTGTGTGTGGACGGACTGGAAGTATAAGCAACCTTCTACGACCTGTTTACAAACTTAATGGTCGGGGTAGGACAGAGAGGGTGCTTCAAAACTTTGAGTCCGCTAAAAAAAAATTTGCCGTCCATTCTGTAAGAAGACGGAATGACTTCCAAAAATTCCGAAAATTGTTGCCGAAAGGACTTAAACTGTGTTTGGACCAAGTGGACGTAACGGCAACCATTTACGAGTCTATTTACGAACTTAATGGACGGGTTAGGGTACTCCAGTATACGTACTTTGAGCCAGCTCAAAATTTCCTGCCGTCCATACCGTCCTGTACTTAGACGGAGTGAACACGTAGTTACAACGAAATGGACTTATTACAAACGGAAATGCCGTACTTCGATCGTGATTGAGACGCGGTGCATCCGGCCGGTGTAATGCAGAGAAATGACCCCCATTACAAAATGACCCACGGTCATTTCTTGACGTAGAGGAATGACCCATGGGTCGTTTTTTCGACGTAGAAAAATGACCCGGGTCATCATTCTACGTCGAGAAATGACCCATGGGTCATTATTCTACGTCGAAAAATGACCGTAGGTCATTTTGTAATGGGGGTCATTTTTCTGCATTACACCGGCCATCAAATGGCAGTGCATTTGCATTTCATGGACCGAGATTACACGGGCTATCCGTTTTACGATTTTGTTGACCGTGGTTTAGACTGTCTAGGTACAGGTTTGGTAAGACGAGGGTTTCAGGAATTATCCGGCCTAACTTACACGTTCTACCCCGACCGCAACCCGTTTTCCGATAATGTCAGGACGGGGTAACCGTTCTAAGAACTAGTTTGGTGTGACTGGAGCGTTTAAAAAGACAGGGGCTTTAGGTATTATCAGGCCAAAATCGCCGTAGAATTCGTTGAATTTGTAATTCAGTAGTAAATTCCTTTAACAACGACGAAATGTCTCAGAATCGTTGAATTTGTAATCCATGAGCAAATTCCGAACAGCTGCAGCCATCTTCTGTCCCGTTCGTGCATAATGAGCGCCTGAGAACCCCTTGTAATAAAGGTAGCCACAGTCGAAATATAGAAGCTGAGTAGAAGACGTGTCTTTGTACCTTGTGTTTGTTATTGTTCGGCACCTGGCTGTAGAAAAGACGACTAGCAGTGTTTGTGACCCTCGGAGGCGGACCAAATACAAATAGGCAAGTGTGACTTTTCAACAAATAAAAAGAGCCGTTTTGCATCTATGAATTGTATCTAGGTAGTTTGAGGTTTATAGGGACTCCCTGCATGAGTTTCGACATATCTTTAAAAATACCGTAGAATCGTTAGGTATCGTTTTCCTGAAGTCCAGTCAAGTTCCATAAACAATTGATGTAGATAAATCTTTTACGGGCAAACAACACTACCACCCTCTGAGTGTGACCATAATACAATTAAGCTACTTTCAGGTGAACTGAACAAATCACAGAGAAAAACAATTCAGAACAAACCATGAAAGACCTTTAAGTCTAAGTGTCAGGTGATTTGGAATACGTATCTCAACAGAAGTGATATAAAGACTTGAAGCCATTTCGAAAATAACATTAAATCAAATATTGGGGAAGAGATAGATATACTAGAAAACATTGGACTAAATAACTCTATACTTCAAAGGTTGAATGAAAGTGATCTAGCCGTATCTAGGTAAAGTGTAAAACTATATTATTTGTACAAAAAGCAATTTTAGGGCCACACATATTTAACTGGATTGAGGTACTGAAGTCATGCATTTGTCCAGTTTTGTTTGCTGGTCTGGTCACTGTGCCAAACCGTCGGAGAAAGTTAAGCTTCAGGGCAAGAATTTATCATTACTAATATAGGCAAAATGTTCTTTCTTGCAGTAGAAAAATTCTAATTTCCACGGTGAGAGTTGGTAAGGTCACTTTAAAAGACCTTACAAAGTTTCATCAAAGTCGATCTTGGATTTTTGAGTGTATTTTAAAATTCAGGGGGTCTATATGAACTGCAAACTACCTATACCTTAAGGTATTTTTTAACCAATAAAACAAGGAAGATTTCTGAAGCAACAACCAAACCCGAGTAATATGACAAATATTCTGTTCTGTTCATTATTGTAGAATTGTCCAAATCCACATTATTTATTTTGCAGACTACAAATTTCATTTGGTTTTCAACCTTAGAGCGCTAAATAAACCCAACAGACAGAAGCATGATACGAGGAGTGTTCAAATATGAATGTATCTAGAACGTTAGATTCAATATTGCGAAAAACACAAGGAAAAAAAATTTACAGGTAGATATACATGTTAGCCTTATATTGATCAAAATCCACTCACTTTGACCACAGGAATCTGACATTCTATAACCAAAATATAAATGATAGAATATGGGAAACCCCTCCCCCCCCCCCCCCCCCATATAATATAAACACAAGGAGTGCAACGTCTCGATTGCTGGCGCGAGCACCTGACAGCCTTTCCCAACCAAAATCACCCACGAAACAAACATTGATCATAATCTCCTTCAGCCTAGCGATAGACAAGACATTAATGTACCTGCGACATCCGGCGATACCTCAGTAGACACCTTTCAACCGGAGATATCCGTCATGTTTTACAGCTCCATCAGGACATTTTGATTTATCCGGGTGGCCATTCGCTGACGTCACAGAAAGTAGCAGGTAGCGTATTTTAGTATTACTTATTACTATTATTTTTTTTTTTTCGTTTTTAAGATACTTATGGACATCACATGATACTACAGATTTTTCTAGAATCTTTAGTATCATTTGATGTCCATAAATGTCTTAAAATCGAAAAAATTAATAGCAATAAGTAATACGAAAATACGCTTCCTTGCACTTCTTGTGACGTCAGCGAATGGCCACCCGGATAAATCAAAATGTCCTGATAGAGCTGTAAAACATGACGGATATCTCGAGTTGAAAGGTGTCTACTGGGGTATCGCCGGATGTCGCAGGTACATCAATGTCTTGTCTATCGCTAGGCTGAAGGAGATTATGATCAATGTTTGTTTCGTGGGTGATTTTGGTTGGGAAAAGGCTGTCGGGTGCTCGCGCCAGCAATCGAGACGTTGCACTCCTTGTGTTTATATTATATAGGGGGGGGGGGGGGATTTTTTTCCCATATTTTATCATTTATTTTGGTTATAGAATGTCAGATTCCTGTGCTTTAACCGTGTTATATTTCGCTATAGACTGTCTACTCGTATACATGTACATGCATAGTGATACAATCAAAGGACTGATAGTCCTGAGAGTCGCCTGATGGGTAATGTGTTAGAAGTTTTCACCTTATGAATGGGTATGGGATGGCCCAGCTAAAATAAAGCATTCAGTGATGACCAAAGATTATGTGGAGGGGGGATTAAGGATGATAGATATTAAGAATTTTAATACAACTATGAAATTAAAATGGATGAAGAAAATAGTTGGCAACGGTAAAAATGATTGTTACAAATTTATAACCAACATATTTGATCCAGAGAGAGTTTTTAATTTCGGTACTTTATACTGCAAAAAAAATTCTGGGCACATTAAAGAATGAATTTTGGATAGATGTTTTGAAATCATTCATGGTATTTAGCTCCAAATATGAATTCACAAATTTGTTGGAAATAATGACCATGCCTCTGTTTTATAATGAGAACATTATAATAGACTCTAAGTATATCTACAACGCAAACTTATACAAATGTGGTATAAGATATGTTAAATAGACATGTTGAGCAACGACGGATGTTTTAAAAATTTAAATGAAATCAAAACTGTAACCAAGAATGGAATAAATTTTTTAAACTATTATAGTATTGCAAATTCAATTAAAGCTTTCGTTTCACAGCAGGATATTTCATTTCCAGTTACACATACAATTTTGAATGAATGTCATAATCCTTCAATTAACAGGTTTTTTTTTTTTTTTTTTTTTTTTTTTTTTTTTTTCATATAACTAAAAACGACATAAACAAACAGGTTTATAATACTATTATAAAAAACGATGAAACACCAACAAGTAGGAACAAATGGTCTACATATTATAACGGTTTAAACTTAGATTGGAAACAAATTCACAGAAACGTATTCAAATACACGAGATACTTACACCCAATGGTTATAAACAAGATAGTGCATCGGATTATTGCAACAAACGCCTTACTTTTCAAAATGAAGCTGATAGAAACGAATTTATGTACATTTTGTGGCATAGATGATGAAACAATTACACATTTATTCTACCAATGTAGATACACGAAAACTTTGATAAGTAGAATCACAGGAATTATAAACAATTTTGATCAAATTGTGCTCATTAACAGCTCTATTTAACTTTTGGGCTCAAACACAACAAATAATAAATTAGATATATTTCTTTTGGAATTAAAAAAAATGTATCAATGTTTTCAGAAATAAACTAAATAAACCCTCAAAAAATGGATTAAGGAACCATCTCATCACAAATTTAGACATCTATAGAAATACTAAAATGTTTGAAAAAAGGAGACAATATCATGACTCTTGTAGAACATACCATACAAAACCTCCCATGAGCCAATTAAGATAGTAAATAACCGAAGACAAAACAGTAGTATAGAATTGGGGATTCTGGGCCAAAGAGCACATGGTTAAAACGATCTGGTTGAATATGTGGCTAATATAGGGGATTCTGAGTCAAAGAGGCCCATGCTTAAAAACAATCTGGTTGAATATGTGGCTAATATAGGGGATTCTGAGTCAAAGAGGCCCATGCTTAAAAACGATCTGGTTGAATATGTGGCTAATATAGAGGATTCTGAGTCAAAGAGGCCCATGCTTAAAAACGATCTGGTTGAATATGTGGCAAATATATATAATGTGGGTTTTTTCTTATTTCTTTAATGATTACAAAAAAAAAACTAGGATGCTTTTTAAAAAAACTAGGACGCTTATGAAAAAAACTAGGACGCTTATTACATCATGTTTTATAATGGCCTAACGCCAAAGTGTTTATTTTGTTCTTTCCTATTATCCTTTTATCATCCGATGCGCTTAAAGCTACTTTATTCACCACCACAGTACTAATTTCATGAGCATTACTTCTTATCATATTCATCTTTCTAAGTTGCTCCTTACCATTAAACAAGCAATTTTTATAATCCTCATGGATAATACTTTTATTAACAACAGATTTCTTAACCCCCTTGCATTTCTTACTTTCCTCCCCATCTAACATTTTATAAGAATACAGTTTGGACCTAAGTCCAACAAACTCTTCTATAATATCTCCGCCAACTTCATCTTTAAACATTCCAAGTACTTTCTTATTACAATCAGTTGGTATACCTGATAAATGTTCTCTCGGATAATTACTAGTATCAAACCTATTCTCTACATCATTAACTATATCTTTATAAAAGTCTTCAGTTTGTATTTCATACATCAAGCTGTCCGTATCAGTGAATAGAAGTTTAGCTCTATCTCCATATTTCTGCTTAACATAGTTGTAGTGAAAATTACACATTAAAGTTTTACTTAAATCTAGAATGCACATTCCTAAATAAATCGGCTTATTAAAAAGTAACCTCGTCTTTTTCATATGAATACCGACCAACTCCTCACAAAAAATATTACAATGAGCAAAATTAGGTTTAGCGGACAATTTTTCCGCTTTTAATCTATCATTCACTAACCTAACGTCAACTCGTTTCCTAATGTTCTCCATGGTCTTTCCAAATACTGAATTATTCATCAACTTGAAAAAATCCTTTTCGAACTCGTTATTTGCTTTCGTTCTTAACTCGGTATTGAGATAAATATATGATTTAATCCAATCACTTTCCTTAAATTTAATACCTCTATGAATTTTACTTATTTTTAATCCCAAACTCACATACTGTTTAAGATTTTCATAATGAATTATATACTTTTCTTTATCCCATAAGTTTGGGATTAGCTTATTAATTTCATTTATTTTAATGCTTTCAGGAGCTAGGGGATAGTCGTTATGTAAGTCATGCAATTCTCTAGGATATTCCAAGTCTACTTCTAATATGCATGGAAAATTTTCCCAATTATCTAATTTACCCTCACTCATCCATTTAAAATCATGAGTAGGAAGTGGTTTAATCATTGCCCACCCATATAGGTTATTGGCATCTAAATATGTTATATATTTTGTAGGTTTACTAGAATCATATTTTTCATACATATATTTATTGTTAGATTTTCCATATCTATTACTAATCATTGACACTCCTCCTCTGATACCCCTTTCTACTATTAACAATATATCAGGATCAGATAATAACTCTAATTCCACATTAGTAAATTTTAATGCCGCGTCCCAAGCTAAGCCTGGTGCTGTGTAGTAATGAGCAGGATCTAAGCTGTAATGCTTACAACAAACGTTTCTGAAGTTCTCAAAAACGTCAGCTAAAAGCAAAACATCAGTTTGATTATATAAATTATGATAATCTTCTAAAGTTTTCATCTCAAACGTTTTCCAGACTTTTTGTGCATGTGCAAAATCCTCATCACTTATACCTTCATCATAAAGACTAGAATAAAACGCTTCTTTAGGTGGTAGTTGAGTTTCTTTTATCTTTTCTGGTGAATCCATATATTCGTAAGGATATATATACCTTTTTTTGTGAGTAAATTAAGTTTGTCGTCTGTATAATACTTTTTAATATTACTGAAAGCATCTTTATCAAGTTATTAACTAACTTATCTAAACTTGCAGCCATAAACCTAAAACTATCAATAAACCTTATCCGATTACGCAAAGGTTTAGTTTCTCCAACCCGTATTTTTTTGGTGAAGCTAATATACCTTTCATCATTGTTAGGGATACAATCACTATCCCCCTCACTACAACCAAGATTTTTTACAAATAAGTGGCTATCATAATCGCTAAGGTTATGAAACACCACGGGTATAAAATTAGGTCTTTTGAACTTCAAATTACATTCATTATGGGCGGCACCTCTATACCTGCCTGTAAAATGACAATGGTCTCTAACCTTATAATTTTCAGTGAATTCTCCGTAACATATCCAACATTTATTTTCTTTTTCAAAGCTCTCTTTTTCTTTTTCTCCAAATATCATTTTCTTTGCGGGTATGCTAGTAACTTCTCTAATGTCCTTTTCTAACATTTCTACAAATTTTTGCGCTGCATCCTCTCCAGTATAACTTACTAATTTTGGTTCATATACTTCATCATCAAAGCATTTAATGTAGTAACAAAAGCTAGATGGCTCATGTTTTTGGTATTTTTTAGTATAACTATTTTCAGGGTTTGGTTCGCACGAATGCAATGGTTTAAGATAAGTCTCAAAGTCAGCGTAAACGATAAAAGGAACCTTTTCCGATCTATAATAGTTCTTAAACTTTAGAACTGTTCCCTTTTTTGGTAAATCTATTTTAACGTAATCATGTTCTTTACAATACTGTATATGCTTTTCCAATGCTTCTTTAGACCAAAAAGGATTAAAACACCTTAAGCAGATGTGACTCTTTTCCTTATGCTTTGATACTTGAGAAAACAACAAATGACTAATGTCATTTACTAGACAGTAATGCTTTACTCCGTCTTCTTCTATCAAAAGAAGAACTATATTATTATCCCTTTTCTCGTAAAATTTACTTATTCTAAGAGGGTAGGAGCTTTTTCTATCATATCCAACTACTGTAATGGATATGGTGGGGTTTTGTTTTTCAAACATGTCAATATCCTTTAAAGAAACAGGATATTCTATATTTTTCATATTCAAGGTGTTTTTTTTTTTTTTTTGTTCTAAATTGCAATCAATTCTCTCTGGATGACTATTTGTAGGATTTAGTGATCTTTAAACACACCACAAAAAGCATTTATTGTCGTCATTTTTTACGTTAATAATAGCCTTTTTAGCGGCTAATTCTTTGGGTAGGGGAAAATATGTTTCTCCCCTTGTTGGGTTATACGTTACAGTATGTAATTCTAAGTATTCTACATTGAAGAACATCCATTTTGTATCTATCATAACCTTCGAAGTTATTTGGTCTATAATCCGCTCTACCATACTATCATATAATTCATCTAAATTGGTTCCTACTAAATTAATTATAGGCTTTTTAGAATGAATCTGAAATAATCTAAATTCTTTCGTTATAATGTGTTGAAGCATAATATAAAGACGTAATTTTACTTTACTTCCTCCATTTTGCCCTAACAACAAAATTATTTTTGAACGTACCCGTTCTAAAGAATCTTCCGGAGTATATCCGGGTAAACCCTTTATAGTAAATTGTTCCGCAAATTCTTTTAAAGCAGAACTTGTTTTTTCAGCCATTAGATTAGCATCTTCCTCCTGCTTTTTGTATAATTCCGAAATTTTTGTTTTTAAAGTTTAGGCGAAACAGCCCTCGGAATTTCTTTAATCTCATCCAACCAATTTAATAAATTATCAACCGAATGAGAAGGAGACGCGCGTGTTGCGGGTGTCGCGGGTGCCGGGATCAGAATATCACCCGACACATTTTCTTCAATATCTCTATCTAATATTAAAATTCCTGGATTACTTAAAAGCTCAATTAATTGAACTCTTCTAAGACGTGAATAACCTCTATGACCACGATTTTTTGCTAACCTTTTTAGGTTTGGCACCGTGATTCCTTTAAACTCAATATTCACAATATTTCTTGGGCTTGGATTATTCAAAAGCTCAATTAATTCGGATTTTCTTAGACCCGAATAGCCTCGTAAACCTCGTTTACGAGCTAATTGTTTTAATTGATTTACATTAAATCGGTTATTCATTTTATTATAGCAAGATAATATTTTTTTTATACGCAGAATTTTTTTCTTATAACAAGATAATAATTTTTATAAGCAAAATTTTATTATATCTTTATATAGAGATATATAATAGAATTACTGAATGTTAATTCTGTATTTACCTTTCCAATCCTTCCATCATAATTTAGAATCGTTGGAGGGCAACTGTCTATATATTTACTAGCACTATAAATCGATGGAAAAGATTTTATTTCCCCGGTGATAACATCTTCTAAAGTAACTGATTTAGGATTTTTCCTAATAGTCCGTAATTTATCATACTTAGGGTCTATATTCTTTTCTGGTTCAGGCTTTTCCTCTGGTAGTAAGCCGTGTGATCTTACCAACTCAACTAACGGCTTTTTATCCCAGTAAGAACGAAAAGATATATTATTTTTTGTAAGAATTTCTTTTAAATCTGAAAACTTCATCATTTTTATATATAAAAAAAAATTAACTTAATACACTACGCTCATTTTATTACCATCAGACTGAAAGTTCAATATTCTATCACTAATAATAACAGCATATGCCTCGGTGTTTACAGGTACATTTTCATCAAAAAATGCTTTGATTTGAATATCGGTAACTGAATATTTTAACCTTTCACTTTGCTTAGAAACATCAAACAAAAACAAAAGATAGAGGGTTCTATAATCCGAGGGGGAAATATTAGGGTTTGATACTAACTCATCCATGTTAAAAAACTTAGATCTAAATAACGCAGCATCACCATAAGCTCTACTAAATTGCTGCTTTGTAAATGAAAGATCGTAGTCAACCGCTGGGTATCTTGTAGAATTTAGCATAACATAAATATTTTTAACGTTTACGTTATCGAATATAGCTGGGTTTTGCTCTTGGTCCCCATCTTTATCAGTCTGAAAACCAACAATTATAAAACGAGGCACCTCAGGAGATGATTTAACTGAAAGTCTCCAAGTAAATGATGTTGCCTGAGGAACTGAGATAGAGTCGCACTGTATCATTCTATATCCAACTGGAAATTTTTCCTTTTTCTCGATAAGTTTATAAAGTTCCATATTTTCCTTATCCGCAGGCATCACGTGTGGCATAGACCATGATACCTTTTCCAATGTAATTTTACCAGCATCAACACCGTTAGCTCTAAAAATTGCGTTATTATGATCATTTCTTCTTAAGGTGAGAGTTTGTTTCATACCATATAAAATTTTATTATAGTCTTCGCAAAAACCAAATATATGTTTTAATGGAACTCTAAAACTAAATGTTCCTTTTGGGGTCTGAATTATTAATGATATATAATTTCCTTATGTTCCAACCTACGTTTTGATTTTGTGCTACAGCTGTTGTATCCTTATACCACAATTGGTTTAGCCCTTGTGATTTAGAAAAATCATCCGGATATTTTAACAACCCGAGCATTGTTGTAGCTTGACCCGGATGTGTTATGGTTTCGATTTCTTGACCGGAAAGTTGATATTTGATGTTCTTAAAAAGATACATGAGGGCGTTGTTTGTTAGAGAAATATTGTCAGCATTTGCGTAAGCTGTTCCATCAGCCTTTGTTAAGCGGCCCTCTATAAGTAAATAACTTTCGCTTGGATGCGTAAAAATATCTTGGGTTTCGATGTTAATTCTAACATCTCTTCCTGAGTTGTTCAACCTTGTGCCCGTAATCGGGTTATACTCATAGTGTTCATACTCATCAATACTATCATGTTTTATAATTGGTTCGGTGATATTTGAAATGTCCATTTTATTAATACAATTATAATTTTTTTAAAGCAAAAATTATAATTGTGATAGCTTTTACTCTATCCAAAGCTGAGGAAAAGATTTTTCTTCGCCATTAAACCATACACCTTTAAGTACAATGTTTTTTAGTTCATCTTTTTTAATATTTGTTTTTCTTGGGGAAAATCTTGTTTCCATATACAATTGTTATTTTGGGGATACAAAAAGTGCTTAAATGCATATTTACCTTTTTTTCAATCTCATTCATTATGGCTGTTTTTTCAGGAGATAACTTGACAACAGCTTTTTGGTAACCATATATTGTTTGATTAATTTTAAGTATCTCGCAATCCTCCAGTTCAAAAGATGCGTTTTTTAATAATTTAAAGGATGTAGTTTTAAAGTTTTTATGATACTTACGAATAAAAATTAAATTTGTCATTCTCTTTTTTTTATTATAATTTTTTTTTTAACTTAATTTTTTTTTTTCTTCATATTACTTTAATGCCTGATCCACTATTTAATTTTTAACCAAGTCCTGTATAGCGATTGCGCTCCCATCTATCAAAGTGCTAATGTTTTGCGTTGTAGGATTGCTCACCGTACCCGTATGTTTTTCTAGAATTTTGCGTGATTTTGCTGTTAAAGCTTTTTCAACTAATTTTTTCCCCGCGTCTACAGCGGCACTCTTTCCAGCCTCTAAAGCTTTTTTCGCTCCTTCCTTAGCAACACTCTTACCCACATCTAAGGCAGAAGATGCAATTTGTTTAGCCGCGCTACTGGTAAAAAGTCTTGTAAGAAGGTTCGCAATGCTGCTAAATATTCCGCTACCTCCGTATGCATACCTTTTATTAAATCCTCTTTTCTTAGGCGTTATCATTTTTTATAGTATAGACATTAATTTTTTATAAGCGTTCGAATCTATAACACCTTGCCTTTTTAATTCATCACATATGCTTACTAACTCGTTTCTTACATTCGTGTGACCCGCTTCTTTGCTCGCTAACAATAGGTCGAGTCTTTCTATTAATGCGTTAGGATCACACAGAATAACAACGATACCCTCTCCTTCATACTCTTTTCTATTATCCCAAATAGTTTTAAGTATCTTATTCCATTTGTATCCTCTACCGCCTTTAGGATATTTACTGTTCGGATCGTTATTACGATGAAGGGTGCCGGTCTGTAATATCAAATTCTTGTAATTGTCATAATCATTATCAGTATAGATGTTTCTATCCGGTTTCTTTGTAATAATTAGCTCCCATAGTCCGGGGGTGCCTTCATATTCTTTATTGTCAACTCTAATATTGTTTTCATTGATAATAACTGGTTTATTACCGTTATAAAAGACACCTTTTTTGTCATATAACCCGTATGTTGTATCAGATTCACCTTTACTAGCAAACTTTCTTAGATAATTTTCCGCTATATCCCCCAAAAACATTGGAGGTACAACCACTTCTTCAGGTGGTTTATCATAAGCTGTTATAGATGGAAAGGTTGGAAATGTAATGGCTCGCAGTAATTTTTCTATGCCTTCCTCAATAGGTTTAAGTTTTTCTACAACCTCCTTTGCTGTAGCTTTTTGCGTTTCTGTAATAGGTTTAAAAAACTTTGAAAGGTCAGTTTGCAGTTCTTTCTTCCCTGTTCTTTCCGCAAGTTGACTATACTGGATATTCTTTTTAGTTTCGAGGTACTCTTTTACAATTAGGTCCCTTTTTGCGGGGTCGCTTATTTTTAGAAATGACATTTTATATTAGGAGCATAATTTTTATTGCACTTTTTATTACACTTTTTATTGCACTTTTTAATCGCACTTTTTATTGCACTTTTTTATCGCACTTTTATTGCACTTTTTATCACACTTTTTATTGCACTTTTTATTGCACTTTTTTATCACACTTTTTATCGCAGATTTTATTACGTATCACCGCTAACGCAGCTAAAACTACATTTACACAAAAATTTTATTTTTGGCATGTTGATACTTTTAGTGGGTGTTATTATTCTTTTCAACCAACTTCCGAAAGGACTCGCGCGCTTCTTGCCTCCCTCTCTCAATTAATGATTTTTCCGTTTCAGCTGATACCTTTTTCTTTATTTTTGACCTAACTTCTTCTTTCATTACTTTATACTTTTCCAATTCTTCCAAGATTAGTTGAAATTCTTCGTCTATAACTTTGTTATCACTCAGTGCTTTCGATATACGTGAGGATATTGTGTTTAACTTGGTATCCGCGATTGTTTTAATTTTTTCGTGTTTTTCAGCTTTTTTGGTAGAATTCCGTACGCTATACTTTCCAGCTAAGCTTAAAAGACCAGTAAGAGCAGCTACTGATTCTAATGCTATCACTGCGGGTATCGCGACTACCGTTGATAGCAAACCTACCCCACCAGCCCCTAAACCCATTGTAACCGTAATTAAAACTGTATCTATATTATCTACTATCCTCACAGCTCTAAAATATTTTTTACTTAAGGCTTCCCTTTTGGTTTTTTCATCTTCTAAAAATTTCTGGATTTCGTTAATTTTTTTAAGTCTATATCCTTCCCCCTCATCAATTGGAGGAGCAGAAGGTAATTTTGGGTATAAATTTTCTTTCATCTCCATTTTTTTAAATTAGAATGATTTTTTTTTTAAATGAATAGTAAACGAGACATAGAAGCTCGTTTTTTTTCAATTGTTACATTTTGACTAGAATTGTTCGTAATAGTAATTATAATATTCTCAGTATCCTCAAGGATAACCTCATTTTGCAAGCTGCACCACTTAATTCTTAAATAGTATGGTAATGAGGTTAAAACGACTCCTTTAGTCATCATAAGACCAAGCCGTAAGAGTATATGTTTAACTTCATTAGGTTTTAGTATAATATTTTCTTGACAAAGAATTTCCCAGGTTATCGTATTTACTTTTCGGTGTGGATATTTTAAGTCTTGTAATGGTATCCAATGAATCGTTTTTGGTTGAGTAATATTTGATCTTACTCTCATAACACCGAGTTTATGAATTTCCATTTTTTTTTTATTATTAGTAATAATATCTATAACATTACAATATAGCCCCTAAGATAGGTATATTAGCAAATGGGCTATTAGGGCCTAAAAGAAGCCCATTCCCATCGAAAAACTTTCCTCCTTGCTTTAAATACAAGCCATCACGAACAGACTCTAACCCTCTACCTCTATAAGGCCCAAATAAAGCCCTTCTCCATCAGTTTCTACCTGAAAAACACGACCTCCTTTCTTAAGATATAGACCTGACCCCATCGCTTTTTGTACTCCTGATGAGGCTTATCCAGAGAGAGCTCCAACACCTAATGCTGGTAAAACGGTTTTTGCTATCATTGGTAAAGCTCTAGCAGCCAATCCAGCTAAAAGACCTAGAAAACCGCCCTCTATCTTCATGTTATGTTTAAGTTGTTTAGCACTCATTCTAATCGTTATGCCTGTACCATTTTTATAGGCTTTAGTCATTTTCTTTACTTGCGAATTGGTTAATGCTATAATATCATTACCGTTTAAATCGAGATAACCTAAACGAATACTTACTGAACATCCAGCTTTAATAGCATGTTGAAGCTTTTGCTTTTGCCCTTCTGATATATTAACTTTTACATTCGTATAACTTGTCATTTTTTATATGCAGTATTTTTTTTTTTATCACGCTTCTCTAATCTTAAATCTAATTGTTTCTCCTCTAAGATTTAGTAAAGTTCCATTTTGGTTTGTAATTGTTACCGTTATGTTGTGTATTTCATCCACTGTTATCGGTAAGTATACTAAATTTCGAGGAGTTTCAACAATTTTATACCCAGGGGGAACATTTGGGAAAAAAGAGTAAATCGTATTTTGCGTTGAACCGTTAACATAACTTCCTGAGATAATGTCAATGTTAACAAATATACTGTTTATATTGAGAATGTTTACAGGATTCTCCGACTCAGAAAATCCTTGCGTATATTTTGCGTGAGTAAATCCTAATACTTTAGAAATTGAGCTTGGATGATTAAAATCTACTTGGTAGCCATCTTTTATATCAAGAACTGACTTTAGGGTATTTATGTTTCCGGAAATGTTAATATAATATTCTTCATTAGCTTTGTCATAGTGACCGTTTTTTCTCATTTCCTGCTGAATGGTATTATTAATGTCTGAAAGTTCGTAACTTCCTTCTGGTATTTGAACTTTATGCCATGAAGCGCCATTATCCGAAGAATAAATAAACATGTTGTTTGTTGTATCAATGTTTGGAAAAGAATAGTAAGTTTCGAGGTTTATCAGGGCTATTTCATATTTTTTATCCGTGTCCAATTGAATAGATGGGATAAGCCTCGTTGTAATGCGTGTTTTGTTGTCCCTTACTATAATTTGCATTGATATTTTGGGCTCTGTATTTTTTACAATTTGTTTTAAAAGGTTTTCCATTTTTTATAGAAATATATATTTTTTTTTTTAAATATATTTCCTTGTTTATTTGTTAATAAGCATTTTTTATATTAGTAAATATTTTTTTTTTTTTTGCATAAAAAAGTTATCGAGGCCGTCTCTGTACTTCCCATTATGTCTTTTACTCGTTAAATCAATGATAACGAAACCGTATGGTTTTTCCCAACACTTATAGCAAAATTTTCTAAACTCATCCTTAGACATATCTTCACTTACATGATCACTATAAATATGGTTAATGTTTTTTAGGTCTTGCTGGAAAAGACAGATGAAATTTGCGTTTTCTCTAATAGTTTGCCTCGGTAACCTAAAATAATTTTGTGAAAGGTAAAAGCAATCAACATTACTATGCCTTCCACGAATGTAGTAGCACTCACACTTATTTTTCTTTTCTAAAAGTAAATCGTCAAAAATCATTAAATTTTTGTTTTCTGAACTTAACTCTCGTGGGTCAGGTACATCTCCCGCAGTTTCAAAAAAACTACACTTTATATCCGATTTATTTTTAAACGTTTTTACCCATTCTTCAATCAGAGCTGTTGGTGAAACGTTTAAATTCTGTATTTCATCTCGCAGGTTAAACAAGCTTAAAATACCCTCTTTCGTATATTTTCGTATATTTTCGTATTACCTATTACTAGTATTTCTTTCGTTTTTAAGATACTTATGGACATCAAATGATACTACAGATTTTTCTAGAATCTTTAGTATCATTTGGTGTCCATAAATGTCTTAAAATAAAGAAAATATACTAGTAATAAGTAATACCAAAATACGGTACCTGCTACTTTCTGTGACGTCAGCGAATGGCCACCCGGATAAATCAAAATGTCCTGATAGAGCTGTAAAACATGACGTGTATCTCCGGTTGAAAGGTGTCTACTGAGGTATCGCCGGATGTCGCAGGTACATTAATGTCTTGTCTATCGCTAGGCTGAAGGAGATTATGATCAATGTTTGTTTCGTGATGATTTTGGTTGGGAAAGGCTGTCGGGTGCTCGCGCCAGCAATCGAGACGTTGCACTCCTTGTGTTTATATTATATAGGGGGGATTTTTTTCCATATTTTATCATTTATTTTGGTTATAGAATGTCAGATTCCTGTGCTCTGTGTAAGCGATTTGTTGTCACATGCTCTACTGTGCGAAATGATTGTTTCAAAGATTTTAATCTGTCAAGAGATACGATGATGATGACGATGATCACGGTGACGATGATCATGATGACGAGTTGGTTTGTTTTTCAGGTAACAATGTCTTACCAGGGACTATGTACAGTTCTGGCGATATGTAGTATTTTCGTAAGGCTATGTGGTCTCAAATGATTTTAAACTAAAATGACAAAAGCATCAAAATACTGTACTGATAGATCATCCGTCGGACGCCAGGGTATTGCCTTATACAGTCTATGAAGACAAAGTGCCAGACTCAGAGTTTTGTCTTTGGTTTAAACAGACGGACATGTACCTTGCATGAAATCGTCGTTCGTGACTTGGCTTCAAACACCTGCTTAGTCTTACTTGGCTTCAAACGTCTTCGAACAAGTGGATTTAAAGCACTTCAAGTTTGCCTGAAGCTAGCGAGGAAAGGTGTTGTGCTGAACCGCTGTCGGTCTGTGTTTCAGACGAATCTGTTCACCCTTCACTGTCTAGGTTGTAAGACAACACTTCTCAGCTTTGAACTGCTTGGTGCTGTCTGTTCCTTACAGATTATCTCTGACAGAATCGTTACTTACCTCAATCTTTACAGCCATATTCATTACCACAAAGGCACAGTTTGTAAGTTATCTACCACAGAAAAAAAAACTGATCTATTTGACGAATAATTACAAAACTAAATTATTTCATCTCGCAAACCGGAACTTGGGACAGGAAGCAGTACAAGGTCGCAAGTATGCTTACGTCACCCCTTAGTTCAGTATGATAACAATGAGAGCCTGGTTGCTATGCAACCAGACGACTGGAAAATGGTTTGTAGAAGATCAGAGTATGCCAGTGAAATACAGCCTTGTCAGATTGCTGCATGACAACTCATCATAGAACAAAGCGTCTATGGTGCAAGACTTTCTGAAATAGTAAGTCAATGTTTTCCCCCTAGCCTGACCTTGACCCTTGTGACTTGTTTTTGTTTCCAAAGCTAAAAAGTACCTTTCAAGTCAAGAATTTATTCAGCGCAAAGACATTGGTTCTGCACTAGTCCATAGTCTTCAAAGTATACCTTAAAAAGACTATGAAAAAGGCTTTAAAGGCTGGATCGGGAGACTGAAACTTTGTATAACAATTGGAGGTTAATACTTTGAGGGAAAAAATATAAAAGATAAGTGAAACCTATGAAGAATAATCAATCAAACTTTAGGTGCTTAGATAAATTCCAATTTGAACAGTCCTCGTAGAGGTATTTTCAGGTTCATTTGGACCCCATGAATTTTGAAATATCTGAAAAAATACTTTAGCTATTGTACTGAAAATTTGCAGAGTTTATGATGTTAGTTTTACCGACTCTGGTTGACATTTTTAGAATTTTTGATAACTTAGTTTGACTTTTTTCCCATTCAATACAATGATAAAAATGTTCATGCAAAAAAGCATAAAAACGGTGGGAGGGTTGAAGGTTGCTCCGACTAAAGGGTTTACCTGTCTATGCAAACGATTCTCATGCAAGTACAGTAACTGTGGTCGTCCATTGTTTGGATAGTAAACACTCCAACTTTTGAGGCTCTGATACCGTCTTTATTTCAGTTTTATTTTAATGATTCAATACTGGAGACTCGAACACACTTGTTTACTGTTTATTTTATTTTACATGCCTAATCATAGATGGGTTTTCTTTTTTCATTCAAAGTTCATCATGTGGTATAACATAAAAAAAAAAATGAAGGGTGCATTGTATGAAGTCCATAAACAAGCTCAAAAATATTGTTGTGTGTGACTTTTTATGGCCAAAGGGACACACAATGTCTTAACTCTTGTTTGGTAAATGGGTAGGAAACAGAAGGCTGGATGGTGATACCGGTAATTCAAAGTCAGAGAACATAAAACTATCAAATAAAAGCTGTAAAAAAAAACCAATTTCCGATCAAAAAATAAGACTGAAAAGTATAACATTGTACAATTTCACCTTTATTCTTACAATATATACATGTTTAACTTTTCAAAAATACAGTCATGTGACATTTATTCTTAAAATGGTAAGAAACAATGAAATATTTCCACTATATAGTAGATTTTTTATTGCACTTTAACACTTTAAAAATTAAACAAACAATGTTTCCAATGTTTCCTAACCTATCAACAACATACACAGCATTTAACTATCTACCACACAATCCTGACTTTTACTAACCTTGAGAAAACATTGTAGGGAAAGGAGAAATGTGTAACCCATTTCCACACAATCCCCACTTTTGAAGAGAAAGAAGCCTTTAGAAAACATTGTGGGTAAAGGAGAAAATGCTGGTAACCAGCATTTTCTCCTTTTCCCACAATGTTTCTACCCTTCACAAAAAAACAATCCAAATTTTCAGTCACTTTTACTTTATCTTGTGCAAATGCTTGTGCTAAAAATTATGTCACTTGGTAATGAGTTAAAACAAGTATCTTTTTCCTTTGTTGTCCTTACGGTGTTTTCTAAACTATCTGATAAAATTCCCATCATTTGTGCTATGTAAAGTTTGTCATCAGCGAGTACTTTCAATTGGACCCTTTAAAAATTATGTTGTTTGGGAAAGAGTTAAGACTACAATCATCTCACATTTGTACAGCAGGTTGTTTAAATTTGAAAAAGTCCCAACATTTTGTCACCTTGTGTTGAATTTGGAGATTTGACCCTTTCAGCCCTGATTTAATGAAACCGATAATTTCAAGATTTTTTTCTTTTTTTTTTTTTTTTTTTGGGGGGGGGGGGGGGGGGGGGGGGGGGGGCAGAATTTGTTATCAAAAAGCTTACAATGTCTAGATCCGAGACCAGACTGAAAGACTTTAATCTTTAATTCGTCGTCTGTAAAAGGCTTTCAATTTGAACCAGTCTAAAATTTGCCAGGTTGGTAAAGACTTAACCCATTACCACACAATCCCTACTTTTGACAACCCTGAGAAAGAAGCCTTTAGAAAACATTGAGGGAAAAGGAGAAAATGCTGGTAACCAGCATTTTCTCCTTTTCCCACAATGTTTTCTACCCTTCATAAAACAAGTTTCAAATTTTCAGTCACTTTTATTTTGTCGTCTGCAAATGCTTTCAATTTGGAAAAAGCTAAAATTTTGTCGTTTGGTAATGACTTAATTGATAATCATACGAAAAGGTCATGTTAAGTGAAGGCTATTCTTACATCTCAATTTCTCGTTTTGACATAATATTTTTTAAATAAGCTTGTAGCAAGTTCAAACAAGTGTATCACTCCAATTGTTCTTTTAACCCTTTACCAAACAAACTGAAGAGTTTGTGACCCTGAAAGAGAAGGCTTTCAAAAACAATGAGGGAAAAGGACAAAATGACAACTAGCGTTCTTGCAAGAATCAAATCTCAAGAAACATTTCTGTGGAGTTCTATTGAAATTAGGTGGGTAGTTTCAGTTATATTTGAAATAAAAGCTAACAGATGCACTCACATACGACAGATGCTGGACCAGTGTAGAATAGTGTCTGGAAGTTGTACAACTGAGGTAAAATATTTCTATTTGACACGACACTCTCCATAAAAGGACAGACAACACAGTGAGTGAACAAAGTTTTATACCAATTTCAACATTATTTCAGCCACATCACTACAACAGCTAACATAATCAGGCTTGTACTGTGTCTAAGCAGTACCAGGTGGGGCCTCTGAGGCTCTTAAGTGTCTGGCCCAAGATCTCCCCCCCCCCCCCAAAAAAAAACGCTTTGATCCAGGATCCACGAAAGACCAACACCTCTATCACTGAACCAAAAAAGGCTCCTACAAGTGACAGGCATACTATTCAAAAGGTATCTGCTGGAAACTTGACAGAAGGACTAAGATCTAGAAAATAGCCGTGTTGAAGTCCTTCCTCTGCCGACAGTCGTCCATTTGGATTGCATATAAGCAGTTTCTGAAAAATAATCAACAGAGTGAGTTTTGTAGTAAAAATTGCAAAATTTTCTCCTTTTCCAACAATGTTTATTATACCCTTTAACTCTTTACCACACGACAAAATTTTAGACTGGTTCAAATTGAAAGCATTTGCAGACGACAAAATAAAGGTGACTAAAAATTGAAACTTGTTCCAGGAAGTGTAGAAAACACTGTAGGAAAAGGAGAAAATGCTGGTCAGGGGCATCAAAAGTAGGGAATGTGTGGTAATGGGTTAAAGCAAATCCTGATGCTAAATTTATTGGTTGATTAAACAGTGTTTTACGCTTTTCTCAACATTTTTTGTCATATCATGGTGAGAATTCACATGTTCATGTACCAGTAAGTCCTTCACTTATACCATGTTGGGGTTCTGAATGTCTTGCCCAAAAAAACTCTCACAAAAGCCTAGTGCTTCCAATGAGGCTTGTTATGAGTCCTACGCCATACAACAGAACCACACAGAATAAACCCCAAACATCCCCTTCCAATCTAATTCTATGATTTCTAAACTATTCTGGCCCAAAAAATTTGAAACTGTAATGTTCATTTGTTTTGTTTTTTTTCCCTCACTTTAACCCATTACCACACAATCCCTACTTTTGACGCCCCTGAGAAAGAAACCTTTAGAAAACATTGTGGGAAAAGGAGAAAATGCTGGTAACCAGCATTTTCTCCTTTTCCCACAATCTACCCTTCACAAAACAAATTTCAAATTTTCAGTCACTTTTATTTTGTCGTCTGCAAGTGCTTTCAATGAAAACGTTGTGGTAATAGGTGAAAATGCTGGTAATCAGCATTTTCTCCTTTTCCCACAATGTTGTCTACTCTACTATATTCAAGTTTCAATCTTTAGGTAGTGTTTATTTTGTCACCTACAAATGCTTTCAATTCGAACATGTCTAAAATATTATTGTTTGGTAAAGTTTTACGGATTATATCATGAAACAACGAAGTGCTTTCAAAATCCATAAACAGGTTTATCAGATGACAGAAGTCTAGACTTGTGTGCTGTCTGTGGTCGTGAGGTAGAGCCTTGCCTGGTAACCATAAACTTGATAAGAGGGAGCGAGTATCAACTTTGGGATTTTTTACTGGCCCACACATGGTGCATGAGTACAGGGGTAGTTCCCAGGAAACAGAAACAGGAGAGAGTAATATACGTTGTAATAACTTGTTTCTCAATCGATGTAAAATAAATATGTTTAAACTAGTCTTAATTGAGAGCACAAGATGGAATTGGTCTTAGATAGGGTTGAAAACACTGTGGCAGAAGAAGAAAATACTGTCAATCCTTTACCACGCAATCCTGAGTTTTAACGACCCTAAAGGAAGAGGCCTTTTGAAAACATTGTAGGAAAAGGAGAAAATGCTGGTAATCAGCATTTTCACCTTTTTCTACATTGTTTTCTGCCCTTCTGCACACAACTCTTGCAATATGACCCATATCTACTTTGTTGTCTGCAAATGCTTTCAATTTGAACAAGTGTAAAATTTTGTTGTGTGGTACGGGATTAACCCAATATTTAACTAACAAAGAATTGACTACCTGTAATAGATCTCTACCCCTGATATTTAGAGTGGGAACCACTTGTTGCCATGTTGTGTTGACGTGATACATCGGGTATTGCTGAAATAAATAAAGGATAACCAACTAGTTGTGTGTAGTATTAAAAATCTGTCACTAAAATGGGGTGTGAGGCGGTTCAAAAAAACTAAATCCATTTATCATATTCCTAATTTACCCTTATTTATTCTAATAATTATTAAGATTGGTACAATATGAGAAATGGGGAAAAAGCAGTTCCGGCAAACAATCTAAAATTTTATTAATTAACTATTGGATATATAGAAGTTATACATGGAAACCGGTCCACGCGATACTTGCCACATTTCTGACTTCGTATAGTATACAGGTGGTGACCCCGGCTTAATACAACTTGACCTCCGATCAATACAGTTGACCTCGTATCAATATTGATGACCCGCGACCAATACAGAAATCTTTGAACATGATTGGTAAAATGTTCAGTCACGTGAGCGTCTGCGCTTACTTTTAGCCAATCAGGAGGCGGCAAAGTAAACGTAACACAAAAATTGATATTTGTTTCCAGCAGGGTAGAAAACATTGTGGGAAAAAGGAGAAAATGCTGGTTACCAACATTTTCTCCTTTTCTCACAATGTTTTCAGATGGCTTCTTTTTCAGGGTCATAAAAACCAGGGATTGTTTGGTAAAGTGTTAATTAATAAAATTGTGATTAATCAAGTAATTTTGTATTGGCCCAGTTACAGGTCCGAGGTCAGCCGTATTGGCCCGACGCCTTCGGCCTTGGGCCAATACGGATGACCTCGGACCTGTAACTGGGCTAATACGAAATCACTTGATTAATAACATTATGATATTGTCACTAGTGATGATACCATATTTATCATCACTAGTGGTATTTTTCACTATGAAATCCCAGTAATTCACTGACAGAAATATAGTAACTGGAAATATCCAACACTTCAATCTGTATTAACCCTTTACCAGACAACAAAACTTTAGCCTTGTCCAGACTGAATGCATTTGCAGATGAAAATTTCAGAGTTACTCAAATGTTTAATTTTTCTTTGACAGAGTAGAAAACATTGTGGGAAAAGGCAAAAATGCTGGTTACCAGCATTTCCAGCATTTTCTCCTTTTCCAACAGTGCTTTCAAAAGGCTTCTTTCTTAGGGTTGTTATACATGTAATTTGGGATTGTACAGGTAAGGGATATAAGATTTGTTGTTGAACAAATGACCTAATGCTACAAGTTGCAACATTTATCTTCCAAGACAACCAAGTACATAAAGATAGAGACAAAACAAAACATGAACATACTTTATAATCTGGCAGTCGAGTAATACTTGGCCAGCTCTCCTCTGTGGGTGTTCCTAAAAGTCTGATATTAAAGTTAAGAAAAGAATAGCAGAAATATGATTCACTTCCGGTATATTTTTCCTACAGACTATGTTATATCGCAACGTTTTACTAGGACCCTTGTCGACATCAGTGAGTGCCCTTTTTGATCAAAGTCAACTAAAATACCAATCTAGTGGCGCTTTGCTCTGCCAAATGAATACGTTTCATCCAAGTAAAGAAGGAAATTAATTAAACTGAATAAAAAGTAAGTTTAAATGCACACAGTTAAAATAGAAATTTTGGAATTCGGTCTTTGTCTACTGCAGACATTAACACATGTGTAAGGTCAGGATTAGGTGATTTGTGAAATTTTAGCCCTGCAATAGTATCTACTTCTACAGTAAGGATATTGACCAGGATTTCAATGTAAGGGTACTTGAATATTTACTTAAATGTTCATCAAAGTACACTAAAATACCAATCTAGTGGTGCTTTTCTCTGCCAATTGAACACGTTTTCACAAAGTAAAGAAGGAAATGAATTAATAAGTAAGTTTTAATGCACACAGTTAAAATAGACATCTTGAAATTCTGTCTTTAACTATTACAGAAATTAAAACATACTTGGGTCAGTATTTTGTGATTCACCAAATTTTGAACCCAAAATAATATCTACTTCTACAGTAAGGTTATTGACTAGGATTTTAATTAAAAGATACTTAAATATTCTTTTTAACTGATCTTCAACGTCATTTCCCGGAAACAAAGGTCGGCCTGCATTTGCCATTTCTGAAATGAAGGAAATCATAAATGTGCAGATAAATGTGAAAAAAAAAAATACATGTAATGGGTAAATTAGAGAATGCATGATACATAAAAAAATGAATATCAGTCTGCAAAACATTTCCTCTGTTCTCCAAACCAAAGCAAATCATATTTTGATCCTTTTAAAAAATACATGTACAATCAAATCTTAAAACCAAAATTGAAGGCTTCTGCTGACAACAGGTTCTATGGTGGTACAAAACTTGTACTCCTTGACAGAGTAGAAAACAATGTGGAATAAGGAGAAAATGCTGGTAACAAGCTATTTCCTCCACTTCCAAAAATGTGATCTAAAGGCTTTGTCGAGGTCTTGAAAAACATGAGATTATTTGGTCAAGGGTTGATCTGTTTCCACAATGACACACTCTTAGACTTTCCATAATGGAAGCAATATTGTAGAGGACAAATTCACTTTTGGCCCAAATGATGAAAGCTGTGTTTGATCCTGAATAAAAAACACTGTGGAAAAGGGGGAAAGCTCTGGTTACCAGTATTTTCTACTTATCTCAAAAATATTTCGAAAGCTTTCCTTCTACAATCATAAACACACGGGAAAACTGACCATAACTTATTACCAAACAACCATATTTCGGGCTTGTCCAAATCCAAAGCATTTGCAGGTGACAAAATAAAAGTGACTGACAATTTAAAATTTATTTTGAGAAGAGTAGAAAACATTGTGGGAAAAGGAGAAAATGCTGGTTACCAGCATTTTCTCCTTTTCCCACAATGTTTTCTAAAGGTTTCTCTCTCAGGGTCATCAAAAGTAGGAATTGTTTAGTAATGGATTAAGGGAAACTGATACTAACTCATTATAGCATTACTTATAAACTTCAACATTTTCTGACGGTGGGGATTCTTCCCTAAACAACAAAATTTAAGACCCCAAATCTAAAATACTGCCAACGGCAATGTAACCAATCTTTTGATGGAATAATGAGAATAATTAGGTTTCAAAGAGTCACAACTTTGGTATCAGACAAAAAACAATAACTGCATAATTTTACCAACTTAACTATAGCTCAAGAGTAAGATGTTAGGAGTTGTCAATGAGTTGGTAAAAAGGTTTTATGATATATATATTTCTGCAACAGTCATCAATTCAAATCAGCAGGATAAAGAACATTTACATTCAGGAAATCCTAGATCAATCCAAGCTGGCAGCTTGTCAAAGAATGAGGGCCCTTAGGCAAGGCAATGATAAACCAAGAAACCAAGAAAAGATCAAAATAAGTAAGCCCTTGCTGTAACTTGTCTGAAAAAATGCAGGGCTGAAAAATAGTCGTAGCAGCTGGGTTCCGGACCTTTAGGCCCTAAAAACAGGAGGGTTCAAGGTACAACTGCCTAGATCATTGTTTTCTTTTTCAGTCATGGTACAGAGAAGTGGTATCTCACGAGATAACATAAAAAATTGTTACCATTTCAATTTGGATTTACACTGGTGGCTTCACTTGAAGGAAAGTGTCCAAACAATTAAACAATTAGCATCATTATGTAGAGCAACATGAAATTTGCAATTTGAAATATTTTTTATTGTGTTAGTCTTCTTATGCAACAACTCAGTTGAACGGCTGCATCGTGGACAGAGACCCATGTTAGAAGGTCAAAACCCACTGTATCTCAAAGAGCCTACCCTCCTCCAATTATGAAAGCTCTGTTTTATTTTATTCCGTAGTTTTCTGTTTGATATTTGATAAAAACTGAAGTTTAAATTAACTTTTTATTGTAAATCTTTTGCAAAGGCAAAGATAATATTACAAGTAGATTTTTATCTGCTTCATTTCATGTATCCGTTTATTGGTGGTGAGCAAATCGGGAACCAGGGAAAACTGTTGATATTACAATGACTTGATATTTAAGTTTATGTGATAGCGTCCTTGGGTAGCTGGCGTACAGAAAACTTTTTAAGTGGTTCACTTTTACAAGAAGACAAGCAGACCTAAATCATCATTAGAATGGTTATTCTAAATTTAAGTCATTCTGAATTTATTTTCAGGCATCAGACAAATTCTGAACAAGTCCAACCTTCATTTTGACAGGCCCTTGCCTTTGTTTTTTTCTGCAGGTCCCGTACCTCTGACCAGCCCTATTTTTCAGCCCTGGACTGTATGAAAATTGAGTGAAAGCACCATTTTAAAGAGACTTCAGCAAAATACCTGCAAATATACAGCCAGCAGACCACATGTCAATGGATGTGGAATACATTTTGGCCCCAAACAAAACATCTGGTGGTCTGTACCATAGTGTCACTACCTGTTGGAAGGAAAAAAACCTAAGTACAATGGGCAGGCATAAAGTATGTTGCTCTGTACATGCTGCAGATCTTTTGTGTATTATCTCTTAACTCTTAACCATACAATCTGGACTTATAATGATCCTGAGAAAGAAAACTTTCAAAAACATTGTAGGAAAAGGAGAAAATGCTGGTAACCAGCATTTTCTCCTTTTCCTACAATGCTTTCTACCCTTCCCAAAACAAATCTCAATTTTTGAGCAACATTTATTTTGTTAGCTGCAAATGCTTTCAATTTGAACAAGTCTACAATTTTGTTGTTAGGTAAAGATTTAACCAACAGCAAATATTTTAAACTTTGTCCAAATTGAAGACATTTGTGGACGACAATTTGAATATTGCTTAAATGACAAAATTTGTTTGTGACATGATAGAGAACATTTTGAGAAAAGGAGAAAATACTGGATACAAGATTTTCAAAAGGCTTATTCTTAAAAGTTGTTAAAACGCAGAATTGTGCAGACTTGAGTTAATCGAGATGACTTTTGAAAACGCCCTTAGAAAATGAAAATTGCGAAAAATGACCTATCTCTCCGTTTAACAAATCTTTTCATACATGTACATGTTGTAGTATTTTAATTTAATAATCCAGTATTTCAAAGCCCTTAGGGCTAGGCTTTTAGAAAACATAAAGGGCAAAGGAGACAATGTTGATAATCAGAAGATAATTATGCAAAAGAATGAATCAGTGAGTAAGAAAGTAATCTTTACAATTTAATGAAATATACATTGTAAAGATTGGTCATTATATTCTGTTAATAAATACTTGTAATTCCATTTGATTGATTGATCGTTTGACTGATTTGATTGACTGATTGATTTGATTGATGAAACAATCAACTGATTGATTGATTGATTGATTAATTGACTGATTTATGAAGTTTCAAGCTGCTTTCATCATTATTTCAGACATACTGCAGTGACCAGTGCATCTATCCATGCTTTCCTGGAGTTCCTTTCACCAGTATTCTGCATAATATTCTTTCAAAGCCACTGGCTGCTTTTTCACATAACCATCGTTGAAATGATGATAAAACACCAATGAACACTGTTGCAATAACTATTCTCAACCCAAGGAAAGAAATTTGTCGAGCCAGTGATCAAACTAGCAACCTCCTACTCTCAGTCTAGTATGCTACCAACTGAGCTACCGGCAGTTTTGTATTTAACTTTTTACCACACAATCCCGACTTTTAACGACCATGAGAAAGAAGCCTTTTGAAAACATTGTGTGAAAAGGAAAAAATGCTGGTAACTAGCATTTTCTCCTTTTCCCACAATGTTTTCTACCCTTCCCAAATAAAATTTTGATTTTTTAGTCACATTTATATTGTCATCTACAAATACTTTCAACTTGGACCAGTCTATAAATTTGTCGTTTGGTAAAGAGTTAACCCTTTACTCCATAGATACTCATTTCTACCCACTGCTTATAAGAGCCTTTGGAAAACATTATGGCAAAGGGTGAAATTGCTCGTGACGAGCAATTTCACTTTTTGCCACAATGTTTTCTACACTATCAAAAGGTGTCAAATACACATAAGAAACAGCTTCATCCTTGCTGTTATTTAGGGTCAATTAGAGATACCATAGAAATGCCTTATGGGGTAAAGGGTTGAGGCAAGTCTTCAAACTTCGCTTGAAATAAAAACATGCAAGTCAACTTTATCTCTTGAACCAGTTTAATGTTTTACGATTTTACATACTTGCATAAAAACAGATGAATCTGACAGATTTACTTGAGCACGGGAGACATAAGACTGACTGGATATGATAGAGTGACTTCACTTCTACATATCTCAGCAGATTCTAAGGACAGAGACATGCTGTATCATCTATGGAATGCCCCAAAAGGTGTCATGCAGGTGTTGCTAGACTTGGAGGTTACTTGGATTCCGTATCTATAAACCCATTACCACACGATCCCTAATTTTGACGATCCTGAGAAAGAAGCCTTTAGAAAACATTGTAGGAAAGGAGCATTTTCTCCTTTTCATACAATGTTTTCTACTCTTTACAAAAAAAAATTCAAATTTTTAGTCACTTTTATTTTGTCTTCTGCAAATGCTTTTGATTTGGAAAAGCTTATTAACATATTGTCGTTTGGTAATGAGTTAAATGTTTTGGGCATCAGAACTGCCTACAGATGAAATACAAGTATTCCCTTATTTTCAATTTTGTGTAATTTCGGTATGATAAAACAACTTTGGCAAGCAAAAAATATCCATCTCACCTCTGCTGAGTAAAATCTTACTGGAATACCAAAAGCTCTAGCTAACCCAAAATCTGCCAACTTCAATTCACCATTCTGTCAATAAAGAGAAATAATGAATGCAAAACCAGAGCTCCTGATAAGAGGGAGTGATGATATTCTAAATCCACTATTTCTTTCCAAGCCCTATGTTGTGAGTACTCATTAGAATTGTCTCGATAAGACGCTCCTAATGATTACCCACAACATAGGATTTAGTGGAGAAGAATTAATATTTTCAATTTCGAAATCAAAATCACTCCCTCTATATGGAGCTCTGTAAAACTAATAATTGTTAAAAACAAGAGCCGTCAAAGACGGGTTATGCTCCCCGAACAAGTGCTTGTCATAAAATACAAGAAATTGATATAAATTCACTTCTTTTGTCCTAGAAGAACCTGTTCATGCCCCCCAAAATTTGAAGTGAAAAGGCAGTTACTATCTTAGAGATAGCCAACACAAACTTGTAGAGGACAATAAGCCCAATAAGCCCCCTTTAAGCCCCCTTTTCCCATAATACAATATTGGATCATTGCAATAAATACAACGGGTGTGTGGTTTGTGGCATTTTTTAATGATAATTCAAAATTTGAAATTTCATAAAATTTTGAGCAGTCGTGTATTAAATATTACATAAAACAATTTTTTACATGAAGCCCCCTTTTTCCAGGACGCAGCATGAAATTGAGAAAAAGGGAGAGAGGTACCTGGGCAATGTTCCAAGAAGTTCAGATTTGAAATTTCACAAAGTTTTGAGCACTGATAAAGGAGAACCTAGTGAAAAATAATTTTTTCAATGAAGTCCCCTTTTTCCGTGATGCAGCCTTAATTTGAGAAAAACCAGGAAAGACGTTTTTGTGCATTAATAATTCATAGATTACAAAAACAAAGGGCACATGTTGAAACTTTGAAAAAACAAGATATAACCATGAAATGTTGACAAAAACTGAACTAGATATTAGTAAAAATTGCAATTTTGCATTAGGGCCCCTTTTTCATTTTACAAGAAACCCCCTTTTTCCATGACAGAGGGTCAAATTGAAAAACACATAGATAAAAGAACAAGAGCACATAGTGAAACTTTGAAAAAACAATATAACCATGAAGTTTAATGAAATTTTGACCAAAACTGAATGAAATATTAATAAAAATTGGATTTTTGCAAGAAGCCCCCTTTATCCGTGACAGAACATCAACTTAAAAAATGCCCAGATTAAAAATAGCAAGGGCACATGCTAAAACTTTCCATAAACAATATAACCATGAAGTTTCATAATATTCTGACAAAATCTGAATGAGATATTTGTAAAAGTTGCAATTTTGCATTAAGCCCCTTTTTTCCATGACACGGGGTCAAATTGAAAATCCAGGAAAAGGAAATCGGTGCCTTACCCTAAGGAGTTCATATATGAAGTTTTATCCAATTTGGTCCAAGGGTTGTGGAGAAATCACTTCGGATGGACGGACGGAAGGACGGACGGACTGACGAAGCGGCGACTATATGCTCACCCTTCGGGGAGCATAAAAAGCAATCAAGCAAAGCCCAGCAGCACAGTGGATAGTGTGCTAGACTTAGCACCATGGGGTAGCTGGTTGGAGTCCCTAGCTCAACAAGTTTCTTTCAAAGGGTTAATGGTAGTCATTGCTGCAAGATTCATGTTTCAACGAAGGTTATGTGAAAAAGCAGCCAGTGGCTGTTCATGTTTATTGTGATTAGTAAGCACTTGTAAGAAAAACTCCAGGGAAGCTTGAATAGGTGCACTGCTTACCACAATATAACTGAAATGATGTTGAAAGTAGTATTAAACACGATTCAAACAAACACACTAGGCAATTAGCACAATACTAGATAAAAAATACTTTTCTCCTTAAAGGTGGCCCTTCAGATTTTGGGACTAAAATGTTACAAAAATACAAAAAAAAATCTACCTTATACCCCAAAAGCCTTTTAATTTTCATTCATAAAACCTTAGTTGTCGAATACCATCTGACAACAAGAGAAATAAATGATTTACTACAGCCCAGGTCGACAACGACCGGAAACACTGTTTTTTTTTACATGAGCAACTCGCTCATTTACATATCACAAATACTGCCATGGCATATGTAAGCCAGTGCCCGAGTAATGTTTTTAAACTTTTCAAAAAGCCTAATGTGTTCTATATAGTCTAGTTGGGTGTAATTCCAAGATCAGCACAAATTTTTATAACTGTTCGCTGCAACACACAATCTTCTGGCACTGTCATTTTAAATTTCATATTTTCTGCCGGTCTTTTTCTTTTGTTTGTATAATGTCTGTTATTTACTCGATCACATTCAAATTTTCTGTGATGACATCAAAGTTTCAGAAGAAAAGTTCCATGTAAGATGAAGCAGAAATGATATCAAATATCGAAAATATTTGTACATGATTAAAGTTTATACAAAAACTTACTTGGAGAAAATGGATTGCACTGGCAAACGACACCTCCTTATCAATTTTGTGAATTTAAAGTGGAAAAAAAAAGCTTCTATTTCATTAGAGGCTTAATGCAAAGTGAAATAACATCTTCATGCATGAAATGTGTGAAAATTAATATCCTGATGCTAAAAATGGCTCTTTTATGAAATTTGTCACCAAGTTTTGGGACAACCCTCGAACTTCCAGCAATACATACCTTGTTGATAAGAAGGTTCTGAGGTTTCAGATCTCTATGTAACACATTGTTACTGTGACAAAATGCCAGCCCTCTCAGTAACTGATACATGAACGACTGAAATAATATAGCAATCAACAAAAATGGAACATGTTATAGATTAATCATTTTCATATACAATGTCTGTTGCAAACCTTCTTTGTACAACAAGTACGATCGACCATTTCAGAAAACATTATGGCAAATGGAAGTTTTGCTCATAATTTCCAATTTCTTTAAGCAAAGGAAAAGACTGTGAAAGTCTTGAGGGAAAAGGAAAAAAATGCTAGTAACTAGCTTTTTATTCTTTTCCCACAATGTTTTAAAATCTCTAAAAGAACTTCAATTCCCTTTTACCACTTTCAGATTTGTCATCTACAAAAGCAGAGGAGATGTTAATTTGTTGTTTTCCCAAATGACAAGTTTTAGACTGTCCCAAATTCAAAGTGTTTGCAGATGACAATTTTGAATCTGATGAGAATGGCAGAAAGTTGGCCGATAGGCTAAAAAACACTGTGGGGAAAAAGGAGAAATTACTCATTATGAGCAATTTCTCCTTTTCCCAGTGTTTTCTAAAGACTTGTACTGCAGACACGTAAAAACCAGGGCCTGGTTGGGAGAGACTTAAAAGAGAAAAAAATGTGGGAAAATGCTTCTTCTTCTAACAATTACTGTATGTGTTTCAAAAGATGGAGTTTGTCCAAACAAAAAAAGGGAGACAAAGCTGCAGGAAAAGTACACAATCCAGAATTCCACCTTGTTTAAAATAGTCTTTTCCCAAGGATGGTGCGAGCACAAGATTATTTGTCAGGCACTTAAAAAAGGAATAAGAACCAAACCACATACATAACCACATACATATCTTCAAAGTGTCTGAGTCAACCTCTCCATTACAGCTGTCAAACTACTTCTTTAAATCAGTGCCGAGCCCTCATAACTCAGTCGTTATGGAGGCAGCACTTGAGAACAGGAAGTCATGGGTTTGATCTCTAGCTCAGCCAATATCTTTCTAAAGACTGATGATAGTTATCACACCAGGTTCATTCCTCTCCCACTGCTGACAACTGTCTCGAAAATAGTCCAGTGGATAAGCAGCCAGTGGCTTGGAAAGAAACTGTGTGGTAAACTGGTAAAAGACACTCCAGGAAAGCATTGTTAAGTGCACTGGCTGCAACGATATAACTAAAAGAATGTTGAAAACGACGTTAAACACTAAACAATTAATCAGTCTTATGATCGGTGTTAACTCTACCAAATGACAAATTTTGGGACTGGATCAATTTCAAAGCATCTACAGACAACAAATTTAATCTTGTTTATATGATTTCTAACTTTGATGGGTAAGAAAATATTGTGGAAAAAGGAGATTCATACACTTACCTTTACCGTGTCTGGATCAATTTCTCCATTACAGCTGTCAAAATACTTTTTAAGATCTTGATCACAATACTCAAACACTAGTGTTAATTTCTTGTCACCATGCAAAACATCATGTAATCTGCAACACAAGAACAAACTATCTTATCTTGACAAAACAAGCATGTAATAATTATTTTCCATAATGTCTTCTTCAGACGCTATGTTTAAACTTCTCTGTGTATTCCTGTATGTAAATGAGGGAATCGATCATCTAAAAATTGAACGTGTCTCCCGTTCTTGTCAGTCTGGGCTGTAGTAAATCTCTAATTTCTCGTGTTGTCGGATGGTTCTGGACTACTGGGGTTTTATGAACGCAAATTCAAAGGCTTTGGGAGTATAAGGATGATTTTTTTTGCATTTTTGTAAAATGTTCATCCCAAATTCTGAAGGGCCACCTTTAAAATATTGTTTAAAATATTATTTAAACATTTTGTAAAAAGGATCAATTGCTTGATACATGTATCAGAAGCCGTGGCTTTTTAAACATCTTTTCCTACCTTACAGAAAATCTCTTACCTTACAATATTTCTGTGTTTCAACTCTTTAAGCAAACAGATTTCTCTCAGCGCACAACTTGGTACACCCTATAATAAAAAAAGCACCACAAATGGGTGCCAACCATTCAATGAATTTGCTTTCTGAAATCAGCAATGCTCTGTGAAAAGGGGGCTTAATGCATCTGTGAACCTGAACCAAAGTTTTTAGCTTATGGTCAATTTCCAGTTTGTCAAAGGACCAATCTACATCATGATAATGTCTCTTATTGAAAAAAATGGCTCCTATGGTTTCATAATTATGTCATGATCTGGGCTAGTATGATGTATAAGGAAGCCCCCTTTTCCCAGAGCATGGCTAAAATAAACTGATCTTAACTGTAAATTTCAAAATAATTGTTACTGAAGTAAACTTGTTTCAGAACATTTTAAAAAATTATTTACAAGAAGAGAAATAAACAACATTGATCACAATTAAACAATGATAAAGCAACAAAATTCACAATTAAAAACAATAGCTACTTTTCTATGTGATTGTTTTTAAGTTTTACTCTTTAAATCCTAAGTTTCTAATAATCCTGAGAGAAAAGGCTTCTGAAAACATTGTGGCAAAGAAGAAAATGCTGGAAATCAGCATTCTTTTCCTTTTCCCATAGTGTTTTCTACTCTATTAACCCATTACCACACAATCTCTACTTTTGACAACCCTGAGAAAAGAAGCCTATAGAAAAACATTGTGGGAAAAGGAGAAAATACACGTACTGGTAACCAGCATTTTCTCCTTTTCCCACAATGTTTTCTACCCTTCACAAAGCAAATTTCAAATTTTCAGTCACTTTTGTTTTGTCGTCTGCAAATGCTTTCAATTTGAACCAGTCTAAAATTCAGTCGTTTGGTAATGAGTTAAATAAAGGTTGCAGTATCTGAGTCATATTAAAACTATTGCTTTCAATTTGGACAAGGCTAAAATTTGGTTGTGTGGTAAAGACATGGATTGCATATCTACCAGTATTCATTTACCTCATCATCATCATCCAATCTCACCCTCTTCAGTGCAACAATCTCTTGTGTTTCTCGGTTTTTAGCTTTAAATACAGTTCCATATGTCCCTAGAAAAAAAATATATATATTATGACAAGGTTAGGCTTTTCTCCCCATCCCCACTGTCTCAGAGTAGAGTACATGTGCTGTCCCCCCTAACTACAAGACTTTGAGGTACAGAACTGTACCAAGAGACTCTACAATTTGATACTTCTACTCACATAATAGCAATACATTATAAAGTTGAACTACATGTATAATTATTCTGTAAAGAGTGTTTTAACTCTTTACCAAACGACAAAACTTTAGACTGGTCCAAATTGAAAGCATAATTATGCAAAAGACAAAATAAAAGAGATTGAAAATTTGAAATTTGTTTTTGGAAGGGAAGAAAACATTGTGGGAAAAGGAGAAAATGCTGGTTACCAGCATTTTCTCCTTTTCCCACAATGTTTTCTGAAGGCTTCTTTCTCAGGGTCGTTAAAAGTAGGGATTGTGTGGTCAAGAGTTAACCCTTTCCCAAACAAGCCCTGGTTTTAACGTGTCTGCAGTGAAAGTCTTTTGAAAACACTGTATGAAAAGGAGAATTTGCTTGTAAAAGCAACTTTTCCTTTTCCCCCAGTGTTTTCTACTCTTTTTGAGAACTTGCTGCCATTTCTCCAAATCTAAAATTGTCGTCTGCAAACTCTTTCAGTTTGGAAAGGTCCAAAATTTGTCATTGGGAAAGGGTTAACAAAAACTTGTAGTTAGTATTTGGTGGACTCCTGACTAGATGCTTGGCTAGCTCAGTTTGTAGATCTGCTTTACTAGTATTCCAGCATTATGGGTCCCAGTCCAATATCAGGCACATTTTTCAGTCTTAACCCTTCACCACACAGTAAAATTTTAGACTTGTCCCAATTGAAAGCATTGGCAGACGACAAAACAGATGTGGCTCAAAAATTGAAATTTGTTATGGGAAGGGTAGAAAACATTGTGGGAAAAGGAGAAAATACTGGTTACCAGCATTTTCTCCTTTACCCACAATGTTTTCAAAAGGCTTCTTTCTGAGGGTCGTTAAAAGTCGGGATTGTTTTGTAAAGAGTTAACTCTTTACAAAACAATCCCGACTTTTAACGACACTGATAAGGAAAGCTATTGAGTTTTCTACTCTTCGTAAATCAAATTTCAATTTTTGAGTCAGTTCATGTTGTCGTCTGCAAGTGCTTTCAATTTGGACTCATCCAAAATTTTGCTGTTTAGTAAAAAGTTAATTTACTTCATTGACGACAAAGTCAACTGGTGAGCACGGGTAAGCTGCACTGGTGTTTCGCGAGGACTGAAGCAGGGCTTAAAAATTCTTCCAAG
Source organism: Tridacna crocea (assembly GCA_943736015.1). NCBI lineage: Eukaryota > Metazoa > Mollusca > Bivalvia > Cardiida > Cardiidae > Tridacna > Tridacna crocea. Next base: position 31,659,474 of record OX031069.1, read on the forward strand.
ATCCACTCATTCTGAATGACAAGTGGAATAAAAAATTCACTCATTCTTCACAGCTTTTTACTCATCCTGTAGGAAAGATATACAATAAAAATCAATAATCCAAACATGTAATTTTTATTTACTTCAATTATAAGGCTGCAGCTTCTCATTGTACTTTTGGAACTCAGATATGATTGAAGTTCCTCATTTTAAAACACTTTTCTTTCATGGTTGTCAAATTGGGAATCCAAAAGAAGGAATTTTAAATCTTAACCTTAAAGCTGTATGCTTAATTTTCAGTCTTCTCAAGCCGAGGCAGGCCTTTAGTACTGCCTAAATCTGCTAACATTTCTTTTTACCACTTTATATTCTTTGCAGAGGATGATATGTCCAATAAATGTTGTGTTGCCGTAAAATTTTTAATTCATACATTACAGATATCATCATTAATTTATCTTAATCAAGAAGAACTCGACCATAAATGGAATATATGACATCTTAAAACAAGATTTGAGTAATTTGAATATAACAACTAGAGTGCAAAAAGTGCTTAGAAAAAAAATGGGGGTCGAAATAACCAAATTTTGCAAAAGTTTTTCCTTCAGGGTCATGTGGTCGAGTCCCTCTGGCACACTTTTCTCCCTTGATTTCAGAATAAAACAATATTAGAAAATGACTAACATGGGCTTACAGAACTGCATTCCATTTTATATATATCCATATTCAACAATTAATTTTTTCAAAAAATACTTGTGAAATGTAGATGGTGGACAAAAGTTTCTGATTTAATGCATCAGTTTGTATGTTGAGAAAATAAACAAAAAAATAAACAAAAAAAGAGACGATATGCTAACTTTATTTTGGCTTCATTCTCTTCAGCCTAAATGCTCGGTTCTTAAAAAGTGACATGTTGCATGATGAATGAGTACTTGAAGTGTTTAATTTTTACAGGATAGAGTGTCCGCCTACAGAAAATGTCCGAAAGACATTCAAGTTTAAAATGGAATCAAAATTTCATTTGGCAGTGGCTAGAGATACGGTACCGTACCTCTAGCCTATATTAAAGAAATGGCTAGAGATACGGTACCGTACCTCTAGCCCCGGAGTCTAAAGATACGGTACCGTATCTCTAGTCATTCTTATGATATAGGCTAGAGGTACGGTATTTTGTAGATACATGTAAGAAATTATAAATTTACTTCAGTTTTGATTATTATCGTTATTAGTATGTATTTGTAGTAATTGATCGGCATCAAAGGACAGAAACTTATCAAGTTGCAGTGTGCGAATGTGCACTAAATAGCAAAAATAATAATTGCATTGATTATTTGGTGAACTTGATTACTTAACCCAGGAATTCTATATAACATATGTAATATCCTTGCTTAACCCTTTCTCAAAAGACAAATTTTACACTCAAAGAATTTGTAAACAATTTAAATTTTGATGAAAAATGGTGGAAAATGGTCATCCAAAAGGGTAGAAAACACTGTTGGAAAATGAGAAATTAGCATTTTCTCTTTTTCCTACTGTGTTTTCAAAGGACTTGTACTGCATGTAGGAAAGCAATCAGTGCCTTAGAAAGAATATTGTGCCGAGTACTGGTTATAAAAACTCGAGGAAAGCATGAATACGTGCACTGGCAGATGCAAATGTACTGAAATACTGTTGAAAACGGCGTTAAACACCATTCATTCAATCAAATTCCTAAAGTTATTTACAACCATGTGCAGGCCTAGCCCCATAGCTCAGCCGGTATAGCGTATCGGAACTGAGAACAGGAGATCGCCGTTCGATCCACGGCTCGGCTAATAAACTTTCCGAGGATTGCATGATGACAGTCATTGCGACAGGATTCATTTCTCTCTCACTGCTGTCCAATGTTTCGACGATAGTTATGTGGGAAAGCAGCCAGTGGCTTGGAAAGAATATTGTGCGGAGAACTGGTTAAAAGAACTCATTGTTCACGTTATTTTTTGGCCTTTATGTTAGCAATAAATATTTACATATAATTCATGCCGTAAAATTCTGCTTCTACCATACATAAGCAATAGCCCACACCAAATTTCAGTTCGAATTGTGCTTACCAGACCCGAACCTAAACACGCAACTCTATCCACCGCTCCCAACCCAATAGGAGATAAATAAATGAATAGATAAAATACCTTAATAAGTATAAATAGATGGATGGTAGACAGACAGACAGATAGATAACCTTTGTTCTCTCACTCCTGTCCCCCTGGCTTTGAAATTATTGCTACCATGAATACAGTATTTAAAGCGATATCCTGTAATACTTTATCCTTTCTTTTATTTTTGTTTATACGTGCGGCTGGGCTTTTTCTATAGTCATAGAATCCCTCTTGTAAAACTGCACACTTTCTGCACTTTGATAGCACTCTATCGCCCTTTTAAATGTTTGAAAATCTTCAAATTTCTTCTCGACGTGAATACTATGAGCCATTTTGACCGTATGATACAAAATTGGCTTGAAAGTGCTTTCAGAAAATTTTCTGTGATTGAGTAATAGATTAATTATCAATTTCCATGATTGAGTAATTGATTAATTATGTCGTTTTCCATAATCAATTAAAGAACAACAAAAGTTAAAATAATGTAAGATCCGCATACATCTTAAGCAATTAAATTCACCTAACTAATCAACGCAATTATTATTTTCGAGCATCGACGCAAACTCGCACACAACAACGAGTTTCTGTCCCTTAATGTCGAGATTGATACTAAGCCATACTAATAACTATAATAATCAAAACTGAAGTAAATTTATAATTTCTTACATGTATCTACAAAATACCGTACCTCTAGCCTATATCATAAGAATGACTAGAGATACGGTACCGTATCTTTAGACTCCGGGGCTAGAGGTACGGTACCGTATCTCTAGCCATTTCTTTGATATAGGCTAGAGGTACGGTACCGTATCTCTAGCCATACCTTCAGTCTGAAGGTGTCTGCTCCGATGCTATTTTTGTGACTGGTCTTCGCTAACACCTTCAGTCCAGCCATTCATTAAACCCGTATGGAAAAAACACGATTTTACCCGCATCTTTTCGAACGTCTCAATGCGACAAAATTTCCAATGACAGCTAATAAAATGGGTATGGATCGTTAGATAAATTATTAATCTTTAAGAGCACACAAAATATGCTGCAAAATACTAATTAAATCAATGGGAATTTACCTTTTTCCCAAAGTAAATAAATCCAGCATAATTTGTAAACAACTAACACGGCAACTTCGTTAGTCAGGCATGCGCACTGAACGGAATTTGAAATTTGTACAGTCTGGTTCCCTATCCCTACACAGCCAAGTTCGATCAAGGGGCGTTTATTTACAGCAAAATTCGCAACTAAACCATCCTGTAGCGTGTCAGAGATACTGCGATTTCTGCCGAGGCATGCGCATTGAAAAGATAACCATGTTTTGATTTCTGGTGAAGTAGGTCAACGATTATTTACGTTGAAAAGTACAGATTTGCACAAAGGTAAGAGTTGTATTTAACTAACATCAGTTTTTTTGTAAAGATTAATCATTTATCTAACAATCCATGCCCATTTTGGTAGTTGTCATTTGAAATTCTGTCGCATAGAGCCGTTCGAAAAGATGCGGGTAAAATCGTATTTTTTCCATACGAGTTTAATGAATGGCTGGACTGAAGGTGTTAGCGAAGACCAGTCACAAAAATAGCATCGGAGCAGACACCTTCAGACTGAAGGTACTCTAGCCACTGCCATTTCATTTATATGCGATGAAACACATACGGTAGTTGTTCAATTGCTTTGCACCTTTAAAGATGTTTATTTGGCGTTCTAAAAAATTAAAACTGCACTAAATATTTTTACCTTCTCCAATTTTTTCCAATTTTTCGTATTTTTGCATTTTTGATTACCGATCCTGGTACTTGGACGCATGACAATCCTCCAGCAGCTGATAAGTTAAGTAGACGGGTAAATAATTTCCAAATTTATCACAAACTATCATTTAGCAAAGATCTGCCCATCACCAAAGAAAAAAATGTAATTTCATCATTTTTTCATTTTTTGTGTGAATTGAAAATAATGGAAATACATCTGGGTGTTGTTAAAGCTTAAACTCTACTTTAAGAACTATTGCCATAAAGCCGAGTAATAAACTTAGAACCGGTGCTTCGTTTAGAATGCTTGATACCGTAATAAAGACACCTCCCATTTGACATCTGACTAGGATTTCAAAATGTCCCACATATTTGTCGCAGGAATTGATTCTGGTCTTGCAGCGGCAGTTCAAAGACTTTTGCCAACAACAAATGTTTTGTCGATTCAATTAGAGAAACCAGGTTATTTGTCCTTTGCCGTATCGAACCATTTTTCATCTGTATCCTTCCCGAACCTTGCTAGGCCTAATAAATCAAAGGAATGACAGACAACTCGCCCCAAAGATAACTCGCCCCAAGACAACTCGCCCCACAAAAAACTCGCCCCAAGACAACTCGCCCCAAATTTAGGAGACAACTCGCCCCAAATCAAGGGACAACTCGCCCCACATCGAAGACAAGTCGCCTCAAGTTTATAAAAACTCGGACTAGCTCACAGATTTCGAAGAATTGAGCCCAATTTAAACAAAGTTATCGATTGATTAATTGACAGGCGGATGGATTAACACATTAATTGATAGATAGATTGATGGATAGATAGATAGATAGATAGATTGATTGATTGATCCTCAAAAACTGAAACTTAATTTGGAATGGTTGGAAAACCTATTGGTTAAAAGGAGAACTGCATGATCTTCTTCAATGCTGTTATTAAATTTGAGCGTCTTGGAAATTCTATACACCGATCAGAAATTTGTGTAAATTTATCAAAACCATTATTAGTTCCTTCTAACTGATGTATGATTTAAAAAAAAAAATCTCTGCAACTTATTACTGATAGTAAGGCACTCCCTTTTTATCCTCTCTCTGTTTTCCCTCTGTCTGTCTCTCTCTCTCTCTCTTGCATCATGAACTCGAACAATATTTGGCAATTTTTTTTCCCCCGTTAATTTTTTTTTTTTTTTTTTTCATTTACATGTACATTCTTGATTTTTGTAAAAGGAACAGAGTGAATGAACATATTATATTGCATGGTCAATATTTCCAAGCATATTCTCAGAAACCTCTCTTTCAGTGTTGTTAAAAATTGGGATTGTATGGTAAAGGGTTAAATCACCGGTTTCGGCCCGTTTCATGTTGCATTTTTGGTCGGCGATTTCCCGATTTCTACAATAATACTTTTCATGATAACATGTTTATGCTAAATTCCTTCTTTAATCAGTCAGTTAAGAAGTGATAAATTAAAGCGTATTACGGTCTGTAATATGTCTGCCGAAGGGTGTTAAGTCACGCTTGGTATGAAAACATGATAATGAATTTGACACCTGATATAACGACAATAACCTTTATTAAAGGATTTAAACGTAAGAAGTGTGGGTGCATCAAAGTAATTTCTTAATTGTGTCACACTTTGGTAGAAGCAACCTTTTGGAATTATCTAATTAACCCTTTACCTAATAACAAAATTTTAGACTTGTCCAAATTGAAGCACTTGCAGACGACACATTCCACGTTATTAAAAAATTTGAAATTTTGCCGTTTCAATTTTTTTTATTGAAAACTGGTTCTTATTGGACTGTGTAGATCAAAGATCAGACTGCGCTTTCTGTGTAGTTTGATTTTGGTATACATTGTCTGTAAACAGTCAGTGGGTCGCGCTTAGTGCTCAGCGTTATTTTGGTAAACTCACAGATTACCCATATTATCACACATTGCACATTACCACAATCCAAATAAAGCAGACTTTTTCTGGGTCTTATGTGCATGTAGAAAATAATGCTTGATTATATGGAGTTGCTCGATTGTACCAGAAATGATATGTTGTGCAATTATGACATTGCTTGAAAAACATCATTCATAAATATTGACTCATTGCCTCTTGAATTGAATTGAATTGATTTGTGAGAGGAATGATTCATGTCACAATGACTATCATCAATCCTCGGAAAGAAATTGACCAAGCCAAGGATCGAACCAGAAACCCATTGTCCTCAGGTCCTTTACACTATCGGCTGATCTACCGGTGCACTGCACAGTACTGTACTTAGATAGCAGTGTGCCACAAAAAAAGCAACCAGGGAAAAACTTAAGTGAACGGCTTTGGGCTTGATGCCCCGACTATGACTAGATTGTTTAACCCTTTACCACGCAAACCCTGTTTTTTACGACCCCTAGGAAGAAGCCTCCTGAAAACACTGTGGGAAAAGGAGAAAATGCTGGTTATCAGCATTTTCTCCTATTCGCATAAAGTTTTCAACTCTTCCAAAGTCAAGTTTCCACTTTTGAGTCGCGTTTATTTTGTCATCTGCAAATGCTTTCAATTTGGACCAGACTAGGATTTTGTCGTTTGGTAAAGAGTTAAATAATTTGTACATTTATCAATTCAAATTCGTAAAAAAAAAAAGATTTTAATCGTCTGGGTATATATAAACACTTCATTACAAATATATATATTTGTTAAAAAAATAATAATCATAATTGAGTTTTACACCTTTATCCTTTGTCTTATATGCACATACCGGAAATAATAAGAGAAGCGGAGCGAGTTATCTTCTATGTGGGGCGAGTTGTCTTGGATGTGGGGCGAGTTGTCCCCTAATTTGGGGCGAGTTGTCTTCTGAAGGTGGGACAAGTTGTCTTGGGGTGAGATTTTTGTGGGGCGAGTTGTCGTGGGGCGAGTTGTCTTTGGGGCAAGTTGTCCTGCACCCAAATCAAAGTACTGAAAGCACTGTCCGTTACACATCAAATCTACATCACAATAACGGCATAAAAATAAGTTGACAAGATGGTGGTAAACTATCATTACATGTATTTGTGTGGTTACGACTTCTCTGGAGAACTGGTAACCTTGAGATTGGGGTACAAGTTCTCCAGGGTATGAGTTCTCCTGATACCATTCTGACCGCTTACGGTAGATCTAGATTTATGTAACTCAGCAAGTATTTATTGAAAAAAAAAAACATCTGTCCCCTTTATTTGAGTTCCAGTGGCACAACTGGTCTTAAAATGGATCATAATTGCTTTTTTTTAATTTTTCAAAGAGGTAGGTCCCTGACTCTGATTTTTAGAAGGGTTAACAAACCTCTCCCCACCTCCGAAGCCAAGAGTAAGCAGATGCCCTAGCAGGGCTAGACCGTAACACTCCAGACAAAGCCACAATAATAACAATATAGCTACCCTCTTAATTGAAGGTAGGCCTTGTGTTTTAACCAATTATGTGTAATAAGAAAATTAGATTTGAATAGGTGTAGATCTACAGCAAAATTGTTAATAAAGATAGTAGGCAATAGATCAATGGGAAGAAATGGACATTTTAAAAGATCAAAATTGGACTAGAATAAAAACTAGAGGCCCTGTAGGGCCTGAAATTGCTCTGCTAGCAGTGGATTTGCTTTTGTGCTAACATACATTATGAATTTATGATGTAAAAATATAAAAAAAAAAATACAAAAGTGAAACTGGGCTTCAGCCCACTAAGACAGCATAACTATATGATGAATTGAAAAAACAGTGAATAAAATGAAGTGCAATTTCTCAAAACTAAATGTTTGGAATCCATTCTGAAAATATTGTGGGAAAAGGAGAAAATACTGGTAACCAGCATTTTCTCCTTTTCCCACAATGTTTTCTACACTTCTTAAGTCAAGTTTCAATTTTTGAGTTACCTTTGTCATCTGCAAATGCTTTAAATTTGAAGAAGTCTAAATTTTGTCCTTTGGTAAAGAGTTGATTACCCAACTGAACTTAGGTTGGAAAATGAGTCTGAGAGGATTTGAGCAGAGCAGAACAGGAGACTTTAGTTTTCTTAAGATCCGTAATTTATGGTCGTTGCAATCAACTCTTGCACTGTTTGTGCAAATTTCCAGTAAAACAGAGTATGATGATACAGGAATTAAAACAGAGATTTCTCTCTCCACAGAGAGAGAGAGGGGAGAGAGAAGGATGGGGGAGGGAGGGAGAGGGAAGCAATACTCAATATTCTTTTATTTTCCTAGGTGTAATATCTGAAAGAGACAAACAGATGATATTGGAAGAAGCTGAAGTTTTATTTGCTGATGCTCCTATAATACAAGATGTCATTTATCCTGCCAGGAAACTTAAATGGGCAGCTTGTACATGGGCAGGTTATCTTTTCTTTCTTTCTTTCTTTCTTTCTTTCTTTCTTCCTTCCTTCCTTTCCTTCCTTCCTTCGTTCCTTCCTTCCTTCCTTTCCTTCCTTCCTTTCTTTCTTTCTTTCCTTCCTTCCTTCCTTCCTTCCTTCCTTCCTTCCTTCCTTCCCTTCCCTTCCTTCCTTCCTTCCTTCCTTCCTTCCTTCCTTCCTTCCCTTCCCTTCCCTTCCTTCCTTCCTTCCTTCCTTCCTTCCTTCCTTCCTTCCTTCCCTTCCCTTCCCTTCCTTCATTCCTTCATTCTATTCCTTCCTTCCTTCTTTCCTTCCATCCATCCTTCCTTCCTCTCTTTCCTTCCTTCCTCTCTTTCCTTCCTTCCTCTCTTTCCTTCATGCATTCCTTCCTTCCACCCTTCCTTCCTTCCTTCCTTCCTTCCTTTTCCTTCCTTCCTTCCTTCCTTCCTTCCTCTTCCTTCCTTCCTTCCTTCCTTCCTTCCTCCCTCCCTTCCTCTATCTCCCTCCCTCCCTTCCTTCCAGTTCCTTCCCTTCCATTCCCATTATTTCCCTTCCATTCCCATTCCTTCCCTTCCCTTTATTCTTGCTGGTTTTCTTTCTGGCTTTCATGCTTGCTAGCTTTTTTTCTTCCTCAGGGTTTTTGAAATTCTGGATTATTTGGTAAGCAAAAAATCAAGAAATTTTAATAATTGTTTGGAAGAAAGCTGTTGAAAACTTAAATGGAAAGCAAGGAAATGCTATGATTGAGTTAAATTGCCATGAAATGAGAACAGCAGGGCCTGTATTCACCTACCATTGTCAAGAATATTCCTTATCTTATTCTCCATAATTTTCTAACTTTGAAAGTAACACAACTTTTGATTGGCCAAACCAATCTGTACTGGAATTTGATAAAGTTTCTCCCAGAAAGGGTTAAATGCATGAAATAAATAGAATATATATTTTTTGTGTGTGTGTGCGGAGAAAGTTCGAAATTTATTTCATCTCATGAACACTATCTGTACTATTTTCACACGTGGCTGCACATCTCGTGAAAATATTACCGATGGTGTCCATTCGATGAAATGAATTTTGATCTCTCACCCCAAAAAAGCAAAAATCCTCTATATATTCTTATCATCTAGATTAGTTTTTTTGAGTCGCCTGTTTGCGTAGCAAACAGGCTCTCATACATGGATCCGTGGAAATCGATATTTGACCAATCAGGACATCGCATTTATTCTACCCGATGTCTTATTTTGGTTTCTGCTATTTCGGCTCACAAATAAACGACTGTTAACGTTGGAATAATGCAATTCTCTTTATTTGTGTTGTGTTTTTAACGTTTGAATTTTAAAAAAAGCTTAAAAAATGTGCTTTGCGAATGCATACCGATGACTTGTGATCACGCAGAGGCTATAGACAAATTTAAATTGTGATGATTACTGAAAATTTGAACTTATGCAAAGAACTGATCAGCGCTGGATAATGGATAATTCAAAGTATTCTATAATTTTTCCTCTCTGAAAGAGAAAACTGGAAAACAAAGGTAAAAATAGACCTATATGAAGTATAAATGAAAAGAAAATACTTTTACTTGAATATCTAACCTTGTTCAATAACCTATGCACATTGAAAAAGTGGCTGCGTAACTTGTCACCAATGTTTCAATTTGACATTAATCTTAAACCATAGTGCATGAAGAATATGCTGTATGTGTACTGGGATTGTATATACGATCTCTGATGTGTAGATATAGATCAGATTGCAAATAACATGATGATTAGTCTTGGATTTAAAGTACCTGCTGATTACAACAAGCACTTTGACGGGTAGTTCTTCCTCACTAGGAGTATATTTCAATTTTAAAAAAAAGTCTATCTTCCGATCTGGTGGAACTTGGAAATTTTTCTCTTGACCTATCTGTTTTAACCGTTTACCACATAACGGGTTTCAACGACACGTAGAAAGCTTTTAAAAGCATTGTGGAGAAAGGAGAAAATGCTTGTAACATTCATTTTATCCTTTTCTCACTATGTTTTGCGCTTTTTCAAAAACAAATTTCAATTTTTTAATCATTTATTTTGTTGTCTGCAAATATTTGAGTTTGGATTGCTTTAAAAATGTTGTCATTTGGTGACGAGTTTAAATGGATTAGCACATCTGCACATTAGCACAAAGGGTGTGTTGGTAAACTGTTAATTTGATCGGAGGTGTGTTTGATTGCAAAGCAAATTACCGCTCTAATCAACTTGACCACCCATTGTCATCAGTATATCATATACTACCCTCAATGATATTAACAATTTTCTTAATTGACAACACACTTAACGCATTTTATAATCCATCAGACAACCCTTTTCCCCATAACCTGATATTAATTTTTTTCATTAACTTAAACCTCTCTGTAGAATCAGACATTCTATATACTTTTCGAAAGGTTTGTAATTCAGTGTTATTTAATTTTGTATGATGCTGAGATGACTTTACTAGCCCAACGAAAGCAATAAGTATTGTTAATTCTATTATTCTGTGGCAAAACGGAGATTTGTTGATGTTTTTTATTTCTTCCAATTAGAATTCAAATTTTTGTAAATCTGTTACATTGTCCGTCGCCCCCGTAATTCGCCCTTTTAACCCATTACCACACAATCCCTACTTTTGACGCCCATGAGAAAGAAGCCTTTAGAAAACACTGTTGGAAAAGGAGAAAATGCTGGTAACCAGCATTTTCTCCTTTTCCCACAATGTTTTCTACTCTTCATAAAACAAATTTCAAATTTTCAGTCACTTTTACTTTGTCGTCTGCAAATGCTTTTGATTTGGACAAACGTGAAATTTTATTGTTCGGTAATGAGTTAATACATCTCCGTATGTAAATTAGTTAAGCATCTTAAAATTGCTTACTGAGAATTTATCATCGATAGAAATATATGATTACAATACTTTTTCTGGAATTTTATTGAGAGAAACAGTCATGACAGCACGATTACAGATAGATCCTATCTGCCATACTGTATATGTATAGACTACGTTTGTTTGTGAGACCTTGGCAACAGTAACTTAGGTAGTCGGTTTATCTTATCACCACGGATCCATGTATTGTTATCGTCCTCATCTATGGGGTGACGTAAGCATACTTCCGGCCTTGTACTGCTTCCTGTCCCAAGTTCCGGTTTACAAGATAAAACAGTTTTGTAATAATTCGGTGAACAACCCAGTTTTTTTTCTGTTGTAAATAATTTACAATTGTGCCTTTGTGATAATGAATATGTCTATAAAGACTGAGCTGTTTAACGGTTCAAACCTTTGAAAAAATCATTTTGTCCACAAGGGTACACATTTGCCTGATGTCTCTAAGACATCATCTCTAAAAATAGCGCATTCCGTATATGTAAAAATAGCTGCTGCGAACTAAACAAGTCTGCGGACACGCTGAGAAATCTTCAACTACAAGCATCTTTTCTGCTTCTATTTGCGGACAATTCTCAGTGAAAATTGATTGATAATCACCTATTAGAAGTACACTCTAACTCTTACATTCATACAATCCTAACTGCAAGCCTTATTTCAATTCAACGCTCAACCTATGATTGGATAGAGAAAGGCGATGCCGAGTTAACATACTGCTTTTTTTGTCAACGGTAGGCTAATTTTTTTTAATGAATTTATAACGACATGGAATGGTTGCATTGCCTTCTTAGACATTCTTACACGTTGCTTTTTCCCAGCTTTTTAATCTAGACTTTAGATACTTTGCACACCCATATTCTAGGTGCACCAGAGAACGTACATAGCGTATGCAATGTACACGGTTATAGGCTGTACCAAATTATCGCTTTACAGGTGTTTTCTGGAATGTAGCTTTGCGACAAATATAGATCTTGTAATCACGTGACGTATAAACGTCATTTGCACCACGGAAATCTTTATGAATTTACATATTTATGAATGAATCAGTCGCTGAACCGGCCTTTACTTTCAGCGTGCACTGACCTACATGTATGTAGAGAGAGTGCTTTGAAGTTTACTATGTTTAATTGGTTTTCGTTCATAAAGACGGCCAAATTTGTTAAAGTCTGCTGTTTTTTTTTTTTTTTTTTCAATGAGCGATTAACTTAGATCTAGTAATTATTAAACAACAATTTATTAGTGTGGGTGTTAGAACGCAAGGTGCTTTTGTAACTGAAAAAATCTAAATTTACACTACGCAGTTCTGAGAAATTGACGTTTTACTCCGCTATAATTCAAATATAATAGAACAGATCAGTGTTTACCCCCTCGAACAACAAGTTCTTTATTGGAGTGTTTGTAATCTTGTGAAGGGTTTTTGTAAAGGGTAATAAAGCGAATCGCAAACATTTAATTTACACCAAAGCAATATACATGTAGACAATTTTCGATTGGTGTAGAAGCACTATAATCCCTGGGACGTTATAAAACGCAGACAAATATTAAAGGCTGATGATCATGCTGTTGGGTTATAGATTTTATTGAGTTGTAGCAGCTACATTCATAGAGTCCATTGCTGGTCAAAACCTCAACCTGGACAACAACAAAAACAAATTTTTTCCAAAGGACAGGTAGATCACTGAGTCAAATATTTGTTTGTGCTCCAAAAGCTACAGTTCAGTCCAATGATCATGAAATTGCCTGGCTGTTTATCTCAATAATTTCTTTGACAAAAGTGAATATAGGTCACTTGGGGATAAAAGAAAAGCCTAAAGGTTGTCATTAGGTCAAATCAGACGAAACCGTAATAGAGCTGTAGAATCCATTTATGTTCAGTGTAGTACTTATGAAACTTTGTCAGACTGCTAAGATTAGATATGAGCGAGTTGCAAAAGGGCATTTTTTGTCTAAAAGTATGTCACTAGATCCTATACCAGAAGATAATCTGGTCTTTATTTGTGAAGGGTTGTTGTCTGTAAGTAAAAGACGTTGAACTTATTAAAGCTGGTCCTGGTGCCTAAATTTTAATTTCCACCACATTTTTTTAAATGTAAATTTTAATACGGATATTTTGAATTTTAGGATGACAACTCAGAAATATGCTTGCATATAATACTGTCTTGTGGTTAAGTTATTTTGTATCTTGAATACTTTTATTAGATTTCAACAAAAAAGGGGTGAAAATTTCTAACCCATTACACTACAGGCGACTCTCGGGACTATCAGTCCTTTGATTTTATACCTCTTTACCATGAAACAACATTTTTGACATGATCTAACTAAAATCATACCTACATGTGAAATGTAGTCTATGTAGTTGTACTTGTCTTTGAAAGGGTAAAAAACATTTTTGGACAGGAAAAATGCTGGTTCTTTCTTTTTCTTATTGCATAATTTTCTCTTTCCGCAGGGAGTTTTTTTTTTTTTTTAATTTTTATTTCTTCTTTATATGTTTTTCAGGAGTTGAGAACTTAGTAAAAAGCCTAAACAAAACCAGAGTAAGTCAGAATTTTTAAAAAGTTTATTTTTCAGTTTTGCAATGAACTCATTACCAAACGACAATATTTTTGGCTTTTCCTAATTGAAAAAATTTGTAGACGACAAAATGAATGTGACAAAGAAATTGAAAGTTGATTTTAGAAGGGTAGAAAACATTGTGGGAAAAGAAGAAAATGCTGGTTACCAGCATTTTCTCCTTTTCCCACAATGTTTTTAGAAGGTTTCTTCATTCAAGGTCATGAAAACCAGGGACTGTTTGGTAAAGGGTTAGATGATACAGCTAACTACATGTACATGTGTTTTTTTTACGACCCACCTTTTTAGACGAATACAAAATTGCTCTCTGTCCGTCCCCCTCAGTAAAGCATCTTGTAAACAAATGTTAAAAAAATCACATCAAAAATACTTAAAGAAAGTTTGAAAAAAGAGGAAAAATTTCTTATTGTAATTAAAGCAAAGTACATGATTGAAATACCTTTACTGTGTATGAGTACATGTAGTTGTTTTTTACTTGAATAACCTTAATCCTTTACCAGGCGACGAAATTTCTGACTTGTCCAAATTGGAAGCATTTACAGGCAACAATTTCAGTACGGCCAAAATTGTGCAAGTTTTCTTTGGATAGGGTAGAAAACATTGAGGATAAAGGAGAAAATGCTGGTAACCAGACTTTCTCCTTTTCCCATAATGTTTTCTGAAGGTTTCTTTCTTAGGGTCGGTAAAAGTCTGCATTGTGTGGTAAAGGGTTTAGGAAAAGTTTGAAATATGAGACAGAAGCTGCAGGAATTCATATGGCACTGCAATGTATGGTAGCTGCCTTGCAGCGATATTATACTTTTCCTTTGTCTTACTTTGACAGCCACCGTCATGTGTTTTGACGAGGAGCGGGAGTGCCTATAACAATGTAATGGCAGAATATGTGCTGGGGTATATACTAACTAGAGAGCGCTTCATAATACAGGTGGCTGCTGAACAAAAGAAATCTTCATGGAACAGGTGTGAGATTACTTTTTTAATTACTCACATTTTGACATTTTATGTAAATGTCTAGAAGAACATTTTCAAACAACCTATGTGTAAGTCTCTCTGAAGATGAACAGAATTAGTTGTACAGTCAGGTGGCAGGGGACTTGGAAACTTGTTTACGGCTGTGGTGAATCATGTTGCCCCGAGTCGAAGTTTTACCCTTTCAAAGTGTGTTAAGCAAAGTTTTTCTGTTTTATAATCTCATGATTCAAGTATGCTGGCGAAATAGAAATTCCCTTCTAAGTTTCCCAATTCAATGAAACCTGATGTCACTGGAAACTGATGTCACTAAAACGTGCAGTTTGGTGCATAAACATGCAGTCTGGTGATCAATCTATGCCGCCATTTTAGATGTTGTGTTGCTCGTGTAGTGATGTTTAAGGTTCATTCAAAAGGGAAACTGGCTTTATGTCGTTTTTGCCAGGGTAAATGATGAAGTACTGTATGTTCCCAGCATGTTAACCAATCAGACCATGAAAATTTTCTTTGCAGTTTTACAATTTCTTTTTTAACTTTCTATGTATACTGTAAGTCTCCTTAGAAGACATTTTTTAGCTCTACTGGCTGAAAGCCAGCAGAGCTTATGTCATGGCAGGGTTTCCGTCGTCCGTCCGTTCGTCCGTCTGTCCGTCCGTTAGTCTTTTTCTTGTTTACGCGATAAAGTCTGCATTTGTTGTCAGATTTTTGTGAAACTTGCACAGTTTGTTTATCTCATCAATAGCTTCAACCCTATTGATTTTGAGAAAAATCCAACAAACGATATGGGAAAAGTAGCTATTTCAAGTTGAAAATTTCCAATTCTTGTTTACGCGATAAAGTCTTCATTTGTTTTCAGATTTTCGTGAAACTTGCACAGTTTGTTTATCTCATCAATCGCTTCAACCCTGTTGATTTTAAGAAAAATCCACAAACAGTATGGGAAAAGTAGCCATTTCAAGTTGAAAATTTCCAATTCTTGTTTACCCGATAAAGTCTTCATTTGTCGTCAGATTTTCGTGAAACTTGCACAGTTTGTTTATCTCATCAATAGCTTTAAGCCTATCGATTTTGAAAAAATTCCAACAAACAGTATAGGAAAAGTAGCCATTTCAAGTTTAAAATTTACATTTCTTGTTTACGCAATCAAGTCTTCATTTTAGGTCAGATTTCCATGAAACTTGCAGCGCTTGTTTATCTTATCAATAGCTTCAACCCCTATTGATTTTGAAAAAATTCCAACAAAGAGTATGTGAAAAGTGGCCATTTCAAGTTGAAAACTTTCATTTCTTGTTTATGCAATTAAGTCTTCATTTATGGTCAGATTTCCATGAAACTTGCAGAGTTTGTTTATCTCATCAATAGCTTTAACCCTATCGATTTTGAAAAAAATAGGACAAACAGTATTGGAAAAGTAGTCTTTTCAAATTGAACAATTTCATTGCCTGTTTACATGATAAAGTATTTATTTGTGATCAGATTTTATGAATTTTTCAGCTTGTTTATCCCATCAATAGCTTTTTAACCCTGTTGAGTTTGAAAAATTCAACCAACAATAATGGAAAAGTAGCCATTTTGAGTTGAAAATGTCAATATTTTTTGTCTTTTTGCGTAATGAATTCCTATGTATGCTTTATTTAAAAGCAAACTCTCTACCAGTAGAGCATATTCAGGCCCTTCAGGGCCTTCTAGTTTATACAACCTTTAAATGATTTTCTCTCAGCAACAGTCTTCAATTTATCTTTCACATATTCATTAGGAATTATCCATATTTCAGCATTCCATACAGAAATTACAGATCACTTTCAGAGTTAACCATTGGTATACTGGGTGTTGGCGAAATAGGGAAAGAAGGTAATTTTCACTTTACAGTAGAATCAATATAATAATTGGTCATATTTCTGTATGTTTTTCAAGTTGAAGAGCTGACAAGAAATTGTGCGTAAAATGAGTAAGGAAAATAATTTAACTCTTTCCCAAATGACAAACTTTTGGACTAGACCAAATTGAAAGCATTTGCAGACGACAATTCAACTCTTGCTGAAAAGATGATTTCTGTCTATGATAGGGTAGAAAACATTGTGGGAAAAGGAGAAAATGCTGGTTACCAGCATTTTCTTCTTTTCCCACAATGTTTTCATCATTGTGTGGTAAAGGGTTAAGACACTACAGACAAAAACAACCAAGAAATTACAATGATCTTGGTCTTTTGCTAGACTGATAATGTCCTTTGGGGTTTTTTTTCTGTGCTTTAACCCATTACCACACAATCCCTACTTTTGACGGCCCTGAGAAAGAAGCCTATAGAAAACATTGTGGGAAAAGAAGAAAATACTGGACCAGCATTTTCTCCTTTTCCCACAATGTTTTCTACCCTTCACAAAACAAATTTAAAATTTTCAGTCAATTTTAACTTGTCGTCTGCAAATGCTTTTGATTTGGACAAGCCTGAAATATTGTCGTTTGGTAATGAGTTAAGGCTGAATTTCTTATGTTTGCAGTTGCTAGATTATGTTGTTGTTCGGGTATGAGGGTTGTTGGAGTCACAAGAACACCTCCCACACAGGGGAATATTTCAGACAGTGTGAGTGAATATAGGTAATAACTAGAGTATTTAACCCTTTACCACACAATCCAGGGTTTTCACGACCTGACATAAAAGCCTTTTGAAAACATTGTGGAAAAAGGAGAAAATGCTAGTAACAAGCATTTTCTCCTTTACCCACAATGTTTTCTACTTTCCCAACCCTAATTTCAACTTTTGAGTCACATTAATTTTGTCTTCTGCAATTGCTTTCAATTTGGACTAATCTAAAATTATGTAGTTTGGTAAAGAGTTTAAAGCATGAATATTATGTATACATTATTATGTAGTACAGTATGGACATATACTGTACATTTGTTTAAATTAAAACATTTAATAAACCTTTACCAAAAGACAAAAGTTTAGATCTGTCCATCTTCAAAGCTGTTGCAGACAACAAATTAAATGTCGGTCACTTGATAAAATTTATCTTTGAAATGGTAGAAAACATTGGAAATGGAAAAAATGCTAATATCCAACATTTTAAGCCTGCCCATTTTCACAGAAAATACTGGGGTATGGTTAGCCATGCCTGTGGTGTGCAAAAACTTTGACCATTTTATTATATATCATTCTGTTATTGCTAGAGATATTTTTTTCAAACCTGGACTAATTGTTAACTGTCAAATTAAAACCTGTACAACAGGGACATGTTACTATTAACCCTTTCCAAAACGATAAATTTTAGACTCTTCCAGTTTCAAAGAATTTGCAGACAACAATTTTAAAAATGGCAGAAAGTTCTCAGAAAGGGTAGAAAACATGTGGGAAAAGGAGAAATTGCTCGTTACAAGCAATTTCTCCTTTTCCCACAGTGTTTTCTAATGGCTTGTACTCCAGACACGTAAAAACCGGGGCTTGTTTGGGAAAGAGTTAAGATATTTTTAACAAAGATAGTATACTTACAATTTTCAAAAAAATTGTTAAATTTATAATATCTGTCATTACTGAAGATATTTACTTGAAATTTTGACTAGTTATTTACCATCAAACCATCAACTGACCAACTTGAAAGCATTTGTAGGTAAAAATGTAAATGCGACTTAAATGTTGGAACTGGTTTTGAACTCTTGATAGGGTAAAAAAAGTAGTAGACAGTGTTTTCAAAGCCTTTTTTCTTTCAGGGTCATTTAAACTTTCGATTATGTGGTAAAGGGTCTAATTGTTATATTTTTCCTCTAGGACAGTTCAGGAGTTACCAGAAGTACTTAGATGCTGTGATTATATCTGTAACATTCTACCGTCCACCCCTAAAACACAAAGATTATTGTCCGGGGATATGTTTTCTCACTGCCAACAAAAAGTATGTGAATAACTTTAGATTGTTTTTTCTAATTTAAAGCTATTTAAACCTTAAACAGATTTTCCCAAATTTTAACAAACCCAAGGGAAAAGGCTACTGAAAATTTGGTAAGAAAATATTTTTGTGACCAGCCTTATTTGTCACAATCTCTTCAGTTTGTACAAGTCTAAAGTTTTGTCATTTGGTTAGAAATAAACCAGAATAATGCAAAGAATTATTTCTCCCATGGAAACAGTATCATATTATTGGTAATTCTACTCTCAGACCGTTTTTTTATTGTAACAGACAAAGGCAAAGTTGTATGGCTAAATGTTGATGAGAGTATGAAAATCACAAAGTGTTTAGTAAAATATAATTGAGCCATGCTCTGTGAAAAGTGTTTCTGCAAAATGTATCAACCCATGTCAGCCTGCAAAGTCAGTGCATTTTGTATTCTGTCATCTATGAAAACCTTAAATTTCCAGGAAAAGATACATCACACTATTTTTTTCTGTGAGCTTGTTAACTCTTTACCACACAAGAAAATCTTAGACTTTTCCAGATTGAAAGCGTTTGCAGACAACAAAATAAATGCGACTCAAAAATTGAAATATGTTTTGGGAATGTTAGAAAACTTTGTGGGAAAAGGAGAAAATGCTGGTTACCAGCATTTTCTCCTTTTCCCATAATGTTTTCAAAAGGCCTCTTTCTCGGGGTCGTCAAAAGAAGGGATTGTGTGGTAATGGGTTAATTAATTGCCTGCAGTTTGTCTCAGATTAGTTCAACACCTGTGACGGGTCAAACTAAGTATTGTTCTACCGAGCTCCAGGTAAGAGGATTGATGGTATTCTATATCCATTATTTATCTTCCAAACCTATGTTGTGGGTACTCATTAGAATTGTCTCATTGAAACAATTCTAGTTAGTACCCATAACATAGGTTTTAGTGGAGAATACCATTAACTAATATTTTAAATAAAAATTTGAAATCAGAATCACTCCTCCTACCTGGAGCTCTGTTTCTATATACCATTTCAGAAAAGCATTTTTATAAACATCGGGAGAGGGGATGTTACAGATGAAGAATCCATTATAAAAGCAATCAGGTGATTAGATTAATTTTCTTGTTAACTAAAAGAAAATATTTGTATTTCACTTTTCTTTGGAGCATGAAACTTACGGTCTTCTACTTTTCATAGTGGTCAAACATTATACAGTGTTCTTTTTTAGATGTCTGAAAATCAGAACTTACAAAAAAATTCATTTTTTTTTGCCACATTCATTTAGTCGTGTGCAAATGCTGATTCGAGACAACTCTTTATGCAAATGTTTCGCATGTTACAAGCCACATAATATTATGTTATGTTTTGTGAAGGAAAAGATAACTGGATGGGGCTGACTGTATATTTACTGTTTGTTTTCAGGGAAGAATGGCTGGGTGGGGCTCAGACTGTATATTTGTTGTTTGTGTTCAGGAAAGAATGGCTGGGTGGGGCTATGATTGTTTATTTGTTGTTTGTTTTAATGAAAGGATAGCTGGGTGGGGATAAGACTATATTTTTGTATGTTTTACAGGGAAGGATGGCTGGGTGGGCTTAAGACTGTATATTATTTGTTTGTTTTACAGGGAAGGATGGCTGGGTGGAGCAATACTTGATGTCTTTACTGTGGAGCCCTTGCCTTCAGACAGCCCCTTATGGACTTTACCAGGGGTTCTAATCACACCACATATAGCAGGGGTGCAAATGACTAGCCAGGTACGTAACTGTATAGGTCTTCTTGATAAATTGATTGAATTTGTATTCATTTATCATTGCCACCAGTTGTCCTCACAGGGGACGCCCCCTGAAGGCTATTAGTATTGTTACAGGAGATGGTATAGATACAGGGTAAAACCCATCTTCAATTACGCCTGGTTCTATTACTTGCTTGATGTATAGCACCACCACACTGAACGTCGGTTTAACGCCTCATCCAAAAGATTATCATTAATTTTAGAAGGCCAGCCCTGGGGATCGAACCTACACCCTCAAGTTACTTAACCCATTACCACACAATCCCTACTTTTGACAACCCTGAGAAAGAAGTCTTTAGGAAACATTGTGGGAAAAGGAGAAAATGCTGGTAACCAGCATTTTCTCCTTTTCTTACAATGTTTTCTACTCTTCACGAAACAAATTTCAAATTTTCATTTCAGTCACTTTTATTTTGTCGTCTGTAGAAGCTGTTGATCTGGACAAGCCTAAAATTTTGTCGTTTGGTAATGAGTTAAAACATCATGTTTACGACTCCTACGCTCTACCTATTGTGCTATGCGGGCTGGACCCTGAAGAAGAAAGCCAGTAACCATTTGCCAAAAGACAGAATTTTAGATGTGTCCAATTCAAACATATTTGCAGATGACAAAGTAAATGTGAATCAAAAATTCAAAATTGTTTCTGAATGGATAAAAAACACTGTGGGAAAAGGAGAAAATGCTGGTTATGAGCATTTTCTCCTTTTCCCACAATGTTTTCAAAAGCCTTTTTCCAAAGGGGTCATTAAAATTTGAGATTGTTTGGTAAACATTTAAAAGAGACGTTATGCAATAAAATGGATTATGAACCTTTTTTTCATCTAAAGTATGTTGTTTTCAATTTTTTCAGCTTGCCAGGTCATTTGTGAGCAATTATCAGCTTTACTTGGAAAAGAAGCCATTGAAGTATGTAGTGGAT
This sequence comes from Tridacna crocea, assembly GCA_943736015.1. Classification (NCBI taxonomy): domain Eukaryota; kingdom Metazoa; phylum Mollusca; class Bivalvia; order Cardiida; family Cardiidae; genus Tridacna; species Tridacna crocea. The sequence goes on from OX031069.1 coordinate 31,680,678, forward strand.
CTTGAGAGGGGGTACTGATTTATGGGCAAATCTATTTTATTATATAGTCAGACATGTTTGTATCAAGTTCACGATTTCCAAAAAGGCGATTTAGATTCATCCATAATGAAAGCATTTCTTTATCCTAAACCCTTTATGACACAATCACAGCTTTTAACGACCCTAAAGAAGAAAGGCTTTGAAAATAATGTGTGAAAAGGAGAAAATGCTGGAAAACAGCATATTCTCCTTTTCGCTCATTGTTTTCAAAGCTACAGAGAGAGAAATCACCATATAAGCAACATTGCCAATGCTTTAGTATTTCATTTTCATAGTATTTTGTTATAACAATTTAGCATTTCGTTTTCTCGAAATAGTATTTCGTTATAACAATTTAGCATTTTGTTTTCTTGAAATAGTATTTCGTTATAACAATTTTGCATTTTGTTTTCTTGAAATAGTATTCGTTTTAACAATTTAGCATTTCGTTATTTTGAAATAAAAGATGTGTAGAGCATGTTACCTACCGGGCTCCGAAAGTTAGGTTAGGCCTTATAAGCAGTATTTTAGATTTTGAAGTGTAAACAGTATTACAAATACAATGTACATTATATGGTAATAAATATACTATTAAATTTTGCTCAGTTTTTGTCATTTGTTTTGTGTATATTTCCTTCTCCTTTTCCCTCCCTAAAATGCCCATCGTTCACTTCTTTCTATATCAATATTCTCATGGCAAAAAATTTTCCTACTTTTTCAAGAATTGTTTAACCGTTTACCAAACAAACCCTGGTTTTCACAACCCTAAGATAGAAGCCTTTTGAAAACATCACGGGAAGAGAAGAAAATGCTGGTAACCAGCATTTTCTCCTTTTTCCACAATGTTTTCTACCCTGTCGGAAACAAATTTCAATTTCTGAGACATGTTTATTTTGGCGTCTTTCAATTTGGGCCAGTCTAAAAATATGTATTTTAGTAAAGGGCTAAGCTCTTATCATTCAATCCACACTTTTGACAACCCTAGGGAAGCAGCCTTTTGAAACACTGCAGGAAAAGAAGAAAATGTTGGTAACCAGCATTTTCTTCATTTCCTTTTATGACCTCTTACCTTTAAGAGACAAATTCCTTTATTTTCGGGACATTTTTGATTTGTTGTCTATAAATGCTTTTGATTTGGACTTGTCTAAATTTTATCGTATGGTAAACAGTCAACAAATGAAATTTGGATTTTTTTATACAGGGTACTTACAAAGACAATATCACAATGGAAATATGTTTTTCATTTACTTATTTTTTTTCTTTTTAATAAACAACCTTATATAACAAAGACATATCAAAAATATATTTTTATATGTGTGTTAATACATGAGCCACACTCTGACAAAAAAAGGTTTAATGCATCTCTATTGTCACGGGAGACCACTCCTTCATGCATAGCTTCGTCCCGATTTAAATACAATACTTGACTACTACGTCAGAGAGATATTTCTTTGACTCAGTCGTTTAGGTACTGGCCTTTTGTCCATGCGTTCTAGGGTTCAAATCCTGCCCGGTCCCTTATTTATGCCATGCATTTATTCATTTGTTTCTTTGTTACAGACTTTGTTCGTAAGATGGGGAGTCGATTTAAATACAATACCTGACAAATGCTTCAGAGAGATATATCTTTGACTCAATGGTTTAGGTATTGGCCTTTCATCTGGGTGTTTTTGGGTTCAAATTCTGCTGGTCCCTGTATTTCTGCCATGCATTTGTTCATTTTTTTCTTTGTTACAGACTTTGTTCGTAAGATGATTATAAATTATATCGAGCAAGACAAAAGATTATCATGGATCTATCAAAACTATTTTGTCCTCCATAAACCAACTGAATCCTAAAGTAGAATGGTCACTGAGCATGCAATAACCCTTATCTTAATTAACTCATTACCAAACGACAAAATGTTAGACTTGTTCAAATTGAAACTATTTGCAGATGACAAAATAAAGGTGACTGAAAAATTGAAATTTGTTCTGGAAAGGGTAGAAAACACTGTAGGAAAAGGAGGAAATGCTGGTTACCAGGATTTTCTCCTTTTCCTACAATGTTTTCAAAAGGCTTCTTTCTCAGGGGTGTCAAAAGTAGGGATTGTGTGGCAATGGGTTAATAACTGAAATGAAACTTAAACCCTTTACCAGACGACAAAATTTTAGCCTTGTCCAAATTGAACACATTTGCAGACAATTTAAACGTGGCTCAAATGGTGTATTTCTTTAATAGAGTAGAAAACATTGTGGGAAAAGAAGAAAATGCTGGTTACCAGCATTTTCTTCTTTTCTCACAGTGTTTTCAAAAGGCTTCTTTTCCAGGAGTGTCAAAAGTCGGTTTTGTGTGGTAAAGGGTAAAGTTGATAGTGAAAACCTAAATCTTGCTATTCTAAAGTTCAGTTTTTTAGGGAAAATAATTATTATGTCCTTAACAGAGAGTGTAGATAAAAGATCAGATAGCACATTCTGTGCAGTCTGGTCTTGATCTGCACTGTCTGCAAAAGGTCAGTGAGTTGCACTTAGCAAAAGCAAAATATTAGGACACAGATCAGACCACGCAGGCTGCCCAGGGCTCATGCTTTTTTGCAGATACATGTATAAGTTATTTTTTTGGAAAACAGTATCTTGTCACTGGCCAGTGTAGATCCAAGATCAGACTGTACATAATGTGCAATCTGATCTTGATCTACACTGCCCACAAAAGCACATTAAATCCTGCTTGTCAGCCTAAGAGAGACAATGAAAACAATTATTGCGGTATAAGTCTTGTAGATGTAACATGTACTTTTCAAACAGTATTCTTTATTCCTTGAACCCCAAATTTTGCAATTTCAAAGTTATTTTTCTAAGGAAAAGAATATCTTCACATCAGACATTGTAGATTTCCTTTCAGGGAAATTATTATGACAAAAGAATGTTCCTACTATGTTTGCTAGACTTTCTTACAGATAGCTAAGGTCAGTTGTTTTATTGGCTTGACTGGTTTTTAAGAAAGTGTCCAGGTAGCTCTGGCAATGTTGACTGCGTTGTCATTGTTATCTAAAAACTTTTCATTTTATATTAATTTTGTTATTTAGATGTTTACATATACTTCAAACTCTGGCTATCAAAACTGGAACTCATATAACAAGGGCAGATAACTATTGAAGGTTTTTTTGGCACAGACATACTCCTTTTTAACATAAAATTTTCACTGAAGATCAAGCAATCATAACAGAGCACTGGCAAAAGTCACACATCTATGGTTTATAACAAAAAATATACAATTCAACGAATCACATTTGTGGCTTTCTACAACAAAATCGACTATGACTATTGTCCTAAAATGTTTACCAAAGAACAAAATTTTACACTTGTCCAATGTAAGCATTTGCTTACAACAAAGTAAGTGTAGCTTGTATGATGATTTCTGTCTTTGATAGGGTTGAAAACATTGCAGGAAAAGGAGAAAATGCTGGTTACCAGCATTTTCTCCGTTTCCCACAATGTTTTCAAAAGGCCTCTCTCTACCTTGGGATCTTAAAAAGTGGGGATTGTGTGGTAAAGAGTAAAGTAGCTCATCACAAAATATAAGAAATTAGAAAAATTATAGAAAAAAGTATAAAATTACAATGAAATAGAGAAATCACATAATATGCCGCTCTAATATAACAACTATGAAAATAAATAAGAACAATACATGTCACTAATAATGACCTATACTCCCTGAAAATAACAGTCCTGACCTTGCCCTGACTCTAACTTTTGACCTTCGGACATGACTTGTGCATGACACATTGGCATTATGTACTTGACCATTCTGCATGGAAAATATATTCATAACTAAAAAAGTAACATCCTCGATTAAAAGATAATCCCAAAAATTTCTCTTTTCAATGATAGTTGAACTTGCTGTGACCTTGATCTTTGATCTACTAACATTGTTCTTCGGTGTGACCTTTGTTCATATGTGGCTGATAGCTTTACAAAGCTACACTAAAATTCATTTAAAACTAAAGAAGTTACCGACCCCCACAATATATTTGACCCTGTTGTGACCTTGACCTTTAACTCTTTACCAAACGACAGAATTTTAGACGTGTCCAAATTGAAAGCATGTGCAGACGACAAAATATAAGTAGCTAAAAAATTGAAATCCAGTCTGAGAATGGTAGAAAACATTGTCAGAAAAGGAAAAAATGCTAGTTACAAGCATTTTCTCCTTTTCCCACGTTTTGAAAAGGTGTCGGTCTCAGGGTCATAAAAACCAGGGATTGTGTGGTAAAGGGTTAACCAGCAGATATGATTCTTGCTCATGACACATTATCTTGACGTGGTTAACATTTGTGCAAAGTTTTGTGGTAATTAACTTACAGGAAAAAGTTACAGTACAGACATGCAAACCGACAGATGGACAGACATTCTAAACAAAAGCTTTATGCCCCTGAAAAATACTTTCAGAAGTATGAAAATCTTATACATTATATGTACATGTGCCTATTTAACCCTTTACCACACTACGAAATTTTAGACCAGTCAGAATTGAAAGCATTTGCAGATGACAGTTTCACTGTGGCTCATATCAAATGATTTTTCTTCGATAGGGTAGAAAGCATTGTGGGAAAAGGAGAAAATGCTGTTTATCAGCATTTTCTCCTTTTCCTACAATGTTTTCAAAAGGCTTCTTTCTCTTGGTGGTGAAAAGTCAGGATTCTGTGGTAAAGAGTTAAAATAGGAGCAACTAACAAAAAGAAAGGATATAACTCTAAATAGAAACTTGAAAGACCAATATCTCACAGATTCAACTAAAATTGTTGAGAAAGTACATGTACCTTGTATTCTTAACTAATGAATGAAGTTACATACATATGTGTATGTGTTTATTAAATTTACCATGGAAGTAAAGTACAAATGTAACTTTTAACATGTCATATGCTGACAAAATCAAAACTGAAAACAGCACCAATGCTACTAAGTTACCATCAAAGATATAACTGGAATATGCCAACATTATCTACTGTTTACCAAACAGTCTCATGTTTTGACAACCCTAGGTATGAATGTCAAAGCAATAGCCTTTTGGTAACATGGTGGGAAAAGGAGAAAATGCTGGAAACCAGCACTTTCTCCTTTTTCCACAATGTTTTAAACCCTTTTCCAGACAAGTCCCACCATTTGACTCTTTACCAAATGACAAAATTTTAGATTGGTCCAAATTCAAAGCATTTGCAGATGACAAAATAAGTGTGAATCAAAAATTAAAATTTGATTTGGAAAGGGAAGAAAGCATTATGGGAAAAGGAGAAAATGCTGGTTACCAGCCACTATGAAGTTATCTGCAAATGCTTCAATACAGATAGGTCTACAGTCCTGCCCCTGGGTAAAGTTTTAACAGTTTTAATGACCTGGCAATCCTTTTTACCACAATGTTTTTTACCCATCGTAGGGATTTTTTCAGTTTTTGAGTCACTTTTAATTTCTCCTCTGCAAATACTTTCAATTTGGACCAGTCTAAATTTTGCAGTTTCGCAAAGAGTCAATATGGACAGATCTATAACAAGTGTCTTCTAGTACAGGGTTGACACATGCTTTTATATCTACAGCCTACAAGTAAAAAGATTTTGTACAATAAGCACTTGGATAAATTAAGCAATATCGATAGCAATATTGGTTCTGACTTCTTTGGGACCATTTACAGTCATACAACAACATCATTGCCTCATTGTTCCTCCCCTTTCTTTGATCTCTTCGACTGTTTAGCCTTTCAATTCCTCTTTGTTGTCTACTTCCATTTTTTGCAATTTCGCTCCTTTTTTCCTCTCTTGCATTGTTCAAATACCATCTGGTTTCACTTATTGATCTTATCCTACTTTTAACTTTTGCATTTTCCCCCCATTTTTCCAGATCTCTCACACAGTTCAAATGACATCTGCTTTCACTCTGTGATCTTTCATTGCCCTCAACTCTCTTACTGCAACTATAGTTTCCAAATTTATTGTTATACTGTGTACTTCTACCAGGAAGTGTCAAATTATCTTGTGATGATATTGGAGGGCTTTTACCCACAGATCTATTTAAGTCCGGATGACAAACGTTTTTGTGATCAGAATCGTTGTGATGTTTTTCTTCATGTGCATCGTGTGGGTTTGGTTTGTCCTCTGCTTTCTCTGGCTCAGGTATATCTTTAATACTTTTCGTTTTGTCAGTTCCTGTATTATAAACAGAGGCAATTTGACTCTTCACAAAATAAAACCACAGGAAGGAAAGCTTTAAAATATTGTAGGAAAAGAAGATAATGCTGGAAACCAGCATTTTCTTCAATTCCCACAAATTATTTAACTTTCAAAAAACAAATTGCTCTTTTTGAGTCACGGTGATTTATTTGTCTGCAAATTGTTTTCAATTTCTACAAGTTTAAAATTTTGTTGCATGGTAAAGAATTAACTACTGATCCAAACAACAAAATTTTAAACTGATCCAAAATGAATGCAATACATGTATCAGATTTCAAGAGAGGGGAAAATGCATCTTTTAACCAACATTTTCTCATAGGTTATCTAGACTTTTACATCTAAAAAGCAAAATTTCAGCCACATTTAACTCTTTACCAAACAACAAAATTTGGACTATTCCAAATTGAAAGCATTTGCAGATGATAATTGTGTATCAAAATTTGAATTTTGATTTGGTTACCAGCATTTTCTCCTTCTCTAACAATGTTTTCAAAGGCTCTCTTTCTTAGGGTTGTTAAAAGTCAGGACTGCCTGGTAAAGAGTTAAACTGTCACCTGCATCTGCAAATGCTTTCAATTTGGAAAACTCAAAATTTATATCATTTGGTAAAGAGTTAACTCATTACCACATGAGAAAATTTTAGACTGGTCCAAATTGAAAGCATTTGCAGATGACAAAATAAAAGTGACTGAAAATTTGAAATTTGTGTTTTGAAGGGTAGAAAACATTGTGGGAAAAGAAAAAAATGCTGGTTACCAGCATTTTCTCCTTTTCCCACAATGTTTTCTATAGGCTACTTTCTCAGGGGCGTCAAAAGTAGGAATTGAGTGGTAATGGGTTAAAGATAGATATAAAGTACATACGGTCCTCATCTTTAACTGTAAGCTCCACAGAAAATGAGGCGTCAAGCAAAGTTTGGCTCCCTGTGGCTTCATCAAGACATGGGCAAGGAATAACTGGATCTACAATGTGAAAGTAATTAAAGTGAAACTTGAAAATGTCAAAAGTCTTGCAACTTTGCACCTCCAAATCTTAGGATTCAGGAAACAAACAAGATCATCTTGGGGGAGCCAATGCTTGGCTGCAGATACTTGAGACCAGCATTTTCTACTTTTCAGTGAAAAATCTAAGGCATAAGTGTGTCAAAAGTACTTTGATTGTTACCTACCCTTGATGCATAGGTTCCCCTTTTGAAAGTGAACAACTTTTCCAAGTTTGAAATAAATATCTTCAATGATAACAAAGATATAGTATAATGTTAATTTTGCAAGACATAAAGGACAATAGGGCTACAGGAATAACTCGAAAGTAGCCAAGCTTTCATACAAACATGCAGTATTCTTTTGAATTCAAAATGTCCTGCTTTTCTGACAACAACTTTCAAGGCCATCTTTTTACCACAATGTTTTTTCTACTTTTCAAAAGACAATTTCATTGTTTTGCTCATATTACACTTTTCAAATGGTTTAGCCATTCAAGAGTTGCATCACTTTCTCAATCTAGAATTAGCATAAGAATGTAAGTAAACCAACTTCTGATTGGCTACACCAAATGGTTAAACCATTACCAGATGACAAAATTTCAGGTTTGTCTAAAATGAAGGCATTTGCAGTCGACAATTTCTGTGTGGCTCAAAAGGTGCAAATTTTCTTTTATGGAATAAAAATCATTGTGGGAAAAGGAGAAAATGTTGGTTACCAGCATTTTCTCCTTTTCTCACACTGTTTTCAAAAGGCTTCAATTTCGGGGGTTGAGCCATTCAGGACTTGTGGTACTTTCTGTATCTATAATTTTTACTGTAGGAATAACAGTAAGAATGTTTGGTGACTACGGACCCAGAAAATAAACAAAGAAAAATAAAAGTACCAGTAGTATTTTCAATGGTTCCTGCCACAAACATATACCCTGATAGTTTGAGCGCAGCTACAAAGCAGACCATGGCGGCATATCCTTTCTGAAACAATCCTTTGAGAAGGGCAACAACACACTCTCGTCTGGAATCTCTGTTTGTCAGAACCTCAAACTGTTCTTCTGTAAAAACTCTTCTATCAATGAAGGTAGCTTTTAGCATGGTGATGTCAATTTCATCCATGATGAAACGTTTGTTTTGAAGAATTTTGTGTTTCAGAATGTCACCTGTAAAGAAACAAGAGTACTGCATGTGGGTATTGACGCTCGTCTGCAAGTGTGTGATTATCAGTGAAAATTGTCAGTCAAAAAAGGAACATAACTGTGTCAAAATTACCTTGATAGTTGCCTGCCTTTGTTGTATAGGATCCCCTATTGATAGTAAACAAGTTGTCTAAGTTTGAAGTCAGTGTCAATAGGAATAAGACAGACATTACAAAATGTTCAAGTTTTCCCATGATGACAAAATAAACAACAACGCCAGACATTTTCTTCAAAAACAACCCTGCATATGCCCCAGTCACAAAGATAGAACTGCCGCAACACTGCTAGTTTTTCTGGAGATTTTGACACAATCGTCTGAGGACTGTATGGAGACCACCTGGTGGCAGTTCAATTTGAATGGCTACAGTTCAACTTTGAGACTCTGTCCAGTGCCTGTTAGAGGTTTAAAACAAAGTTATAATTTGACGGCAACTGTACAATTTTTGGGCCATCAGAGAGCCTGTTAACTCATTGTCTGGGCTCTGTCATTGTAAGGCAATTGCTCTGTGACCGGTCGCTGTCCGGTTGCTGCCCAATGTATGTTCGGTGGCTGCCCGGTGCTTTTCTGAACTGAAAAGGGCATGCATAGCATTTCTGAAGAAACAGCTGTCTGGTGCCCGTTTGATTTGTGACTGCTTGAGCAAAATGTCTAAATCCTATGGTGCCTGGACGATGTCTCAAATCTTTGAATTGGCGAAGTTGGAAGAGATTGTCTGGCAGATGTTTTGTTTGTGGAATTAAAATATTATTATAATCATGACATGCACTCCATGCAATAGTTTACAGAGACTAGATTAATATCGTATCTCCAGGAAAATGTAATCAATGACAGAATGACAAGGTACTCAGTAGTGGGGGCACATGAATTCTAAATACTAAAACTTATGGGTTGAGTACTCTTTAATGTAGGCGAGTAATCCTAGTAAGTAACCACAATACATAATAGATTTAAACCTTAGACTGCTATGCGCAACTCATGTAACTTTTGCCGACAGTGCAGATCAAGATTAGACATATGAATTTAACTCATTACCAAACGATAATGTTTTAGACCAGTCCAGATAGAAAGCATTTGCAGACGACAAAATAAAAGTGACTGAAAATTTGAAATTTGTTTTGTGAATGGTAGGAAACATTGAGCAAAAAGGAGAAAATGCTGGTTATCAGCATTTTCTCCTTTTCTCGCAATGTTTTCTAAAGGCTTCTTTTGCAGGGGCGTCAAAAGTAGGAATTGTGTGGTAATGGGTTAAGTTTTTTTCTTCTTTTACCACAATTTTTTCTAAAGCTCTCTTTCTCACCGTAGTAAAAAGGGAGTATTATAGGGTACAGATTTAACTCTTTACCACACAATCCCGACTTAAGAAGACCTTGAAAAAGAAGCCTTTAGGAAACATTATAGAAAAAGGAGGAAATGAGGTTACCTTGCATCTCTGGTAACCAGCATCTCCTTTTCCTACAATGTTTTCTGCCTTTCCCAAAACAAATTTCAATTTTTCAGTCACATCTATTTTGTTGTCTGCAAATGCTTTGAATTTGGACAAATCTAAAAATTTGTCATTTAGTAAAGAGTTTTAACTCTTTACCTAACTGGAAAATTTTGAAATAACTATCTACACACATGTAAAAGTAGGTCAAATGCTGACTCCTGTTTTTCATAAGGTGGAAAACATTAATAAGATGGCAAGAAGCATTTAGTCTGATCTTTGTTCTACATAGCTTGATACTTTCTGCAAATATACGACCAAAGAGGTTCTCCATTCCAGTTAGAACATGTGAAGTTTTTAACTTGTTACCACACGACAAAAATTTAGACTGGTCCAAATTGAAAGCATTTGCAGACAACAAAATAAAGGTGACTGAAAAATTGAAATTTGTTCTGGGAAGGGTAGAAAACACTGTGGGAAAAGGAGAAAATGCTGGTTACCAGCATTTTCTCCTTTTCCTACAGTGTTTTCAAAAGGCTTCTTTCTCAGGGGCGTCAGAAGTAGGGATTGTGTGGTAATGGGTTAACTGACACAAAGCATAAAGTAAATTATTACCAAACACTCTTGCTCTCTCCATATTCTTTGACTTCTTTGACAAATACAGAATCCTCAAGACGTGATACAATTTCAGTTGTCGCAGGGCTGTGACAAACTTTCGGACATTCGCATCACAATGATCCGACTCCAACATTTTATCCAGAAATACACGACACCTGTCAGGTCGACAACCCTCCGATGGGATGGAAGTTTGTTCCGTATCCGGTAATACGTATTTAAATATTTTTGGCTCAAGTTCATTCACTAGAAATGTGCGGTTCTCCTTCACCTCATCCTTTGTGATTTCCCCGGTTACTGAAAATAAGAAGTTTAACCGTTTACCATGCAATCTCATGTATGACGTTCAATAGTCTGGTCACCCATCCAAGCTTTAACCTATCACATTTTGCGGAACCCTTTACCACACGACAAAATTTTGGACCTGTCCTAATTGAAAGCAATTGTAGACAGCAACTTCATTGTGGCTAAAATGATGTGATTTTTCTTTGATTTGGTAGAAAACATTGTGGGAAAAGGAGAAAATGCTGGTTACCAGCATTTTCTCCTTTTCCCACAATGTTTTCAGAAGGCTTCTTCCCAAGAGTCATTAGAAGTAGTCATTGTGTGGTAAGGGGTTCACTACCGCAGATAGAAATACACCGAGCCACACAGTCGTAAAAGCTAGCTCAAAAGCAAAGCAGGTTTGAAGAGCTTATATGTAGCTTCTTTCCTTGACATTACTCTCCCGTTCAAGAAGTCTCGACTCTAAGGCTTATATCCGGATAAGCCATGAGAATTTACAAGGGTAAGGCAACTCCAGTCTGCTAGTTGTCATTATCCTATCTCTCCAACTAAACGTAACACATGTTGTGGTTTGTGCCTGGATGGATAGCCAGGCTGTTGCATGTTACACATGTTTTTAATGCTGCTGAGGAAAAAGCCTTCTAAAAACACTGTTGAAAAAGGAGAAAATGCTGGTAAACAGCATTTTTTCCTTTTTCAACAATGTTTTCTACTCTCTCTATTAAAGACAAATCTGCCACCAAATGTTACAAGCAAGAAGTTTTTCATACATACAAGCCATAACAATAACGTTTATTGCTTCACAGTTTACCACAAATTCAAGACTTTTACTGACCCTGTTAAAGAAGCCTTTAGAAAACATATTGGGAAAAGGAGAAAGCACAGGTATCCAGCATTTTCTCTTTTTCCTACAATGCTTACTATCCTTCCCAAATCCAATTTCAGTTTTTCATTCACATTTATTTTGTCATCTTCAAATACTCTCAATTTGGACAAGTCTTAAATTTTGTCCTTTGGTAAAGACTTAACATTTCAGGAGAGAAATACACCAAATCGCATCAGTATTTTCGCTAGCTTAACAGCAGAGCAGGTTTTAACCCATTACCACACAATTGCTACTTGTGACCACCCTGGTAAACGGCATTTTCTCCTTTTCCAACAATGTTTTCTACTCTTTCTATTAAAGACAAATCTGCCACCAAATGTTACAAGCAAGAAATTTGTCATCCATACAAGCCTTAACAATAACGTATATTGCTTCACAGTTTACCACAAATTCAAGACTTTACTGACCCTGTTAAAGAAGCCTTTAGAAAGCATTGTGGTAACCAGCATTTTCTCCTTTTCCCACAATATTTTCTACCTTTCACAAACAAATTTAAAATTTTTAGTCACTCTTATTTTGTCGTCTTCATTTGTTATTTGGATACGCCAAAAATTTTGTCGTTTGGTAATGAGTTAGGTACATGTATATGAGCAATGCAACTCTTTCTGACCATAGGAAATGACTTACCCAAAAGTTCATTGCACTGTTTGAAATGTTCAAGTATATTGTTCTGTCCAGTCTGCTTTAAAAAAAATTCAAGTCTACAAGTACAGGATTGTGGCAAATCTTTCAATAATTTCAGAACTTCTTCTGTTTTGTCACCGGACATGGCTTGAATCTCATCGATTTTTTTGCATTTTATGTCACTCAGTGTTTCCGACTTCACCAGTTTGTCCAGAAACATGTCAAGTTGTTTAATTCCCACCTCTGTCACAGGATCTATCAACTTTTCAATGATGTCACGCAAGCAGAGGGAGTTACAACCTGGAAAAGTAAACAAGTTATTTTCTTGAAATGATATCCCCTCTCCCCCTCCGCCCCTGAAAAAGATCTTATTTGATAGAAATACGTAAAAGGTGTAAATGTTTTTTGCATGAACACATAGAGTTTTTGATATTTGTCCATGATGAATTTACATTAAAGCCCCTTTTTCCATGACATAATATTTCACTAAATGAAAACAAATAATGATAGTCTGTGGCTTATGATAAACAATATAAATATGAAGTTCCATAAAACTTTGTCCAATAGTCACAACATGCTTAAGTTTGAAGTAATTATCTTTAGTAATTACCAAGATCAGAGCTCCAGATAGCGGGAGTGATTTTGATTTCAAAATTGAAAATATCAATTATTCTCCACTCAACTCTATGTTACAGGTACTCACAACATAGGGTTTGGAGGAGCAATAATGGATTTAAAATGCCATCACTCCCTCTTATCTGGAGCTCCGAAGATATTACAAAATAACAAAAGTTTTTGCACAATGACACATAGACAACAATGACAAATCAGAGCTATGAGAATAACTTATCTTCTTTGAAATTAGCTGAGCTACAAATGAGATAAACCTACGTTTCAGATGTCTGTGACAGTTTTCTGTTGAACTTCTCTTGCTACAATCATCTGTGACTTTGGCTGAAATAAACAAGGTAATATTCATCATTATTTCATGCTTTCCGGTAGGATATCGAGAAATAGCAGTGAAAATATTTTTCAATCTTACACTGGTACCACCAGTGAAAATACCGATTTTCATGTTCTTGTTGCCTAGGTAAATTGCATGTGCCTGACAACCAGATGGGAAATATGAAGTCATATACCTTGCATTTCTCGCGGTTGACGTAACGTTGCTATGCGGGAGGGGTACGCCACGGGGAACAAGGGAAAAGAACTGTACTGGATTTTGATAATACTCCTCCCAGAAAGGGTAAAAAGCATGAAATAAATAGAATATTTGTTTTTTTTCCATGAAAGATCAAAATTTATTTCATCTCGTGAACACCATTGGTAATATTTTCACGAGTGGTGTCCACTTGTTGAAACAAACATCCTCTATCTATTTCATACAAGATGTAAACATTTTGTTGCTTCCCAGAAAGAAAACAAAAATAAAACTTCAAACAATATTTAACCCTTACGCTGTTAGGCATAACTCACTGATCTTTTCTCCTTTTCCCACAATGTTTTCCACACTTCCCAAATCAAATTTCAATTTTTCAGTCACATTTACGTTGTCGTCTGCAAATGCTTTCAATTTGGACCAGTCTATAATTTTGTCCTTTGGTAATGAGTTAAAATGTCGTCAATTGAGCTTTAATATCAGCTTGAAAGTTTCATTTAATTTGTTTAGCAGAATAAGAGTTGAGAAGTATCTTCTTCTATTCACACAAACATATACCTGTTCCTGTAAATGCTATACTGGTGTAAGTTAAGTTACAATAGTATTGCTTGAAAGAGGGTAGATTAAAACTGGCTCCGTATTCACAAACCATTCCTAAGAACATTCCTGGCCTAAATCTCCAGAATATTTGAAAATAACACAATTTCTGATTGGCTAAGCCAAATGGTTAACCCTTTACCGAACAAGCCCTGGTTTTTACTTGTCTGCAGTAAAATCCCTTGAAAACACTGTGGGAACAGGAGAAATTGCTCATAATGAGCAATTTCTCCTTTTCCCACAGTGTTTTCTACCCTTTTTGAGAACTTTCTGCAATTTTCTCCAAATGTAAAATTGTCGTCTGCAAACTCTTTCGGTTTGGAAGGGTCCAAAATTTGTTGTTTAGGAAAGGGTTAAGCCAATCAGAAGTTATGTTACTTTCAAAATTCAAAAATCTTGAAGAATATGACAAAGAATGGTCCTAAGAATGGTTGGTGAATACGGGCCCTGGTGAATTTTGATAGCAGAAAGTCTTATATTGACAATAACTTACTAAGTTGAGCCATGTTCTGTGAAAAGGGGGTTTAATGCATCTGCCAATGTCAGCCTGTGCAGTCAGCACAGACTGACTTGGGTTAAAAGTTTCTGCTATTTTGCCATTGGTCAATTTTCTGTATGTCAACTCTTTACCACACAATCCCAACTTTTAACAACCCTCAGAAAGAGGCCTTTTGAAAAAAAAAAATTGTGGGAAAACAAGAAAGTTCTGGTAACTAGCATTTTCTCCTTTTCCAACAATGTTTTCTATCCTTCACCAGAAAAATTTCAAATTTTCACACTTTTATTCTGTTGTCTGCAAGTGCTTTTTAATTTGGACAAACCCAAAATAGGATTTTCACGTCCCTGGTCTTATGGTAAAAGGTTAGAAGGTCTTTTCAATTCTCACTGATGTACTACTATATCTTCGACAAAGTATATAACAGAAAAAAATTTACAAAATGAAAATACAAATACAGAATATACAGTTTACCTAATTTTACACATCTCTCCAGTAAACTAGCCTGGCCTGTTTCCCTAAGAGCTATCTCAAACACACACAAGAACTCTTCACTCAGTGAGGACAGAAAGTCAATCAATACTTCTCTTTTTTGGCCAGAATCAGAAAGATTCATAAATCTCGCCATCTCCTTTCTTTGAAAGTAGGTCAATCGACACATGTCATATATAGACCTTGCTACACGATCCACATCTTGCATTTGTTCACAGAATAATGCTTTTACACTGTCTCTTCCCAGAAGTTGCTTTGTAATTAGGCAACCACACAGTGAGTCTGGAAGCCAACAAAGACAAAATAAAGATCACCTTAATTCATTACCAAACAATCCCTGGTTTTTACGGGTCAGTGCTTGTAACCAGCATTTTCTCCTTTTCTCACAATGTTTTCTACCCTATCATATAGAAAACTCATCTTTTTAGCAACTGTTAATTTGTCATCTGCAAAATGTTTTCAATTTAGTCTGGTCTAAAATTTGCCGTTTGGGAAAGGGTTAATTCATTACCCAATGACAATATTTTAGGATTGTCCAAATCGGAAGCATTTACAGACGACAAAATAAAAGTGACTGTGACAGACTGAAAATTTGAAATTTGTTTTGTGAAAGGTAGAAAACATCGTGGGAAAAAGAGAAAATGCAGGTAACCAGCATTTTCCCCTTTTCCTACAATGTTTTCTACCCTTCCCAGATCAAATTTCAATTTCGATTCATATTTATTTTGTCATCTGCAAATGCTTTCAATTTGGACTAGTCCAAAATTTTATGGTTTGGTAAAGAGTTAAACCCCTTTGCCAGAAGGCTGCTCAATTATAAATGAAACAAAAATTTCCAGTAAACAGTAAAAACATAACAATGTATAGCAAGTGAAGGACTGTTTCAGCATTAAGCATCTCAAAGCATCGGACAGTTTTGATATGTGATCAGACTGAATGTTCTTTGTGGTCTTATCTTGATCTATAGTCTACAAAAGCACTTTAGCCCATTAGTAAATAATCCCAAGTTTTAATACATCTGAAGAACAATCCTTTGAAAACACTGTAGGAAAAGGACAAAATGCTGCTTACCACAATCTTTTTACTCTATCAAAGACAGATATCATTTTTTGAACCTCATTTAATTTGTCATCTGCAACTGCTTTCAGTCTTGATGTGTCAACATTTTTGTCATTAGGTAGAGTTAAATAAATGATTGTATGGTGTTTAATGCTGTTTTCAACATAATTGCATTCATATCACAGCGGCCAGTGCACCTATCCTTGTTTATTTGGAGTTTCTTTCACAAGTACTCTGCACAATGTTCTTTTTAAGGTACTGGCTGCTTTCCAAGTAATCATCAACAAAAAATGGTAAGCAGTGAGAGAGGAATGAACCCTGTTGAAATGACTATCATCAGTCCTCAGAAAGAGATCAGCCAAGCCAAGGATCAAACCAGCCACGTCCTGTTCTCAAGTCCTGTACGCTACTGTCTGAGCTGTTGTGGTTAAAAAAAAAGAGCCAAGACCTTATTGTAAACAGTGATATTGAACCAGAGCTATTTAACTCTTTACCCCTGTCATTACTTTAAGTTACACATATCATTTGAGACCTAACTGCTTCTTACCCAATTTTCCTGCAGGGGAAACCAAACTAACTTCGATCGAAACAGAGCTCCATCCAGCTTTCTTCAGTTTGTCTAACTGGTCACCATTCAAAAGTTTAGTCAGCCATTGTTTAAATCCATCAGACTGGTTCCACAACATATCAGTCAGCATAGCAGCTGCTCTTGCAGACAAGGGACGCAGTCTAATTACCACAGAGGAAAAACAAAAATCTGTGACGGTTGTGTCGCAGTCCATAGCCTGTTTAAAAACAAAATTTTGAAGGCTAGCCTTGTTTAACTCTTTACCAAACAACAAAATTTTGAATGGTCCCAATCCAAATTATTGCAGACAACAAACTGAATGATGAACCAAAGCACAAAAAGATAGGGCCTTATTAAGACTTGTATTATAATGCAGTTCCATGTAATTGCATCAATTATATGAAAAGAAAAGCTTTATTTCATATTTTTCAGTATTTTATCAAGAAATAATGGTGAATTATGGTTTCATCTTTCATGGTTACCACCAGTGAGAAAATACTGATTTCATATCTCCTAAGTGTTCAATTTAACTCATTACCAAACGATAAAATTTTTTGCTTGTCCAAATCGAAAGCATTTGCAGACGACAAAATAAAAGTGACTGAAAATTTGAAATTTGTTTTGTGAAGGGTAGAAAATATTGTGGGAAAAGGAGAAAATGTTGGTTACCATGGGTTCCAATCCTGCCAGATGCAGTTTGTATTTAAGCTATATGCATTTGTTGCGCGTTAGATGGGGGCCTGTCCAGGAACCATGGAGCCATTTATTCCATTTGTAGACTTTCTGCCTAATGGGGCTTGGAGTCATCCATAAATGATGACTTTTACCCATTACCACACACTCCCTACTTTTGACACCCCTGTGAAAGAAACCTTTTGAAAACATTGTGGAAAAAGGAGAAAATGCTGGTAACCAGCATTTTCTCCTGTTTCCACAATGTTTTCAACTCTTCACAACACAAATTTTAAATTTTCAGACATGTTTATTTCGTCGTCTGCAAATGCTTTCGATTTGGACAAGTCTAAAATAGTGTCGTGTGGTAATGGGTTATGAGGGTATGTGTTACGGAAGACTACTCCCTCATGCATGGCTTTGTCCCGATTAAAAATACAGTACCTAATAACTGCGTCAGGGAGGTATCTCTTTAGTGCAGTGGTTATAGTATTGGTCTTTTAAAAATCCTAAAAAAAACGAGAATACATGTCCACTGTGGGTTGGAATCTCGCCAGATGTGTTTTGTATTTTAGTCATGCATTTGTTGCAAAATGTTCGTAAGAAAAGTAAGTCAACCTGGTCTTACAATAAGTCTTTGTAAGAAGTTTTTATCGTATCAACTAATTAAATGTGAAGTTTAGGCCTGTCTGTCTATCTGTCTCTCTGTCTCTCTGTCTCTCTCTCTCTTCCCCCCTCCCCCCCCCTCACACACACACACCACACACACCCCTTACCTCAGTATCCAGTTCTGGATGTGGATGACTGACAATGTCCTTTTCCACCACAGTTATCTCCCCATGTTTACCATTAAACTTTAGCCTGACTGTGATATCTTTTTCACGATCTAAGGGTACTGTAAAAAAAGATCCTATATGAGTGTCTATGTATTATCACTGTTGTCAAACTCACTGACTAAAAATTTTTATGACATAATCCTTGGCATACATTTAGTGACTAATATTGTGGACTTTGTTGGGTAAACTGTACTTAGTCATCAAATGGCTGCTTTTCTTGAACATGTTTTTAAGTTTTCTTCACTTTCAATGGAGTTCAATCCCATGATGAAACAAATAATCTTTGCAAGTTTCAAAAGAAATGGATCAAAACTGTGGACTTTTCCCTTATTTATTGTCTAATTTTTTTCTTTTTTTCTCAAAGTCAATAGGATTTAAGCTTTTGATGAAACAAAGCAACTGTGCAATTTTCATGAAAATCCTGAATCTGATAGGTAAATCTTGCAAAACTTGGATAGCGTCAATATTCGGACATCAGGGGAAAACGGGATACCACAGGCATTTCACAGCTGGAAGCTTTTCAAAGAGTAATTTCGCTGACTCCTACACCTTTTTTAAAGCAAATTTTAATATACAGAATCTTAATTGAGCACCAGTTACACTATACAAATAGAAATGACATAACACCCATTTTATTTCTGATGCAAACAAAAATTTCCTGCGGCTGAGTTGTGCCAACCCGAAGTAAACCCTGGAGTTTTACGTGGTTGTTTGCATTATTATACAAAAAAATATAAACAATTAACCCATTTCCACACAATCCCTACTTTTGACGACCCTGAGAAAGAAGCCTTTAGAAAACATTGTAGGAAAAGGAGAAAATGCTGGTAACCAGCATTTTCTTCTTTTCCCACAATGTTTTCTACCCTTCACATAACAAATTTCCAATTTATAGTCACTTTTATTTTGTCGTCTGCAAATGCTGTCGATTTGGACAAGCCTGAAATATTGTCGTTTGGTAATGAGTTAAATAAAGTCCTACATAGAGATCTGAATAAACATTATTGAAAGAAGAAATGACAGTCTTCCTAAGAAATATCACAAATGATTTTTGTTTGACTTTTACCAGATTTACCCTACAAAAAGGATAAGGGCTTATTTGTTTTGGTATTTTCCATGTACAGCAACTATTTTTGGAACAAACTTCTCATAAACTAAATTGTGATCTATAAACAAAGTAGAAAAAAGAGGAAATGCTGGTAAAAAGCACATTCTATTGACATCTGCCAATGCTTTGAATTTGAATGCAATTTTTTAAGTGCACATAAGATAGAAAAGGATTGAATGATAGTAACAATATTGTGACAAGATCAAAATTTACATACCTTTGAGATTAGCTACATGACCGTCCCCTTGTGCAGTGATACGGACCTGCACATCTGGTTGGACTACTGAAAAATGGATGAGAATTTTAACTCATTACCAAACGACACTATTTTAGGCTTGTCCAAATCAAAAGCATTTGCAGACGACAAAATAAACAAGAGCGGCAAATTGTCGCAAGATACGCCCGTCTTACCCCAAGTTGTAAAGCTGGGGCATGCACCGGACAAAATTCAAGTATGAAAAACAACAAAGGGCAATAACTCAAAAATTAAGCAAGCAGGAGTTGTGATTTCTGTGCACTGCACTCCCCATCGAGTCTATCCACCCATGAAATTTCATAACCCTAGCTAGTATAGTTTTGGAGATATGCTTCGGACAAAAATCAAGTATGAAAAACGACAAAGAGCAATAACTCAAAAATTAAGCAAGCAAGAGTTATGATTCCTGTGCACTGCACTCCCCCTCAATGAGATCTATCCACCCATGAAATTTCATAACCCTACCTAGTATAGTTTTGGAGATATGCTCCGGACAAAATTCAAGTATGAAAAACAACAAAGGGCAATAACTCAAAAATTAAGCGAGCAAGAGTTATGATTCCTGTGCACTGCACTCCGCCTTGATGAGATCTATCCACCCATGAAATTTCATAACCCTAGCTAGTATAGTTTTGGAGATATGCTCCGGACAAAATTAAAGTATGAAAAACAACAAAGGGCAATAACTCAAAAATTAAGCAAGCAAGAGTTATGATTCCTGTGCACTGCACTCCGCCTCAATGAGATCTATCCACCCATGAAATTTCATAACCCTAGCTTGTATAGTTTTGGAGATATGCTCCGGACAAAGAACTGGACGCCGCCCGCCCGCCCGGACGCCCGCCCGCCCGCCCGCCCGCCACGGGTGATCCCATAATACGTCCCGTCTTCGACGGGCGTATAAAAAGTGAATGAAAATTTGAAATTTGTTTTGCGAAAAGTAGAAAACATTGTGGGAAAAGAAGAAAATGCTGGTTACCAGCAGTTTCTCCTTTTCCCACAATGTTTTCTATAGGCTTCTTTCTCAGGGTTGTCAAAAGTAGGAATTGTGTGGTAATGGGTTAAATACAATCCAAGAACTATATGATCTGTCATGTAACCCTTATCCCGCTGAATATGTGAAATAAAATTTTTTGAGTCGATGATAAATACCGATACCTAATAATGCTACTTCAAACTAATTTGGTGAAAACATCTCCAAATTGGACAGTGCAGTCTGATCTTGATCTGCACTGTCCACAAAAGATCAGTAAAAAGGTAAGATGGGCTTAGTAGTCTAAGGTTTAACTCTTTACCATACGACATAATTTTTGACGTGTCAATATCGGAAGCATTTTCAGATGACAAAGTAAACATAACTCAAAAATTGAATTTTGTTTTCCAGCAGGGTAGAAGACATTGTGGGAAAAGGAGAAAATACTGATTACAAGCATTTTAGCCTTTTTCCCACGATGTTTTCAAAAGGCTAATTCCTAAGGGTAATAAAAACCAGGGTTTGTTTGATAAAGGGTTAAAAGAATGCCCAATTATTGCAATATATATATCATGTATGGTGGACAGCATAGAGCTTACATCAGAGCCCATATTTACCAGCCACTCTTAATCTTAGAAATACATCTTTACATGTTTTCAACCATATTTTTGAACCAGTTTCTACTTTATTTTATGAAACCATAATCAATCTGGTATTTTCAGGCCAAATGTTGCCACTGATGATTGCAAAGTTGCACAGATAACAACAGATAAAAAAATGCATTAAATTCCGTAGAGGGTATCCAAGACATCACTGTACATGTTACAGGTTTAAATCAAGACAAATCTGTTGAGTTTCTGTATTTATGCACCATATATCTTGATATATCTTGATTATTTATCGATGTGTACACAGCTGACTAGATTCTATATACTACCAATTGCAACAGTTTTTTTCTTTCTCTCCCATGCTGTTAAAATGTACCTTTAACCCTTTACCAAATGACAATATTTTAGAATATTGAAAGCAAGTGCAAACGAAAATATAAACATAACTCAAAAATTGAAATTTGTATCCAGCAGAGTAGATAACATTGTGGGAAAAGGAGAAAATGCTAGTTACCAGCATTTTCTCCTTTTCCCACCATGTTTTCAAAAGGTTTCTATCTTAGGATCATAAAAACCAGGGATTGTCTGGCAGAGGGTTAAACTGCAAAATAAACCTAAAAAACAATTTCAGTCTAGAAATGAAATCCAAAAAGTTGCAATTTCACCTTTGACTTAGCCTGTACTGCTGCACATTTTGTGCAGTCTGATCTTGATCTTCACTGTCCACAAAATTGTAAAAGGCACTTTGAGAGTTAAAACAATTCTTAGTGAAAGCCTCGTCATTTTTCTACATACCAAAATAACACAATTTTGTTTGGCCAAACCAAACCGTTAGCCAATCAGAAATTGTGCTCCTTAACCAATTACAAAACAACAAATTTTAGGTTTGTCCAAATCAAAAGCATTTGCAGACGAAAAAATAAAAGTGACTTAAATTTTGAAATTTGTTTTGTGAAGGGTAGAAAACATTGTGGGAAAAAGGGAAAATGCTGGTTACCAGCATTTTCTCCTTTTCCCACAATGTTTTCAAAAGGGTTTTTTCTCAGGGTCGTCAAAAGTAGGGATTGTGTGGTAAAGAGTTAATTAAAATTATACTTTCAATGTAGTTTAGAACAGAATGGTTAAAGAACATGCATAAAAGGAAAGGCAATGAGCAAAAACATCTTTCAATAAATCTGTACGCTGTAATGGGATAACATATGCAACATATTTGGTTTCTTAACCAAGCTAGGTGTGCCAGAAATTAAAAACATTAAACTCCTTATGAAAATAAAAGAGTTTGCAGACAACAAATTAAAACATAGTTCAAATTATGGACATGGTCTGCAAAACTGAAAGGAACAAGAGCTTCACAAAGCGGCATATATACGCCCGAAGGGGCTTGTCAGTGAAATGAGTTGCATTGATGGATGGGCCATGAATGAAGAGAAGTTATTCTCCATGATATGTGGAAAATATTAAAAGGCAATAACTAAAAAATAACGGTGGCAAAGTTACAAATTTTGTGAATTGCTCTTATCCACAAGGTGTTCTCTCAGTCTTTGAAGGTCCAAGATTATATCTTTGATATTTTAGAAATTTTGGCCCAGACAAAAATTCGAAGTGAAAAGGGCAGTAATTGAAAAGGTTCTTGTGCAATGCACTAGTTCATAATGTGTTCTATTAGTCTTTGAAGTTTCAAGATATGGATTTTGAAGTTTGGAAGTTATGGTCTTTACAAAAATTCAACCTGAAAATTAACAAATGGCAAAAACTCATATAATAAAGGTGGCAGAGTTATGATTCATGTGCAGTGCACTTCTCCATGATGGGTTCTATCAGTGTATGAAGTTCCAAGTTAATAGCTTTTACAGTTTAGAAGTTATGGCCTGGACAAAAATTCAAACTGAAAATTAACAAAGGGCAATAACTCAAAAAATAAAAGTGGCAGAGTTATGTTTCATGTGCAATGCACTTCTCCATAATGGTTCTACCAGTGTATGAAGTCCAAATTAATACCTTTTATAGTTTAGAAGTTATGGCCTGGACAAAAATTCAAACTGAAAATTAACAAAGGGCAGTAACTCAAAAAATAACAATGGCAGAGTTATGGTTCATGTGGACTGCACTTCTCCATAATGTGTTCTATCAGTGTATGTAGTTTCAAGTTGATACCTTTCATAGTATGGAAGTTAGTCTGAAAAAAAATTCAAAGTGAAAAGTTGGTTATTTTAGAAATCAGGGGCAGACATGGCGATCCAAATTCTAAGACCCAGGTGCACAACTAGACATCATGGAGATTCATTGTGGCAAGTTTCAAATAATTCCAATGGAAACTGTAGGAGGAGTTTCGCACACAAGAAATTGCCAGACGGACGGACGGACAGACAGACAGACGGACGGACGGACAACCGAGGGTATAACATAATACCATCCTTCGGGTGTATAAAAAGAAAAGGGAGAAAATACTGATTACCAGCATTTTCATTTTTTTTTTTTTTAAGTTTTCAAGAGCCTTTCTCAAAGGGTCCATGAAATTTGCGATTATGTGATCAAGTCAAATTTCATACATACCTTCATGTCCACTTGTATGCAAGTCATTTAACAACTTTTTCAGTAATCTTGGACTGTTTGCCTGAATTGCACCTAGGAAAGCAGGACCTTTTTTTGGAATGTCTCCTCGTATATACATCAGTAAACCTTCCACCCTGGCAGGTCTAGGAGCAGTTTGTCGAATATCCTCATGGTCAACAAAAGTCAGGGTCCCTGCTATTAAGAGATTATCAATCAACCAAAGAGGTTCAAGTTCATCTTTAAGAAGTTTAATAATTTTAGGATTGTTGAAAAGCCGGTTCATCTTTGTTTCTGTCAAGTTGATATTGAGATCTTCTGTAAAGAAACAAAAAACATAAAGAAGTTTACGGTCATATACATGTATGCATAATCTTTGCATTTTATTCATGGATCCATGTTAACAGATGTAGTTTGGTTTGAAACGTATACATACACAATAAGATAGCTATGAGGCCTGCACATCGGGAGTTGACAGAAACAGATTTATTTAATGAGTAAATCAAACAACTTTCATAATTTTCTTGAATTTAAATAACTAATGCATTTCTTGATTTATCGAACAAGAAATTCATAGCATTTTCCGCAACTGTGACATTTTTGTTAGCAACAATGACATCATTTTTCTGAGAAAGAGCACAGTAGTATACATTCCTGCACATACTGCAGTTGGTTTTACAATTAGTGCAAAATAACTCGAACTGGGACCCAAAATCAAAGTGATGAGAACGCTGATGTGGCATTTGATCGCCCACCTGTGTCAATAGGCAAATTCACTCCTTGTGCCTAATTCAATTTCTGACCATTTGTCCAGTCAATTGAGCATAAAATGTGGTCTCTAGAGTGTCCACAAGAAATTTCCTTAAGTTGCCATAGATCTTTCACAGTAATACAGTAGTGTATTATCCAAAATAGGTGATTGGTTTAACACACTGCCAGAGACAGTTTTATTTTATAAATGTACAGTCAGTTACATGTATGTGGTTTATCATTTTTTGTAATTTGTTCAATTTCTCATTTCATGTAAACTTTTACAGAAAAAAGATCAATATTTGGTTCATCTCCTACCAAGCAATACCATATTACCTTTATACTATACCTGTGAAACCGAGACTTACCTACAGTATTTCTGGGCATAGTTTCTGCCTCCAACATGTACATGTAGCCATACTTATTGAATATCTTTTGCACTTCGGCCTCACTTATTTTGTAATGCTTATCATCCAGCTTTGTCAACTTCCGTACCAGATCCTTGATGACTTTATCAATGGCTCTTGCACGATCAGATCTTGCCAATGGCAAAACACCTTCTCTACATGCTCTGCCAATCAGCTTTTGTTGATAAAGTTCATCAATCACTTTGTCACTTGGATCCAGGTTTTGTTTGATGAATTTATATCTTTGTCTTAAAATTTCAATGAGGTGCCGAGGAGTTTCCTGAAATAAAACAGACCTAGACACATAGAGGATAATCAACTGATTGTGTGATATTAAAAATCTGTCACAGTATGGGGTCACCCGGGTGTCATGTGATTGAAAAAAAACAAAAAAACAGAAGGATGGCAAATTTTGGACCAGACCAAATTGAAAGCCTTTTGCAGATGACAAATCAACAGTTGCTAAAAAGATGATTTTTCTATATGATAGGGTAGAAAACATTGTAGGAAAAGGAGAAAATGCTGGTTACCAGCATTTTCTCCTTTTCACACAATTTTTTTAAAGGCTTCTATTCCTGACCCGTAAAAAACCAGGGATTCTTTGGGAAAGGGTTAAGCCCATCAAACCCCATTGGAGTGACAGATGTTTAACATTGCACACAACCATGTAATTGATATGCTATTTATCATATTCCTAATTCATCCTTTAATCATTCTGATAATTATCAAAAATGGCACCAAATGAATACCGCTAATACAGGAAAAAAGTAGTTTCAGCAAACATTCTTAACATAGTGGACCCCTAATAGAAAACAGCTACTTCCGCAATAATATTATCCTACAAAATTTGCTATGATTAAAAAGTTATTGTACTGCTTTAACCAAGCCACTTATCCCTTTTTGTCTTTTCTAGAATTATCATTTATGAATCTAAAACCACTTAGTTTTCATAACAAAGAGAGATGGTAATTACCTCCCTTTTCTTGAAACTAACAAAAGTATCTACAAATAATTTCAAGATAGGCATAAAGAAATTTCTGGTCGTTTAAAAATATGCAAAAGTATTATACCTGTATAAATCTGTATTTATCAACTATCAAGAAAACTTTATGCAATGCAGTACTAGAGGTATTAGGGGTCTACTACCTTAAAGTGTATCATCACTAGTGATGATAACTTGATCATATTCACCAGTACTGTTTTTCAATGTAAAATCCCAAAAAATCAGTTACTGGAATATAGAGGATATTTGTTGGGTTTTTTTCTTGGTGAAAGATCAAAATTTATTTCATCAAGTAAACATCATTTCTAAATATCACCAATGATGTTCATGAGATGAAATAAATTTCCATCTTTAACTGAAAAAAAGAAATATTCTATTTATTTCATGCTTCTAACCCCTTTTTGGGTGGAAGTTACGCCAAAATCAATGTTGTTTTTGGTAATCCCCATGCCACACCCCCTCTGCATAACAACACATTACAATATTACTTAAAGCTGGAGAAATGTAGGATAAATTACGTCCATTTGGATGCATGGTACATGCTGTTTATCTAGGTAACTCTTGCATGGGAACAACTGTTTTTGCATTAGTTTTAAACCCGTCCAAATTGAAAGACTTGCAGACGACAAAATAAACTTAACTTGAAAATTGAAATTTGTTTCCATCAGGGCAGAAAACTTTGTGCGAAAAGGAGAAAATGCTGATTACCAGCATTTTCTCCTTTTCCCACAATGTTTTCAAAAGACTTCTATCTGAGGGTTATACTGAAGAGTAAGAAAATGAGATCAGTATTTTTCACTGGGTGTAAGCATGAAATATCAAACAATATTCAACCATTACTTCTCAACAGACTAACCAAACAATAAAAGTCTTTTTCTGATGACAAGATTCCATGTCTAACACAGGGAAGGAAAATTTAGATGTGGCTTAAATAGTGGTACTTTTACTGAACCTGTCTTTGAAAGGACAGAATGAATCATAGAGGAATGAGGAGATACTAGTCCTTTCTCCAATGTTTCTATAAGAAACATCTTTTTCACAAACTTCCATCCTGCACTAAGTCAAAACTCAAGCCCATTCCAGTGATTCCACAGAAAAATGAGTGAAAAAAGTACAATCTTTCCACAGCTGTGATTCTTACACTCTTTTCTTACCAAAGATAACAAAAAACAAAATGATCCATTACTGTTAACCCTTTACCAGAGAACAAAATTTTAGCCCTGTCCAAATTGAAAGCATTTGCAGAGGACAATTTCAATGTGGCTCAAAAGGTGCAATTGTTTATTGATAGGATAGAAAACATTGTGGGAAAAGGAGAAAATGCTGGTTACCAGCATTTTCTCCTTTTGCCACAATGTTTTCGAAAGGCTTCTTTCCAACGGTCATCAAAAGTCATCATTGTGTGGGAAAGGGTTAAAAAAAAACTCACCCCTGATGTTTCTGTTGAGATGGTTGAAGTAAATGATGATGGTACTACGTCTAACAGTCTATGGATGATAACAGAAGATGACATAAAATTGAAATTCATCATAAAAGATTATATTGGCACATGCTCTGGTGCTTGGGCAAGCTAACCCTATACAAAATCATTCTGTGTTTTAACCCATTACCACACAATCCCTACTTTTGATAACCCTAAGAAAGGAGCTTTCAGAAAACATTGTGGAAAAAGGAGAAAATGCTGGTGACCAGCATTTTCTCCTTTTTCCACAATGTTTTCTGTCCTTCACAAAACAAATTTCAAATTTTCAGTCACTTTTGTTGTCTGCAAATGCTTTCGATTTGGACAAACCTAAAATTTTGTCATTTGGTAATGAGTTAAGACCACAGAGAAAGAAGACTTTTAGAAATATTGTGGAAAAAAGAGAAAATGCTCGCTACAAGTATTTTCTCCTTTTGTTACAATGTTTCCAGCCTTTCCCAACACAATTTTCAATTTTTTAATGTCATCTGAAAATGCTATCAATTCTGGACTAGATTAAACTTTTGTTGTTAGGCATTGAGTTGACAAGACCTTGCAACAATATGATAATTTGAGAATTTTGATATCTGGTGAGAAAGTTGATAGGCAAAGAATCAATTTGGCATCTTACCATCAAACCTGCCTCCACAGCATGCATGGGCTCACCTGAAATAAAAACCTTTATAGATTAAAAATCAAGGAATAAATTAACTCATTACCAAACGACAAAATTTTAGACTGGTCCAAATTGAAAGCATTTTGCAGACGACAAAATAAATGTGACTGAAAATTCGAATTTTTGGGGGGGAAGGGAAGACAACATTGTGGGAAAAGGAGAAAATGCTGGTAACCAGCATTTTCTCCTTTTCCCACAATGTTTTCATAAAGCTTCTTTCTCAGGGTTGTTAAAAGTCGGGATTGTGTGGTAAAGGGTTAACTCTTTACCACATAACAATTACAACTTTGCTTCTGGAAGGATAGAAAACATGTTGGGAAAATGGACAAAATGCTGGTTACCTGCATTTTCTCCCTTTTCAACTATGTTTTCAAAAGCTATTTTCATCAAGATTGCAAAAAATTGGGATTATTTGGTATGAAATTAAGCACAATTCTACAAGAGTAAGATCAAACTTCAAAGGAAATGCAGTCTGAATTTATGTATAAATTTTCACTCTGTAATATTTTGCAAGATATCTAAAAAGAAAAAAGCTTTCCGATTACCTCATTTATTACTCATTTCTTTTGTGCATGATGCAACACTCTCTCTCTTTCTCTCCCCTCTCACTCTCTCATCATAGTGAAGACAGTCATTTAACCGTTTACTAAACAATCCGTAGATTTTACCACCCTCAGATAGATGCCTTTAGAAAACATTGTGGGAAAAGGAGAAAATGCTGGTAACCAGCATTTTCTCCTTTTCCCACAATATTTTCTACCCTGTAGGAAACAAATTTCAATTTTTAGATTACCTTTATTTTGTTGTCTGTAAATGCTTTCAATTTGGACAAGCCTAAAATTTTGTCTTTTGGTAAAGCGTTAAATACATCAACAGAAACTTCTTACCTTGTATGAAACCATCTACTTACCCATTCATTTATATGCTTGTAGGTAAAATAATTTCTTCCTCATTCCTTACATCATTGGTTTACTTCAAAAACCTCGTAACTACAGCTTGTTTCAAGCTGTAGTTAGGAAGTTTTTGAAGTAAAACCTCGGAAAAAGCTGTAGTTACAAGGTTTTTGAAGTAAACTGACAGCATATTGCAAATTTTACCTTGAGATTTATATAGCTTATTTTGGAAGTTTTAAGCAAGAAAGTAATAATATGGTGTATTATTTCAACGGTTAGTTAGATCTACCTATAGATATACAGACCTCCAGATAGAGAGAGTGCTTCTGATTTCAAAATTGTAAAATATTATAAATTCTCCACTAAACCCTATGATGTGGGTACCCATTAGAATTGTCTCATGGAGACGATTCTAATGAGTACCCACAACATAGGGTTTCGAGGAGAAATTATGGATTTAGCAAACCATCACTCCCTCTTATCTGGAGTTCTGTGTATATATTACGGCTTGCATTCCCTTTTTCTATGCCCATCTATAAAGGGATAAAGGGTTTTGAAGGGACTTACCAACAACGGTTCAAAAGCTTTAAAAATGATAGTATTAGGAAGAAAACATTGCGGGTTAATTAGAAAATGCTGGTAACCAGCACTTTGTCCTTTTCCCACAATTTTTTAAAAAGCTTTATTTCTTCAGGGTCATTAAAACGTGTGACTGTTTGGTAAAGGATTATTTAAAAGCTTTTATTTCAGAATATTTAAGCTCGGCTGTTAATTTTTTATGGTGATATTCTTCTTCTAGCGGTATTTTTGCCATATTTACTGCTGACTTCACATGAAATACACATGATCCCATCATATTTTAACCAGATTTTGGTTGTATGTTTTCCATCTCATGGTGTTTGCTTCTTCTGATTTCAGTTGGACAGTCTGAAAACATTGTCTGTGCATGTCATATCCTATGAAGATTCAACTTGTCTCCTGTGACACATCATCGTCTCCATTACCAGGAACAAATGAATATATGCCCCTGATAAAGTTGCAGTGGAGACAATGTCTATCAACAAGACACGTAGACTGGGCTTACACCGAAGCTATTACCCAAGGGGCTGTTTTGATAAATGGCTTGTACATAGATTACTAGTCTCAATAATGAGATGCTGCATTTACTGTACACCATACCAGCCCAAGTAAATTTTCCTGTAGCAAAGATGGAAAGCATGGTTTTCTCTTATGTTCAGCATTTGAATGGAAAATATTTGTATTTTAGATAAAGGATTATTAAATACACAATCTACAGGTATGTTTAAATCCTAGTTTTGTGTTCTATTTGTGAAATTAAGTAATATTACTTCAATTTACTTGCATATAAAATCTGTGCGGAACTTTCACCTGGTTTAGTCTTGATCGTCACTGTACCCAGAGGCGACCATTTAAAAAGTAACATCGTCTTTTGGGAACAGTTATCTGTATAGATTACATTCTAGCTGATCACAGCTGACCATCGGAAATGTTTCAGTGAGCATGTTATTGACTAAATGTTTATTTCATTTTGAAATTCAGTGTAACAGTTGTTTCGTTTTGATTTGCACAGTCCAGTTGAGATGAGGGAATGTGTTGTGACGGATTGTTCCTGCAAAGATCCCAAGTGTACGATCAAGTTAGCAATTCCAGCTTTTTGTTCTGTTGTGACAAATTCAGCTGGTTTGGATTTCAGTAGAATCAATAGCACATCATTTCCTACTGTTTTACGCGAGGTATCAAAGCTCACGCGTTTTAAATTCACGAATATTTCTGAAAGACTAAAATTCCTCCTTTGACGAGAGTATTTGTATGGGGAACAAGACAGTTCCCCGACAAGACAGTTCCCCGACACAAGTTTTGGAGACAGTTCCCGGCCGACAGATTTGGAGACAGTTCCCCGACACTTTTGAAGACAGTTCCCCGACACTTTTGTTTCATGGAAAATGACCTTTTATACCGTAGAATTAACACAATTATAATTGATAATCATGAGAAATTGAAATAATCGTGGATAATTGATGTTGTGATCGAATTATCTCTACACTGTGAAGAAGACTGATATATATTTATAAAATGACGGTTAGTTATTGTCTCAAGATGAATTCACAACGAATCACGACTGTATTGAACATAAGAGATTTTTAAGGGGACTTTTAGCCAGATCAAAGTTTATAAAAGAATA
This sequence comes from Tridacna crocea, assembly GCA_943736015.1. Taxonomy (NCBI): domain Eukaryota; kingdom Metazoa; phylum Mollusca; class Bivalvia; order Cardiida; family Cardiidae; genus Tridacna; species Tridacna crocea. The sequence goes on from OX031069.1 coordinate 31,711,669, forward strand.
GAGAGTACTTTGTGTTGATTCTATAAAGTCTTTAAATAATTTGAAGTTTAGTTATATGCTTTTCCCTGTTTTATATTACATGTAACAAGCCTACAGTATAGAGATGGCGAGGTGGTGGTGGTGTGGTGGGGGGGGGGGGTTGCTGAGTGAAATACCTATTCTGTTTATCTTGTAAAGTCGAACATTTATACATGTATACTGTAGTTCGCTGTTTCTATATATTTGGGAGAATGTACATGTATTTCGCTATTATGTTTTGATATTTTGTGACGATAGGGTGTCAAATTGTTCCGTCAAACTAAGTTATAAGTAGACTTTACCACCATGATCAAACGTACATGTACATACTCGCCAATCAAATGTACAAAGACTTCAATTGGTCACAAAAGATCATTTATCTATAAAATCCTTTATCAAAAATTTCTTTTAATCGACGATAATATTTATTTTGTTGTTTGACATCGAACAAAAGTGTCGGGGAACTGTCTTCAAAAGTGTCGGGGAATTGTCTCCAAATCTGTCGGAGAACTGTCTCCAAAACTTGTGTCGGGGAACTGTCTTGTCGGGGAACTGTCTTGAAACCTTTGTATGGCAATGGCTAAACTGAAGATGACTTTTGCCGACTATGTAAGCACAGAAAGGGACATGATAACCGTATACAGTCAGACATATCTCGATGGAGAGTGCTACACAGATTGGAAGAATCTACCAGAATATCAGAATAACAGACCCATGGATAACAGATACAGTAGGGTTATGTTTTTTGTCCCAGTTGATAAAAAAAAATCATAGATTTATTAGACATGCAGATCTATAAGGAACTATATGCGGGAATCGGTTAATGCGAAGGCGTATCTAGCCTTGCGCTTTGTTTGTTCACGGCAGTTACGGTCCGATCAAGAAAAAGTCAAAATTTAACAGAGTATAGAATAAATCACCAAATGATTTTCTAATTTCATCTTTTAGTTTGCGTCATATAAAATATGAAGCAGTTTCATCTAAACATACGAAAGAAAAACAACCTTGACCTTCACCGCGCTGTCCCTGTGCCATTCTGAAACTTTTCCTTTTCCAATGTCTTTTCTGTCCTACTATTAAACGTTACTGCACAAACACAATTGATTGAACCATAAGGCGATCCCATTGAGAATTATTATTATTATATATGGATTAAGTACTAAATTGTGCCATACTGTCACCATTTTCTAAGCAGTTCCTTGGGTTAATACTTTACCAAACGTTAAAAGTTTAGACCTATCCAAATTGAAAGGATTTGCAGACAACAATTTTGGAGTGGCTCAAACGGTGCTTTTTTTTCTTTTATAAGGTAGAAAACTTTGTGGGAAAAAGAGAAAATGCTGATAACCAGCATTTTCTTTTTTTCCCACGATGTTTTAAAAGGTCTCTTCCTTGGGGTCGTCAAAAGCCGTCGTTATGTGGTAAAGGGTTAACAACTGTGTGTGTAGGCTTGAAAATATTGAAGGAGAAAGTTGGCAAGCATTTTCTCCTCCTTTTTTCACGATCTTTCCTATCCTACCATTGGACAATACAACTGAGTGAACCATAAGGCCATTGAGAATTATTACCATATATGGAATTAGTGATAAGTACTACATTATGACATGCTATCACCATTTTTTAGGCAGTTCCTTGTTTTAACTATTGTACCTGGAAAACATTGTGAGTTTAGGAGAAAACTGACGACCATTTTCTTCTCTTTTTCCACGATCTTTTCAATGCTACTGCTTGACAAACCTAAATGATTGTATTTTACGTCTGCAAATGTTTCTTTTTTCTTCTTAATTTGGCGAGTCCAACTTTCTCTCGTTCGGGAAAGAGATAAAAACTTTTGAGTTTCTATCCAAGTAGGTTAGATGTACAGTGAATAACAATGACAGCCAGATCGTGACAGAGGGAAATTATTTTGCACTTAACTTTCTCACAGACGACATCCAATTGAAAGTACGAGCAGACGACAAATTTAATATGGAGCTCTGGATATATTCTACCCGATAATTATCACAGAAATATTCTGGCAAAGAATCGGAGATGTTTGAATCTTTGGATAGTCTCTAAATTGAAATTGGCTATTTTGTTTTATTTAGGGTCAAGCCCGGTGGCTCATGCGGTGGCAAGAAGGAGGCTTGAAACCACGGGGTTTCTGGTTCGAATCATGACCCCAAAGTCGGGAAATTTATCGCTGAGAATTGATGATAGTCAAGATTCATTCCCCTCGACAATGCCTGTGTGGGAAAGCAACCAGTGGCTTGTGTGCCTGTCACATATATCCCGAGAAAGCATAGATAGGAGCACTTGTTGCAGTAATATAATTTACATATTGTTCAAAGCGACATAAAAACACCGTACGAACAAAGAATCATTTCATTTCAAAGTCTAAGTGATCCTTTATGAGGACGAAGTGAACTTTTAGGTCCAAGGTCTGAAATATAATTAAACAAAATGGAAAGTTATGTGGGGAACCTCTGTCTCTTAAATTACTCATAACACAAAACATGTTAGTCACAACATTGTTTGAGTCGCATCTCTCAATATCGTCGGTTTACTTCGAAAACCTAGTAACTACAGCTTGTCCGACGCAATACGAATATAGATTGTAACTAACCCTTATCCTAATGAATAAATCAAATAAATCTGTCAAACTGATAGTAAACATCCAAATTTTGATATTTCAAAGTATTTTGGAGGGCAACTTTCGGATATCACATCAGACAATATTACGGATCCAAGATCAGAGTTTTCTTTCCACGACTCGGACTCAAAAAAAAAGGTCTTTGGAAAACTCGAAATGGCTACTTTGCCCGTACTGTCTTTTTTTTTATTATTATTTCTAAAAATCAATAGGGTTGAAGCTATTGATGAGTTAAACAAACTGTGAAAGTTTCATGGGAATCTGACCAAAAATGCAGACTTTATCGCGTAGATAAGAAAAAGACTAACGGGTGGATGGACGGACAACGGAAACCACGCCATGACATAAGCTCTGCTGGCTTTCAGCCGGTAGAGCTAAAAAGAACACAGGGTTATCAGAATTTTCTCCTTTTCCCACAATGCTTTCTAAAGGTCGTTAAAACTAATATAATTGTATTGACTCATCTGATAAACGGTTGATATCAACACAACAAACACGACAAGTTTTTTTTTTTTAAAGTCTCTACCAAACGACAGAATTTAAGAATTAATCAAATTGAAAGCATTTGCAGACGACAACAGAAATGTAAACTTGAAATTTGCTCTTTGACTCTTTACCACACAAGAAAAATATTAACTTGTTCAAAATCAAAGTATTTGCAGACCACAGTTTAAATGTAGGCCTAACTAAAATGATGGAACTTGTTTTGGTAAGGATAGAAAACATTGTGGGAAACGGAGCATTTTCTCCTTTTCCCGAAATGTTTTCAAAAGGTATCTTCCCCAGGGTCGTCAAAACTCGGGATTAAGTTGTAAAGGCTTAATTAATAATGGTAGGAAACGTTGCTGCAAAAAAGAGAAGATACTTATAAACCAATAGTTGTTGCCTAGCAACCGGCATTCGTGGCATGCGGACGTTCGTTATTCAAAGGCCATTAAGCTGCTAAACGCGACTCACTGGCCTTTTGCGGACAATGTAGATCAAGATCAGACTGCACAGAACGTGCAGTCTGATCTTGGATCTACTCTGTCCGATAACGTGATACTTTTTATTACAAAATAAGTTTGATATAACATTATTAGAGTGAGTTTGAAAGTTTTATCCAATTTATTTAGCTGGATAACGGTTAAGAAACCAGGGTGGGACTTGACAATATTTCCTTTTTTAACCCATTACCACACAATCCCTACTTTTGACGCCCCTGTAAAAGAAGCCTTTGGAAAACATTGTGGGAAAAGGAGAAAATGCTGGTGACCAGCATTTTCTCCTTTTCCCAAAATGTTTTCTACCCTTCAGAAGACAAAATTTTAGTCATTTTTTTTTTTTTCACTTTTGCAAATGCTTTCGATTTGAACAAACCGAAAATTTTGACGTTTGGTAATGGGTTAATCCAGTCCAAATTGAAAGCATTTGCATGCGACACAGTGTCGCTGTTCAAATGTTTGGACTATAGTCATGGAAGTGGTAGAAAACAATCACGTCAGTTTTCACTGCTTAGGAAAAAGACTTATTTAAACATTGTCGGAATAGTATAACAATTCAGAGTACCGACTCTTTTTTTCTCGTTTTCCCAAATCGTTTGCTACAGCACTAATAAAGCAAGTAGCAGCACACACGTACCCAACAATGCACAAGTTTCCATTTAGTCCTAGATCACCAATGATATGATGTCATGATTCAGGAAGTTTATGTTTCAATGCCACTGGAGAAAAAGGGGAATTTCTTTCTGAATATCTATCATCCACATACATGTACGTCATGAAAAGAGGTTACGAAAAAACCAACAATATGTAGATTTATTACCGTCTTGTAAAACAAAGTGCTCTCTCTCTCTCTCTCTCTCTCTCTCTCTCTCTCTCTCTCTCTCTCTCTCTCTTCTTTAGCTATTGCAGAACATTTTTTTTTTTTCATTTCAAATGTTTGAAAAAGTAATATTATCATGTTCATGTCAAGGGGAACAAAAGATGGAATTTTCTCTTTTTTATAAAATATGTGATACAAAATCACATTTTCTCGTTCAAAGACAATTTTGACATGAATTCTTAAGGAGGAAAAGTTCCCATCGCAATACCATCAGAGCCATTGTAAAGAAAGTAAGAGATTAAGAGATGCTGGGCCCGTATTTACCTACCATTCCGGAGAAATACGGCTAAATAAAGGGAACTAACGCTGGTTTTCCGATAATACCAATCGTATGGATTGTGCCGGTATTTGTCGACTACGGCCGAATCTAAATGTTTAGTAAACCATTCTCGAGAACGTTCTCAGTATCATTCTTCAAGATTTTCTGATTGTGAAAGTAACAGAACATCTTAAGTATGGTTGGTGAATATGGACTTGGTATTGTGAGAAACAACAGCAGAGATCATGAGCAAAACATAAGATCCTTGGCTGCAGCACAACCTTATGAACATGTGCAAGTTCCCTTTTACAGTGCCACTGTCTCAACTGACATGGCTATGACGGTTAAATATAATTAATGGAGCTTTTTCCTGCTCAGGAATTCTCATTGAAATTGTCCCGGTTGGAAGAGAACCACTGATTTGGTAGCAAAGAAGAGTACAATGATTTTGACCTGCTTCTGGGCTGAAATTTTTTGACATGGAACAACTATACTCAACCACTTCCCTGTCAATGAAAACAAAATATTAACTTCCATTTATAAGACATTCATAAGACTTTAAAGCAGCAGAGTTTTTATGGCCCAGCCTATATTTCCAGACTCGCAATAAAATCCACATTTTTCAATGGTATGAATTAAATGTGCCTTGGTTTTGAGAGTGGGCCTTTAAGACAGTGTGGAGGGGGAAAAGTACGATGTGGTCAAAGCACTTGAACTGTGACTAAAGTTTCTACCCACAAATCGAAAATCAATTCTGCCTAAATCTTTGACGGTAGCGAAAAAATGTATCCTCCGTGCTTATACCGTGGCAAAGATTATATGCTAGCTAACCACAGTGCCACTCTTGCACTACGGATCATTCCTGTTCACCTCTGTAGTGGGCTCAGAAAGTAGTCCGTCTACAAGGGATATTTTTGTGCCATGACTATAACTCAAAATGGCGACACAAACGTCGGTGAAAGAAAGACCAGAGGGATTGATTTCTGTTTCAAAATGGAAAATTGTCATAGTTCTCAATTAAACCTTTTATTGTGTGTACTCATTAGAATCGTCTCATCGTGATGATTCTAATGAGTACCCGAAACATAGGGTTTGGAAGTCAAGACAAATAAGGGATTAAGAATACCATCATTTCCTCTTGTCTGGAGCTTTTGAAAACATTATATAAGACTGTAGGGGCACAAAAACTAATCTTGATCGACTCTCGCCGCAAAGGACGAAAGGTACCCGATTAACCCATTACCACACAATCACTACTTTTGACGACCCTGAGAAAGAAGCCTTTAGAAAACATTGTGGGAAAAGGAGAAAATGCTGGTAACCAGCATTTTCTCCTTTTCCCACAATGTTTTCTACCCTTCACAAAACAAATTTCAAATTTTCTGTCACTTTTATTTTGTCGTCTGCAAATGCTTTCAATTTGGACAAGCCTTAAATATTGTTTTGTGGTAATAAGTTAACCGTTTCCCAAATGACAAATTTTAGACTGTCCCATACTCAAAGTGTTTGCAGATGACAATTTTGAATTTGATGAGAATGGCAGAAAGTTTTCCGATAGGCTAGAAAACACTGTGGAAAAAGGAGAAATTGCTCGTTACGAGCAATTTCACCCTTTCCCACAGTGTTTTCTAAAGACTTGTACTGCAGACACGTAAAAACCAGAGCTTGTTTGGGAAAGAATTAAACAGATACTGGGCTATTTATAATACGTTATTATGAAATACAAAGATAAGTCGGTACAAGGAAGTTAAAACTTGTCATGTGATTTAACCCTGTACCTATAAAAAAAAATATACAACACTCTGGCAAAAAGTGGTCTAAATGGATCTCCGCGATTCACGGTACCAAGCATCACACATTATCTCCCGCTAGATGGCGATGAATATGACATGCGCAGACAACGAAGCATCACATAATTATATATCCATAATATCCACGTTTTTAACAACCCAATTAATTGTAAGGTAGACTGGTCCTTGGACAAACAAGAAAATTAAGCAATAGCTAAAAGTTTGGAATCCGTACTTTTCACAGATGCATTAACCCATTACCACACAATCCCTACTTTTGACGTCCCTGAGAAAGAAGCTTTTAGAAAACATTGTGGGGAAAAGGAGAAAATGCTGGTGACCAGCATTTTCTCCTTTTCCCGCAATTTTTCCTACCCTTCACAAAACAAATTTCAAATTTTTAGTCACTGTTATCTTGTCGTCTGCAAATACTTTCGATTTGGAACAGCCAAAAATATTGTCGTTTGGTAATGAGTTAAGCATCTTTTCCACAGAGCATGACTCTTACATGTTTTAACGACTCTGAGGAAGAAAGGGTTTTGAAGACATGAAGGTAAAGGTAACCAGTAAATTCTCCTTCTACCTCATTATTTTCGATGTGTTTCATCTCTTACAGATTCAACTCGAGCGTGTCTCGTCATTTAATGTCCCTTGAGAAAGAGGATAGATCAATCTTGAAAAGCTATACGTCTGATCTTGGCCTGTTTTCATCAGTGTCCATTTATTTGTGTAGAACTTGATTTGTTTGATTTGGTTTGTATTGGAGTTTAACATTTTAAAGGTGGGTATTTAGAATTTTTACATCTCACCAAATTAAAATATTTATATATCACTGAAATTCATATGAAAAAATAATACAAGTCATCAATATTTAAGATTCATAAAATTACGAAAAAAATATTTTTGGTGGTGTTCCCTTAAAAGGCTACGTAGCCTCTTAAGCTATTTTTAGATTTCGCGCCAAAAATCAATAAAGGATTTTGGGAATGTCAAGTGACTTGCACGTGACTCATAACACTTAAATTCCATTACATAACAAACATGTAATGATTATTTTCCATAATGTCTTCTTCGGATGCTGTGTTTGAAACTTCGTCTGTGTATTCCTGTATGTAAATAAGCGAATTGATCATCCAAAAATAGAACGTGTCTCCCGTTGGTGTCAGCCTGGGCTGTAATAAATCTCTAATTTCTCGTGCTGTCGGACGGTTTTCGACTACTGGGGTTTTATGAATGAAAATTAAAAGGCTTTGGGAGCATAAGGATGATTTTTTTTGCATTTTTGTAAATTTTCGTCCCAAACTCTGAAGGGCCACCTTTAACAGCTTAGGTCATATCATGGCGGTCAGTGACGTATCCATGGGTATCCTGACTTTCTCACACCAGTATTGACACAACTTTCTTTCCAAAGCCTATGGCTACTTTCTTCACATGTATCAGAGGGGAGAGGCGAAAGATCGCCCGAAAGAAAGGTCGCCGCAACCGGACATCGAACCCACAATCTCTGGGTCATGAGTCAGATACGCTACCTGGCCGGGCTTGTGAAACCAGAACAGTCCAAATTCCATAACGACGAGTATATACTAATCGATGGGTTTTTTTCCTTCGATAATTTTTAGTGGGTCCTATGTACACTTTATTTTACGATTTCAAAACACTGAAAGAAAAAAAAAAATGCAAAATTTACTTTCTCTATATCCGTAAAGAAATTTGACAGTGACAATCAGCAAAACGGTGTGATTTCTAAAGATGTTTAAATAACGGGCGTGGTCATTCTTCAATCAGAAATCCCGTCTGGAAAAAGAAAATTCTGTACAGATCTATATCTGCCTTTAAAGTTGCAATATCCCTAGAGTTGTTTAAACAACGGGAGTAGTCGTTTTGCAATCAGAAATCCCATCTCATAAACGAAACTTGAATTGCCCCCTTTAAGGTAGTGGATCCGTAATCACGGCGGGGAATCACGTGACACAACAACAACAACAATGATCGATATTTGAAAAAATTCCCCGACCTCAGGTAAGAAAATCTTCAATAATTCCATTAATACATGACCGTTTGGAATTTGGTTTGAAGCAGAGAAGGCGGAAGGACTCCAGGGATTTGCTTGATGTGTTAGATTTTTCAAACAACACCTGATAAAAAAGTTATTGACGAGCAAACAATTTTTTTACCCTGGATAATTTGTTTGCTCGTCAATAACTTTTTTATCAGGTGTTGTTTAAAAAATCTAACACATCAAGCAAATCCCTGGAGTCCTTCCGCCTTCTCTGCTTCAAACCAAATTCAAATCGGTCATGTATTAACGGAATTATTGAAGATTTTCTTACCTGAAGTCGGGGAATTTTTTCAAATATCGATCATTGTTGTTGTTGTTGTGTCACGTGATTCCCCGCCGTGTTATTCCACTATAATGTTATCCTACAAAATTTGCTGTTTTTAAAAATGAGTATAGATCTTATTGTACAACTTTAACTGAGCCACTTTTTTCTCTTTTTTTTTTCCAGCTTAGAATTATCATTTATAAATCCAAAACCACTATATTGTCATTATAAATGGAGAAAATGATAACCTCCCTTTTCTGGAAACTAACAAAAGTATCAACAAATAATTTCAAGATAGACATCAAAGGAATTTCTGGTCGGTTAAAAATGTGCAGAAGTATTATACCTGTATAAATCTGTATTCATCAATTATCAAGAAATTTTGCACTAGAAATGTAAAGAGTAAACAACCTTTTAAATAAAAGAGTACATCGCAAATGTTCATACTTTAAGACACTCCTGTAAAATAGTGAGACGCCATCTCTTTACGAGGAATTTAAGTTCTATACACAGAACATGTTAACCTGTTGTATCCGGGCCTACCTAACCGTCAGTTTGAACTACCCTGTGGAAGAAAACCTTTTAAAACATTGTGGAAAGAGGATAAAATGCTGCTAGTATTTTCTCCTTTTTCCCCAGTGTTTTCTGTCTTACTAGTGAATAATTACGATTTATTTGTTCCGACTTCAGATATGTGGACACAGTCTACTTTCATTCTGGACGAGTTGATGATTCATTGTTTGTAAACAGAGTAAATGCCGATTCGTATATCGTTTGTTTACTTCAGAAACATCGTAAAGTTCTACAGCTTGTAACAAGCTGTAGTTACGAGGTTTTTGAAGTAAACCAACGATATGATACTTCTCCTTTTTTTTGATACATGACAATAAGAAACCTCAGCAGGACATAAAGTGCAACATGTACGTAAATATGTCGATCTTTTTTTTAAATAGTACATTAGTCAGCTGTAAGATATGAGTCATGCAAGTGCTGGACGATTTTGGAATGTCTTTTTTTTTTTTGAAATATGTTTATCTGGCAAAGATTAGATTATGCCGGACAATATTATTGAACAGATTTCCGATATTTTTTTTTGAAAAGCAAAAAATTTAGTAAGCATCAGACAAGTAGTAAAATACATTTCAACAATTTTAACATTAAAGGATGCTAATCAAGTAATTAATCCGTAGGTTGGTAAGTGCGATTCATTCACCTTGTGTGGGCGATGTAATTCAAGATCAGACGGCACAGAACGTGCGATCAGATCTTGGATCAGTACTGTCCGATGATTAGATATTATACCCCCATATTATTTGAGTTTTTGATTATCTGCTGTTTTATTTATGTACATGTAGCAAGATAAAGGTTACCGTGATTTTATGTTACATATAAACGAGCCATGCTCTGGAAATGGGGGCTGAGTGCATCTCCGATTATGCTACTGGATCCATAACATTTACTTTTTCTAATTAATCACATATGTACGAAAGCCTATAATGGTCAAAATGAACAAAAAGAACAAAATAAAAACACGTTATAACGCGAAAAAAGTCGCACTTGCGCGAAAATTCTCGTTATAACGTGATTATAATACACGTTATAAGGCGAAAAAAGTCGCACTTACGCGAAAATTCCCGTTATAACGTGAATATAAAACACGTTATAAGTTAACCCTTTACCCCATAAGGTATTTCTATGCTATCTCTAATTGACCCTGAATAACAGCAAGGATGAAGCCGTTTCTTATGTGTATATGACACCTTTTGATAGTGTAGAAAACATTGTGACAAAAGGTGAAATTGCTCGTTACGAGCAATTTCACCTTTTGCCACAATCTTTTCCAAAGGCTCCCGCAAGCAATGCGTTAAAATGAGTATCTATGGAGTAAAGGGTTATCGTGAAAATTCTCTTAGTAACGCGAACATTTCTCGTAATAACGTGAATTCAAAACACGTTATAATGCAAAAAAAGTCGCACTAACGCGAAAATTCTCGTAATAACGCAAAAAACCGCGTAATAACATAAATTCAAAACACATTATAACGCGAAAAAAGTCGCACTATCGCTAAAAAAGTCGCACTGACGCGAAAATTCTCGTTATAACGTGAATATAAAACACGTTATAACTCCAAAAAGAAAGTCGCAAAAACGCAAAAATTCTCGTTATTACTTGAATATAAAACACGTTATAACGCGAAAAAAAATAGCACTTACTCAAATTCATGAAACTGTATCAGTGGTTTCATCAGTACAAGGCTGGCTCTGAAGTGCATTGCCTAAGGTCAATCGGACGAAAGACCAAGTGCGCCATGCCCGGGCCTCTACTGTGCCGATGATTTTATCAATTAGTCATTTCGCCGGTAAATTGGAATTAATTGCAAAGTCGCAATGGTCCTTATGAGACGCCGTAGATATGAAGAAGTTAACCTTGGTGCGATATATACACGGCGGGGAATCACGTGACACAACAACAACAACAATGACCGTTATTTGAAAAAATTTCCCAACTTCAGGTAAGAAAATCTTCAATAATTCCGTTAATACATGACCGATTGGAATTTGGTTTGAAGCAGAGAAGGCGGAAGGACTCCGGGGATTTGCTTGATGTGTTAGATTTTTTAAACAACACCTGATAAAAAAGTTATTGACGAGCAAACAAATTATCCAGGGTAAAAAATGTGTTTGCTCGCCAATAACTTTTTTATCAGGTGTTGTTTAAAAAATCTAACACATCAAGCAAATCTCTGGAGTCCTTCCGCCTTCTCTGCTCCAAACCAAATTCCAATCGGCCATGTATTAACGGAATTATTGAAGATTTTCTTACCTGAAGTCGGGGATTTTTTTCAAATAACGGTCATTGTTGTTGTTGTTGTGTCACGTGATTCCCCGCCGTGATATAACAGGGCTATTAATCAAATATTTTTTAGCACAGCCCGCTACTTCAATAGTCAGTTTATCTGACTCGTGACCTGAAGTTTGTGGATTCATAGCCGGTTGCGGCGAACTTCCTTTTTCGGTGTTTTTCTACCTCTCATCTCTGATGCATGTGAGAAAGTAGTAAGTGGCTTGGGGAAAAAATGTTGTGTTAGTACTGGTGTGAGAATACAAACATGCGTCAGTGCATTGGGCGCCATGATGTGACCTAAGCTGTCTAAATGGCGTTAAACTCCAATACTCATGAACAAACAAAATCAAATGAACCGTGCTCTAGAAAAAGGGGGCTTATTACAAGCCAGTGATGTATGATACCAAGTAAGTTGTCACATGAATATAGGTCTTACGAAAATTTTCGCGTTACTGCGACTTTTGTTTTGCGTTATTACGTGTTTTAAAACACGTTATTACGAGAATTTTCGCGTTACTGCGACTTTTTTTACGTTATAACGTGTTTTAAAACACGTTATTACGAGAATTTTCGCGTTACTGCGACTTTTTTTGCGTTATAACGTGTTTGTAAACACGATACTAATGTTAAAAGACATATATGGCCGAAGAAAAGCAAGGGTCTCATACGTAATAGAAAGGAAACTATACTACTCAGAAATCGCTAGGGATCACCATAAAAGATTCACCCTAAACATATATGTGGCATGTATCATGTATGGTTTTAAAATATGTTACATTGCCACACTGATCAATAGAATGACTAGATGAAATGGATCTTTAAGCCTTTACCTCACAATTCCGACTGTAAAAGACACTGAGAAAGAAGCATTTGGAAAACATACGGTTGGAAAAGGAGAAAATGCTGGATCTGCAAATGCTTTCAACTGGGACAAATTTAGAATTTTACTGTATCGTAAAGAGTTTAAGTAAAACGGTTGTAACATATAAACCATACAGAAATGTGTAAGTGAACCCTGTTAAAGTTTGAGTAGTATATATTTTACTTACCGGAAGATGGGTATCCATCAGAATTGGGGTCCATCGCAGCTTTGACCAAAAACTTACAGGTACGTATATTTTTCGAAAGATAGATTCAGTTACACACACTTTATACGATTTCACCACTCAGATAAATTTCTGGTTTTTTCTTTGCCTTTTAAATGTTCTCGTGCGTGTATCGAGTTACATAATTTTCATCTTTCCCCATTCAAAACGTCTGAAATAAGGTCAAGAAAGGCTGCGGCTGACTACAAGCTAGGAGATAAGAATTAGTGTAGATTTTCTCACTTTTTGTTTTTATTTTTTGTTCTCGAATTTGGAAGAATTACATTGTTAGAAGAACGTTTCTTTTTAATTTATGTTCACTCAGATCCCGATATCAGAGTTTCAGCTATGGAGTAATATTTATTCAGTCGTCTGCAAATGCTTTCAGTTTGGACCAGTCTAAAGTTTTGCCTTTATTAAATCCACTTTATATTCCTAAGTTGTGTAAAATTCTGTCGTTTGGCAGAGTCAAAGGTCTATCTATCTACGCAGTTCTACTTCTATACATATCCTTCCGGTCCAGATGATAAGTTTTCACAGGTTATATTTCATACACTTAAAATGTGACACTACTCCATCTTGGCTTCATCTGTATATATATATGTGTTTAAATAATTAATTCCAATTTATTCAAGAACTAAACCGACCTTTCACAAATTCTCTTCCTAGGCAGAATACGATGTTGACATGTGTTTAAGTAGACACCCGATATGGTTACAACCAATGAAATTTGATGTTCTAAATTCATTATGATCAAACCTACCAGGAAGTTTTAACCCTTTACCACACAATCCCGATTTCTAACGATCATAAAAATAAATTTTTGAAAATATTATACTATAAGGAGAAAATGCTGATAATCGGCAATCTTTCAAAAATAAAAACAATCGTTTAACCCATTACCACACAATCCCTACTTTTGACAACCCTGAGAAAGAAGCCTTAGAAAACATAGTGGGAAAATGAGAAAATGCTGGTAACCAGCATTTTCTCCTTTTCCAACAATGTTTTCTACCCTTCACAAAACAAATTTCAAATTTTCAGTCACTTTTATTTTGTCCTTTGCAAATGGTGTCGTTCTGAACAAACCTAAAATTTTGTCGTTTGGTATTGAGTTCAGCAATATTAAATTTGTTATCTGCGCAGCTTTGAATATTGACATGTTTTTTTTTTCCTTTTTTTGTAAAGGACTGTAGGACGAATATAGCTGGAAAGGTAAAGTTATCTTAATGGGAGATTTTAACTGTCACACCAATAGTAACAAGGTAAAAAAGACACTAGATACACGCGATAAAGTTTTCAGCTCGTTTTTGCGCCAAAACGGACTGTGCACGGTTACCTCCCTTGATCTATGCAGCGGAGCACATATGTCCTTTGAATCAAACTGCGGCCGAAGCCTTATTGATAATATAATTGTTAACTCCAGTGAGGCTCATTATATCACTTCCTGCAGCATTGTAGATGATGACTCTCTGCTTTATTCGAATCATCGAGCAATCCAATGCTCAATTACTGTTCCCACATTTGGTCAAAACACACAGGTCGAAACTGTTAAGAGAAGTATAAATTGGTCAAAATCTTCTCTAGAGCAGATAGAAAAGTACAAGCTATCTCTTGATAACGACTTAGGGTTAGAGGCATTGTTACGACATAGAATGCAGACGACAAAGGATATAGATTTTGTATATATGGCATTGGTTAACGCACTCTATAATACCGGTAATTTGTGTATACCTGTAATACCATTTAAACCTTACTTAAAACCATACTGGTGTAGTCATGGAAGTGGTAGAAAGCAATCACGTTTTTCACTGCCCTTAGGAAAAAGACTTATTTAAACATTGTCGGAATAGTATAACAATTCAGAGTACCGACTTTTTTTTTCTCGTTTTCCCAAATCGTTTGCTACAGACAGCACTAATGAAATAAGTAGCAGCACACACGTACCTAACAATGCATAAGTTTTCATTTAGATCTAGATCACCAATGATATGATGTCATGATTCAGGAAGTTTATGTTTCAATGCTACTGGAGAAAAAGGGGAATTTCTTTCTGAATATCTATCATCCACATACATGTACGTCATGAAAAGAGGTCACGAAAAAACCAACAATATGTAGATTTATTACCGTCTTGTAAAACAAAGTGCTGTCTCTCTCTCTCTCTCTCTCTCTCTGTAATTCTTGATAAACAATTATGTGATAAAAAAGAATTTAGCATTAATTGGGTTTTGAGGTAAACTTTTATTGAAGTTGTCAACAAAAACATGTTAATCATGAAACCCGCCAAGTGCCCACTTAGTAAAGTAGCATATCTGCCAAAAGTAAACAAGGTGGGTGTTAACAAAATCCCTACTTTTGACGATCCTGAGAAAGAAGCCTTTAGAAAACATTGTGGGTAAAGGAGAAAATGCTGGTACCCAGCATTTTCTCCTTTACCCACAATGTTTTCTACACTGTTGGAAACCAATTTCAATTTTCGAGGTTCATTTATTTCTTTGCCTGCAAGCTGCTTTGAATTGGGACCAGTATTAAAATTTTGTCATTCGGTAATGAGTAAAAATGCATTTAAATCTAAAGAATACCGTTTGAAGTTATTGTGAAGATGAAAATATGTTATTGACGGTCGGTCCAGGTAATAGTCGCTACAGAGAAATTAATTTGAACTCTAGGTTAAAAGTTGCCAGGTCACTTTAACTTTTGTTTACTTTCAGTTGCCTGATTTTGATATTCCCTTTCTGTCTGCCAGCGATTAATACTTGGACTGGCCACACAATAATAGGCAGTCATTCCACAGTAATTTTTTTACTAGTAAATGTATCATTCAAGTTTACATGCATTTTTTTGTCACTAACATTTTTACTGGATTAGTTTTATCTCAAATGCCAACTCATATCAGATTCCATATACCGGTAGAAGTGTGAATGTTAAATGACATACTGAGTATACGGCCGAAGGAAAGCAAGGGTCTCATACGTAATGGAAAGGAAAATAAATTATGTATGGGATAGAAAACGAGTGCCGTGGTATATGGGAAATATACACGAGCGTTAGCGAGTGTATATTTCCCATATATCACGGCACGAGATTTTCTATCTTACTTAGACCACGTGACTATTTATTCATGCTTTTTACGTCATATGCTCATATTTATAGTAGATAAAAAGCTTGTTACAAAAAATTGAGTCATTGTAATAGTTAAAATGAAAGTTTTGCATCTAGTTCAAAAGAGACAGATATCAAAATGCTAAATTATTCATTATGATTTTAATGAAAGTTAACCTATTTGTGGACTGTAAAGATCAAAATTGTATTTGTCGGCAAAATTTTGAAAATGTTATGCTTCGATTGATGTAGATTGTCAAAGACAATAGGGACGTGCATCGTTTAGAACTTACTATGTGTCTCTTGTAATAAGACTGTACTAGTCTATTTTATTACGAAACACATGGAATGTTCTTGAGCAATTATGTTCAATACGTAAATTTCGAGCAATTTTTGTAAGCAATGTCAAGGCCGTACATGAAAAACTTGTAAACTTTGTAACCTGTAGGCTGCTAAACGCGACTCAAGGACCTTTAGTGGACAATGTAGATACAGATGAGAAAGCTTAGAACGTGTCCAATCTGATCATGGATGTACACTTTCCGATAAGGCGATATTTTCCCCTAAATATCTTTGAAATATCCAAATTTGGGCTTTTATTATTGGCTTGAAGGTTTCATTTCACTTATTAAGCAGGTTAAGGGTTAAACATTACTAAACCAACCTATTCATGTGTAGGTGAACTGACACGTTTAACGCGCATGCAAACTAAAGAGCTATCGAATTTGTTGTAATTTCTAAGCGAAAACAAGTGATTTCTCAGATTGATGTTTTAGAAAAATGGTTGTAAAGGCAATGGCATGTTTTAAAGCCAAAATGTGAACTTTACACTTTTAACTAGACTGGAGCCTTATTTTTCTACCGCCTAAAGCACACTCCATTCAAGAGGTTGCTTTAGTTAATCGCATTTTGAGGGCAATACTGTGTTAATTGATTGTACATCGTACAGACTTAGAATAGTATTGCACTCACACATGAAAATGTTATACCCAGTTCAAATCATACTTCAAAACTGGGTTACCGCAAAGGGTACATTTTGCCCCGACTCGACATTGCAAACAAAATTGTCGGAATTCACGTGCGGGATATAGTAGCATAATATATCCAGATATACAACTGCGGGAGTTGTATCTTCGATACATACAACGGAAATACTGAACGCTGATTGGTCAAGTCCCTACAAACGTGGTCTAAGAAATAAATTTACATATCAAATCAAAAGAGGGCAAACATCTTATATATTTTACTTACCAGGAAAATGAGGGGTAGATGGGTATCCAACAAATTTGGGGTCCATCGCAGCGTTGACAAAAAACTTACAGGTAGATCTACGTATATTTTTCAAAAGGTAGATTCATCACACACGCTTTATATAATTTCACTACTCACATAAATTTCTGGGTTTCCAGGTACATAATTGCCATTTTTTTCCCATTCCAAACGTCTGAAATGAGGTAAAAAAAAAAAAAGGCTGCGGCTGACTACAAGCTAGGAGATAAGAATTAGTGCAGATTTTCTCACTTTTTGTTTTTATTTTTGTTTCTCGAATTTGGAAGAATTAAATTGTTAGAAGAACGTTTCTTTTTAATTTATGTTCACTCAGATCCCAATACCAGAGTTTCTGCTTTGGAGTAATATTTATTTAGTCATCTGCAAATGCTTTCAGTTTGGACAAGTCTAAAGTTTTGCCTCTATTAAATCCACTTTATATTCCTAAGTTGTGTAAAATTCTGTCGTTTGACAAAGAGTCGAAGGTCTATCTATCTACGCAGTTCTACTTCTATACATATTCTTCCGGTCAAGATGATAAATTTTCACAGGTTATATTTCACACACTTAAAATGTGACTCTATTCCATCTTGGCCATCTTGGCCTCATCTGTATATATGTGTGTGTATGTGTTTAAATAATTAATTCCAATTTATTCAAGAACTAAACCGACCTTTCACAAATTCTCTTCCTAGGCAGAATACGATGTTGACATGTGTTTAAGTAGACACCCGATATGGTTACAACCAATGAAATTTGATGTTCTAAATTCATTATGATCAAACCTACCAGGAAGTTTTAACCCTTTACCACACAATCCCGATTTCTAACGATCATAAAAATAAATTGTTGAAAATATTATACTATAAGGAGAAAATGCTGATAATCGGCAATCTTTCAAAAACAAAAACAATCGTTTAACCCATTACCACACAATCCCTACTTTTGACAACCCTGAGAAAGAAGCCTTAGAAAACATAGTGGGAAAATGAGAAAATGCTGGTAACCAGCATTTTCTCCTTTTCCAACAATGTTTTCTACCCTTCACAAAACAAATTTCAAATTTTCAGTCACTTTTGTTTTGTCCTTTGCAAATGGTGTCGTTCTGAACAAACCTAAAATTTTGTCGTTTGGTATTGAGTTCAGCAATATTAAATTTGTTATCTGCGCAGCTTTGAATATTGACATGTTTTTTTTTTCCTTTTTTTGTAAGGACTGTACTGCAATAACGTGTCATAGGCCGAAATGGTGAGACACAAATGTACATCTCGGTTTTTGCACGTTTTGAAGGTAAGGTTTGACTTTATAAATAGAAATTCTTTTCAAATGCTTTTCGAAATCATATTTTGTCATCATCCTGAATTTGCCTAAGATGACCAAAGGTTGATTAGTTATTTCAGTTTATTTATCGTCGCTACCGGTTGCCCATCTGAGCGACGCCCCCAGAAGACGGTTAGTTGTTACGATCGAGGGATAGTGCATGGATACAGATCCAAACCACTGAGGGCTTCACCTGGTTCTTTAACGTGCTCGGCGCATAGCACCATCACACGGGACCTCGGTTTAATGTCTCATCCGAAAGACTATTAGTAATTTTAGTTGGCCAGCCGGGGATTCGAACCCACAATCTGTAGTGGCCCGAAACATTGTGTTCACGAGTCCTACGCTCTACCTACTGAGCTATATCGGCTGGCTGACCAAAAGTCCACAGCCATAACTCTGATACTTAAAGACGGAAGCTGCCGAGACTGGCCGAACAGCATTTGCGAAAACGTCGTCCCAATTATATATCCGAGTGCTATTGAAAAAACTCATTTGTATAGAAAAATTGAGTTTAATTGGGTTTATTTCCTTCATTTTGCACAAAGCACCATACATGGTCTTCAAAATTCAATATTGAACATTTATTGTCGATCTCATAGTGGCATTAAGGTTCATGTAAAGTGTTTATTTTGCTTAATTTCATACGTCAATAATTCTGTAATTATTAAAATTTGTCCGGGAAAACCATATATCAAATTAAAGCTCTGGATGAGTACAAGCTGTTTTACATAATTATACCTACTGGCCTTACATAATAAAACTAAAACATTGCAG
The DNA here is from genome assembly GCA_943736015.1 of Tridacna crocea. Lineage (NCBI taxonomy): Eukaryota > Metazoa > Mollusca > Bivalvia > Cardiida > Cardiidae > Tridacna > Tridacna crocea. Next base: position 31,730,956 of record OX031069.1, read on the forward strand.
AAAAAGATGACATCGTTTAAAACCTACAAAATAATAATGACATAACAAAATTGCTTAAGTTTTGGAGAAAACATAGGCTATGGTACATACCAGGTACTGCTACTACCAAAAATCCTATAGTTTCTTTAAAAAGGCACATATTTAAGTCAGAAAGTTTGACATTTTTCCCTTATTGAATTGTCAACCATGTTTGACCTACTTTGTTTTAGTAACAGGTATGGTGTCTCCACAGGATCAAAATGCACAAGTGGTTGTGCATGATAAACTTTCATTAGTAATTTTAGATAATAAAACAAATAAAAATGACCTGTACAAGTGAAATGTCCATGTCTACGTCCAAACCTTTTCTCAAAAACAGCAGTTACAAAAGGTGTCACCGGTCTGGTAGATAGGATTAAGGTGTCACCAGTCTGGTAGATAGGATTTAGAATCAATTTTTGACATAAGCATTTTTTTCATTGTTCTTTTTGTGTGTGTGATGGGGTAGTGGGGTGCTGTTTTTGAGAAAGGGTTTGTAAGTGGACATGGAAATTTCACTTGTACAGGTCATTTTTATTTTAAAATTATTACTGGAATAAATTGACCTGAAATTGACCTTTATGCAAAGAGTAATTAAAACGTGAATATTTAAATCATCTGGTATAATCGGACTGTACGGAAACTGTTATCGGTAAATGTCGGGTTTGACCCTTACTGCGCCTTAGTCAAAATAAAACGGTTTTGCGGATGGCATAGATTAAGATCAGGCTGCATAGAAAGTGCATCATAGATCTAAGTCACCCACCATGTACTACCAATTTAAACCAACAATATAATGGTTATTTCAGGTATTTCAAGTATTCTTTGAAAACACTATAAATCTATTAGCAGCATACAGAGTTTAGAAACATGCACACAGTTCTGCATGCAGACGACATTAGCCGGAGCCAAGTTAGAACAATAAATCAAGCGTGTAATATATGGTAATTGAGGTCATTTACTTCATGTCAATTTGTTCAGGTAATACTAATGAAAGTTTATTACACACAACCACTTGTACATTTTGACCATGTGGAGACACCATACCTGTTACTAAAACAAAGTAGGTCAAACATGGTTGACAATTCAATAAGGGAAAAATGTCAAACTTTCTGACTTAAATATGTGCCTTTTTAAAGAAACTATAGGATTTTTGGTAGTAGCAGTACGTGGTATGTACCATAGCCTATGTTTTCTCCAAAACTTAAGCAATTTTGTTATGTCATTATTATTTTGTAGGTTTTAAACGATGTCATCTTTTTCTGCAATGTTTTAGTTTTATTATGCAAGGCCAGTAGGTATAATTATGTAAAACAGCTTGTACTCATCCAGAGCTTTAATTTGATATATGGTTTTCCTGGACAAATTTTAATAATTACAGAATTATTGACGTATGAAATTAAGCAAAATAAACACTTTACATGAACCTTAACTTCCACAAAAACGGAAAGTGACGATCTGGATTAGCCTGCGCGGACTGCGTAGGCTGATCTGAGATTAATGAAGTAACATGTAGGCTGTCAGCTTACTAAGTTCTTGATCGGACCAGGCATCTTGCGTAACCGACAGATTCTATTATTACATGCGTGTTTGCCAAAGATCTTACTATCGTTGAACTTTTCAACTAAAATACTCAACTATATGACTAGTCGAGACAACCGTCCGTCAGATATCTAGAATTTTTTAATTTAGATACAGTTTATCACATAACTTCGATTGTTTTCAATGTAATATCCCAATCATGAATTTTTGTATCTTTCACACGGTTATACCAAGCAAATAGTGCTGCATTTGCTCAACACTATGTAACCGTACGCTTCTTTTCTTAAACAGTTTTGATCCTGATTTCTTCGCCTAAGCAACTGTCAAAATATGTGATTTTTATCATCACGCAAATTTATCATCGTTGGATTCAAGACAAAATCATTATACATGAATGTTCCTTTGGAACTATTTTTCGTCCTTAACGTACCTGCCAAAGAAGCGAATAAGATTAATGAAAATTTGAATACACAAGTGACTTATTTTTTGTCATAAATTGTAATTCTTGATATACAAAGTATGTGACAAAAAGAATTCGAGTCATTCATTGGCTGTTGTGGTAAAAATGCATTAACGTTATCTACAAAAAAGAAAAAAAGATATGAAACTTCCCAAGGGCTAATTAGTACAGTAACAGAGCTGCCAAAATAAATAAAGTGTGTATTAAAATGCATCATTTAAATCTAGATATATTAGAGACCGTGAGAAATTAATTTCAACACTAGGTTTATGTTACCAGATCTCTTTATCTTTGGGTTACTTTTTGCCAGATTTCAATATTCCTTTTTTGTCTGCCAGCGACTAACAATCAGATCGACCACAGAATAATAGATTGTCATTTTCACAGTAAATGCCATACTCCCAAATGTATAATTAGGCCAGTCAATCTATCCTATTTTGGGGGTCAACCTAGAAGTAATTGCAACAGTTTTGAAAGTCTGTTTTTCTGTTACTACTATGTATGAACAAGTATCCATAAAAAGTCCCGAACTTTTGCAGTTGCACTTTTTGAAAAATAGACATCCAAAGAACATTGGTGTTTTAGATTCAATAAAATTACAAGAAACACTATTATTTGACCGTAAAGCGAGATTTATTAAAACATAGGAGATTTAGTTCATCCTTTCACAATACTTATGGCAAAGAAGGCAAACCATGCTCTTTGAATCAATTGAATGTCCTTATTATTATTATACAGCTAATAAAACCCATAAAATTATATGTAAAGTTACTCCACCCACTGATTTTTATCCTCGAAAATTTATCAATGCATGATCACTCTTGCCATGTCAAATATTGCCATTTTTGCATGTAAGTATTTTGGGTAATGCACTTTATGATATATGTATGAATGTAGATGATCCCTACCGATTTTTGGATCAATTGGTCAAAGGTCAAGGTCACAGTGACTTTCAACAATGTAATGGCTCGGTCCCGCTTACACCTTGTCCTGATGATAACTAGACACAGGTTTTACGAAGTTTTTTCATATTTGGTACATAAATGTACCATGGAAAGCAGATGATCCCTACTTATTTTGAGGTCAAGTAGTAAAAAAATACAAAGGTCACGGTAACCTTCAACAATGTGGCGTGAAAATAACATTCATGATTATCCTTTAAAGTAGTTGTTAAAGGTGGGTATCTAGAACATCCCACTAAATTAGAAAATATTTATATCACTGAAATTTATATGAAAAAACAATACAAATCATCAATAATTAAGAACCATAAAATTACAAAAAAAAAAAAGACTTGAGGGTATTCCCTTAAACGGCTACGAAGCCTCTTAGGCTATTTTTAGCCAAAAATTAAAAAAAAAGCATTGTGGGAATATTAAGTGACTCGAAAGTGACTAATGATGCTGAAATGCCATAACATAACATAACAAACATGTAATTATTTTCCATCATTTCTTCTTCGGACGCGACGTTTGAAGCTTCCACTGTATATTTCCAGTGTGTAAATCAGCTAGCTGCTCATGTAAAGATAGACCTTGTTTCCCCTCGGTGTCACCCTGGGCCGTAGTAAATATCTAATTTCTCTTGTTGTCTGATGGGTTTTGACTACTGGGGTTTTATAAATGAAAATTATTAGGCTTTTGGAGTATAAGGATGATTTTTTTGTATTCTTGTAAAATTTTTGTCTCACAATCTGAAAGGCCACCCTTAACCCCTAGGCTGCTAAGTGCGACTTACTGACCTTTTGCAAACAGTGTAGATCAAGATCAGATTGCACAGAACGCGCAATCTGATCTTGGGTTTACAGTGTCCGACAATATTTTTTCATCCCTGAAATGAAATTGAAATATATACTTATTCAGGTATTTACGTATCCTAAATGTCATCATCATCTTAGATGTTTATTCTAGAGCGGAATAGCAGGGCGCGCCGCCCTGCTCCTTTTTCACTCTGCCCCTCTGCCCTCGAATCTGTGAACATCCGCCCTGTTGCCCTTATCAAATACATACAAAACTTGTTTGTGTATTGTTCTGGTTTCAGAACAAACCACCGCGCTACATGGGCAAAAAACTCATCTTCAGTGTCTCGGCTCTGTCTCGTCAAGCTTGCAGAGTCACAAAAAGTCGCCATAAATTTCTTCCGACCTGACTATATTCACGAAATACAGCCGAACTAAGACTAAGGGTGACACTAATTATCCTTTATCAACTTCGTCAGTTAAGACAGGACAGCAGGGTGTTATAATCCTTCTCTGTCATTAACTTGCTAAACCATCCCTTTATCCCTCGAAACCCTGACTTTTTTTCCCCCCACAGGTACTTTTACGTCTGCTAATTCCTTTAAATGACGTCACACAATCAGTGAAATTTATCAATCCTTGAATAGTTTTAAAATAAAGCTGAATTAAATCTTATTGCAGCTGGAGATTATCATTTCGTATATTTTTTGCATAAATTACAAGTATGGATGGTAAACCAAAGTTGCCAACTATCTTGAAAATACTCGATGTTTGCTATTCAAGCATCGGCAATTTTTTAAAGCAAAATCTGCATTGCAGTGTTCTATTTTTAGCAGTCTATTTATAGAATGGCTATGCAGTAGTACACTACTCCATCAGTAGGCCTGCCTACACATTTTGTAATTCTTTCTATGTAATAATTTTTTTTTTTAAATCAAAATTATTGTCATTTCTTGAAACAGCTGAGAAGAAGGTTTTTTTTAATAATTACTCTGGACATTTTTTGTTATCTGAGAAGTTAGGTAGTGGACCTGTAATAGAAAACAGCTATTTCCACAATATTTTTATCCTACAAAATTTGCTAAAATGAGTATTATTGTACTACTTTAACCGAGCCAATTTTTCCTTCCTAGAATTATTATTTATAAATCCAAATCCATTGTAATCTCATTACAAAGCAAATTAATAATTACCTCCCTTTTCTGAAAACTAACAAAAGTATCAACAATTGTTTTCAAGAGACATCAAAGGCATTTCCAGTCGGTCAAAAATATGCATAAGTATTTTATATGTATAAATCCGTATTTATCAACTATCAAGAACTTTTATTCCATGCTGCACCAGAAGTGTTACGGGTCTACTACATTAAAGCAAAGTGTGACAGTGCATCATGGGATCATAAATTACATGGCAATCAAAACCTGTATAGTCAGATTGTGTTGCTTTGAGTCTGTGAGTTGATAAGAATCTTTTCTTATTCTTTTCTTTAATATGCAATTCATATCCAAAGTTATAGTTAGAACTTGTTTCGAAAAGAGTGAAGGACACTGATTTGCCTTTATCTGATATGAGAAGTCATTCAACAAGGCAATGTTCCTCCCTGCCCCCGTTTTCCTTCCTCCCTGCCCCTTTTTCCTGCCTCCCTGCCCTTTTGCCTGGTCTAGAATAATCACTAATGGTCCATGGTATAATCCTGAAATTAAATAATTATGATAATAATTTTTTGGAAACTTTTTGCAATTACTATGCAGTTTTTAGGAAGAAAAAAATGTTGCTTTTTTTTTTAAATTGATTACAGGTAAAGTTTCAAAATGAATAACCTTCAAATTATATCGAACTAGGATGGTGCCTCCACAGATTAAATGATCACTAAAATACGAATGATTGTTCCATTATATATGACTTCCATTGTATACAACAACATAAAAGTTTTTTTTGTACTTTTTAAAGACAAAAATAGTTCACATTTTTGCCTTTATGTAGTGAAAGAAAATTACCTGATTAAGACATTTTGTTTTTCATTCTCTACCATTCTTTTCTGAGCCGGTATATAAGATAAAAGCAAGCCTGGGCTCTTTGTAAATACCCTTAAGTTAACCGAGAAGGTTGATATTAGTACTTTTGGATGTTGAAATAACATTAAGAATAAGAAATATTTCCTCTAACAACAAGTATAGTATTTGACTAAATATCTATCAAAATTGCGTCCTATACGCGCTTCCGTATAGAAATTTTTTGATAAGATCTCGTACATATTTTCTCAACTTCCGGTTTTTTGTCACGATGGAAATTCGCAAAAATACCATACTTTTATTGAATTTATTACGTTAAAATGATGTATAATCATAGTTAAACAGGTTTGGCGATTTTAGCTGATTAAATATGCAATGAGGTAGGCGTAAAGAAATTGCCAGTGTTGACATTATCAAAATTTTATCGTTGGTCGATCGGGGAGTACTACTCAAATAATTATTGTCTCAATGTGTGCTTGCAATTTTCATGAAAGCGTATTAAATAATTTAACTTACCTAAAGCAGTTCTTAATCTTCTAACACAATGTGTTTACGTCTCTGTTTCAAAATCGTATCGTAATTGATACCACCATTACACTTTATGTGACGTCACTTTATAAAGCGCGTGACATCAGCGATTTCCACTGGTACGGTAGCACAATCGGGCCATTTCCGAAAATGTTCAAAATTGCTAACTTTGGTAATTAATTTCTCCTAATCTGCAAAAGCAAAACTTGGGGATTTTATAGGGTAAACACATATCACTCAATACTATCGTCGGGTAAACTTAAAAATTCTGTTGCAATTACTTCTAGGTCTATTGCTTTATTGACTGGCCTAAGTTCAAGTTTACGTTCTTTGTAACATTTTTTCCACTATCATTTTTATGAGATTTGTTTAATATTTTTTATTTTAAATGGCAACTCATATCAGATTGTATATAGAAGTGGGAATAATGAATGATATATAACTATACGACCGAAAGATCAGAAGAACCTCTCACGACAGGAATACAGACCTAAATAATTTGACATACGAAATCTTACATAGGTTTACTTACCGGAAAAATGAAGGGTAGATGAGTATCCAACAAATTTAGCGTCCATCGCAGCCTGTGACCAGAAACTTACATAAATTTTCAAAAGGTAGATTCAGTTACACACGCATTATATAATTTCACCACGTAAATAAATTTCTGTTTTGTTGGCCTTTTCAATGTACATGTATTGAGTTACATAATTGTCATTTTTTCACCATTCAAAACGTCTGTAATTGTCTTAAAGGTAAGAGTTAGTACATATTTTCTCACTTTCTATTTATTTCTATTTGTCAAATTTGACAGAAATGAAGTGTTAGAAGAATGTTTCCTCATATATTCACTCACATTCCGACACCAGAGTATTAAATAAATACGCCAATCTTTTTTAGGCCAGGGAATCCCTCTCAAGGGATTCCCTTGCCTATAGGGATCGTAAGCTGCCTATTCAGACAAAAATGTTGGGCGGTGTGTCCACTCTATATCGCTGAGTCCGCCAAAACAACTAGTTTCCCAAGTATATATAGAGATTGCTTGTCACACGGTGTGAATGCATTCCTTTCCTCAAAGCTTTCATCTGCAAAATGCCATGGAATTGCAAGGGTATTACAATCCTTTAATAACTGACGAGTGTGTGTTTTTTATCCCGTTTTTGTCATTAACACTGACTAATAAAGGCGTAACCTAATGAACTTGGCTTTATCCGACAGTTGTGTATTCTTACGCGCTATATACGGTTAATATCTATAACGCTCTCTCTTGCACTCCGGATCATTCACATTCAGGTATGGTGAGATTAACGAACGACGACTCTGCTCGGAGTTTGTCTAGAACGTTGTGTTGACATTTGAACATATGTGTCACAAAACGCGTCTCCGCTAAAATGCGATTGTAAATAAAGCAAACTACATATAGAATATTGGCCGGGGTTATGTTTATCACTTTTTCTTATGTATATCGACTAAATCTAGGGTACTTCAGCGCAATGCTGGAGAAATCGGCCCCTGGAGAAATCGTCCCCAAACTGCTTGGCCCGTGTTATGTTTATCACTCCGGAGAAATCGTCCCCTGGAGATGATTTCTTTGGTGAAATCGTCCCCAAATAAAATTTTAGAAAAATCGACCCCACCATCAAATTTCATCCATATCGTTAATCAAGTTGTCTATAAAAAATATTTTTGAAATTTCGTTGTCTTTAGTATGTACATTATGTGTATTAGTTACATTTATCCAAGAGTTATTTGGTAGTTTTGTCATTGTTTATACTGCCTATTTCACACTGATAGGATGTATTTCACACCTTTTACACCTGTCACAAATAGATTACACCTGTGTGATTCTTAAAAATGTCTTTGATTGACTTTGATTTGAAACCAAATAAATGCTTATAATTTTTTTCTGTAGTCGTTCGCTTGTCATTTAATGTATTTTTTTTTTTTTTTTATCTCTCTCTCTCTCTCTCTATTAGTGTCATATGACATACCTGTGACCAATACCATTTAGCAAGGGCATCAGTGTCTCTGACACACATATTTCTAGTGTTCACTAGGCCTTGTATTTCCGGTCCATAACTTCTACAATTGTGGATGGATTTCAAAATAATTTGGCACAATTGACCTCCATCACGCCATTTGATGTGCCATTTGAAACATCTGTTCAAGTAGGTTCAAGATTAAGGCCACATTGAAGGCCAATTTTTCGTCCGAACCATAACTCCTACATTTTTGGATAGATTCCGATATAAATTAGCATAATGCATTGTTCTCCATCATGAGCAGAGGTTCCCTTTGAAACATTTATTCAGGTCCAGGGTCTAGGTTAAGCTTGAGAGTCAAGTGTTCGCGGGCTTGACACAAGTTGTCCTTGGACAACGATTATGAATTAGGATTAACGTCTTTTTATATTATGTAGATATAAGTATCGAAGCTCAAGTCACTGTGACTTGTCCGTAAAATAGGCAAGTAAAATAGGAAAACCGAGCCTAATCGTTTTCCTAAAACAATCCAACCTTTTCACAGTATTTTATTGAGAAAATATTTTGGCTAAAAGAGAATTTGCTTGTAACACGCAATTCCTCCCAATTTCCCCAAAATCTTACTTCTCAATATACACGAAGAACTACTTTGGATTTTCATCTACAACTTCCTTCAAATATGACCAGTTAAAAATTTCGTCGACTTGTGCAAGGTAGAGACAACATGACCAACTGCCATATCACTCCAATCTTTATTATTCATTACATTTTACCTTGATATCTATCTTACATGTATTTTCATTGAAATCAATAAAAATAAATATGTTCTTGCGTCATAAATGTAAAAAATAACGTCATTCAGGACTACAAAACATCACATGTCTCAGGAAATTTAGATAACCAAAGTTGGTATTGCGCCGATTGAATACGGTTCAATTTTGACTTGGGATTATTTACAAGCACGACAAATTACTAAGTATTCTAAGCCATTATCAAGCACCCCATAACTGTGAGCACATGCCTAGCTCTGGCTTAATTAGTTTCTGGCTGGTGTTTTCTAGTATCAGTTCAACATTTCCTGATAAAACCAAGAATTCTAGGGGCTTAGTGGAATCCACTTGTATCCCTGTCCGTCTACCTGTTTGTATTAATTAAAATTGACCTCATGTGTTGTTTCGTATCCTCAATTTTCTGGCCTTCAGTACTATCAGTATTTTGATTTTTTAACCTATAGACCTAATCCAACAACTGGAAGTGTTAACGACCCTAAGAGAGGAAGACATTAAAAAAATGGTGGAAAAGGAGAAAATGCTGTACGCCAGCATTTTCTCCTTTTCCACAATGTTTCCTACCCTACAAAAAAACTTTTTTCAGCTTTGGAGTAATATTCATTCAGTCGTCTGCAAATCCTTTCATTTTGGACAAGTCGAACATTTTGTCGTTTGATAACTTTGAACAATGTGTATCAACGCAGTTTTGACCTTGTATAAAGTTTTCCCCTAAAACTGATAAATTTTCACATATTAAATTTTATACACTTAAACTGTGACACTATTCCATTTTGGCTTCATCTGTATGTGTAATTAAATAATGAACTCCAATTTATTCGAGAATTCTTGCGTGAAACAGAAAATCACACAAGATAAGAAAGTGTCATCTTGGATCAACATGTTTGGACTGTACAGGCTGATCAGAGACGACATACTAGTTAGGCCCATGCCTGGATGTCCCTTTTGGCGTGTTGCAGGCCAAATCTGAAATATTGTAAATTACTCATCCTAGGTTTAAGCCGAAGTAGTGTATTAAGTGCAAGGCTGATTTGTCGGCGTAGCTGAATGTAGTGGCTTTTAAGTTTAAACATATTTATTTTACATCGATTGAGAAACAAGTTCTTACAACTTATACTAATCTCTTTCGATTCTGTTTCCTGGGAACTGCACCAGTACTCGCGCCGAATGTGTGGGCCAATGAAAAATCCCAAAGTTGACACCCGCTCCCAGGTTTCGAACTCAGGATCTTTTGATTACGAGGCCGACGCTCTACCTCACAACCACGGACACCACCATTATTCGTTAAAAGTCGGGATCGTATGGTAAAGAGTTAAACTGCAATTGCATAGACCTGTATAATCTGACTGAAATCATAATTTTATTATTATTTTGTAATTATTTGCTTTTGCTACATTGTTTTACTTACATACCTTTTCAGGGTCTGAATAGCTTCAAATATGGAATTAAATGGTGGACTTGAAAGAAACTTAGTCGTCATTTTCCTGGAACTCAAAAAATAAGTGCATTTGTACTTTAAAGGGACCTTCGAAGGAAACGACTGTGCAACAGACCCGCTACGTACCTTTAGGCTGCTAAGCGCGACTCGCTGAAATTTTGCAAACAGTGTAGATGAAGATCAGAACTCACAGAACGTACAGCTTGATCTTGTATCTACATTGTCTGTTATGTATATTCCCCCCATCCACTCAATTTGTTTTGAAATCGAAAAACTGGAAAGTATCGTTTCAGTTTTGTTTTGTTTCAGTTTAGATGGATATGGATTAGGAGAAGAGAACGAAAGAACGAGAGAACGAGTGAAAGAGAGAACGAGAGAAAGGTGATCGAACAGACCAAAATTCGACCGCACAGACGTGCTAGCTTTCCACCAACCGCTCCAAACTGCATTCTTGGTCCAATTTTTTCAGAATCGTCCATAATTAAAAGTAACACGAGTTACCAAGTGGTTTAGCCAATCAGAAATTGTGTTACATTCTGAAATTTTATTTAGACTAGTTCTAGAATGGTATTTAGACCGGTTTATACAAGACCCGCTGATCATGGTCTACTTTCTTCACTATCATGGCGAGAAGTTTGTGATGAGGTTAAATCGCCCTGACAGTGCGGATCTTTTACACACATACAGAAATATGAGCTATGCTCTAGAAGATGGAAAAAAAAGGTTTAACTCTTTACCATACAATCCCGAGTTTTGATGACCCTGAGAAAGACAGCTTTTGAAAACATTGTGGGAAAAGGAGAAAATGCTGGTGACCAGCATTTTCTCCTTTTCCCACGATGTATTCTAATCTTTCAAAACCAAATTTCATTTTTCCAGTCCCATTTATTTTGTCGTCTGCTTGCAAATCCTTTCAAGTTGGACCAGTCCAAATATTTTTGTTGTTTGGTAAAGAGTTTTAATGCATCACCACCATGCGGCCGAGTCATCACATAGATCTATTTATGGATTCATTAAACGCACTTCATCTATCAACCGACTGAATCATGCGGTAGAACGGTCAACTGACATGCAGAAATAGGTTGATACTTTTTCGCAGATGCATTAAATCCTCTTTTATCAGAGTACAGCTTTACGCATGCATATTCATAGATCTACTATTTTTAAAATTTCCTTTGCATAAATCGTTCTGGTACTGAATTTTACCAATCATTAGAACTATATTGACCGTCCTTCTTGGCGTTTTGTACATCAAATAATAGTGATAGAGCTGCAGCTGGTATCAACATACCCCTCCCACTAAATTTTGCATTATCTTGAAATTCAGTGTCGCATTCGGAAAGAACTGAATGGCGAATTCTTCTTCTTTTTTTCTTTTTTTATGATCATATGGAGGATAAATTTTGTCTGTTTTGGTATGTGATCCCAGTTTCTTTCATTGAGTGATAAGCAAAGGTTTAATTTTCACAAGCATTGGCTGATAGATCTATGTACCTATAGGCCAACCTATTAGGTCACAAATTCATTATACCATCTGTTCAAATATTCATGTACAGAGAGTTACATATCTATGCTGAATATTACATTTAAGATGCTAAACATAATGTTTGTCAGGTGCGCAATTTCTGGTCCATCATGACCCTCTTGTAATAGATAATGTGTTGTTAACTCTTTTTTTAGATAACGGATGAAGAAAAAAAAGTTAATGTTATAAAAGAACATTTACATTCGTCAATGATTTGATTTCTGAAATTAAAAAAAAACGTCTTTCTTTACTCCGACCACTCGACCACTACTTCTTATGCAATTCTGTTCTTGCCGTTAATTATTGCTCATGCCGCTAGATCATCTTTAAAAGCGTTTCGCTCACGAATTCTGATGAAAAATCAGTTTATGGGCAATTTAACTAAGCAGGTCAATTTTTTCACATTTAAAAAAATATGCTTCAGTAGAATATTTCTAGTGGATTTTTCAGTGGTTTAGTTTATCTCATTTTGTATCGTACGAGGCTGTTTAACGAGAAATTTGACAGGTGCGGGAAGTTTCGACACCAAGAAAATTCGACCATGCTGTTGAAACGTTTCTACCTTAGCAGAATCCGTCCCATTTTAAATGGATAAATGATATTTGGTCGAGTGACAGTAGGTCAGACTGAGCCTGATGAAGGACAGATTTTGTCAAATGAAAATAAATTTGAGCAAAAAAAGTTACCAGCACTTCCTTCTCCTTTTCCATGATGTTTCTAACTTTGCAGAAACAAATCCGGTCCAAACAAATCCAGTCGTTTGAACCACATTCTGTTTATCGTCTTTGAAAACGCCTTTAGAAAACATTGTGGGAAAAGGATGAAATGCCGGTAACCGGCATTTTCTCCTTTTCCCAAAATGTTTTCTACCCTTCACAAATCAAAATTTCAAATTTTCAGTCACTTTTATTTTGTCATCTGCAAATGCTTTCGATTTGGGCAAACCTAAAATTTTGTCGTTTGGTAATGAGTTAAATATTTCCAGTTCGGACATAACTAGAATTTTTGTTGCTTGGTAAGGAATTAACTCGTGTTTAAAACTTTTTGATTGGACTGTTCTTTGACCTATGCATTCCTCTAGATAGTACTGCTACAGATAACTATCCCCAAAGGCAATGTTACTTTTTGACTGGTCGCTTCTGGATACAGAGATGATCAAGGAAAAACAGTTGAAATCGTTGCATAGATTTGGCCATGTTTATTACTAAAAGTTAATTGCATTTTGCTGCACTGCAGATTAAAGAAAGTCATTATAGCGCTCTTTCTTTCTTTTCGGAAAATTTATGATGGGCTTTAAAGGGGTACAGTGTACAATAGATTCCAAATATGAAAAAAATCACTGTAGCATCTCATTATTGAGACTATCCACTAGAACTGGTGTGGTTTCCAGGAAGCTGAATCATGAGAGATCAGTACAAGTTACAAGAAGTTGTTTCTCAGTAAAGATGAAATAAATGTGTCTTTACAAGAAAGCCAAAGTCTAGACTCTTTTAGTAAAACTTTTGTCATTGACAAATATAGTGCAGCTCAAGAGAATATTTGTGTGTTTTAACTCATAACCAAAAGACAATATTTAAGGTTTGTCCACATCCAAAGCATTTGCAGACGACAAAATAAAAGTGACTGGAAATTTTAAATTTGTTTTGTGAAGAATAGAAGACGTGGGAAAAGGAGAAAATGCTGGTTACCAGCATTTTCTCCTTTTTCCACAATGTTTTCTACAGACTTCTCTCTCAGGGACGTCAAAAGTAGGGATTGTGTGGTAATGGGTTAAAATTAAATGATAAAAAGCATTGTGGGGATAAAAGAGAAAATGTATTTTTCTCTTTTTTTTCCACAATCTTTCAAGGTCATTAACTCTTTACGACACAATCACAGGTTTTAACAACCCAGTGCAAGATGCCATTTGAAAACATTGCGGGAAAAGGAAAAAATGCTGGCAACCAGCATTTTCTCCTCTCCCTGCAAAGTTTTCCACACTACCAAACAAAAATCATAAAATTTCAACCATATTGAAATTGTCATCTGCAAATGCTTTCAATTTGGACAAGTCCAAACTTTTGTTGTTTGGTAAAGAGTTAACAGATGAGATTATGTGATAAAGGGTTAAATTAATATATTTATCTTAACTCTTTATCAAACGATAAAATTTTTGACTTGTCCAAATTGAATGCATTTGCAGGTGAGGTCTATGACAAAATAAATGTGAATCAAAAATTGAAAATTGATTTTGAAAGGGTAGAAAACACTGTGGGAAAAGGAGAAAATGCTGGTTACCAGCATTTTCTCCTTTTCCCACAATGTTTTCAAAGGCTATCTTTCTCAGAGTTGCCAAAAGATGAGATCATGTGGTCAAGAGTTAACACTTGAAAACTATTTTCAGAGCAAATATGGCACATTGAGAACTTAACCATGGAGAACTATGTGAAAGGAGAGATAAAGGAGGTGGAGGAGGCCCCAGTATTCCCCCAGGAGGATGGACGTGTTATAATGCGGGTCTCCTCGGGTAGTAAAATAAGGAACCTAATGGGCTATGCTATGAAGAAAATTAAGGTAACAATGTGTGATTGTCTTTTATGTTTAACTCTTTCCCATACAATCCAGTATTTTGCCTTTTGAAAAAATTGTCGGTAAAAGAGAAAATGCTGGTAACCAGCATTTTCTCCTTTTCCCACAATTTTCTTCTGTCTGTCCAAAGATGAAGAAAAATACTTTAGTTACACTTGAATTATCATCTGAAAATGCATTAATTTTGGAAAAATTGTAAATGTTGTCATCTTGCCAAAAAGAAGGCTTTTGAAAATATTGTGTGAAAAGTAGAGAATGCTGATAACCAAATGTAATTTGCAAATGTGTCTGCAAATGCTTTAAACCGTGTACCACACAACCCCTACTTAACAACCCTGAAGGGTGTCGAAAACATTGTGGGATAAGGAGATAGTGCTGGTATCCAGCATTTTCTTATTTTCCCGCAATATTTTCTACCCTTTCAGGAACAGTTTTTGTCATTTTGGCCACATTCAATTTGTTATAGAGATCTGCAGAAACTTAAAATTTGGACCAGTCTAAAATTTTGGTAAAGCGTTAGATAAGATGAGTCTAAAGTTTTTGGCTTCAAGATATAGTTAATCGTTTAAGTACTCGACAAAAATGTAGACTTGTCCAATGGGAAAGCACTTGCAGACAATTCAAATCTGGCTAAAAT
Source organism: Tridacna crocea (assembly GCA_943736015.1). Classification (NCBI taxonomy): domain Eukaryota; kingdom Metazoa; phylum Mollusca; class Bivalvia; order Cardiida; family Cardiidae; genus Tridacna; species Tridacna crocea. The sequence goes on from OX031069.1 coordinate 31,746,192, forward strand.
GATAGAATCAGTCTTTGATAGGTTTAGAAAACATTGTGAAAAAGAAGAAAATGCTGATTAATGCTGAAAATGCTTAAGGAAGTTAAAACTCAAGATTGCTTGGTAAAGGATGAAAACTGTGGAAATCATTTTTGAAAGAGCAGAAACATTGTAGGAGCAGAAAAATGTAAGTTGCCAGCTGTTTGTGCTGTCATAAAGAATTTCATATCAACAGTAATCAGAACCATAGGGAGCCATGCTATATACAGAGTCACAGGAGTGCAGTCTCTTGCATACAGAATTTGAGCACACGGGCTTGTGTGTTTGAATTCTAAACTCGGCCAAATTCTTTCTGAGGACTGATGATAGTCATGGTAATGCAATTCATTCCTGTCTCACTGCTGATAATGTTTCATGTGATGGTTATGTGGAAAAGCAGCCAGTGGCCTGGAAAGAACTGTACAAAGTACTGGTGAAAGAATCTCTAATTAAACATGGATAGGTACACTGACTGCTGTGATATAACTGAAATAGTGTTGAAAAATAACATTAATTCATTACCAAACAACAAAATTTTAGACTGGTCCAAATTGCAGACAACGAAATAAAAGTGACTGAAACTTTGAAATTTGTTTTGTGAAGGGTAGAAAACATTGTAGGAAAAGGATAAAATGCTTGTTGCCAGCATTTTGTCCTTTTCCCACAATGTTTTCTAAAGCCTTCTTTCTCAGGTTCATCAAAAGTAGGGATTGTGTGGTAATTCGTTAATCAATGTACAAACAATACAAATACCATGCTGTAATGTTTTTCAGGAACCAGAAACTAAACAGATTTGCTGGAATGGTTGTGGGAATGCTGTCACTAAAACAGTCACTTGTGCGGAGATTGTGAAGAGAAAGATCAAGGTTTGGTATATACTCCACATAGTGGTAACCTCTGTTATGCAACCAACCTGTATTGACCATTTGTCAAACAATAAAATTTTAGAGAGTTGTCAAAATTCTGAGCATTTCCAGACAAACAAGCAATTTTGTTCAAATGATGTCCCCAGCCAAAAAAGGCCTGCATAATTTAAAATTGCTCCCAATCGGCCAGTTTGCATCAAATCAAAAAAAAAAAAAAAATAAGTTATTGGGTGAAGGACGGACGGACGGACGGACAGACAACACTAAAACTATATCCTTCAGCCTCGACGGGGGATAAAAATTACATGAAACTGAAATGATTGTAGTAGTAGGTGAACATGTAGAAAACTTTGTGGGAAAAGGAGAAAATGCTGGTCACCAGCATTTTCTCCTTTTCCCACAGTGTTTTCAAAAAGGCTTTTCTGGCAGGTTGTTATATCACGGGATTGTGTAGTAAAGAGTTAACCGTTTATCAGATAATACTGTGTGTTAGTGCAAATCTGCAAATCTTGGGTGACCCAGTGATCAAGTCCCTCGACTGTAGTATTATATAGCATGATACATACTTCATGGTACATTTTTTAAGTCGCACGTTTGTCAAAACGTTCGACTTTTTGCGATGAGCTCGAGGAGCTCAAGGTGGGTGGGGGGGTGTCTATAGTGGGTTGAAGAATCATGCAAAAAATTGTATCAAAAACGTCGTATATACTTCATAAACGAGGTGCAGTTACTCTGCTTTTAACCCAATCGCTGTAGAACTACATTTCTTTGGTATGTCTGGAATTTGTTCTTTATGATGGGACTGGACCCGGTAACTCATATAACTCGTATACCTACGCTAGAAAAGGGAGAACGTGACTCAAATTTTAAATTTAAAAAAAAAATGCGGTTATTTTGTATATTATGTGAAAATTTAACATCTATCTTTGTTTAGATGGGTAAATAAAACACAATTCAGCTAAGATATCCCCCCATCAGTGCTTAATGTGAGTTTAAAAGGGATCGCGGATTAATATGGCTTATCGAGAGCACCTTACTGTAAATATTCATTTATTATCGAGACCGGTAGAGCTTCGCTTATTAAGAGTGGAATTTCGAACTCGGGTGATGTCATTTGAAATCAACTCTTTTAAACCATGCAAACCATGAAATCAGGATTAAATATCGTAAAACTCGCTCTAAATTTGAAAAATTGTTTCGTTCCGCAGCTTTGACCTAGCTTGTAACGTACGTCTCGGATGAAACACCCCAAACCACTCGAAAACCGAAAAATACCCCAAAACACCCCCGAGCACTCAAAAACTATTCCATCAAAAAACTTTTGTAACATATAAAACTGCATGCGAAACGCTTACATACACGATTTTATGGAAATCAGACATGAACTGTTGCTATCAATTCTAATATTTTAGGTCTTTGATCAGCTTACGTTTGAAGTACAAAATTGTACCTTGATTTAGAAAATGCAAATGGCGGACGGGATAGAAAACAAACGCACGTAACGATTAACAAAACTAAAGTTAAAATGTTGATTACTGCTTTTGTTCGGACCCCAAAAGAGTGGCGACAAGGATATTTCATCCCCTCCGTATACAGTAAATACAACATGAAATATGAAACGCAAGGTAAAATACAGCAATTACGACAGTTGCACTGTTGAGGGGTTTACAGTCAAAACGTACTCAAACCAAAACGTACCCAAGTCAAAACGTACCCGAATGGTGTCAAAACTTACCCAAATGAAGTCAAAACCTACCCAAGTGGAGTCAAAACGTACCCAATGTGTAGTCAAAATGAACACATGATTTTTATAGTATTTCTAACTTCAATTTGTGTAAAAATTAATAGAAATTACTTATTCGTCATCATGACGATTTATAACTCTTGCTTTATTTTGAATTTGCCTTACATGATTAAAACCAATGATGAAACTTATTTAACAATAAACATAGCGAAGTCAATCAAATGCTTAGTGATAAAATCATGTTTTTCTTTCTATTTTTTTTAAGGAAGATAAATTTACTATTAATGAAAAAAAAAAAGCATATTGGATACTTTAAAGATATTTATCCATCATTATAAAAATGTGTTTTATATATGAAAAAAAAAACATAAGCATCAGCACATTTAAAGAAATAATATAACAGAGAAATGTGATACGTTAATTACATTGTTTGGATAGCAAAGATACAATTTCAACACTCAAAAGAGTGTAACAAATTTAATGTGGTATTTAACCTATTTCCACACAATCCCCACTTTCGACTACCCTGAGAAAGAAGCCTTTAGAACACATTGTGGGAAAAAGGAAAAAATGCATTTTCTCCTTTTCCCACAATTTTTTCTAACCTTCACAAAACAAATTTCAAATTTTCTGTCACTTTTATTTTGTCGTCTGCAGCATCAATGCTTTCAATTTGGACAAGCCAAAAATTGGGCTGGTCTGGTAATGAGTTAAACTATTTATTCACAGTGGTCTTAAACAGTTGTAGATTGCATGGTTATTAATTACTTTGCAAATATTTTTTATAATTTGAGAGTCAGTTTGGTTGAGATGAAAAACCTTACGACTGTTTTTTCAGCTAACCTGAGCACAACATGCTCAAGGGAAGCTTTTAGGATCACCTGTTGTGTGTCATCCGTCATGCGTCATCAACAATTCTTTAAACATCAACTCCTCCAAAACCGCTGGGCCAATATGGACCAAACTTGGCTGGAATGTTCCTTGGGAGGTCCTCTTTGAAAATTTTTCACAGAATTTGATTACGTCAAAAGTTTTGGTTGCCATGGCAACCAAACAGTTTTCTAAGAAATTCTTTAAAAATCTTTTTCTCTGAAACAGCTGGCCAGATTTTAAAATAATTTCACAGAGATGTTCCTTAACGTAGTGGACCTGTAATAGAAAACAGCTGTTTCCACTATAATATTAACCTAGAAAATTTGCTAAGATTAAAAATGAGCACTATTGTACTACTTTCACTGAGCCACTTTTTCTTTTTTTATCCTTCCTAGAATTATCATTTATAAATCTATAACTACTATAATTTCATTACAAATGGATATGATAATTACCTCCCTTTTCTGGAAACTAACAAAATTATCAACAAATAATTTCAAGGCGGACCCCGAAGGAATTTCTGTTCGGTTAAAAATGTGCAATAGTATCATATCTGTACAAAATATGTCTTTATCAACTGTCCAGAAATTTTATGCCATGCTGCACTATGCCTATTACGGGTCCACTACCTTAAGTGACCCTTTCCAAAACTTTTTCGTGAAATTTTGATCAGTCAAGAAACATGACTCTGGTGAATGGGGGCTATTTGCACTATACAGAAATGAAAAAATTCTAAAAAATTCTTCTTCTTAGAAGCCGCTGGTCAGATTTTGAAATAATTTCTCAGGGATTGTTTGCGAAATTTCAATCCGTCAAGAAACATGGCTCTCGTGAATGGGGGCTACTTGTACTTATATGGACATGCAGAAATTCTTGAAAATTCTTACTTCTCTGAAACGGCTGATCAGATATTGAAAAAAATTCACGGAGATGTTCCTTGGGTGACCCTTTTAAAAACTTGTTCACGAAATTTTGATTTGCCAAGAAACATGGCTCAGGTGAACTGGGGCTACTTGCACTATATGGAAATGAAGAATTTCTTGAAAATTCACCTTCTCTGAAACCCATGATCGGATTTTAAAATAATTTCACAGCAATGTTCCTTGGGTGACCATTTTCAAAAATGTTTGCGAAATTCTGATCCATCAAGAAACATGGCTCTGGTAAATGGGGTCCACTTGCACTATTCGGATATGAAGAAATTCTTGAAAATTCTTCTTCACTGAAATGGTTGGTCAGATTTTGAAATGATTTCACAGAGATGTCCCTTATGTGTCCCTTTTCAAAAATTGTCAAGTGCTAGCATCAGTATGCAGTGGCACTGTTTCAGTAAGTTCCAAGTAATAGAGGTGACCAATGACATACATTTAATATTGTTTTGGGTATATTATGTCAGGCTATATGACAACATGGATATATTAAAGAAAAAGAAAAATGAAAAGATCTAATTTGGTGGGAAGCTGCCTATTACAAGTAAGTGCATTTGCTGAAGTAAATTGCAGACTAGTCAAAATCGAAGAATTGCTGAAAACTAATCAAATTTGACTTACGGTAAACCATTAGAGTCTAATTGAAAGAAAACATTGAGTAAAAAAAAATGAGTTTTTCTTTCTTTCAGCTCTGTTTTCCAAAGCTGTTTGAATTACGTAAAAGCAAGATTGTCATGTAAAAGGGTGATGACCATCTATTAGTCCAAAAATACCAAGGTTTCACCATTAGTGCGACTTTCAGGACCTTCAGTCCTTTGATTTTTTTTTTGCCAGAAATACAGCATTTTACTGTTCTTTAAATTGAAAGGCTCTTTTCAGAAAAAAAAAACACATGGATCACAATTTTCTATTGAAATCTTTCCAACTATATTTTCGTTGACGACCAGTTCATACATTCAAGTTTTAATACGGTTTATCAGTTCCATTGGAAGATTTCATTAACAGACTGATAGATGGGAATAACTAAACCATGGTTGTTTACGTTGTCGCTAATTGATTTACACTGGGTGCAGCCCTATTTATGCTCATTTGATTGCCATTTCAAAATGGAAACTGCCTTGATACTGTCAAACTTAGATGTAGTTACCGAATTGCCCAATTGCTAATGACCATGATGAAAAAAAATTGAAAACATTGTTGGAAAAGGAGATACCATAAGTTCTTTCATTAGAGCTACATTCGGTAAATGTTAAGAATTTCGACAAGTTTAAAATTTCTTTGTCTGGAAAACAAAATGTTAGACTTATCCAAGTTTAACCCTTTACCCCATAAGGCATTTCTATGGTATCTCTAATTGACCCTAAATAATTGCCGGAAAGAAGCAGTTTCTTATGTGTATATGACACCTTTTGATAGCATAGAAAACATTGTGGCAAAAGGTGAAATTGCTCGTCACGAGCAATTTCACCTTTTGCCACAATGTTTCCAAAGGCTCCAATAAGCAATGCGTAGAAATGAGTATCTATGGAGTAAGTATTTAATAGGATATGATGTGAAAAACAAGTTGAAAAACAAGTTATTAAATTGCATAAAGCCCCATCAGCGCCAGTTGTGAAAGTATTACCAATGATATTCACTTGATGAAATAAATTCCAATCTTTTACCGAAAAGAACAAAATATCCTCTATTTATTTGTTTATTATCTCCATTATTTACAGGGTCTACATCAGATCAGTAAAGTTCGATTTCATAGGATAGAAGAATACTGGGAGCCCAAACTGGACGGTTTAGAAAGGTATTTGCTTAACTCTTTAGCACACATTCCCCACTTTTAACGACCCTAAGAAGCCTTTAGAAAACTTTGTGGGAAAAGGCGAAAATGGTGGTAACCAGCATTTTCTCCTTTTCCTACAAAGTTTTCTAGCCTATCAAAGCAAAACTGAACCATTTGAGCCACTTTGAAACTGTCGTCTAAAATTTTGCTGTGTGGTAATGGGTTAAGCCATCACCACACAATAAAATTTTAGCGTTGACCAGATTGAAAGCATTTGCAGGCGACAATTTCAGTGTGGCTCAAATGGTGCAATTTGTCTTTGATAAGATAGAAAACATTGTGGGGAAAAAAAGAAGATGCTGGTTACCAGCATTTTCTCCTTTTCCCCACAAAGCTTTTAAAGAGTGTCTTTCCCAAGGTCATTAAAACACAGGATTATGTGGTAAAGAGTTAATCCTTTATCACATAGTCCTGAATTTTAACAGCCTCAATCCTGTAAAGAACAATTCCTTGTTTTCATACCCTAGAGAAGAGGCCTTTTGAAAATATTGTGGGAAAAGTAGAAAATACTGGTGACCTGCATCTACTAAAATCTGATATGACTTGGCATTTGACATAAGACTTTCCTAAATGAGTCCAGGAAAAATGTTTTTCATCAAGCCTTCGGAGAGTTTCAGAAATTTATTTCTTGAGGAGTTTGATAAAATTTTATCACAAATGCCAACATGTGTCAGATTCTTTCTCATATTATACATCGGAAAATGCAAAAGGATCTGTACATGCACTTGTGAAAATAGCCATTAAACCAATTTACTTTTATGTCATACGAAAGTTTGCTTCTAATGCATAGCTGAAAACAAACCATACACAGTCGGATTTGGACCGCACAGAAGAGATCCTCGTTAATCGAGATTCAGAGAACCAACACCATAACCAGTGAGCTAAAGAGAATTCTTGCTAACACAGTTGCTAGGTATTGATGTAAAAACCCTTTCCCAAACAATCCCTGGTTTTTACGGGTCAGGAATAGAAACCTTTTGAAAACATTGTGGGAAAGGGAGAAAATGCTGGTAACCAGCATTTTCTCCTTTTCCCACAATGTTTTCTACCCTATCATACAGAAAAATCATCTTTTTAGCAACTGTTAATTTGTCATCTGCAAAATGCTTTCAGTTCGGTCTGGTCCAAAATTTGCCATTTGGGAAAGGGGTAATTAATAGAGGATGAAGCCATGCAATAAGGAAGGAGTGTAATGTCATCATTTTGATGACAAAAAGCCATACTAGGCAATAGTTATTTTTCCTCTTTTTTTCAAGACAACAAATGGCTCATTTGCCAATACTAGACAAGCCCCTATCTTAGGAACATGATGGTTTGTAACAAATGCATATCTCTTAATACAAACTGCAGCTGGCAGGATATGAACCTGTGCAGAGAAGATCCTCGTTTTCAAGGTTAAAAGACAAACACCTTAACTACTGACCTAAAGGGATTTTTTTTTCTAACACAGTTGTTTGGTATTTAGTTTATACGGGAAGAAGCCATTCTGTAAGGAAGGGGTGATCTCCCTTTAGGTACAAAATGATGTCACACAATTATTATATCAAACATGTATAAGATTAAGATAAGAAAATTTTTGTTGGGCATGTTACACTGAAACAAGAAACAAGGGAGGTTATGGGATAAATATCTATGTGTTACATGTTGATGCTCCAGTACATGATGACAATCCTAGATATTGATGAAAAAAAATACTAAAACAAGGAAGATAATCTAACAAATATTTATTGCAGGTTAAAGGTAAACAAAGACGTACCTGCCATTTCTATCTTGTTGTCCAAAGAACCTCTGGATGTGAACGAGCCTGGGTAAGAAAGTTTAATCCTGAAAACAATTCATGGTTTTCACGACCCTGAAACAGAACCTTTTGAAAACATGTTGGGAAAAGGAGAAAATACTGGTAATGAGCAGTTTCTCTTTTTTCCACAATATTTTATATCCTTCTAGGAAAAAATATCAATTTTTGAGTCAACTTAATTTTGTCGTCTACAAATGCTTTCAATTTGAGCCAATCTAAATTTCTGTCGTTTGGTAACAAGTTAAAGCTTAACCCTTTCCCAAACAAGCCCTTATTTTTACGTGTCTGCAGTACAAGTCTATTGAAAACACTGTGGAAAAAGGAGAAATTGCTCGTAACGAGCAATTTCTCCTTTTTCCACATGTGTTTTCTACCCTTCTTGAGAACTTTCTGCCATTTTCTCCAAATTTTAAATTGTCGTCTGCAAACTCTGACTTTGGAAGAGTCTAAAATTTGTCGTTTGGGAAAGGGTTAAATAAAGAGTGTGAGTATGCATGAAACTGAGAATGAATGAAAACCAGCTTACAATTCCCCCATGTGGTTGCCATTTTGGTTCACACCGCAGTAATTTTTTTAACACTTGTACCTACCTTTAATTGGTAGATAAATTAGTCCACTTGCAAACTTACAATAAAAAAAACCCTAGACTTTCACTTCTGTTGATTGATGATTTAGTTGGTTCAAATCCATGGTTAACTGCAAATATACTGTATGGCATTCTTTGGTTTGCACCATCAATTGTCATGAGAATTTGACAATTTTGAAATTCATTGAAACATTCTAGAAGAGATTATTTAAATTTGATAACAGTCTTGAGCCCTCTGAGTGAATTGATTTCCAGAAGGTAAAGCCATTCGATATTGAATGCAAAAAAAATAATTTTTTTTTTACATTTCTTTTTATAACACTGGTACAAATATGTATTGGTGGATAACCTTGTACATTAACTCTTGACCAAACAACAATATTTCAGGCTTGTCCAAATTGAAAGCATTTGCAGACAACAAAATGAAAGTGACTGCAAATTTGAAATTTGTTTTGTGAAGGGTAGAAAACATTGTGGGAAATGGAGAAAATGCTGGTTACCAGCATTTTCTCCTTTTACCACAATGTTTTCTAAAAGCTGCTTTCTCAGGGTCGTCAAAAGTAGGGATTTTGTGGTAATGGGTTAACCAAGTGTTTTGGCTGCAGGCTATGTGCCGGTGTGGCAATCACAATTTCTTTTATTTCTATGATGGTTAAAATGACAGAGCGCAGCCTATACAGTGCATCAGCTTTTGTCCAGAAAGAATGGTACATGTGCTTTTTTTTATACCGCAGATACCAGAGACCAGGCTCATTTGATGACTTGTGGAAAGAAATTGTGGAAAAAGACAGAGATGCGTTGAAAAAATCACAGTCACATGGCCCAAAAGCAGCAAGGGGGGGACCAAAAGACTGGAAGAATAAGAAAGACGGAAGGAAGGCGGGAGATAGAAAGAATAAAAAACAGAAAATGAACATGGACAATCATAAGGAGAAGGAAAAAATGGAAGCAGAGGAGTCATGATAAATGTTTTGGTTATGATCATGGCCACATGGTTTCTGTGACTTTGTGAGGAAAGGAAAACACTGCCATGTTTTAACTCTTTACCACACAATCCAGACTTGTAATACCCCTGTGAAAGAAGCCTTTTGAAAACATTGTGGGAAAAGGAGAAAATGCTGGTTACCAGCATTTTCTCCTTTTCCCACAATGTTTTCTTCCCTTCCTAACACAAAATTCAATTTTTTAGTCACATTTATTTTGTCGTCTTCAAATGCTTTCAATTTGGACCAGTCTAAAATTTTGTCGTTTGGTAAAGAATCAGAGCAATGGAAGTTCATTTACTTGTTTCAAATTACATTGGTTCCCAGGGATGTTGCCAGGATATTTGTAATGTTGAAGCTAACGCCATGGGCATTGGGCGAGTGCTTTATTTTCTTCGTTTTTCTTTCTCAGAAAGACCATACTTGAAAAAATTATGTCTAAGCCCGGGCTTCCAGGCTTCCATCTGGCTACACACCTGCTTCTTGAATTGTCACATAGCAAACATTGCATAAACAGGTACCACAATTATGTCAGATTTTTAAAGAAACTTACTTCATTTTAGCTATTTGTTATTTATACCAAGTTACAGAGAATTTTTTCGTACAATATCTATAAAGTTAAAGTGAGTGATGCATTTAAATTATCATGGGACATGTTTTTGCAATGTTTGCTAAGTGAGGATTCAGGAAAAGGCCTAACTCTTTACCAGATGAGGTAATTTTGGTCTGCTGAAATTGAAAGCATTTGCAGACAACAGATTTAGAGTGATTACTGGTATAGAAGTTGCATTTTTATCTGTAAGGGAAGAAATTAGTGAGGGAAATGGAGAAAATGTTCATTTGAAACCAGAGAACATACTTTCATTATTTTGAAACATGACAGCTGCGAAACCTCCTAGTAGTTATGAAATACAGATACAAATGTAACCTGTGAAACTTAATCCTTTCCCAAACAAGCCCTGGTTTTTACGTGTCTGCAGTAAAAGTCTTGTGAAAACATTGTGGGAATATGATAAATCACTTTTCCCACGGTGTTTTCTACCCTTTTTGAGAACTTTCTGCCATTTTTTGCAAATCTAAAATTGTCGTCTACAAAGTCTTTTGGATTGGCAGAGTCCAATACTTGTTTGGGAAAGGGTTAAAGTCATTGAAACCAAGTGCCTATGGTTATGATAAATCTTTTATTATTTAGCTGTTTACCACACAACAAAATTTGATACTCGTCCAACATTTGCAGACTACAATTTAGCTATTGCACAAATTATGAAACTATATATAGTCTTTGACAGGATAGAAAATATTGTGGGAAAAGGAGAAAATGCTGGTTATCAGCATTTTCTCCTTTTCCAATAATGTTTTCAGAAAGCTTTTTCAGGGGCGTTAAAACTCATGATTATTTAGGTAAAGGGTCCTCCTTGGCTCAGTGGTTACTGTTGGACTAGTGACCTAGAGGCTGTGGGTTGGAGATATGTTGGACTGAGTATGTTTTTAATTTCGGGACTTTCCTTGGGCAAGACACCTAGGAGCTCTAGCCTAATACTGATGAGACCCAAGAAACACATGCATAATTATGTGAGCTGTCACAGTGATATGACTGAAATAATGTTGAAAGTAGAGTAAAATAGTCTGGAATTTAATGATCCGAGAAAGAAGCCTTTTATAAACATTGTGGGAAAAGGAGAAAATGCTCTTCCATTTCAGCAGCAAAAAAGATATGATGTCAAAAATATGGACAAATGAGGATACAACTATCTGATTGAGAGGAAAACATTGTGGGAAATGGAGAAAATGCTTGTTACAAGCAATTTCTCCTTTTCCCACAATGTTTTCAAAAGCTGTCTGTTGTTGATACATCAAAATGAGTATGGAGTAAAGGGTTAACCTGGTACCCAAATAAATCAATTCGTTTTCTAAGAGTGAATTTTACATGTATTTGAATTCTTTAGATTTTTTTTGACCAGAAAATGAAATTATACCAGTACTTAACCATATTAAAAGTATTTATAGACAACAAATTATATTTGTTTCAAATGGTGAGAAAGGTTGAAGGCATAGTATGAAAAGAAGAAAATACTTGTCACCAGAGTTTGCTCCTGTTTTCCTTAACTCTTTACCACACGAAAAAATTTTAGACTGGTTCAAATTGAAAGCATTTGCAGACGACAAAATAAAGGTGACTGAAAAAAACACTGTGGGAAAAAGAGAAAATGCTGGTTACCAGCATTTTCTCCTTTTCCTTCAGTGTTTTCAAAAGGCTTCTTTCTCAGGGCATCAAAAGTAGGGATTGTGTGATAATGGGTTAATACTGTATTAGGGACCCACCCAGACAGGTAGCTCAGTGGTGAGTGTATCAGACTTATGACTTGATGGCTGTAAGTTTGATGCCTGGTTGAGGCAAACTTTTTTTCTCAGGCAATTTTTTTGCCTCTTGCTTGTGATAAAGTCATTTGAGAAAAGAAGGCTGTGAGTTGGAACAAAACGTTGTGTCAGTACTGGTGTGGGAGAAAGCTAGGAAACACATGTATAGCTGCACTGACTGCCGTGATATGACCTGCGCTGTTAAGTGGCATCAAATTCCAGTCAATCAACTCTAGAGACCAATAAACAAATTCTAGTCCAACAACCAAGGTGCTATAGCATGAGATTTGTGAATTCAAATCCAAGGCCACTTGACACAATGAGTTTGAACCATCTAATATTACTTTGCGTTTTACAAATTTTTGGACTGGACCAATTTCAAAGCATCTGCAGACAACAAATTCAGTCTTTATATTATGATGATTGCTGACTTTGACAGGGCAGAAAATATTGTAAGAAAAGGAGAAAATGCTGGTTACCAGCATTTTCTCTTTTCCCACAATGTTTTCTACAGGCTTCTTTCTCATGGTCGTTATAAGTCTGGATTGTGTGGTAAAGAAGTAATCTTTCAAATGAGATGTTCAAACTAGGTTCAGTGTCACAGTCATGTACTCTGTGCATATTAACCCTTTACCACACTTTGACAACTTTTAATGACCCTGATGAAGAAGCCTGCTGAAAACATTGTGGGAAAAGAAGAAGTTGCTAGTAACCAGCATTTACTCCTTTTCTCACAATGTTTTCTGCCCTTATAGACAACTTCCATCATTAGCGCCACGTCAAAATGGTCATATACAGATGCTTTCAATTTAGATGAGTCTAAAATTTTGCTGCGTTATAAAGGGTTAAAGAACTTGAATGGGTTTGTTCTGTACCCTGCACTATTCTTAGTAACAAAACTAAGTTTCCTGGGGACGTTGCCCATATGGGCAACCAGTGATGACACTAAATATCTGAAAATCAATTCTATAAACATGAGATAATTTTGGTAAAGGGTTAAGCCTTAGAGCTCAAGGAAATACACATTCTTAGTTTAAAATATCAGCCTAAAATTCAGTTATGAAGTATTTTGAAATATGGCGCCAATTCATAAGGGAGATTATTCTGCTGTATACTGAATGTGGTTGTGTCCCTTGCATAACATTTTTCTCCACTTTGGTTTTCTGTGCGATCATGGCAGGGGAATAGACTGTCAAGCCTGAAGTTGCTAAAGAAATGAAGGTAACTTTCCACTGAATAGGATGTAAAAATAAATAAAAATCAATTGTTTTTACTGTTCAAACTACTGTTTTGTGGTGCTTAGTAGCCTGAATGTTAAAATCAAACTACCTCAAGTAACCTAATGACAAATTTAGAAACTATAGATTAAAGAAGAAAGCTTTTTGTGTACACTCCAGAGTGAAAGAATTTTATTTCAAAAATCACTTTTCCTCAATTTCTCAATTTACTGTATAGAAAGTTAAAAAGAAAAAGGGTGCATACAGTCATAATTATGCCAGAGATAATATGGCATAAACTAATTGAGCACTTGTATTACCTGACTGTGCATTAACCTATTACCACACAATCCCTACTTTTGACGCCCCTGAGAAAGAAGCCTTTTGAAAACACTGTAGGAAAAGGAGAAAATTCTGGTAACCAGCATTTTCATCCTTTTCCCACAGTGTTTTCCACCCTTCCCAGAACAAATTTCAATTTTTCAGTCACCTTTGTCATCTGCAAATGCTTTCAATTTGAACCAGTCTAAAACTTTGTTGAATGGTAAAGAGTTAAAGGTTTGATTTTGAGATAAAAGTTATGATATTTGATGACAGGTTGCCCTGATTATCATGGCAGTTCTGTCAAAAATACCTTGTAGCCCAATTATGTGCTCTAGTTATAGCTGTCAGCTATGTTTTGAAACACTTTTCCCTTATTGTAATCCTTTCCTGCTAAATACAGTGTACTGGAATAAAACTTTTAACTCTTTCCCAAATGACAACATTCTAGACTTGTCCAAATTGAAAGCATTAGCAGACAACAAAATAAAAGTGATTTAGAAATTTAAACTTGATTTTTGAAGGGTAAAAGCATTGTGGGAAAAGGAGAAAATGCTGGTTACCATTAAAGGCAAAATATCAAAGCAGGTATCGTACAACATTTAAATTAAAATCATACCATTTAACTCCTTACCCCACAATAACGAAATTTAACACGCTTGAGGAAGAAGCCTATTGAAAACATTGTGAAAAGAAGAAAATGCTGGAAACCAGTGTTTTCTATCCTATGAAGATCAAATTCCATTATCTGAGTCACATTCAAATTTTCGTCTGCAAATGCCTTGAATTTGGACATGGCCAAAATTTTGTCATCTGATAATGAGTCAAAAGTATGAAAAGGATTGTGGAGATGACAGTCTGTTATCATATGATTGGGCCACTGTTAGTTGCTGGCAGAAAAATAGAATTTCAAAATCAGGCAAAAAATAAACGAGACACAACCACCTGGCAGGTTTTAACCTAATTTTAAATTAACTTCTCTGCCAGCAACTAACATTTGGACTGACCATACAATGATAAATTGTCATCTTCACAATAATTCCCATAATTTGAAATGGTATGATATAAATTCAAATGCATCTAAACACCCTTACATTTGGCCTTAATTGTTATTTTAACTCTTTACCAAACGACAAAATTTTACACTCATCAAAATTGAAAGTTTTTGCTGAAGACAAATGTGACCCAAAAATTGAAAGTTGACTTTCAAAAAGAAGAAAACATTGTGGGAAAAGTAGAAAATGAAATATCTCAATATCAAACAATGTGGATAAAAGATCAGACTGTACGTTTTGTATGATTCAAATTTTTATAAGACACGACAAAATTCTAGACTCGCCCAAACAGCACTTGCAGACGAGAAAAAAAACGGAACTCAAAAATTGATATTTGTTTCCAGCAGCATAGAAAACATTGTGGAAAAGGAGAAAATGCTGGTTATTAGCATTTTCTCCTTTTCCCACAATGTTTTCAGAAGGCTTCTTTGGAAGGGTCATTAAAAGTAGGGATTGTTTGGTAAAGGGTTAAACTTACTTATGCCAGAAATATCTCAATATCAAACAGTGTGGATAAAAGATCAGACTGTAAAAAACTATGTTTCGTATAATTACCAGCTGGTTACCAGCATTTTCTCCTTTTCCCCACTATTTTTTCAAAAGGCTTCTTCCTCAGGGGTGTTAAAACTCAGGTTTATGTGGTAAACAGTTAGAATATTTGTCTACATGTATTTTCATCCATTTCTAACTCTCTATTCCAGTATTATTCATACAAAAAATGTGTAAGATAAAAAGAGGAAATACTTAATAATAGCTTCAAGTATTTAATGTGAATATAATGATTTTATACCAGTCTGCCTAAGGGGTTTCCTGTGGGGCAAAAGGTCAGTGGGTACTTTGAGGAGGAAGCTGTTACCAAATGGTATATGAGTCAAATTCTGTAATCGTTATGTGAAAATTAATCCTAAGTCTTTCCCTTGTTAAAGTTGCTATTGTGGACAGAGCAGATCAAGATCAGGCTGCAAAAAAAGTACTGTCTAGGCCCCATATTCACCAACCATTCATAAGAATTTTCTTTATGTTACTTTTCAGATTTTTTTGTGTTTGAAAGCAACACAATGCCTGATTGGCTAAACCAATCCGTCACAATGAAATATTTTTATGGATAACTATCCATTGCTTGAGCATTGGTAAATTTGTGTGAACAAAGGGGTTTATTGTGTTTGTAAAACTTTTAGTATTTTTTTTTGAGACCAAACTTTTTTAAATCCAGATTTGACCCCAATTTGCCAGGGAGGTTTCCTGAAGCGTATAATATTATGCATTAAAAGCATTATTTACCACTAGATGGCATTCTACAAATACACATCTATCTAATTTGGGCATTCTGGGTACAGAACTGGACTTCTTTTCTATGCGACAATCATTACTTTGAATTTCGAACTGAAATAAACATTTAACCAATAAAATGCTACCTGGTGCAATTCATTCATCTATGATCGGCTAAATTATTATAGTTTAAAGAAATATGGTGTTAAAACAGCCCTGAGTTCTCCTAAAATGTATTAAAAATAGCCATTTTCTCCATTGCTACTTAATTTAGGGTGTATTATTTCATGCTTTCCCCTAGGATATTGAGAAGTTGCAGTGAAAATATTTTTCATTATTCCATGGGTATGACCAGTGAAAACACCGATTTTTATATTCTAGTTACCTAGGTAATTTGCGCTTGACTAATAACCAGATGGAAATATGATGTCATTTACCTTATAGTTCTCAAGCTTGACGTAATATTGTAATGTGTTGCTATGCGGAAGGGCTAAAAAAAACTGCACTGGATTTTGATAAAGCTCCTCCCAGGAAGGGTTAAAAGCATGAAATAAATAGAATACAGTCATGTATTTTTTTTGTTAGTCAAAGATCGAAATTTATTTCATCTCGAGAACACCATCGGTAATATTTTCACTCGTCGCTGCACCATTTGTGAAAATATTACTGATGATGTCCACTCGATGAAATAAATCCCGATCTTTAACCAAAAAAAAAACTAATACATGTATCCTCTATTTACTACAATCCCCCCTAACACTGGGAGGGTCTAGTGATATGTCATAGCAGACAGGTCAAATTTTTTGAAGAATGTGACATGCTCAGACAACGAATCAAAAAGACTGTTCTTCTTGCAGTGGTTTTGATTGGTTTATTATGTAGGTCAAAAGTTCTTGCAAATATAAATATTAATAAGTTCAATCAGATGTGTGTGGCCATTTATCTGTCACTGAGTTACAGGATTACATGTATGGCAAAACTCTTTACCAAACGACAAAATTTTGGATGAGTCCAACTTAAAAGCATAAATTTGCAGATGACACAAAAGAATTGTCATTCTGAAACTGAAACTTGTTTTGTAAAAGGTAGTTAACATGGGAAAAGAAGAAAATACTGGTTACCAACATTTCAATAGGCTTCTTTCTCAGGGTCATTTAAATTCGGGATTGTATGATAAAGAGTTAACTAAGATCTGAGAAGCAGAGAACATGGATGTTGAATGTTGGATTTATACTGTCTGCTGATTTAAGAGCTGTTTATGTGTACCTAAATAGACATGAAATTATCATATTTATGTCATTTTTACTCTCATTTCCACTGACTGAAATGTCATGTAATACTATGATAATATAATGATCATGTCATACCATCTAGTTAGATGTTGACTGCAGAAATATGCACACAATAATCACATTTCTACTCTTTCATCACAGAATAAATAAATTGCATTTTCTCATTGGCTAAAAATATGTTCCTGTTCAAAATCAGGGGAAAGTTTGGTGACAAAGTTTGGTCTAGAAAACAGCAGTGTACAGTGTACATCAGAGATCAGACTGCACATTCTGTGCAGTCTGATCTTGATGTACTTTGTCCACAAAAGCTTCTGGTGTAGTCAAGGGTATGGAAAGAGTTAGGCAACATCTGTACATAGCTTGTGGTCGTAAACTTCAGGTGTTCTCCTAAACTTCTATTACAGTTACATTGCTTGCATATGTATATATTATAAATGTATGACCAATGCCCTGTAAAAAGGGGGTTTAATACATCTGCAAACAGCATCAGCCCAGGTCAGCCAGCCAACTTTGTGCAGGCTGACCTGGGCAAAAACTTTTGCTCCCCGTTAATTTACTTGCATATTACTTCATGACCCAGTTGATTGTTATACAAAATGGATTCAATGGACCCATATTTATGTGATGACTTACCAGTACCTCGTATAATCTGAGCCCCAGATAGAGGGAGTAATTTTTTTTTTCACACTTGAAAATAGTAATTATTATCCACTAAACCCTATGTTGTGGGTACTCATTAGAATCGTCTCATTGAGACGATTCTAATGAGTACCCACAACATAGGTTTTCGAAGTAATAATGGATTTAGAAAACCATCACTCCCTCTTATCGGGAGCGCTTTATAATGCATTATGGAAATGCATTAAGCTCCCTTTTGCTGCTGTAAGGCTCATAAAAATGTATTGTGCAAGCATCTACTTCCAAGTGATACTTTTTATGGAACGAGGAAATTTTAGACTTCCCTGACTTGAAAGTAGTTGCAGCTGATGAAATAGATTTCACGGCAATTATGGAATTTGTTTCTTGAAAGGGTGAAAAACATTTTGGAAGGAGGAGAAAATGCTTGTTAACAGCACTTTTCCTTTTCCAACAATGCTTTCAAGTTCCTTTATCCTATTTGGTGGCCTCTGGTGACAATTTCTGGCAAATTTATCTTGTTTTCCTTCTTTTTTTTTTTCCAAAGTGTACGCAAGTTCAGGTTATCTGCATACATGTATGGACAGCTTCACCCATAACTCAAGAACAGCCGTGAAGGCCTGTGCCATCTACAGGATAAAGAGGATTAGTAAATAGTATATCAATAGCATTAATTTAGTGAATGACATGTAAAATATGGTTAAATATTTGGACTTTTATTTGAAAATATAGAAAAAAAAATATTGGTTACCTGCATTTACTTCTTTTTACCACAATGTTAACTAGTTCATTGAATCAGGGATCATATGTTACAGTGTAATTTACAATTGCTGATAAAGACAAATGCCATATTTTGAGCCAAATTCATTATGTCATCTGCAAGTGATTTTCAAATTTGGACAAATTTTTGTCCTCTGGAAAAGTTATTTTCTGAAGTTTCGAAGTAGAGGTGTTTTTAAAACTTTGTTGAAAAAGGAGAAAATGCTGGTTACCAGCATTTTCTCCTTTTCCTTCAATGTTTTCTTGCCTTCCCAACACTGATTTCAATCTATGAGTCACCTCAATTCTTTGGTCTGTAAAGCCTTTCTATTTCGACAAATCCAAACTTTGTCTTCTCGAAAAGTTAACCATACAGGTAACAAAAAAGATGTTATGAAAAGAAAATGCATCTTATGCTAGGAATTCAAACAGCTGGGTATTGAATGCTGAAATTGCGAGAAATTTAGAACGCCATGAAAATTCTTTTCCTATCCTACTTACCTCAATCTTACAAGGTATGCAGACAGCAAATTTGTATCTGCTGATGATGCAACTTGGCGTATACAAACATTTTTGCTGCATCTTCTAGTGTTTTACTCCAGTCAGGCCTGCCTTGGTGTCTGAATCGTTAGCATATCTGACTTGTGACCTGGTGGTTGCAAGTTTGATACCCTGTTGTGGTAAATTTTATTACCGGCAATTTTTCACTTTTCACCTCTGATGCATGTTAGAGTCTTTTGTGCAGTCTGACATTGATTTATACTGACTGCAAAAAACAACCATAGCAAATGTGCATTAACTCTTTCTCAAGCAACAAAATTTGAGACAAGTCCAAATTGAAACCAATTTGCAGACGATAAACTAAATGTGAAACAAAAATCGAAATTCAATTTGGGAAGGGTACAAAGCATTGTGGGAAAAGGAGAAAATGCTGGTTACCAGCATTTTCTCCTTTTCCCACAATGTTTTCAAAAGGGATCTTTCTTGGGGTCGTTAAAAGTTTGGATTGTGTGGTAAAGAATTAAATGTTAATGTTCTGCAGCAAATATACTTTTACAAGCATGACTCAAGCTTTGCTCACCTTGAACCCTTTCCCAAACGACAGAATTTTGGATTAGACCAAATTGAAAGCGTTTGAGGATGGCATATCAAATGTAATGCAAATGATGATTTGTGTCTATGAAATTGTAGAAAGCATTGTGGGAAAAGGAGAAAATGCTGGTTTCCAGCAATTTGTCCTTTTCCTACATTGTTTTCAAAAGCCTTCTTTCCCAGCATTGTAAAATCCAGGGATTGTTTTGGAAAGGGTTAAGCATATAATCCTGAGTTTTAAAGACCCTGAAAAAGAAAGTTTTGGAAACCTAATTCTTTCAGCGCTAATATATCTCATCAACCTCTTTCGAAATTATAAAGAAACAATCTACTGAAACTCAAACTGGTGTTTATGCAAAAGATCCAGAATGTGCAGTCTGATCTTGATCTATATTCTTTGTAAAAGCCCATATTTTTCTCAACAGGGCTGAAAATATTTTCAGCTTTTCCTACAACATTTTCTACCCTATCAAAGACAAAGACAAAAATATTGCTTGATCTATGCTCTCTGTAATATTAGCTTGCAGAGCCGAGAGCATATTTTTCTTTTCCCTCAATGTTTTTTATCCTTGCAGAGACAGATATCAACATTTCAGCCATATCTATTTTGTGTACCGGTATTTGCAAATGGTTTCAATTTGGTTGAATCAAACAGTTTTGTAGTTTGGTAAAATAAAAAAAAAGCTTTGTTTGGGAAAGGAGAAATGCTGCTAGCCAAAAGCCTTTTTCTGAAATTGTAAATAGTGGGATTGTTTGGTAATGGGTTTAACTTTAAATGCGCCAGGTTAACTCATTACCAAACAATAAAATTTTAGACTGATCCAAATTGAACGCACTTGCAGACGACAAAATCTGTGTGTCTAAAGAATTGAAAGTTGTTTGAGAAACGGAAGAAAAATGATGGAAAAAATGAGAAAATGCTTGTTACCAGCATTTTCTTCTTTTCCCACAATGTTTTCAAAAGGTTTCTTTCACAGGGGTGTTAAAAGTTGGGATTGTGCAGTGAAGGGTTAATCCAAGAATTTCCGTCATTCTCTAAGTTAGAAACTCATAAGTGCAACGCCAAGGTTGTAATTGAATGCCACCAATAATTTCTAACATTATTTCCTTTACCCTTTACCACACAATCTTGACTTTTAACGATCCTGTGTAAGAACCCTTTTGAAAACATTGTGAGCAAAGGAGAAAATGCTGGTAACCAGCATTTTTCCTTTTCCCGCAATGTTTTCTACCCTTCCAACAACAAATTTCAATTTTCAACCTCACTTATTTTGTCCACTGCAAATGCTTTCAATTTGGGCCAGTCTAAAAATTCTATCATTTGGTAAAGAGTTAATTTGGGATTTCAGGAGTTACGATAAAAGAATATCCCGTCATAGTAGACTGTAAATCACAGATCAGACGGCAAAACATTATGCAGTTATGATATTGATCTACAGTGACCGCAAAGACTGGAATACATGTAGTTGTGAAAGGCTGATGTTAACCACACAATATTCCAAGTTATAATAACTAAGAAGAAGCCTTTTGAAAGCACTGCTGGAAAAGGCTGGGAACCAAAATGCTGGTAACCACGCCCCTGCTTCAGGGTCGCTAAAACTCATGATTTTGAAGTGTCATTGCGACTGGATTCGTTCCTCTCTCACTGTCAATCATTATTTCAACAATAATTGTGTGAGAAAGCAGCCAGTGGCTTGGAAAGAATATTGTGTGGAGTACTGATAAAAGAAACTCCAGGAAAGCATGGATAGATGCATTGGCTGCCACAATATAACTGAAAAAGATGTTGAAAATGGTGTTAAACACCATACAATTAATCAATCAATCTTTCACCCATGATGTTTTCAAAAATCTTGACCTTTGGGTCATTTAACTCTCTACCAAACGACAAAATTCTAGAATGGTCCAAATTATAAGTACTTGCAGACAACAAAATAATCGTAACTAAAAAATTGATATTCATTACCAGCATGGTAGTAAACATTGTTGGAAAAGGAGAAAATGCTGGTTACCAGCATTTTCTCCTTTTCCCACAATGTTTTCAAAAGCTGTCCCCTTCAAGGGTGTCAAAACTCAGCATTGTGTGGTAAAGGGTTATAGAAGTAAGAGTACAGTATCTGATTTTTTTTTCATAACAAAGAAAAAAAGAAATATTATGGCCAATTTTATGTGGTTGACCTACAAATTAAACTGATATGCAAATTTATAGTTGACTATAACTCAGTATAATACATTAAGATTTTTATCAAAATGATTCTCATTACTGAACCAAACAGATATTGAGGAGAAAACTTTGAATATGAAAAACAACAAGAATTTCGTTTAATTCCTTTTAGCTATGCAATCCTGTGTTTTAAGACCGTGAACCTGAAGGCTTTTGAAAACTTTGTGGAACAAGGAGAAAAAGGAGACCAGCATTTAACCAGCATTTTCTCCTTTTCTCACAATGTTTTCTACTCTTTCAATGAACCTGGCTAGCAAGCTCAATAGTTAACATATCTGACTCGTAACCTTGTAGATGTTGGGTTTGATATTTGCTTGCAGCAAACTCTCTTTGCGGCAATGTTTTGCCTGTTACCTCGAATGCATGTGAGAAAAGGAGTCGGTAGCTTTGGAAAGAAAGTTGTGTCAGTACTGGTGTGAGAAAGCCAGGAAACACATGGGTGTGTCACTGACTGCCATAATAATGACCTAAGCTGTTGAAATGGTGTTTAACTCCAATACAAATCAATCATAATAAAGATGTAGATCTATTATTGGATGGGATGAACAGCTTTTACTTACAAGAAAAAGAAGAGGAAAGACTGCCAAGCTCCTAATGCTAGAACAAACTGCTCATATTGTCTCTACCAGGGTTATGGGTTGGAATCCCAGTGGGGTCAACAGTTCTTGCAGGGTTCAATAATGGCATTGCACATTGGCATCAAGTGGGTTTGGAAGAATGTTTTTGGAAGATGCTGTTTTGCTCTCTGCCTTATTAAGAAAAACATGCGAGCAGTGCAAAAGGGGGTTTAACTCTTTACCACACAATCCCTACTTTTGACGACCCTGAGAAAAAAGCCTTTAGAAAATATTGTGGGAAAAGGAGAAAATGCTGGTAACCAGCATTTTCTCCTTTTCCCACAATGTTTTCTACCCTTGACAAAACAAATTTTCAGTCACTTTTTCTTTTGTTGTCTACAAATGATTTCGATTCAGACGAGCCAAAAATCTTGTCATTTGGTAATGAGTTAACTCTTTACAAAACTACAAAATGTTGGATGAGTACAAATTGAAAGCATTAATTTTGCAGACATCAAAATAGATGTTAATCAAAAATTGAATTTTGATTTTGGGAGGGTAGAAAACATCGTGGGAAAAGGAGAAAATGCTGGTTACCAGCATTTTCTCCTTTTCCTCAATGTTTACAAAAGGCTTCTTTCCCTATGTTGTCGTCAAAAGTCAGGATTGTGTGGTAATTGGTTAATAATGCATCTCAGTGATGCAACCATTTATGAAGGCATAAAATCCATTTTTATAACAACTGTCTAAACCATGAGGCAGAATGGTTCTTTGGCAAGCATAAACTTTACAATGAACAAACAGTTTTGATTTAGATCAGCCTGCACAGACTATGCAAGCTGACGTAAATCAACACTTGTTGCAAACGCATTCAACTCTCTTTTCCCAGAGCATGACTTGTATATGTCAAAACACCTAAGGGTGAGAACTTGAATTATTGCTATAATGATCTCACCACTATATATCAATATCTCAAACTTTCCTCATTTTTTCTGCCATTTTTGTAATGTGTTTTACTTACAAGATCTATTTGATACGCCTTTAACACTTTCCCAAACAAGCCCTGTTTTTTACGACCTGAGATACAAACCTTTTGAAAACATTGTGAGAAAAGGAGAAAATGCTGGTAACCAGCATTTTCTCCTTTTCCCGCAATGTTTTCTACCCTGCTGGCAACAAATTTCAATTTTTGAGTTATGTTTATGTATGTTGTTGTCTGCAAGTGCTTTCAATTTGGACCAATCTAAAATGTTGTCGTTTGGTAAAGAGTTAACTGTTTACCAAAAGATAACATTTTAGACTTGTCAAATTTTACAAAATGTAAAACATTTGAAGATAACATATTAAATGTGACTGAAAGATTGAACTTTGTTGTGGGAAGGGTAAAAAATACTGTGGGAAAAGGAGAAAATGTTGGTTCTTTTTACAGTGCCCTGCAAAAGAATGTTGCACAAGCACTAGAAAAAATTGACGACAAAAAAGAGCACGTATAGGTGCTCTGGCTGCAACAATACAACTGAAATAATGTTAAAAACAGCATTAAACACCACACAAGCAAGCAAACAATCAATCCATTTTTACATGAAAACTTCCTAGCTGCAAAGGGTTCTGTGTTGAAAAGGAGCAAACATTGGTTGATTGATTAACCCTGAACCAGACACATAATTTTAGCCTTGTCCAAATGGAAAGCAATTGCAGGTTTCAATTTCAATGTGGTTCAAGTGGTGCAATTGTTCTTTGATAGGGTAGAAAACATTTTGGGAAAAGGAGAAAATGCTGGTTTCCAGCATTTTCTTCTTTCCCCAGAATGTTTTCAAACGGCTTCTTTCCCAGGGTAGTGAAAAGTCGCCATTGTGCAATAAGGGTTAAATAGTATTTTACACTGCTCTCAACATTATTTCAGACATGTCACATTTACAGCTCACATACTTTTTCATGTCCTGGGTTCATCAGTACTAGGCTAGGGCTCTGAAGTGTCTTGCCCAAGGACATTCTCATTCTGAGGCTCAATCCTAGGCCTCTACTGATCCTACACTTCACCAATAAGACATGTGGCTTGCAACAAACAAAAAGGAACATGTGGACATTTGGGTATGGTGTCATCTCAGATCAGCCTGTGCACTCTGCCCAGGCTAATCTGAGAGAACACTTTCTGTGTTTATTTAATTTTCTGTTTTGCACATCTATTGAATGACAAAATCAAATGTAGTTGTAAAGCATGCAGGCTGATCTGAGACGACACTTTACACAAATGTCCGAATGCCCCTTTTCGATTGCTTCAAGCCATGTAGGACCAGGCATCAAAGATAAAGACTAAAAACTACAAGTTAAAGTACAGAAAAACTCCGCCTGGTACAGGATGTGGTTAGAGAGAGAAATGACACTTCATAAAGTCTGTAATTCTGTTTTTTATGGTATTCATAATTGAAACATAATCGTTGTATGTTTCTGACCTTTAAAGACAGTAGGGTGTGTTCATTCATACTTGTACAAGGTCTTTTTCCAAAGAGTTCTTAGCTTATTTCCCACGCTACTCAAACATAATTGATTCCTTGGTGCCTTAATAACCCTTTACCAAACAAGGCCTGCTTTTAACAAACCTAAAACAGAAGCTTTTTGAAAACATTGATGGAGAAGGTGAAAATGCTGGTAACCAGCATTTTCTCCTTTTCCATCAGTGTTTTCTACTCTTTCAAGGACAAATTTGAGCCACTTTTGAATCGTCATCTGCAAACATTTTCAATTTGGTCAAGTCTAAAATGTTGTCGTTTTGTAAAGGATTAAAAGGATCTTTTTACCATACACAAAACTTAGTAGTCTACTTGTCAAAATTCAAAGCAGCTGCAAATAACAAATAAGTCTACGCTTACATGGTACAACTTGTGAGAGAAAAAGCAGAAAACTTTGTTGAAGACGGAGAAAATGCTGGTTACCAGCAGAAAAAAAGTGGAACTTCTGAAGTGAGTAGTTTAAGAGATAACCCCCTTTGCCACTCAAATGATTTTTTTTTCATACAGGATGAGAGCAAAACAGCATTTTTTCAAAACTTTGTTTATAAATCCTAACGTTACCAGTTCTATTGAATTCTATTTAAAAGTCTTTAAAATTGTCAAAGAAAGTAAATCAAATGATACAGACTAGATCTAGAACTAGATCTTTTATAAGTCACATGCCTATATATCTAATTGTACAAGAACAGTTTTTGTTTCAATGGTGCACCATTTTCAATATTCCACGTCCAAAATCAGTTAAGTTGCGCCATTTACACTGTAATTTCGGCCATAATATTTGGAACTCAAAATTTAATTCAACCTCGTTTTTTGTAGGCTTTCAACCTTTTCATATACAGATTCGATACTTAAAGTGTATGCATTGGATTTTTAATCACAAAAATCAGACTCTATAGAAGTGGGTCAAAAATAGCCATGAATTACGTTACAAAACCGCGCCTTGATAAAATGAATATCTTCTATGAACATGATACGATTTTTTGCTTTCATGTGTAAATCTGAACACTGCATATGTATCTTTAAAATGAACAAGCGTCAAATTTTGGTCATATATTGCATAATGAGAAAGTAGTATCTCTTTGATTTGAACATGGATGAAATTTTGGGTTGCAAATATTAATCGCATTTAATTCCAAGAAATACAGTAATTGTCGTGGATCTGTGTGAAAGAAATTGACGATCATTTATAGCTTATTAGGAAGCTATGTTATCATGCATTATATGAATCCTTACTCGGTATGGATGAAAGCAACTAT
The DNA here is from genome assembly GCA_943736015.1 of Tridacna crocea. Classification (NCBI taxonomy): domain Eukaryota; kingdom Metazoa; phylum Mollusca; class Bivalvia; order Cardiida; family Cardiidae; genus Tridacna; species Tridacna crocea. The sequence continues at coordinate 31,772,369 of OX031069.1, forward strand.
TTTACTGTGGTCGCCTTGTACTATGGAGTGGTAAATTGCAACGTAATTCACATATATAGAAGAAAATTAAAATCAGCTAATATCTAAGAAAGGTTCCTCCTTTTATTAAAATTAAAATAAAATCCTGTAAGAAAACTGTAGCAAACTGAAAATAAATGGATTTTTGAAACTGTAAGAAAAGAATAATAAAACTTTTGAGATTCAACAGCAGCAATTTGTGTCAGTTTTAGATACAACTGTACTTACAATACCAAATGTATTGTGTGCAGGGCATAAAAAGCGAATAAAATGCAAAGGTCTACTACTTCCTAATAGGCTGTAGAATTTTCCAGTCATAAATAATAACCAAACATGAGCACAAACTGTTCACTATATGATGAAATAATGAAACGTAATTCAAGTCAAAGCTATAACGTAATTCACTTGTATTTATTCGGAAAATAAATCAAACTACTTTTAGCCCTTTCATAAAGAACAAATTTTAGACTCCTCCAAACTGAAGGATTTTGCAGACGACAATTTCAAATTTGATAAAAATGGCAGGATGGTCTATAAAAGGGTAGAAAACACTGCGGGAGAAGGGGAAATTGCTCGTAACGAGCAATTTCTCCTTTTCCCACAGTGTTTTCAAAATACTTGTACAGCAGACACGTAAAAACCAGGGCTTGCTTGGGAAAGGGTTAACTCTTTACCAAACAACAAAATTTAAGACCAGTCCAATTTGAAAGACTTTGCAGACGACAATATGAATGTGACTTATAAAATGAATTTGGTTATGGGAAGAGTATAAAACATCGTGGGAAAGGGAGAAAATGCTGGTTACCAGCATTTTCTCATTTTCCCAGACTGTTTTCAAAAAGCCTCTTTGTCAGGGTCGTTAAAAGTCGGGATTGTGTGGTAAAGAATGAAAGAAACTCAGTGTAACACAAACTGTCTCCCGTCCTATATTGTTTACTTTTTATTAGCCAAACAACTGCGCAATGATGTCAATTTCTTCCTGTCGGAATTTGAACATATTTCTTGTTTTTCCAATGCGAGTTGGTTCGTCGACAGCCATTAATATAGCGTCGGCTATTATCCAGACTGTGTCTGGCTTACCGGGCCACTTGAAGGATTTTTTTGCCTCCACCATGAACGATACAAAGTATTCTTGGTCACTAGGGTCATAGTCCAGAATCTTACACATATACCACTGTTTGTCGTATACGGCAGCAACATAGCTATTGTCGGGATACGATTGATCTGCAGTATCTGGTTCACCTTCCTCACTACTTCGACTTTCTTGTCTCAAATCTCCTTCTTGACTTTCCTGACCCCTTTCCTTTTCGACGTCAACTTCTATTTCCTGTTCAATAAATGTACCACGGCTTGCAACCTTATCCTGCACTAGCACTGACTTACTCCAACCCTCACATGACACATGAAAAGTTCCGTCCTTAAAGCAATTTTGACAATAACAGGATGTTTCTCTGACTGCTATCATGTTGTTTTCCAAGGACACAACAGCATGGATCTGCATTGTGCCTTTCAAGGGCTTTACAGCTATCTTGCACAGTTCCTGCCCTGCATCCTTACACGCACTTTGGGGAACGAACATGTATTTCACTTGGCTGTTTGTTTGATCTTTGCCCCAGTTGTAAAAGTCCTTTGCAGACTGAATTATGGTGGAATGACGTTTTACTGCCATGTCTGCAAGTCTTTTTGCAGTTCCACCCACACCATCACACGGACCCTTCCCATGTCCGCTTTCAAAGTACAACCAGGATGCTTTAATTTCAGGGAATATCTTGTCATGGTTCGAAATGACTGAGAAGATCTTGCTATTGCGATATTGTGACGTAGGTGAATCGGTCATGTAGTGAATCATTTTACATTGTGGAAGGATAGCTGTGATTTCACTGACTATATCTTTTATTATCGCAAATACAGTAGTTGCGTTGTGAGATGTTTCGTCTGATACAACAACAAACGACTTATGCTGAATGTCATTGCTTGTGGGATCTCTAGTATACACAACGATAGGATGAAGTGTTACGGCGCCTTTATCAAAATAGGCCGATTGGATTTCTTCAGCGAATGTACAAATATAGTTTTCTGCGAAGTCCATGTGACAGATAGCATGATCTGCTGGAAGCTCTTCTTTAAGTTTCCTTGATTGTTCATACTGTGTTTTCACACGGCGAATGTGCTCTCTAAATCCTAACAGTTCCTTTCTCAAAATTTCTCTAAACTTGTCTTTACTTTTCTCCACAGGTACTATTTGCATTCGCTTCATCATCCGACCTTTCTTTTCAACTGTTACTCTTTGCCACTCTGAATACTTAACTGTGGATTCCTGTATTTCATCTACTTTGCTCAGTATATCTGCGTCAGTCATATTCTTCACAAGAGTATCTGGATTGTCAGTCACTTTACACTCTCGCATTGCTTTGCATTTTAGAACCATATTTTGATGTTTCTGGCATAAACACGTCTGTCTACCCCTGAACTGAACTAGCTGGATGTGTTTTGGTCTCAGCCTGCTGAAAACAGAAAGGCTGATATTGGACTCGCTGTTCTCTGCTCTGAATTTCAAGTGCAAATTGTAGAGATAGTCATTTAAAACTCTCTTCTGGAATCGTGCTTTTCCATCTTTAAGGCTATCTTTCCTTCCAGGTAAGTTTGTGCTGTTGTCGTCACGCTCCATGAAATCTCTTACTTTGTCATGAATCACTTTTCTTTCTCCTGCTAAACGGCTTTTGGTTTCTTTCTTGCCTTCCCTAGTCATTTTGATTTGGCGTCTGTTGACATTCATATACTTTCCAAGACTTCTCTCCATTTTGTATTTGTGCATTATCTTTCCGCAGACAACGCGCAAAAGAGACTTTTGTGCCTGTTTGCCTTTGGTTACATTTATTGATGATTTCAATTCATCTAAACAGCAGTTATTAAAGTGCAACTGTTTATAAACATTTCTCTTCGAAGTTGGTGTCATGTTCAAACAATTTACTTGAGCATCAGTCTTACTTTTGGGTGTTAGTTGTTGAACCTGCTGTAATCTGTCTGGATTTTGCTTAGCGCCTTTTCCTATGTTCTGACTTCGTAATCTTTGTAACCTCTTTCTCAGGCAAGAATTTCTTTTATTCAGCTTTTCCACTGTATCTGTTAAAACTCTCATTCTTTTCTTTGCAACATTCAGCTTTGTAATTGCCTTTCTCTTTTGTCCTCTTTTTGCATTGAAGTTCATCTTGACTTTCAAATTAGAAGGCCCAGGCTGTTCTTCTTGTAAATTCACAGTGGAAACACATGGCCCAGAGTCGTTTACATTTTCAGCAGCAGTAGATATTTCAAGTACATTTTGCTCATTTTGGCATTTACTATCACCTCTTACTTGTTTACGCTTCTTTCGCATACATTCACGGATGACTTTTCTTCTTTTTATCAGTGCCTTTGGTGCCAGTTCAGTTGTTGGTAAATAATACCGTTTCACTCTTGAACACTCTTTCTTTAGGTAGGAATCTCCCTCTCTGGCCTTTTTTCTGTCTCTGTATCTTTTCTGTCTTTCTGCATTGGACATTCGCACCATGATCTACAAAATGGAACCGAAATGAAAAGAAAGTGAATTACGTTACAGTTTTTGTGAATTACGTTATCACACATAATTCATATATCACAATCAAATACATCTCTTTTTATTTCTTTAATTCAGACAAAATAGAAGAATACAAATGTCAATCTTAAAAATCGAACATCACACATGTTATGAGCAGGAATACACACGAATTAAATGATATAAACCAATAATACTTACTGTGCAGTAAGAATCTGTACACTTCTGCCAAGGTCAAAAAAGATAAACAGCACCAGTAAATGACGTCACTATTACGTCACATATGACGTCACTATAAAGTGGTGTTTACACCGAAAATAACTCGTGTATTTGAACAGTTTGGTGTTTCGTTCAGATAATCCTATATTCAGTGTATCGTAATTCACTGTAACGTAATTCACCCCAGCATCTAAAATGCAATTTGAATCCCTATTACTTAACAAAGATAAATGATATCTTGACATGTCTGAAAGGCGGACATAGTCTACCCATATTTGTGTTTAATTTCCTTTCCCACATTTAGTATCTTAGAAAACATGTGTAACGTAATTCACTTAAAGTGTGAAAAATTGAAAATTCTAATTCTAATAAGGCGCAGTGTAATTTTTTTTAAGGTAAACCCAAAACATTATTTTAGCTGTTAAATATGATGCATACAGGAAGAAAAAAAAAATGTTTTGTGCACTACCTTTCGCATTTCATTTCAATGCAGTGGCAACACTTTGTATAACGTAATTCACTATGATTTAAGGGACAGTAAACAGACAAAAATATCAAAAGAACTAACAAATTACAAGCTTTATTTCGACTTTGTGCCTCATTGTTTGGCATTTACGAATAAAATAAACTGTACCTTATTCATACTTTGTGGTTTATGTTTGTGCGATATTTTCTGTTAATATAACCTTTTGTTTGTGACATGGCTTTTTGTTAGTATATGTCTACAACCAGCTTCAAATTTTCAAATTCAAAGTGTTCAGATCTTGGAGTTGTACTTTTATATTTTTGGCAATATCATTTGGACTACGTGTAACATACAAGAGTAGACTGAAAGGCCTTAATTATCTTTTCATTTGACTGTGACTGGAAATTAAGTCATTGGCGCAACTTAACTGATTTTGGACGTCTAGTCATAGCAGGCAGCCAGTCCATCTGTCCATACTTTCAGGACTGCGCAAGGTTTCTTTTGCCATTTCTTTGCAGAGATCCAGCTAGTATTCTTTCCAAGCCACTAGATCTAGATCTAGACTAGGTACATTTTCATTTTCTGCAAAATGCAGACAGTCAAGTCAATGTGATCGGAATTAGGACCCTACGGGTCATTTGAATTTCCTCTCCTTTCAAGTTTACCGCCTAGTTAGTCACGTGATAAATATTATGCAGTTTATGTGGCAGGTAGGCCTAAACCTAATTTGAGAGTGGTTTTTATTCAAATTTCTTTTTGTTTACCACCACAAGTTTCTGAGAATCTTTGTCTTTCTGTCTGTGAATTATGGATAAATCTGTGAACTTAATGAAAGGATTAACCGTCTTTGTCATTGGTTTTCGCGCCCGAAGTATGTAGATCGTTTTTCAATCTGTGCAAATTCTTTTTAAATCCATTTGGCATGTATTACAGGAGACACTCACACACAACAACAGTGGCTTGTTTTGTGCAAGGCAACTAGCTGAACGGGCACAATCAAACTTCTGTCAGACATCACACGTAGGCAATTTTAACAAGTTTTTAGTTCAGTGAAATGTTGCAATGAAACTTGAACTTGAAAGCATCATCACAGTCTTATCCTCGACCTTCCGTTTGTTTGCAAGTAACACTGTACTCTTGGGTTTAACCCATAGGCTGCTAAACGGGACTCCCTGACCTTTTATGGACAGTGTAGATCAAGATCAGACTGCACATTCTCTGCAGGTCGATCTTGGATCTACACTGTGATATTATACCGTGAGACATAACTTTGAAAAATGCAATATTTTGGTTCTATTGGAAATTTTGTTTCAGTTATTTAGGAGGAAAAGGGTTAACTGTAACAGACCATCAAATTTTAGACTTGTATTGAAAGTATTTACAGATGACAAATGTAGCTCACATACTAAATTTGACTAATGAAAGGGTAGAAACATTGTGGAATAGGAGAAAATGCTGGTAACCAGCATTTTCTCTTTTTTTCCCCACTATGTTTTCTCAAGTCCTCTTTATCAGGATGGATAAAACCAGGGACTGTCTGGTACCTTATACGGTCAGAAAAGAGTTAAATTGATCCCATGACCCTCTAGTGTACAGAGCTCCAGATAGAGGGAGTGATTTTGATTTAAAAATTATTACTTGTTCTCCATCAAACCCTATGTTGTGGGTACTCTTTAGAATTGTCTCGTTGAGACCATTCTAATGAGTACCCACAACATACGGTTTGAAAGAGAAATAATGGATTTAGAACACCATAACTCCCTCTTATCTGGAGCTCTGAATGTAGGATCCTCTGGAAAAAGGCATTTGCGTGTTAATGAGGAATTCTCTTTCAAGTCTCAGCATTTTGCCCTCTATTAGATCTAGTGTTCTTTCATTTGAAATGTCTTTTGGCAAGTCATTGATAGGTAAACCTGAGATTTAAATTCTTTGGATACCATGAGCATATTTTTTTTGGTAAACTGGAAAAGAATGTAACTTTATTGGGGTGGTACCACTAAGCTAAATGGGAGAGGTAAGCAAAATTATGAAAAAAAAAAAAATCTTCAAAATGATTTATCCTTCTTGTTTATATAATTATGTACACATAAATAATGTTTCTCAAAAGGAAAAAAAAAGTACCCAACAAAAAAATATGTACCCAACAAAATAATAAGTAGAAACAGGATACAGCTGAAAATTTTCCTCAAATTTGTAGATCCAGTCTTTTTGATAGCTTCCTTGTATGGACCAAGATCAACGAATCTGTGTGCTCAAAGGCCTGGATGTATTTAGTAATTGGATTTTGCAAATGTCTGCAGCATTCCAGTTATCATAGGTACTCTTGGATACAAAATTGATTCAGGTAAGGTTATACGATAATGTGTTTATTTCTAAAATGGGTTACATCAACTAATTATAAAATTTTGGACTTGATTAAATCGAAAAGATTTGCAAACGACATATCAAATGTAGGTTTCTAGCGCAAAAGGTCACTTTTGTCTTGATTAAAAAAAAGGTGATTTTCGTCACGAAAGAAAACATCGCTATTAAAGGAGAAAATGTTGATCACCAGTATTTTCATCTTTTAACTCTTCACCAAACAACAAAATTTTGGGCTAGTCTAAATTGAATATATTTGCAGACGACAATATAAGTCGAATCAAAAATTGATATATAATTTGGAAAGGGTAGAAAACATTGTGGGAAAAGGAGAAAATGCTGGTTACCAGCAATTTCTCCTTTTCCCACAATGTTTTCTATAGGCTTCTTTCTCTGGGTCGTTAAAAGTCGGGACTGTGTGGTAAAGACTTAACACAGTGTTTACAAAAGCCTTCTCTTTCATTTGCAGCCTTAGCTTAGTAACATGAAGGATTTGAGATCAGGGCGCCACAGGTTTGATCTTGGCCTTGCCAATCTCTTTTGAGGACTGATGATAGTCACTGTGACAAGATTGCTTCCTCATCTGACATCCATTGTTGACCATTACCTCCACAATGGTTATGTGGAAAAGCAGTCAGTGGCTCTTACAGGAAATTGTGCATAGTTCTGGTTAAAGAGACTCCAGGCAAGGCCTGGATAGGTGCTCTTGCAGCTGTGATATATTTCTGAAATAATGCTGAAAATGGCATTATACACTCATTGATTATATGTCTACTACGCAGTCTTGACTTTTAATGACCTTGAGATGGAAGCCTTTTGGAAACATCATAGGAAATGGAGAAAATGCTTGTAACTAGCATTTTCTCCTTTGTCCATAATGTTTTCTACCTGTCCAAAAACAAGTTTCAAATTTTCAGTGACATGTATATTGTTGTCAGCGCTTTTAAATTTTGTCATTTGGTAGAGAGTTAAATAATTAAATTGGTAGAAAGTTAAATACATTCTCAAAGCAAAGCAGATAGTGTAGATGAAAGATCAGACTGCATATTTTGTACAGTCTGATCTTGATCCACATTGACCACATAGGCAGCTTTAGTTCTCAAAGGGTCTTTAACTGTTTACCAAATGACAAAATTTTAGACTTGTCCAAATTGAAAGCACTTGCGGAAGACAAAATGAACGTTACTCAAAAATTGAAATTAATTTCCAGCAGGGTAAAAACATTGTGGAAAAAGAAGAAAATGCTGGTTACCAGCATTTTCTCCTTTTCCTGCAATGTTTTCAAAAGGCTTCAATCTTGGGGTTATTAAAAACCAGGGATTGTTTGGTAAAGGGTTAACTCTTTACCAAATGACAAAATTGTAGACTTGTCCAAATTGATAGCATTTGCAGATGACAAAATAAATGTGGCTAAAACTTTGAAATGTGTTTTGGGAAGGGTAGAAAACACTCTGGGAAAAAGAGAAAATGCTGGTTACCAGCATTTCCTCCTTTTCTTACAACGATTTTTAAAAGGGTACTTCCTCCTCAGGATTGTTTAAATTTGGGTTAAGGATTTAATTTTATGGACCCAGCATCTTGTAGAATAAAGATTTGCAAATTTCTTTGTTGTCTGGGCTGGAAATTTTACCCAGTGCTTCCTGAAATATCTGTTTTGTGGAGCAATTTGTATACAAGCAATTTATATACTGGGCTGTGTATCTTAATTCAAAATAGAGATTGAAATACAGAAATAAAGGAACAACAGAGAGAACAAGGTTGCAAAGGCAGAAATTTCTTCTATTTGACCAAGGACGTATTTCTAATTGTGAATTTCTTTGCTGTTTACCCTTAAGGTGCTAAGTGCGACTCTCTGACCTTTTGACAGACAGTGTAGAACAAGATCAGACTGAACTGAATGTGCAGTCTGATCTTGAATCTACCCTGTTCCATATGATAAGGAGATAATTATTATTATCTAAGACATAATTTTGAAATAGCGATATTTACTGTCGAACTGACAATTTCATTTTAGTTATACAGCAGGATGAAGGTTACAATGCACCATTGAGACAGAAAGGAATAGTAAATTGAAAATCAATAGCCTAAATTCAGCCTTTCTTTCTCTGTGAATTTTAATCCTTATGCCTTACAACACAATTCCAAGTTTTAACTCCCTACCGTACAACAAATTTTGTGGCAAGTCCAAATTCGAAGTATTCGCAGATGACAGTTTATATGTGCCTCATATAATTAGGTTTGTTCTTGAAAGGTTGGAAAGGATAGTGGGAAAAGGAAAAAAATGCTGGTTACCAACTCTCATTCAATTTGTTGTCTGCAACTGCCCTGGATTTGGACATAAACAACCTTTAAGCTGATCCTTTTGAAAACATGCTGACAGCATTTCTCCCTTTTTCCTACATTGTTTCTACCATTTCAACGACAGAAAATCACTTTTTTAGGCCTGCCAGGATAGCTCAGTGACTATTATTATACTGCAAAAAAATTTCTCGTGATCTGATTGGTTAACATGCCGGGAACATAATGTCATGTTCCCTGCCAAAAACCACGTAAAACCAGTTTCCCTTTTGAGTGCCCCGTAAACATCACTACACGTGCATTACATCAAAATGGCGGCGTCGATCGATCACCAGACTGCACATTTATGCACCAAACTGCACGTTGTAGTGACGTCAATTTCCAGTGACGTCAGTTTTCATTGAATTGGGGCACACTGAAGGGAATTTCTATTTTGTCAGCATAGTCGATTCGTGAAATTATAAAACAGGAAAATTTCGCTCAACGCGCTTTGAAAGGGTAAACTCTGCAGTATAATAAATTTGTTGTACGGTCAGGTGGCAGGGGACTTGGAAACTTGTTCACGGCTGTGGTAAGTCATGTTGCCACCTCGCCTTCGGCTTGGGGCTATGAACAAGTTTCCAAGTCCCCTGCCACATGACGGTACAACTAATAATGTCACTGACTTGTGACCTTGTAGTTGCAAGTTCAATACCTGTTTGAGGCAAACTTCCTTTCCAGCAAATTTTCACTTCTTACCTCCAATACATGTGAGGAAAGTAATAAGTTAGAAAGAAAATTGTGTTAGTACTTGTGTGATAAAGCTAGGAAACATGGGCATAGGTGCACTAACTGCAGTGATAATGTCTAAGCAGGGTCCAAAAAATTTCAGAATTCTGAATCCCTCATTGTTTTCTGAAGGCTTCTTTCTCAGGATTGTCAAAAGTAGGGGTTGTGTGGTAATAGGTTAACACTGTTTTCAACATTATATCAGCTATATCTCAGTGGCCAGTGTCCCGATACACACTTTCATGGCATGGTTTTTACCGGTATACCAGACTATTTTCTTTCCAAGGCACTTTCTGCTTTCCCAAATAAAGATCGCTGAGACAATGGTCAGAGGTGGGAGAGGAATGAATCCTGTTTGACGCTACAGATTGAGCTACGCAGCTAGGCAGTTAAACTGTATCAAACTGTGAACTGTAAGAAAAGCTAACTATAAAACTGACAGTTGTCACAGATCTAATTATGCAGGTCTAGCTATCTCCAATTTACAGGTTCAATTGTCCAACTTCACGCATGACCTTTTCTGAAAATTATAGCTTTTGAGAAAATGGACACTACTAGCCCCCTGACCCTTGTAACCCGTTATCACACAATCCCAACTTTTAAGGGACTCCCCCCCACCCCATGGAAAAGGACTTTTGAAAACATTGTGGGAAAAGGAGAAAATGCCGGCAACCAGCATTTTCTCCTTATCCCACTATGTTTTCTATTCTCCATTATATACATGGCTCAGTAGTTAAGTATGGGACTCATAATCTGAAGCTGCACTGAATCCACTGGGTCTTTCATTCGAGTTTCCTTAGGCAAGACACTTCAGAGCCCTAGTTTTGTATGGGTAAAACTCAGGAAGTAACATAAATAATGTGCGGTGTTGCAGTGATGTGACTGAAATAATGTTTAAAGCCATGTTAAACACCAATCAATCAATCAGTCAATCAATCAATCAATCAATCAATCAATCAACCATGTGGGCCACATTCAGATTGTCATCTGCAAATGCTTTCAGTTTTAAGTTTGAAGATTTTGTCATCTGGAAGAGTTGAAGCTCTTTTTCCTCTAGAGCTTGGAAAGCTGTCCTGCGCACTTAACCTACTGCACTACTGGAGCTTGGCAGCAGGGTGATTCGAACTATGATATTGAAAACGTTTTTAGGCAACAAATTTCACCAAACAAACCTGACAGGGAGATAAATTACAAAAGGTAAAAATCTTTGATTTGTACATAGAGAGGTGTAAAGAGAATTTTATTGGTTGGCTGGTTCACTATTCAACGTGTGCACACTTTGAAGCTATATTAATCCTTAGGCTGCTAAGGCCGACTCACTGACCTTTTGCAGACAGTATAGATCAAGATCAAACTGCACAAAATGTGCAGTCTGATCTTGGATCTACAGTTCTACACTGTCTGATGATGAGATATTTTTCTTGAAAAAAATTGGACTTGAATTAGCATTATTCAGGTTTTTGTTGTGGTCTTAAAACTTAGATTTAACTTCTTGATCAGGTAAAGGATTAACTTTTGCTTTCTTTTCAGTGCAGTTTGTGAAGTTAAAAGTGAATGTGAATGAAACACACATCCTTCATGTTGTGCTGGAATGAAATACATAGGCTGAAATTGAACAAAGACAAGGTAACTTACTTTTTAAGTACTACAGTAAAACTCCTCTATTCAGACCACTCACGGTACTTTTAAAATTTGGTCTTATTAGCGGGGTGGTCTGATTTTCGGGTTTCACACGCCTACATTTTGATGTAAACCCAGGCTCTAAGTAGACTTGTGCCGGGCCAAATGACTTGAGTAGAAAATGCATTTCACGTAGGGAAGCCCAAGTTAAAGTATACAAATGAAAATGACAACAACATTTTCATGTTTACTGAAAAGTATTATTTTTCCTTAAATTTGTGAAATAGATCCACCTGTAAAAGCATGTCAATTCATAATTGCCTATTTAAAGATTTTCGAATACGGGCTGATCTTTGAACGTTTGACGTATACGGACCCCCCACCCCTCTTTTTTTTCATCCGAGTTGAAAATTCGAACAGGCCTGCTAATCGTCGCTCTTACATTCTTCGTGTTCACTTGTTAAGAATCGCATATTCGTTACAGTAAAATCACAGTATGTAAAGTTCCAAATTCAAAATGATAATCTCATCTCGATCACCGCTAAACCCAAACGTCGTAAATTGCATCAGTCAGCTATAAACAATAAATCCTGGTCACCCGGATGTAGACATGTTTGTTATCCGGGTCAGAGACGTGTGATAAACGCTTGATTGCCGTGTGAAAGCCAAATCGATGGTTTAAACATATCCATTCACAGGTCATTTGATTATGTTACGTAACATCCTGATTAATTAACACAATCAAGTTACAATCAATTGTCAGTGGACAAACAACAGGCCGATAATTGATTGTCATTTCCACCGGACCCAAAAATATTCGTACATGTGGCACAGTCAATGGTTCGCGATTACGGACGCGTGAAAATTAGCTGCTTGTAAAGATGTTATGGAAATCGAGCGGTCGTTTCTCGGGGTGAAAATCCACAGGTAAATTCATATTGGTACTGAAAACGGTGGTCGTAATTTCGGAATAGCGGGTTTTCGTATTTCCGGGGTTATGATCATTGATCTTGAAGAAGGAAAAATTCCGTTCTGGCAAAAATCGTTTTTAATAGCGGGTTGCTTGTACTGCCGGGGTGGTCGGGAAGAGAGGTTTTACTGTAATTAGTTTTTCTTTTTATCAAACAATTGATAAAAATCTTCTGTTGTTTAGTGCCATTTTCTAAATCCTCAGATTATCTTATATACCTGGCGGACTTTTTCAGTCTTAACCCTTTACCACATGGCAAAATTTTATATCTATCTAAATTGAAAGCATTTGCAGACAACAATGTCATAGTGGCTCGCGTTACACAATTTTCCTTTGATAGGGTAGAAAACTTTGTGGGAAAAGGAGAAAATGCTGGTTACCAGCATTTTCTCCTTTTCTCACAATGTTTTCAAAGGGCTTCTTCCTCAGGCTCATCAAAAGTCATCATTGTGTGGTAAAGGGTTAAAATGAGATCCATGTTCGTGCAGCTTTGGGCTCATGCTTCATGTACAGAATAATAAAACAGACATTGTGCCTAAAAGGTCGGACTGCACATTTAGTGCGTTCTGATCTTGATTTACATGGGAACTATAGTTGTGAAAGGCACTCTTGGTATTAAAAGCATTGCCATCTGCAGACAAATTTTTATTAAAAAAAACACCAAGTTATTGCAACATAGGAGTAGATAATCATAGGTATGTCTAACATAGTTATGTCCCTTGTTTGATTTTGAAATATAACTTGAGCATTATCTCCTGCTAAATGGCATTCCAAAAATACACATGTGTCAAATTTGGGCATTCTGGGTACATAATGAAACTACTTTTCTACACAACACTTTTTACTTTGAATTTCGTACTGAAATAAAGGTTTACTCACTAAAACGCTACCTGGTTCGCTACCTGGTTCGATTCCTTCAGCTATGATCAGCTAGGATGTAACCTATGCACTGGCCATTTACTAAAATAGCCCCTACAGGCTTTGGTAATAGCTTCAGCATAAGCCCTACTTTTCCCTTGCATATGGGATCGATCATGCATCATTGCAGACGGTCAAATCTTAGAAAACTTTGACATGAGCAGACAATGAATACTTTTGAGGCAACTGCAGCCAAGAGAGGAGACCCTCTTCTGTTGCTTTTGTTTTTGCAGCAGACAGCTTGCGAAAATACTGTGGCTTAGGTAGAGCTAATTGCTTCTCTTGAGATATTTGTTGTTTCTCTGCATTGTTTTCACCCAGTTATCTTATTTATGTATTTCACTTTTGCTTATAGGAGTACACAGCCCAAATAGCTCAAATGATAGAATGTGAAATTGTAAATGTCAAACATTTGGCCACTTCAGGCTGCGAGTTCAATCCCCATGGTAGGCCACTTAAAATTGCAGAAAAGTCTTGCAGATGAGACATTCAACTGCAAGCTGTTTGACGGTGCTAGACACCAAGCATGTTAACCTTTTTTACCACACAATTCAGAATTTTAACATCCTTATAGATAAGATTCCTGAAAATTGTGTGGGAAAAGGAGAAAATGCTCATAACCAGCATTTTCTCCTTTTAGCCAACAATGTTTTCTATCCTATCAATGACAAAGCTTCATGATCGCCACCTCTCAGCGCTTGTTTTCACCATGCATAAAATTTAAGTAACAGAATCTCTGTGTAACATCTGCACGTAATGGTTATGTATCAGGCGGATGCTCTACCTCACAAACAAAGATACCATGCAGTTCATCAGTCTTCTGTTGTATCATATGTTTTACTCTTTCTCACATGACAAATTTTAGACTCCTCCAAATTAATAAAAATACTGAATTTTTATCCGTTTTAATGAGCAAGGGCCACATGACAAAATGTTAAAACTTGACGTCTGCAAATGCTTTGAATCTACAGAAATAAATGTAGCTCAAAGGATCGGAATTATCTATGAGGGGGATAAAGAAAACATGTTGAAGAAAACATTGGGATGACGAAAACATGTTGAAGAAAACATGGGAATGAAGAAAACATGTTGAAGAAAACATGGGAATGAAGAAAACATGTTGAAGAAAACACGGGGATGAAGAAAACATGTTGAAGAAAACATGGGGATGACGAAAACATGTTGAAGAAAACACGGGGATGACGAAAACATGTTGAGGAAAATTTGGGGATGAAGAAAACATGAAGAAAATACAGGAATGAAGAAAACGTGTTGAAGAAAACACAGGGATGAAGAAAACATGTTAAGAAAAGGAGAACATGCTGGTAACCAGCATTTTCTCCTTTTCCCAATTTGATTTCTAAGTCCTTTTTTTTTTAAGTTCTTTAACTTCAGGATTGTGTCGTTAACCATAAGCATGACTCACTGACCTCTTGCGAACAGTGTAAATCAAGATTAGACAGTAAAGAATGTGCAATCTGATCCTTGATATACACCATCTGAAAAGGAGATTTTTTTTTTCTGCAAGAGGTTTGAAACAGCATTATTTGGGTTTTTACAGTCAGCTTGGAAGTTTCATTTAATTTTATTAGCAGCTTAAGTAATAAGCTTTATGATATTTGTACATGTATTTCAATACCAAGAAAACTGTGAAATTTAACAGTTTAGTTAACAATTAATCCTTTTCACAGCTCAGTGCATTGGTTTCATTCCTGCCTTTGTTTAATCAGTGCAAATATTATTTCTTTTTTCGGAAAGGCTATTGAGTAAGTCTTTGAATGATTATGTTTAAACAATTAATTGCAAAGGAAGGGCAGAAATCGATATGGTCATTTATTATGCAATCCTCGGTAACAAAACCTTTTTTCTTAACTCTGAACTCTTTACCAAATGTCAAGATTGTAGACTTGTACAAATTGAAGGCATTTGCAGAGGACAAAATTAATTTGACTGAAAATTTGAATTTGATTTGGGAACGGTAGAAAACATTGTGGAAAAAGGAGAAAATGCTGGTTACCAGCATTTTCTCCTTTTACCACAATGTTTTCAAAAGGCTTCTTTCAAAAGTTCATTAAAAGTCGTGATAGTACGGTAAAGAGTTAACTAGAAGGCAAAATTTTCAAATTATCTGTAGTGGAGCCCTGATAGCTCATTGGGTAATGTTCTGGACATGAGAACATGTGGTTGGAGGTTCGATCCCTAGCTCGGCCATTTTTTTTTCTTTGTAACAAAATTCATTCTCTCTGACTATTGTTTTGACAATGATTATTGGGGGAAGCACCTAGTGGCTTGGAAAAAGATATCAAGGGAACCATGGATAGGTGTATTGGCCACCACAAATTAACTGAAACGATGTTGAAAATGGCATCGAACACCATACAAGTAGTGAATCAATCAATCAGTAATCCTTTCTTAGATAGTATTTTCAAATCATCTATACTTGAGCCCTGGTTTTCCCCTTTTCCCACATTGTTTAACTCTTTACCAAACAACAAAATTTTAGATTGGTCCAAAATGAAAGCATTTGCAGACGACAAAATAAATGTTACTACAGAGTTGAAATTTGTTTAAGGAAGGGGAGAAAACATTGTGGGAAAAGGAGAAAATGCTGGTAACCAGCATTTTCTCCTTTTCCCACAATGTTTTCAAAAGGCTTCTTTCACATAGGTGTTAAAAGTTGGGATTGTGTGGTAAAGGGTTAATACTCTTCCATAGTCAAGTTTCCATTTTTCAGTCACATTTATGCTAACGTCTGCAAAATGCTTTCAATTTGGACCAGACTAAGATTTTGTCATTTGGCAAAGACTTATTATTCCCATGCCATGCACAGGAGATTATGAGACCAGACAACAAAACTTTGGAAACATCAAAGCACTTGCAGACGACAAATTAACCTATTGCTCTTTTGATTTTGTCTTTGACATGGTAAAAAAAACTTTGGGAAAAAGAGATTTTTTTTTTGTAACCAGTATCTTTTTCCTTTCCTAGCAATTCTTTTTTAAATTTTTGCATTGTAGGATTGTAAACTCTATACCAAACAACAAGTTTTAGATTGGTCCCAATTGAAAGCATTTGAAGACAGATGAACTCATTACCACACAATCCTAACCCTTAACGACCCTGAGGATAGAGGCTTTTGAAAACATTGTGGGAAAAGGAGAAAATGCTGGTAACCAGCATTTTCTCCTTTCCCCACAGTGTTTTCTGCTTTATGAAGGACAAACTCTGCCATTTGAGCCATCTTAAATTTGTCGTCTGCAAATGCTTTCAATTTGCACCAGTCTGTAATTTTGTCGTTTGGTAAAGAGTTAAATGGGGCTCAAAAAGTGAAACTGACAAAATGTAGGAAGCCAGCATTTTCTCCGTTTTCCACATTACTTTCAAAAGGCTCCTGTACAAACAATATTTTCATTTCTTTTTATTGCATGATTGTTAACCCTTAATCCCTTATCCTACTAAATAACTAAAACAAAATTTTCAATTCTGATATAAAATACCAAATTTTGCTACATGACTGTAGTTCAAAGGTAACTTTGGGAAGAAAATTATTTCCATACTGTACAGCATACGGTAGGTCCAAGATCAAACTGCAAGTTTTGTGCAGTCTGACCTTGATCTACACTATCAGCTAAAGGTCAATGAGTCACGCTTATCATCCAAAATGTTTAAATATGGGATTGTGTGAGATTGAGGTTTATGGTAGTTGAAAATGCAAATGCATTTTTATTGCCAGTAGGATTTGGCAAACCTCATTGGCCAATCCTTTTCTCCAAACCTTTAGTATATGATCTGCAGTTTTTGATGACACATTTGAAAAAGGCCTTTGAAAACATTGAGGAAAAAGGAGAAAATGCTGGTTACCAGCATCTTCTCCTTGCCCCTCAATGTTTTCTGCCTTTTTCAAACACAAAAGCTGTAATCGTAGGCTTTTAGCCACATTCTAGTAGTAGCAGGCAATAACTCTCAATTTGGGCTGGTTTGGAATTTTGTCGTTTTGGTACTTACTTTTGGTAAAACGCAATTTTGACCCAGGTTAAAGTCTTTGAGGCATTTGTAGACGACAAAGGTAGATCAAGCAATGAATTTTGTCTACAATCGGAAGTAAACATTGTAGAAAAGGTTACCAGCTGGTAACTACAAGCAATTTCTCCTTTTTCCACAATGTTTTCTACCCTCCTAACCCATTACCATACAATCCCTACTTTTGACACCCCCCCCCCCCCCCCCCCCCCCCCCCCCAAGAAAGAAGACTTGAAAAACACTGTGGGAAAAGGAGAAAATGCTGGATCCAGCATTTTCTCCTTTTCCCACAGTGTTTTCGACCCTTCCCAGAACAAATATCAATTTTTCAGTCACGTTTATTTTGTCATCTGCAAATGCTTCCAATTTGAACTAGTCTAAAATTTTGTTGTGTGGTAAAGAGTTAAGAAAAATTGCACTATTTGAGCCACATTAAAATGCTTTCAATTTGGACAAGGCTAAATAGATTTGTCTGGTAAAGGGTTAATGATCTGTCAGTGTAAAGTTTTTGACAACACTGTATAAAAGGGAAGAATGGGCCTTACAAAAAATGTTACCAAGTTTTCCTTATTATTTCTTCATTTCATGATGTTGGTGTCTGTAGTTTTTGTTCTTTTTTTTTACAAAGTAGATCATATGTCTCGAAGCATTTTGGATGCAATGGTTTATGGGAAATATGCATGTCACACCCAGGTGTTATACAAACTGTGCAATAAAGCACACAAACTACAGCCCATATCAACGTTAATTTTTATTAACCCGTCACCTACACTTACAACATATGTCAAAGTTCTTGTAAAACTTATACTTTGTTACAATAGTGCTAGTTTCCATTATTTTCTTCCTTTACCACAATGTTTTTGAAGCCTTCTACCTCAGGATAGCACAGGACTGTGTAGTACATGGTTAACCCTCATCCTGCTAGATAAGTGGTATGAAATTTTTGAGCCGATTATAAAAGTAAAAATTTTGCTATTTCAAAGGTGTTCTTGTGGGCACAATATGTCTTTATAGGACATGTAGGTTAAAGATCAGACTGGACAGAATGTGCAGTCTGAATTCTGTGCATTCTGATCTTGATGTACACTGTCCTAAAAAAGGTTAACTCATTACCAAACAACAATATTTTCGGATTTTCGAAATTGAAAGCATTTGCAGAGGACAAGACAAAAGAAATTTGTTTTGTAAAGGGTAGAAAACTTTGTGGGACAAGGAGAAAATGCTGGTTACCAGCATTTTCTCCTTTTCCCACTATGTTTTCTAAAGGCTTCTTTCAGGGTCGTCAAAAGTACCGGTAGGTATTGTGTGGTAATGGGTTAAATTATTTGTCTTTCAAATCTGTACACAAAGTAATGGGCTGAGCAGTCTGCGTAAAATGAAGTAAAGAATGTGTGTTCAAAAAACTTGACATGTAGGGCTGAATATTGCCTGGAGGAAGAAAAACTTGATTTTAAAAGAAAAATAAAACTTGACAGCCTTTGTAGATAGAGATGCCAAAATTAGCACTTAGTTTTTAATGAAATAATTATCTAATTGATGATCAGCAGTGATTGGTAAAAGATGCAAATTTGCAACCTTTTAAGTTTGTACTTAATGATTATTATCAATGTATGTTTTTGTTCAAATAAGCCTTTTCTTTCTTACTTGTTCTTTGCTTTCAGTGATTGCTACGAAGGATGGCCATGGTCAAGACACTGTAGACACCCAGTCAGCTCCTGTTGGATTGCTAATTACTTTTCTTAGGTACAACTTTTTGTTGATCAGATTTATGTAGTACCTTGTCTAAGGACACACCTATTTGACAAAGCAGCCCATTTTCATAGAAGTTTACTGTTACCGAATAGCCTGCAATACATAAAAAGGGGCATTCGGATATTTCCATAAAGTATTGTCTCGGATAAGCCTGTGCAATCCTCGCAGGCTATTCTGAAAGTACCCTTTCTGTTTTTACATAATTTTCTGTTTTGCTGTGTTACCAAATGGCCTGCCATGCGTGAAACGGGACATTTTGACATTTACATAAAGTATTGTCTTGGATCAGCCTGTGCAATCTGTGCTGGCTATTCCGAAACTACACTGTCCGTTTTTACGTAATTTTCTGTTTTGTGCAAGTCTATTGAAGAACGAAATCTAATGTCTTCTTAGAATTAGCCTGCACAGATTGCGTAGGCCTATCAGAGATGACCGTCTATGCAAATGTCTTAACCCATTACCACACAATCCCTACTTTTGACAACCCTGAGAAAGAAGTCTTTAGAAAACCTTGTGGGAAAAGGAGAAAATGCTGGTTACCAGCATTTTCTCCTTTTCCCACAATGTTTTCTACCCTTCACAAAACAAATTTCAAAATTTCCATCGCCTTTATTTTGTCGTCTGCAAATGCTTTCGGTTTGGACAAACCTAAAATTTTGTTGTCTGGTAATGAGGTAATGCCTCTTTTTCACTTGTTGCAAGCCAGTTGGTTGTCAGACAGAAAGTCTACTTAACTTTAGATGGAACATGTGCAAGCAAGTTTGTATCTTTTACCAGACTGTCCTATATTTTAAGAAACTTGAGGAGAAACGGTTTTAACTCTTTATTTAACCCATTACCACACAAGAAATATTTAGACTTGTCCAAATTCAAAGCATTTGCAGACGACAAAATAAATGTGACTGAAAAATTGAAATTTGTTTTGGGAAGGGTAGAAAACACTGTGGGAAATGGAGAAAATGCTGGTTACCAACATTTTCTCCTTTTCCCACAGGGTTTTCAAAAGGCTTCTTTCTCAGGGGCGTCAAAAGTCGGGATTGAGTGGTAATGGGTTAACCTTTTGAAAATGTTTTGTGAAAAGAAGAAAATGCTGGAAACCAGCATTTTCTTCTTTTCCCACAATGTTTTCACCTCTTTCAAATGATAATTGCACCATTTGAGCCTTGGTGAAATTATCAGCTGCTCAACATCCAAACTGAAAGCATCTGTCGACGACAAATTCATTGTGGGTCAAATTATAGTTTTGTGTTTGAAAAAGTAGAAACTATTGCGGGAAAAAGGAGAAAATGCTGATTACTAGCGTCTGTTCCTTTCTCCAAAATGTTTTCAAAAGTTTTTTTTTTTCTCCAGTGCTGTTCAAGGATGGTAAACGATTAAGTGTATGTTGACAGGGGCTGTAATCAGATAAGAAAAATTTAATAGTGTTAATAGTAGCTGTAAGTCATTATTAAAATTTATCAATGATCCAATGGATGAATGGATGAATGAAACCTACACTTTACACTTGACCGAGTTACCCTTTTGCTTAACTCATTACCAGGTGACAAAATTTTAGATTTGACCAAATCGAAAGCATTTGCAGACAACAAAACAAAAGTGACTGATAATTCAAAATTTGTTTTGTGAAGGGTAGAAAACGCTGTGGGAAAAGGAGAAAATGCTGGTTACCAGTATTTTCTCCTTTTCCCACAATGTTTTCTAAAGGTTTCATTCTCAGGGTCGTCAAAAGTAAGGATTGTGTGGTAATGGGTTAACCATATCAATATTAAGTGAACCGATCCTTGGCTAGGCCTATTTCTTTCTGAGGATTAATGATACTCATTGGAATATCGGTTCATTCCCCTCCCACTGAATACCAGAATTTCCTCCTTTTTCTGGCAATGTTTTGTAAAAGCTCTCATTTATAGGGTTGTCATAACCCTTTACCACACAATCCTGAGGTTGAACGACTCATCAGAAGAAAGGTTTTGAAAACATTGGGGGAAAAGAAGAAAATGCTGGCATTTTCTTCTTTTCCCACGTTTTCTATTATTCCCCCAAAACAAATTTAGATTCTTGAATCAAATTTATTTTGTCATCTGCAAATGCTTTCAAAATGGACTGATCTAACAATTTGTGGTTTGGTACAGAAATCACACAGGATTGTTTAGCCCATTACCACACAATCCCTACTTTTGGCGCCCCTGAGAAAGAGGCCCTTTGAAAACACTGTGGGAAAAGGAGAAAATGCTGGTAACCAGCATTTTCTCCTTTTCCCACAGTGTTTTCTACCCTTCCCAGAACAAATTTCAATTTTTCAGTCACCTTTATTTTGTCGTCTGCAAATGCTTTCAATTTGGACCAGTTTAAAATTTTCTCGTGTGGTAATGGGTTAATAAAGGGAAACAGTAATCTCCAATCCTAGTCAGTCAGTCAGTCAGCCAGCCAATATTACCCTTTACCAAACAATAAAAATTTAGACTAGTCCAAATTTAAAGCATTAAAAATTTTGCAGACGACAAATTAAGAAAAGTGTAAAATCAAGGTATTTATCTTTCATAGGATAATAGACATTGTTGAAAAAGGAGAAAATGTTGGTTACCAACATTTTCTCCTTTTCCCATAATATTTTCCAAAGTCTTCCTCCTGTGGGTTGTCGAAACCTTTACCACTTAACCCATTACCAAACAACAAAATTTTTACCTTGTCTAGATTGAAAGCAGTTGTAGAGGACAATTTTAGTGTTGCTCAAATGATGTAATTTTTCTTTGATAGAGTAGAAAACATCGTAGGAAAAGGAGATAATGCTAGTTACCAGCATTTTCTTCTTTTCCGACAATGTTTTCAAAAGGCCTCTTTTCCAGGAGGAGCGTCAAAAGTCAACATTTTTTGGTAAAGGGATAACTGTGTTTTCACTGCCTTAGTTAGTAAACCTTTAGAAAACATCATGACAAAAGGAGAAAATGCTGGTAACCAGCATTTTGTCCTTTTCCCACAATGTTTTATATCCTTCCAAAAACAGATTGTATCATTTGAGTCACATTTTTTCTTTTGGTCATCTTCAAATGCTTTGAATTTTGACAAGTCTAAAAATTTTGTAGTTTGGTAAAGGGTTAAAGATCAGGGATTGTTATACATGTGGTGAAGGGTGATATAAAGGCTTGCTTACTGAAGCAGTTACCGCCCTAGACACAACAAATATTCATACAATGTATTCGTATAATGTCAATGGTGAACAGTGTGTGAGAGAAACAGGGATAATAATATTAGTGATAATACTGTGACTGTCATAGTTTAGCATAGACTGTATTACAGGAGTGATTCATGAGGTAAATTTTGTGTTTATATTCAACTCTTTACCAACCAACAAATTTTGGATAAGTCCAAATTGAATACATTTGCTGACTACAAAATAAACGCAACTGAAACATTCTGGGAAAAGGAGGAAATGCTGGTTACCAACATTTTCTCCTTTTCCAACAAAGTCTTAAGAAAAGGCTTCTTTCATATGGGTGTTAAAAGTAGGGATTGTGTGGTAAAAACAAAATTTTAGACTAGACCAAAATTCAAAGCATTTGTCAATGACAAAGTTAAGGTGGGTCAAAAATGAATCTTGTTAAGAGAAGGCTAGAAATCATTGTGTGAAAAAGGAGAAAATGCTGGTTTCCAGCATTTTCTCCTCCCACAATGATTTCAGAAGCTCTTTTTTTCATATAGGTTAAAATTCGGGATTGTTTGGTTTAGGGTAAACTTCTAGTCTCAAAAATGAGACACCCGAGTGATCTTTTTCATATTTGGATATTTACTGTACACCGACCGCCCAGTCGAAAAGTAACATCGCCTTTGGGGACAGTTATCTGTACTAGGTAAACTTCTTACCAATCAACGAAATTCTTGAATCATTCAAACTTGCCGGCGTTTGCAGACGACAAATTAAATGGGATTCTTAAAATTTCTTGAATTTTGTCATAATTCAGTCTGCAGTCATTGGGCGTATTCCTTTCGCTACTTTGAACACTCAGAACATGTTCTAGATCAATGGAGTATTTTGGATAACTGTGCCATGTTCTTCAGAACATGTTCTGACTGTCCTAATGCAATGTAGCACACCTACTGAGTGGTGGCTAGGTGATACAAGATGGCTGAAAGACAGCCAGTTCTTCATGGCCAAATTTGCAATTGTCTTTTTTACGATAATATGATCATGAATAGGGGCATTGTAGACTTAGTACAGATAACTGTCCCCAAAGGCAATGTTACTTTTTGACTGGTCGCCTCTGGTATGGTGCACAGTAAATGTCCAAATATGAAAAAGATCACCGGAGCGTCTCATTATTGAGACTAATTGTAGACTCAGCTCTACTCCCTTTCCGCAGCTAATGATATCCTCAACTAAAACAGCTGACAGTATCTGTTGCAACAGTCATCATGGCAATGTACTTACTTTTCGATATGCTTTAGAATAATGTTCCAAATATGCCCCGTTCAGAACATACTTTCTGAACAGTGTATTGTGTTCTGATATATTAGTTTCACACATTCTAGAACAGCATTCCAGAACGCAGAACATTGTGCCAGAACAGGTGAAAGGAATACGCCCAGACTGCCAGTGTGATTGCAGAGGTAAATATGCTGAATGACAAAATTCTAGAATCATTCAAATTGAAAGCATTTGCAGATGATGGATGTGATATAAAGCACAGGGATTATAATAAAACACCTGTTATTGTCAAGTTTAAAGAGTTTAAAGAGTGATTGTAGAGCTAAATACTTTACTAAACAACAAAATATTAAAATCGTTCAAATTGCAAGCTTTTACAGACGAAAAATTTAATGTCATTGAAAAAACAGCATCATCTCCCGCTAGATGGCATTCTATAAATACTCATCTATCTAATTTGGGCATCCTGGGTACAGAGCCGAACCACTTTCCTACGCGGCAACCGTTACTTTGAATTTCAAATCAAAATGAACATGTACTCAATAAAATGCTAGGTATGCGTGCAATTCACTCAGCTATGATCGGCAGTTTAGAGAAATCTGGAGCTAAAGCAGGTCTCATTTCTCCTCAAACGTATTGATAAAAGCTATTTTTAACATTGCTACTTTATAGAGCGTAATATTACAGTCGGCCCGCTTTCGGGGCTAGTGATGTGTCATATAAGACAGTTGAATCTTCGAAGAATATGACATGCGCAGACAACGGAAATAACAGGGATATTTTGTGACAGTTTAGCCTATTGAAATAACAGGGATAATATTTTGTGATAGTATAGCCTATTCAAATAACAGGGATATTGTTCTGTGATCGTATAGCCTATGTATAGCGAATGTGGTTACGGCAAGATATCGGCTACAACGTAAAAATAGTCAAGGCCCCCAACATAAATTTCCCACCTTACAACGAGGTCCATTGATGAAATACATCATCTGCATTAGTTTGTCACCATGCAATAATTATCGTATTAACTGTCTAACATTACACTATTGTCACGTTTTGGATATGTTTGAGCTACGGGCTAAATTGATTCGTAGGTGATTAAATATTATCACACATTTTTAGCAGTTTATACATGTAGCTTATTACTGACCAGTTCTGATGGATGAAATGAAAACTTTATGCCGGTTCTTTGAGAGCGAGTCGGACATAGATCAGAGCACATTTTCAAACTTAGAGATTATTGAAAAATTACTGGAGAATAAAATAAAAATAAAGGCAATTTAGAATAACAGCATTCTTCAAATAAATGTATATTTTATCTTTAAAATGCTAACATTAGTGTTCAAATACCTCGTAAATACATATAATACATTGTACAGTAGATCGATAGAGTTATCTGTCTTTGTACACTCTTCAAAAAGAAAGTAATTAGCTACTTCCGGTGTAAACGAAAGTAAACAGTATGAAAGTCTGTATCCTTACTTATCCTTACGATGTTTTATTTCTGATTTGGTTATAACGAGACCCGGTTACAACGAGGTAATACTTCTTGTCCTCGCGATCTCGCTGTATCCGGAGTGCACTGTATTAGGCTAAGTACTGATAACAGAAGCATGGATGGGTGCACTGGCTGCGTGGGTATAACTGAAAAAATGTTGAAAATGATGTTAAGTACAATGCAATCAATTATAAAACTTTCTTTGTAGAATTGTGGCAATATTACTAATAGGTATTTTATGTTGAGATGTAAAGGATGAAACTAATGGTGCCAGACTATGTTAACTCTTTACCAAAAAACAAAACTGTAGACATGTCCAAATTCAAAGCAACTGCGGATGCATCCATGTAGGAAGCATTTCAAGATTGGGGGGGGGGCTAACTTTGAAATATTGAGAATTTTTGCACGCTTGTTGCATTGCGATAAAAACTCATATTTCATTTACTATGATTTTCAAAATTATTGGGGGGAGGGGGGGTGCTGATGCCCCCCCTAGCCACCCCCTGTTCCTACGGGCCTGAGAATGACAACATGAATGTGGCTCATTAGTTGAAATTTGTTTTTGGGAAGAGTAGAAAACATTGTGGGAAAAGGAGAAAGTGCTGGTTAGCAGCATTTTCTTCTTTTCGAACAATGTTTTCAAAAGATTTCTTTTTCAGGGTTGTCAAAAGCCGGCATTGTGTGGTAAAGGATTAACTCTTAGGGGGATTAGTGCGTCTTGAGAACCTTTTACGGACAGTATAGATCAAGATGCATGGAACCTGCAGTCTGATCTTGGATCTACTCTGTCCATTTAGAATATAGTTTTTTCTTAAAAAAGAGTTTGCAATAGCATTATTGCAGTTTTCACTATTAGCTTGAAAGTTTTGTTCAGCAGGATAACTCATTACCAAACCACAAAATTTGAAACTGGTTCAAACTTGCAGATGACAAACTGAACATAACTCAAAAATTTAAATTTGTTTCCAGAAGAGTAGAAAACATTGTGGGAAAAGGAGAAAATGCTCAGGTTACCAGCATTTTCTCATTTTCCCACAATGGCTTCTATCTCAGGATCCTAAAATCCAGGGATTGTTTGGTAGAGGGTTTATGGTATTTTGGTATTTTGTATCAAGATGTGAAGGATGAAATTAATCGTGCCTGACGGTGTTAACACCCACAAGAAATAGATTTGGTCACATGATATTGTGGACTACTTTCACTTGCCAAAATTTTTTGTTTGGAATTTGGCAGGTTTATCCTGTTACTTTTTGTATCATCATATAAAAAGTTGTTGGGGGATTCAGGGTTTTTCCTCAGCTTTAAAAATTCGGGGTCATTGTAACCCCTTGCCTCATTAGTTGAGGGTCATTTCTTTAACTTACGGGTCAAAATAGAAGGGTATTCTCGTCATCAAGCATGGATTACAATGTATTTCACCTGTAAAACCCAAAGGAGTAAAGTCTGTAAGTCAATTCTGACGGAAAGCTCAATTTCACTTTTTGATAGATGAAACATTTTCCTTTGAATTGCTGCTTCACATGGCTTTATCGGCAGCTTTAGGAATCAGACGATGAAAAGAGTGCTGCAGCTTACTCTGTCATGATATTATTTTCCGTGAACAGCACAATCTTGTGATGTATACTGTTAGCTAATGGAAGTCGCATAAAATAAGCAATGAAATACAGAGTACTTGAGCAAAACTTTGACTGGGCCCATGTTTACGACATGTACTTTTTGGCAAAAATAATGTGTAAACCAGTCTTATTCTGTAAATCAGTTAATGGAAAAACACTCATCTCTAAAATAAAAGTTGCCCGCCTGGGTGGCTCAGTGGTGAGCGTGTCGGACTCATGACCTGGTGGTTGTGAGTTCGATACCCCGTGAGGCGAACTTTCTTTTTGGCGTATTTTCACCTCTCACCTCTGCTGAACCATGTGAGAAAAGTATTCGGTGGCTTTGGAAAGAAAATTGTGTAAATACTGGTGTGAGAAAGCCAGGAAACACCTGTGCCTCACCGACCAACATGATATGACCTTAGTTGTTAAAGCGGCGTTAAAACCCAAGACAACCTACCAACTAAAATAAAAGTTAAAGTTAAAAAAAAGAATGGTGTTTGTGTGATACTGAAGCAATAGTTGACTTAGATTTGTGACGCTTTATTCAATTTTCCCTTGATGATTTAGACTTTGTAAAGTTACTTCACTGATGATGCACTGTCATTTATTTTTGAGGTCATTTTGAGTTAAATCGACTGTCAATGACACAAGATTTATGAGTCATGGAAAACCCTGCGGGATTGCTTTTGTGAAAAATACAAATCAGCCATACCCTGTGAAAAGGGGCCTAACTCTTTCCCAGTCAACAAAATTTTAGCCTTGTGTAAATTGAAAGCATTAGCTGACGACACTTTCAATGAGATTCAAATCGTGCAATTTTTCTTTGATAGGGTAGAAAACATTAAAGGGAAAAAGGAGAAAATGCTGGTCACCAGCATTTTCTCCTTTTCCCACAATGTTTTCAAAAGATTTTTTTTCAAGTGTCGATTAAAGTCGACACTGTGTGGTAATGCATCTGTATTCATCCAAGTAAGCTTGTGCAGTCCTCAGAGGCTGATATGGGTAGAAACTTTTTACTATTTTTATCATTTCTTCATGTTGAAGAACTACTCTATCTTCAGATCCAGTCAGTCAATAGTGAGATGTTTTTAGTGATGCTTCTTTTCATATTTGGTATTTTGATTTTAACTCTTCACCTGACAATCCTGACTTTTAGCGACCCTGAGAAAGAAGCCTTTTGAAAACATTATGGTAACCAGCATTTTCTCCTTTTCCCACAATGTTTTCTAATCTATCAAAGGAAAATTGCACCTATTCAGTCACACTGAAAATATTGTCTGCAAATGCCTTCAATTTGGACAGGCCTGCAATTTTGTCGTTAACCCATTACCACACAGTCCCTACTTTTGACGACCTTGAGAAAGAAGTTTGTATAAAACATTGTGGGAAAAGGAGAAAATGCTGGTAACCAGCATTTTCTCCTTTTCCTACAATGTTATCTACCCCACACAAAACAAATTTCAAATTTTCAGTCACTTTTATTTTGTCGTCTGCAAATGCTTTCTGTTTGGACAAGCATAAAATATTGTTGTTTGGTAATGAGTTAGTGGTAAAGAGTTAATGTGAAGATGGCGTTAACCCTTTACCACACAATCAGGACTTTTAATGACCTTGGGAAAGAGGCATTTTCTCCTTTTACCCACAACTTTCTCTACCCATCGACAAAAAAAATCACCATTTTAGCAACAGTTACTTTGTCATCTGCAAATGCTTTCAATTTCGACCAGTGTAAAACTGCTGTCGTTTGGTAAAGAGTTGAACAACATACTTATGACCAATCAACCAATCTACAATTCTCTGGTTAAGTGCAAATTATGGAAGAAGTATATGAATCGGGAATATTTGCCTTTTCCGCAATACTATACATGCGCGGATCAAGATATCTTTCTCAGGGGGGGTCCCACCGAAAACGCACTCATCTTACTATATGATACCTTGATTTCCGGATTTCAGTGTATGTACGAGTAAGCCGTTTACAAGAAAAGTCAACGTTTCCAGTTCTAAACATGAGGAGGTCTCCACTTTTTTTAAATTTATACCTATATTTTACATAAATTCTGTGCAATATCAAACCAGTCCCATTCACGAATCTGATAACCACTTTTTTGCCAAAATTCCAGGGGGGGTCCGGACCCCCGGTCCCCCCCTCTGGATCCGCCCTTGCTATATACATTGCTATATATGCATATGGAATAGAGTTTTCTTGACATATCGTCAATGTGCTTCCAAAACCTCGTAACTACAGCGTGTAACAAGCATGTAGTTTGCTATAACAAGCATGTACATTGCTATATATGCATATGGAATCGAGTTTTCTTGACATATCGTCGATGTGCTTCCAAAACCTCTTAACTACAGCTTGTAACAAGCTGTAGTTAAGAGGTTTTGGAAGCACACCGACAGTATATTTTTTGTATGGGAATATTTGTGTGTTCATGTCACTCATAATTTGTTAGTAAACTTTACAGTTTGGTAAAATACACGACCAGAAAAGTTTGCAAATGTTTTCAGATTCACCAAATTGAACAAATTTCCACATTGCAAAACTTTCCATATACACTGCAGTTCATTGTCTTCATTCGCTCCTGATATAGCCCAGTTAGAGTTCATTACAGTTTATTGTGAGGTTCTAATTAGATATCTAAACCACCTTCATTAGCCCCTTCCTGTGCTCTTCTCTCAGATGGTGTTTTTCCCCATAACCCATTACCGTGCAGTCCCACATTTTAATAATTGGTAGAAAGAGCTATTTGAAAACATTGTGTGGAAAAAGGAAAAAATGCTGGTAACCAGCATTTTCTCCTTTTCCCACACAATATTTTCTACCCTACCACAGACTGGAATCATCATTTTAGCAACATTTAACTTGTTGTCTACAAATGCTTGCATTTCAGTCCAAAATTTTGTCTTTTTGTAAAGGAATAAAAAAAAGATGACCTTGCCCAAACTTTGTGATGGATTCAGGACTTGGTGTCATCTATAAACATGTTGTAAGATCTGTAAGAAAATGGCAGAAATTGCAGACATTTCAGCAATCCAGATTTTATCAACTTGTAATGTTGACATGACACACACTCTCTTGTGAATATGCTGTAGAATGAAGGACAGGATGTTACTGGTTCCCTGTAGATTTTCTGCTTCATGGATTTCTAGAACTGCTAATTTGTCACTCCCATCAAAACTTCCTAGCTGAACCCTTTATCACAAAATGTTGACTTTAAAAGACCCTTGGAAAACAGCGGTTTGAAAATAATATATTTATTAATGTTTTCTACCCTATCCAAGAAAAATCTCAAGATTTGAGGGTCATTAAAATTGTCGTCTTCAAATGCTTTCAATAAAAATTGTGTTGTCTGGTAAAGGGTTAACCAGTACCAAAGAACAAAGTGTTAGACTGGTACAAATTAAAGCATTTGCAAACAGCACAGTAAATGTAATCGAAAACTTAAAATTTGTTTTGGGAAGGGTAGAAAACATTGTGGGGAAGAGTGAAAATGCTCATAGGGGTAACTTCTATTACGCACACCACACA
This sequence comes from Tridacna crocea, assembly GCA_943736015.1. Lineage (NCBI taxonomy): Eukaryota > Metazoa > Mollusca > Bivalvia > Cardiida > Cardiidae > Tridacna > Tridacna crocea. The sequence continues at coordinate 31,802,398 of OX031069.1, forward strand.
CATGTATGCATAATGTAAAAAAAATTGAGAATAGATCGTAGGTTGCCTCTTTTCGTGTATTTTTCAATGTGAAAAGGAGAAAATGCTGGTAACCAGCATTATCTTCTTTTCCACAATATTTTTTTGTCTTTTCAAATACATGTTTCATCATTTTAGCCACATTTGTCATCTGCAACGGCTTTCAACTTTGATAAGTCAAAAATTTTATGGTTTGATAAAGGGTAAAGATATCTTTGTTTTATTCTGGATATACAGTCATTATCTCCTGCTAGATGGCATTCTATAAAAGTATCCTCTATAAATACTCATCTATCTAATATGGACATCCTGGGTATAGAACCGAACCACTTTCCTACGCGACAACCGTTAGTTTAAATTTAAAACTAACTTAAAGGTTTACTCAATAAAATGCTACCTCGTGCAATTCACTCAGCTATGATCAGCAGTTTAGAGAAATCTGGAGCTAAAGCAGGTCTCATTTCTCCTCAAACGTATTGATAAAAGCTATTTTCAACATTGCTACTTTAAAGAGCGTAAAATTACAGTCAACCCGCTTGCGGGGCTAGCGATGCGTCATATAAGACAGTCGAATCTTCGAAGAATATGACATGCGCAGACAACGTGATATACAGTAGGAAGAAAAATAATTTTCTGTTAGCTGAGAAATGTGCTCAATCAATCTGAAGGAAAAGGATCAGTGTCATGATAAAAGATTGAAATTCTTGCTGCATTGCACAGGTCTATCAGATACCATATTTCATGTCATTTTGCTTATTTATAAAAAGATGGACAGATAACATCTGCTCTGCTTTATTTCATTGCCACCTACTTCTGAAATATGCTCACAGTCTTACCCTTTGCCCAGAGTCTTAACTCTTTGCCAAACAACGAAATTTTAGACTGGTCCAAATTGAAAGCATTTGCAGACGACAAAATTAAATTGACTCAAAAATTGAAATTTGTTTTGGGAGGGTAGAAAACACTGTGGGAAAAGGAGAAAATGCTGGTTTCCAGCATTTTCTCCTTTTCCCACAATGTTTTCATAGGGCTTCTCTTTTCAAGGTTGTGAAAACTAGGGATTGTTTGGGAAAGGTTAAACACTACCACAGTCTCAACTTTTAACTACCCTGAGAAAGGGACCTTTTGAAAACATTGTGGAGAAAGGAGAAAATGCTGGTAACCAGCATTTTCTCCTTTTCCCACAATGTTTTCTATTCTTTCCAATTCAAATTTCCATTTTTTGGTCAAAGTTATTTGGTCTTCTGCAAATGCTTTCAATTTGGGACTGGCCTAAAATTTTGTTGTCTGGTAAAGAGTTAATGATTAACCTGCTTGAAAAATGAAATCAAAATAAATTTACATAAAAAATGAAATTAAACTAAATTTACATTTAAGCGGAACATATCAAAGTTGGTAAGAATAGCCGTAAGTTTCCCATGTCAAAGTTATTCTTTAGGGAAAAACGAAATGTTAATGGGCAGTGTAGATCTTAGATCAAACTACAATTCATGTAAACAAAAGCAAAGAAAAGAGAAGAAAAAGATAATATAGATATTGGGGGAACTGACAAAAGCCCACTGGGACAAAAGCCCACTAGGACAGAAGCCCACTGGGACAAAAGCTCACTAGGACAGAAGCCCACTAGGACAAAAGTCCACTAGGACAAAAGCCCACTGGACAAAAGCCCACTGCTAATTTTGACAGGGAGGACAAAAGCCCACTACTTATAAAAATTTTTTAGAAACTCATGTTTTTATCATTTTTGTAAGAAAAAAGACATTATGGATTGAATGATCAGAATGATCAAATTGTCTTTCTTTCTTCTCAGTGCTTAATTCTCTGCAACATTTCCCATACTTATAACAATTATGTGAAAGAAGACTTTTAAAAAAAAAGTGTGAGAATAGCAGAAAATGCTTGACTTTTGAAAACAACGTGAGAGAAGGAGAGAATGCTCCTAATCAGCATTTTCCGCTTTTCACATGTTGTCTACTCTTCTAAAGTCCATCACATATACAATTTTTTTAAATTCAATACACGATTATAACTAAAAGTGGACTCTTGTCCTTGTGGGCTTTTGTCCCAGTGGGCTTTTGTCCTACATTCTGATATTTGGCAATATTGAAGCTTTCTCCATCACAAAAGAATAAATAAATACCAGGAAAGCATGGATAGGTGCACTGGCTGCAAAGGTCTTTACCAAACTCTTTACCAAACAACAAAATTATAGACTTGTACAAATTGAAAGCATTTGCAAAAGACAAAAAAAAAATGTGGCTCAAAAATTGAAATTTGTTTTGAAAAGGGTAGAAAATATTGTGGGTAAAGGAGTAAATGCTGGTTACCAGCATTTTCTCCTTTTCCTACAATGTTTGCAAAATACTTCTTTCTCAGGGTTGATAAAAGATGGGATAGCGTGTGGTAAGGAGTTAAAAAGTTAAAAAATTTCTCATCTTAAAAGCATTAGATTTTGTAGGCAAAAATTTACATGATTCAAGGAATGGAACTATGCTTTGAATATGTAATTATGTTGATCTGTAATAATGTGGGAAAAAGTAACCAGTTTTCGTTTTCCCACAAGATGTTCAAAAGGCCTTTTTTCTCCAGGGTTATTGTGACGGTTTGGGATCAGGAAATGGCTAATTGCTGTAGTAGCTTTGTGCCAGTGTTTGGTGCCAAGGAATGCCTTGTATGTCGAGTGCACCATGTGTGGGCTTATTCATGGATCAGAAATGTTTTTAACCCTTTACCAAATGACATATTTTTGGACTGGACCAAATTGAAAGGATTTGCAGACTACAAATTTAAAGTTGCTAAAAAGGTGATTTCTGTCTTTGGTAGGATAGAAAACAATATGGGCATAGGAGAAAATGCTGATTACCAGCATTTCGTTTCTTCCTCAGGGTCATTAAAAGTCGTGATTGTGTGTTAACTCATTACCACACAATCCCTACTTTTGATGCCCCTGAGAAAGAACCCTTTAGAAAACATTGTGATTTTCTTCATTTCCCACAATGTTTTCTACCCTTCACAAAACAGATTTCAAATTTTCGATCATTTTTATTTTGTCGTCTACAAATGCCTACAATTTGGACACGTCTAAATTTTGTTGTTTGGTAAAGAGTAAAGGGTTAACCTTGAGTCTTGAGTTAAATAACCGTGTTAAAAAAAGGTTTTTGAAAACATTATGGGATAAGCAGAAAAATGCTGGTTACCATTATTTTCTTTTTATCGTGCAATGTTTTGTCTATCTTTTCAAACAAAGATACTATCATTTGAAAAATGTTTTCAAATGTCATCCTTTTTACACAGTACAGTCAAATCGGAGTTAATAGCGGTCATACCTGAACAGCGGCCAATCTATCGACAACAGTCACTCGAATTCCCCCATGCAATTTCTTTCTTTAATTGCACTGTGCATAGCTTGATACTGTGAAATGCAGCCAGCAGTCACATTAATTGGTCAAAATAAACAGTATATCACACCTAAACATGGGTCAGCTGACACAATACACGACCTAATTTGTTGGATACGGAAAATCGATAATTAGCACTATACTGTAGTTATTGACGAAGTCAACTACACAATGTAAAAAGTGCAGACAATTACAGATTATACAACCCCTAAATTATGGGTAAATGACCAACAACTGTTGTTTATTTCCATGTTGATCTTTTAAGGATTAATGGCAATGAGAGTTTATCGGTATTTTTGCAGATGGGTAATTTGTTGTAATAATATGAAATTGAACATCACTTCAATCGAAGTTGTTTACACATTTAACTAAACTGAGAAGTCGGTGATTTTAAAAATGTGAATCTAATACTCCAAGGCGTTTAAGTATAAAGCAGTAGAAAGAGATTGAGTTAAAGAAGTTCCAGCCTAAATTTTGCCGGAATAGGCCAGATGTTTGCAGCTTGAAAATGACTCGAATGCTTTAGAATTTTAGTTCGACTCACACGAAAACGCTTGACTTGTCCAAATTGAAAGGATTCACAGACAACAATTTAGATTTCACGGCATGACAATTGGTTGGCAAAAACTTCCATGCTAATATTGTCCAAAAAAGACAGTAACAGAGTGCATGTTTCATTGTAGAACAAATCGTCGTGTTTCTGTATTTTTTTTAACAAAAGCTGGAATGTTTTGATTGAGCAACATGTAATTCTTTTAAGTTTTTACATGCTTTCTTGCAAGCCATGCTTTCTTGCAAACACTTTAGATGAAATACAGTAGCACATGAAACTTATGAGCACTGTTATTGTTAACTCTTTACCAAACAACAAATTTTGGGACTAGTCCAAATTGAAAGCATTTGCAGGCAACAAAATAAATGTGAATCAAAAATTGAAATTTGTTTTGGAAAGGGTAGAAAACATTGTGGGAAAAAGAGAGAATGCTGACTACCAGCATTTTCTCCTTTTCCCGCAATGCTTTCAAAGGCTTTCTCTCTTGGGGTCAAGTAGGCATTGTGTGGCAAAGAGTTAAATATAATGGAAAAGGAATGAAAAGGAAAATAAATCTTTTAAATAAAATCCTTTTATTCAGGTCTTTTTTTGTACCTAATGTGAGTCAGAAGTTCATTGTGATGTACAAAAGATGATTCAACAAGCTAGAACATCATACAATACTGTAAAGTACCAACAATAGTATAATAATAATGTGCGAGAAATAAGTACTGTGAACAGCAGCCAATCTGTATACAGCAGCCTATTTGGGCACATCCCTTGACTGGCTGCTGTACACAGATTTGACTGTATTTTGTACCCTTCCCGAAACAAATTTCAGTATTTGAGTCAAATTTATTTTGTTGTCTGCAAATGTTTTCAATTTGGACTAGTCTAAAATTTTGTTAACTCTTTACCAAAGGACAAAATTTTAGACCAGTCCAAATTGAAAGCACTGGCAGATGACAGATATAACATAATTAAAAAATTGAAATTTCATTCCCGCAAGGTAGAAAACATTGTGGGAAAAGAAGAAAATGCAGGTGACCAGCATTTTCTCCTTTTCCAACAATGTTTTATCAAGGTTTCTTTCACAGGGTCGTTAAAAGTCGGAATTGTGAGGTAAGGGTCGTAAAAACCAGGGATTGTATGGTAAAGAGTTGACTCTTTACCACAAGACAAAATTTTAGACTGGTTCAAATTGAAAGCATTTGCAGACGACAAAATAAAGGTGACTGAAAAATTGAAAATTGATTTGGGAAGGGTAGAAAATACTGTGGTTACCAGCATTTTCTCTTTTTCCTACAACGTTTTCAAAAAGGCTTCTCTCTCGGGGTCGTAAAAACCAGGGATTGTATGGTAAAGAGTTAAATACCAGCGTAGCATGTACAAGTAGCATACCATGTTTAAGCATCCACCAGGAAATAACTGAAAATGCTGGTTTTGAAGTCTTTTATCTTCTTGACCTTTGTTGTAGCCCCATGACTTCCTGCTCTTTGCAGAAATTAGCTGATAACCCATTACACTATAAACAGGTCCCATGTAACCCATTACACTATAAACAGGTCCCATATTCACCAACTATTCTTGAGAATATTCCTAGTCTTATTCCCCAAGGTTTTCTAGGTTTGTAAGTAACAAAACCTCTGATTGGCTAAACCATTCTTTAGCCAATCAGAAGTTGTGTTACTTGCAAATGTTGAAAATTCTGGAGAACAAGACAAAGAACATTCCTTAGAATGGTTTGTGAATACAGATCCAGATCTTTGACTTGCAAAAAAGTGATCTCTGACACACAAAATTGATCTCAAACTTGCTCTGTGAAAAAGTGGGGTTTGGCCACATATTACTATTTTAGATTTGTACAAATTGGGGATATTGGCCCAAATTATAACCTTGGGGGTCCAGTTTGACCCCCACCCCAGGGGTCACGAGTTTTACACTGTCTTTTTATAGAGAAAACTTGATAAACCTGTCTCATGGGTCACATGTATTACAGGGCCTTTTATTGAGCACGCTTGTTTTACAGGGCCTTTTATTGAGCAAACCTTGAAAATTTTATGGTTTATAACCACATATTCTAGACCTGTTTTATTTTGGTATGGGGCTCTATCTTGTGGAAGTCCACCAGGATTCAAGTAATTGTAGCTTTGTTGCCAAAAATGGCTTTGCACAGGGGTCATAACTTTCTCGTAGGATTTTATGGAAGAAAATTTTGTATGTCTTCTGTTTAAAACTAACTGGCCAAGTATTGTAATGTTTGGCTTGTAGTGTTTTGACTTATTAGCCATCATGGCCCTCTTGCTCTTGGATAGAGTAGAAAACAGTGTGGGAAAAGGAGAAAATGCTGGTTACCAGCATTTTCTCCTTTTCCCACAATGTTTTCAAAAGGCTTCTATCTAAGGGTGGTAAAGACTTAATATTTGAGGTGATACTTATATATGACAAAAAAAACAAACAATGTAAAACAGCCGAATAAACAAAAATGCTCAAAATCCTAACATGTAAACAGTCTGTAAAGGACATGTTTATTGTGGGAAGTTCATATCTGACATGATAAATATGATAATTGTTGTCTAACCCTTTATCACATGATCCAGAACTGTTATGCGGGGTCCTGCATGGCAGTGAATTGTAGCCCTCAAAACCAGATTGATTGTATGATTGATTGTATTGTGTTAAATGCCGTTTTCAACATTATTTCAGTTATATGGCAGGGGCCCGTGCACCTACCCATGCTTTCCTGATGCCTCTTTTAACCGTCAAATCTGCAGATAAGAGGAAGTGATGGTGCTCTAAAGTCACTATTTCTCTTCAAAACCTTATGTTGTGGATACTCATTAGAATTGTCTTTAGACAATTCTAATGAGTACCCACAACATAGGATTTTTTGGAGAATTATTAATATTTTCAATTATGAAATCAAAATCACTCCCTCTGTCTGGAGCTCTGACCAGTACTCTGCATGATTTTCTTTGCAAGCCACCGACTGCTTTCCCACATAACCATTGTCAAGACAACGGTCAGCCGTGGGAGAGGAATGAATCCTGTTGCATTTGACTATCGTCAGTCCTCGGAAAGAAATTGGCTGAGCCGTGGATCAAACCCAGGATCCCCTGTTCTCAAGGCCTGCACAATACCAACTCAGCCTTCATAACCAGGAGATCCTGTTGCAATGACTATCATCAATCTTCGGAAAGAAATTGGCCAAGCCAAGGATCAAACCCGGATCCCTGTTCTCGAGTTCTGTACACTACCAACTGAGCTACTGGGGCTCTACCCCCATAACCGGGAGGTCCTTACTTTAAGACTTACTGGGTTTTTCTTAAGAGTGTCCTTGAGCAAGTCACTTTTTGGCCCTAGCCTAATTCTTTGAAACCCAGGATATACATGTAGTTTATGTAAACTCTTTACCACACAATCCCGACTTTTAACAACCCTGAGAAAGACAGCCTTTGAAATCATTATGGGAAAAGGAGAAAATGCTGGTAACCAGACACTTTGGGGCCCTAGCCTAGTACTGATGAAACCCAGGACATAGTTTATATAAACTCTTTACCACACAATCCCGACTTTTAACGACCCCGAGAAAGATGGCCTTTGAAAACATTATGGGAAAGGAGAAAATGCTGGTAACCAGCATTTTCTCCTTTTCCCACAATGTTTTCTACCCTTTCCAATTCAAAACGCCATTTTTGATTAACATTTTATTTTGTCGTCCGCAAATGCTTTCATTTTGGACAAAACATACTTGAAACAATGTAGGTAAAGGAAGAAATGCTGGTAACCAGCATGTTCTCCTTTTCCTACCAATGTTTACTATCATTTCAAAGGCAGAACCATCTTTTGAGCTTTATCTAATTTGTCATCTGCAAATGATTCAATTAGGACATGTCTAAAATTTTGTCATGTGGCAAAGGTCTTACAAAACTAAATGACTTAAAATACTTCTATCACACAAGCCTGAGTTCTAACGATCCCAACAGAAAATGCTTCTGAAAACATTTCGGGAAAAAGAGAAAAAGTTGGTAAAATGTTTTCTACCCTTTTAGCAACATTTTTTATTGTTTGAGGCATCATTGATTTGTCTGCAAATAGTTTCAAATTAGGCAAGTCTAAAATTTTGTCTTATGGTGATGGGTTATGCTTCACTCTGTACCAAACAACAGTTATAGACTTGCCCAAATTGAAAGTATTGCACATGACAAAAATAAATCTGACTGAAAAAATGAAACTTGCTTTTGGGAGGGTAGAAAACATGGTGGAAAAAGGAGAAAATACTGGTTACCAACATTTTCTCCTTTTTACCACCATGTTTTCAAAAGAGTGCTTTCTCGGGGTCGTAAAATGTAGGGATTGTATGACAAAGGGTTATGCAGGAGTAAATGACTTATTATGATATATCACACCTGTGCCCTATTCATTTCCCACAATTATGGATCTATTTCAAGTACTTGAGATATGATATGATGCAGTTGAACTGCCGTGGGAAAACATGTTACCCTTGACCCGTAAAATATTTTTATGAATTTACATCACATATCGTTTGAAAGACATTGGAAGACATTGTTGCAAATGGCAAAAAACTGCTTGTCTGGTCATTTGATATTTTGTAATAATTTTGTAACATCCATTTAAAACGTAAACACTTTTGACTCGTTGCTTTTTCGGTAATTGTTGGTAGTTTTGAAGTGCGTAGATACAGCTCCTATTTGCAGAAGGATTGAGTGATTATTTTACCAAACAATCCGGTCTTTAACCGATTACCACACAATCCCTACTTTTGACGAACCTGAGAAAGAAGCCTTTAGAAAACATTGTGGGAAAAGGAGAAAATGCTGATAACCAGCATTTTCTCCTTTTCCCACAATGTTTTCTACCTTTCATAAAACAAATTTCAAATTTTCAGTCACTTATTTTTGCCATCTGCAAATTCTTTTGATTTAGATAAGCCTGAAATATTATCGTTTGATAGTGAATTAAACTCCTGCTAGGAATGAGGGTTTCAGATATTATTTTTGAATGGGGGAAAAGCAGAAAAGTGCTGGTTACCAGCATTTACCGGTACTCCTTTTCCCTCATAAAAATGCTTTTGATTTAGACTTAATTATTGTTGTTTGGTAATGAGTTGAACTCCCCTAGGAATGAGGGTATCGGAAATTATTTGGGGGCTGGGAGGAAAGCAGAAAAGTGCTGTTTATCTGCATTTACTCCTTTTCCCTCAAAGTTTTTTACCCCATAAAGAAATGACGGTCATCATTTGAACTGTGTTTGTCTTTTTTAACTTCTTTCAGTTATGACTTGTCTAAGATTTTATCGCTTAATGAAGAGTTCACTGTTCAACCAAATATTACTGGCAACTCTTTACTATGCAACAAAATTTTACAGTTGTCCAAATTCAAAGTATTTGCAGACGACAAATGTGATACAAATGACGGAATTTATCTGTCCTAGGGTTGAAAATACTGTGGAATAAAGAAAAAAGTTCTGGTTATAAGCATTCTCTCCTTATGAAGATAATGGGATTTTCATTGGCCCACACACTCGGCGCAAGTACTGTTGTAGTTCCCAGGAAGCAGAATTGAGAGAGATTAGTATAAGTTATAAGAACTTGTTTCTCAATCTATGTTAATTAAATGTTTAAACCAGACTGCACTTCTTGCAGGTCTGATCTTTCATATTTTGTGAGATATTTTAGGAAAAAAAACGGTGATAAATTGCGTTTAATTTCTTCTTAAAAAAAATCTGCTTCATTTCTTTCGCTCTCCAAAGGTTAAGAATGGCTAAGTGATTTCTGCCCGTTATCCTGTAATTAGATATACATGCACTTCACAGCTAAGTGACTCATTTGGGCTACTATAGTATACATCTGTGAACATTTGGATTTCTTCCCAGCCGTAAGTGTAAATATTTGAATCCTCTTGTTATCTGACACCAGACAACAAAACTTTAGACTTGTCAAAACCGAAAACAATTGCAGACCACAAATCAAATTTTACTCATGGTATGAAATTTATCATTTAACCCATTTCCACACAATACCTACTTTTGACGCCCCTGAGAAAGAAGCCTTTTGAAAACACTGTAGGAAAAGGAGCAAATGCTGGTAACTAGCATTTTGTCCTTTTCCCACAGTGTTTTCTACCCTTCCTAGAACAAATTTCAATTTTTCAGTCCTTTCATTTCCCATACTTGTAACAACCATTGTGAAAGAACACATTGTGATCAAATTAATTTAATCCTTTAATCTGTTTTAAATCTTTGATTTGACAATCCTTTATAACACCTATATCACATTCTAATGGTCTTACTTAACTCTTTACAAAGTGACAAAATTTTAGACTTGTCCAAATTGAAAGCATTTGCAGACAACAAAATAAATGTGAATCAAAAATTGAAATTTGATTTGGAAAGGGTAGAAAACATTGTGGGAAAAGGAAAAAATGCTGGTTTTCAGCATTTTCTCCTTATCCCACAATGTTTTCCATAGACTTCCTTCTCAGGGTCGTTGAAAGTCGGGATAGTGTGGTAAAGAGTTAAACCTTTTCCAAATTACGAAAGTTAAGGTGGAAAGAAGACGCTTGCTATCAGTAGTTTTCTTTTTCCCTCAAACCCCAAGATTGTATGGTAAGGGGTTCAATATCAGAAAGTGTTGGATCTTTTCAGTAGGCATCATAGCTGTAAGATCTGGACAATTTTTGTTAATAAGTTTTGTTTCCATAGAAACAAAGGGAACCTAAACTTCAGAGGAAAGTATCAATATGTGCTGATCATCAAATTTTCATTCACTGGCTTTTGTTGTATAGTACAATGAAATTATTGTTTAAACAGATACTAATCCATTTTTGATTTATGACCACATGATGCTGAACTGACCTTAATGACTAAATGATGCTGATTTGATGCTTAACTAATTCCCACATGACAAATTCTATGCTGGAACAAATGAGCTTGTTTTTTGATTGAATAGAAAAAAATTGTGGGACAAGGACAAAATGCTGGTCACCAGCAATTTCTCCTTTTTCCAAAATATTTCTTAAAAACTCCTTTCTTCAGGGTCATTAATATTCTAGGCCTGTACTCACCACCCATTCTCAAGAATGCTCTTAGTGTTGTCCTCCAGAATTTTGTGAATTTGAAAGTAACACTCTTTCTGATTGGCTTAACCAAAATTAATGGTTTAGCCAATCAGAGGTCTTGTTACTTTCAAATTTATTATACCATGGAGAAGACGAAGAACATTCTTTAGAATGGTTGATAAAACGGGGACCCATGATTTTAGATCTGTACAAATTGAAGGATTTACATGTGGACGATAAATTACTTTGATTCAAATAGCAGAATGTGTCCACTGTAGAACAGAAATCATTATGGAAAAAGAAGAGAATACTGTCTACCAGCATTTCATGCTTTTCCTACAATGATTTCAAAAGTGTTCTTTCCCAGGGTTGTCAAAACAAGAGATTGTATGGTCAAGGGTTCGGAAAAATTATCATGTGAAAGTAGGTGAGGACCTCCACCACAAGAAAAATGGAGTTGAAAGGTTATCATAGCTGGAGCTATAAATCTTCTTTGAGGTTGACTCACTCTGCTAGGGTGATAATCTCTCACAGATAACCTCTTATCAGTTTCTCATCTATGGAAAAACTGAAGTTTTATGAAGTTTAGAGGTCCTGTTTTATCAGTTGGATCATCAAATCTTTCAACAGCTAGTTTTTTCCCCTCTGTTCATATGACCCTTACCCCACCAAGCTAACTCTTTACCAGACAACAGAAATTTAGACATGTCCAAATTGAAAGCATTTGCAGACAGTTTAATCCTTTACCACACAATCCCGACTTTAACGACCTGGGGAATAAAGCCTCTTGAAAACATTGGGAAAAGGAGAAAATGCTGGTAACCAGCATTTCCTCCTTTTCCCACCATGTTTTCTACCCTTCACAAAACAAATTTCAAATTTTCAGTCACTATTATTTTGTCTTCTGCAAATGCTTTCAATTTTGACCAGACTAAAGTATTGTCGTTTGGTAAAGAGTGTAGGAAAGGGCATCCTAATTGGATTAGTGAAAAATCACCGAAAAACATACTGATTTTGCTGAGACTTGGGAAATCTGTGATCTTTCGGCGGATAGATGCTTTTTCCCGCAACAATTAGGATTACCCGAGTCATAGCCCAACGTTTGTATGATTTTGTTGATGAAAAACGATGTTACACCATGAATCCCATTAGGGTTCCTTAACCTTAACCCTTTACCAAATTTGAATTTAACGACCCTGAGAAAGAAGCCCTTCGAAAAAACTTGTGGCAAAAGGAGGAAATGCTGGTAAGGAGGAAATGCTGGTAACCAGCATTTCCTCCTTTCCCCACAATGTTTTCTACCCTGCTGGAAACAAATTTCAATTTTTGAGTTACGTTTAATTTGTTGTCTGCAAGACTTGGTGCTTTCAGTTTTTGGACCTATCTCAAATTTTGTCGTTTGGTAAAGAGTTAAAAGTGTAGCAAATACAATTTTTCACACAATAGGTTAAAATACATGGTGGTCCTTTTCTCACATATTTTTCAAAAGCCTGGTGTCTCAGGGTCATTAAAATTCATCAAGCTGGAAGTTTGACTGTTAACTCATTACCAAACGACAAAATTTTAGGCTGGCCCAAATTGAAAGTATTTGCAGGCGACAAAATTAAAGTGACTGAAAAATTGAAATTTGTTTTGTGAAATGTAGAAAACATTGTGGGAAAAGGAGAAAATGCTGGTTACCAGCATTTTCACCTTTTCCCACAATGTTTTCTACAGGCTTCTTTCTCAGGGTCGTCAAAAGTAGGAATTGTGTGGTCATGGGTTAAGGTATTACCATCCTAAAGCTTCTACTGCAAAATGGAATGAAATTTCTTGTTGATAAATAAGGATTTATACTGATATAATATTTTTGCACATTTCTAAACAACCAGAAATTCCTTTGATGTCCATTTTGAAATTATTTGTTGATATTTTTGTTAGTTTTCAGAAAAGGGAGGTAATTATTATCTCCCTTTGTAATGAGAATAGAGTGTCCCTAGATTTATAAATCATAATTCCAAGAAGACAAAAAAAATCAAAGTACTGATAGTACTGAAGGCCAGGAAATTGAGGATACGAAACAACACATGAGGCCAATTTTAATTAATACAAACAAGTAGACAGACAGGGATACAAGCGGATTCCACTAAGCCCCTGGAATTCTTGGTTTTATCAGGAAATTTTGAACTGATACTAGAAAGCACCAGCCAGAAACTAATTAAGCCAGAGCTAGGCATGTGCTCACAGTTATGCGGTGCTTGATAATGGCTTAGAATACCTAGTAATTTGTCGTACTTGTAAACAATCCCAAGTCAAAATTGAACCATATTCAATCGGTGCAATATCAACTTTGGTTATCTAAATTTTCTGAGACATGTGATGTCTTATAGTCCTGAATGACGCTATTTTTTACATTTATGACGCAAGAACATATTTATTTTTATTGATTTCAATGAAAATACATGTAAGATAGATATCAAGGTAAAATGTAATGAATAATAAAGGTTGGAGTGATACGGCAGTTGGTCATGTCAGGGTTTTCCCTCGGCTTTGAAAATTGGGGGTCATTGTGACCCCCTTCCTCATTAGTTGCGGGTCATTTCATTAATTTTGGGGGTCAAAAATACGGCTTTCCTCATCATCAACCTCAAACACGATTTACAATGCATTTTACCTTTAAACGCCAACTTCCAAGACTGAAAAGTCGCTCGATCATTTCTGACGGAAAGGCCGATGTCACTTTTTGACAGACCAAACATTTTCGTCTGAATCGCTGCTTGACGTGGCTTGATTGGCAGTTGTCCGAAGCAGACCATAGAAGAATTCTACAGTTTTCTTCGTCATGACATTATTTTTCCGCTAACAGCACAGACCGGTAATGTGTACTTTTATATACCGGAAGTCGTGTAAAATATGCAATGAAATACAGAGAACCCAACCACGACTTTGACTGGGCCCATATTTACGACACGTGTCCAATATACATTTCGGTAATAATGCGTAAACCAGTCTTATTCTATAAATAGATTACCGGAAAACCACTTTTATCTAAAATAAACCCAGTAGTTAAAAAAAGAACGGTGTTCGTCTGACATTGAAGCAAAAACAAGCTTGGAATCATTCAACTTCGTACATTATTTAGATTTTGAAAAGTTGCGTCACCGATGACGCACTGTCATTTATTTTGGGGGTCATTTGAATTAAAATTGCGTCAATGACGCAGGATTTGTGCGTCATGGAAAACCCTGCATGTTATCTCTACCTTCCACAAGTCGACGAAATTTTGAATTGGTCATATTTGAAGGAAGTTGTAGATGAAAATCCAAAGTAGTTCTTCGTGTATATTGAAATGTAAGATTTTGAGGAAATTGGGAGGAATTGCTTGTTACAAGCAAATTCTCTTTTAGCCAAAATATTTTCTCAATAAAATACTGTGAAAAGGTTGGATTGTTTTGGGAAAACGATTGGGCTCGGTTTTCCTATTTTATTTGCCTATTTTACGGACAAGTCATAGTGACTTGAACTTCGATACTTATATCTACATAATATAAAAAGATGTTAATCCTAATTCATAATCGTTGTCCAAGGACAACTTGTGTCAAGCCAGCGAACACTTGACTCTCAAGCTTGACCTAGACCCTGGACCTGAATAAATGTTTCAAAGGGAACTTCTGCTCATGATGGAGAACAATGCATTATGCTAATTTATATCCGAATCTATCCAAAAATGTAGGAGTTATAGCTCGGACGAAAAATTGGCCTTCAATGTGGCCTTTATCTTGAACCTACTTGAACAGATGTTTCAAATGGCACATCTAACCGTGATGGAGGTCAATTGTGCCAAATTATTTTGAAATCAATCCACAATTGTAGAAATTATGGACCGGAAATATTCGGATACACACAAGCCCTAGTAAACACTAGAAATATGTGTGTCAGAGACACTGATGCCCCTGCTAAATGGTATTGGTCACAGGTATGTCATATGACACTAGTAGAGAGAGAGAGATAAAAAAATACATTAAATGACAAGCGAACGACTACAGAAAAAAATTATAAGCATTTATTTGGTTTCAAATGAAAGTCAATCAAAGACATTTTTAAGAATCACACAGGTGTAATCTATTTGTGACAGGTGTAAAAGGTGTGAAATACATCCTATCAGTGTGAAATAGGCAGAATAAACTATGACAAAACTACCAAATAACTCTTGGATCAGTCATTCTATGGAAAACGTACATCCCTTGTCCCGGTCGAAAAATTAATTCTTTGTCTAAACCGGATATTTTTGCATTTGTTCACGAGTTAGTTTTATATTTCTCATAATAAATCACTAAATTACAATGAGAAAGATTAAACAGAAGACCTAGTGCTTACGAAATACTGAACACATAAAGCATTTGCACTAATTCTATAATGTCCCGATGCTAGACAAGTCGTATTCATTCGAACTTTAAATGCCGTTTTAAAGGAATATCAACAATGTATTGTTAATTGAAGGAAAATATTATCTTGGTCAAGTAAATGAAAGATAAAAGAAAGCCAAACATAAATGTTATCATTGATATTTTTTAGTTGTAATCCTTGTCCCGGCAAAAATTGACATTACCATTCCGATCACGTTTTTGCCGTTATTGGGGGTTGTCAACCCTGAAATTTGTCATCAAATGACGTCATACAAATGTTTCTTGGTGCCATTTTTCTGAATCGACAACACAAGGTGGTCATGTCTTATTCGCTTGCTGACAAAATTATCGGCAAGTTGTTCATATTCAAGAGTTCTTTTTCCCGTAAACATTACCGTTATGCGTTTTCAACAGCTGATGATTATTTGCATTAAATTATTTTACAGCAGGGGTATTTCCTGCATGTTTCTCTTTATAATAGCAAACAAAATGAATGTATCCCTCCCACATTAAAGCCATTGTTAAAGAAAATTCAGCGTGCTTAACATTACCGTTACAAACACTACCATTATGCAATTTTATAACAGTCTTGTAACGGTATAGTTATTTTGCTCGCAACGGTAGTGTCAAATCCTATTAGAAAGTTATATTTCCTTTTATTTGCTTATGACCAGAATAACAAACTCACTTACTTTACTGCACTGATGCTTTGCTATTAGACATTTATGAATGGACATGGATGTGGAGATGGCCAACGGAATACAGGTTTCAATAAGGGGTTTTCTCAAAGTAACTATGCCATTATGTATATAGGCCAAAGAAAAAAAAACATCATGGTTTAAGGTCTACAGTCCCCAAGTCTCACAGTAAAAGACGGAAGCTGCCAAGATTGGCTGAACTGCGTATAGGGATCGTAATCCTTTACTCCTTTTTTTATTCAGCGCTTCTGATAGAACACAATGGTAAAACTTTTAAATAAGCATTAACATTTTCAGAACTGCTACTTATGCCTAATTCCCTCATTGTTTTTGGTCTCCCCATTTTCCACACAACATTGCAACATTGTTGCTCTATAGAAACATAGTGCTTTTGTTGTTCATGTGGTTGGTATTATTTTCCAACATAGTTTCTTTAACTGTGTTGTTTTATGTTAGTATCTGAACAGAAAGAAATGTGATAAATGCATTGATGTCTGGTCTTTATGGCACTTTCCGACGGTATTTAGGTTTGTATCTGATTGCATAATGGTTGACCCGACGTGGAAACTTAAATAAAATTGGGATGGTTGTCGGTGCAATGGATAGAACGTGTCAAAAATATGTAGACCTGCTAAAATTCGATCAAAAATAGTTTTACTTCGGCTATCGATTTTACCTCTGTACATGTAGGCCCACTCGTCACAACTCGGCCAATTCCGTACCTATATCTAATTTGAGGGCTCCTGTCACCCGAGGTATGCCGAATGCATGTGGGCCTATATCCAGGTTGTCATATACAATACCGAAATGGTTTGGTAGACGGAAACTGGATTAAGGGTCATCAGGATGATATCCAACATTTCATTCTGATGCACAAATTTGACAACAGTTACCATTTCCGGTTGGTTGCGTATTGGTCGTGGATAAAAAATAATACAATATATCCAAACAGAGTTCTGGTCATGACCTTCTGTAATGCACATTTGAGTTGGAGAGCTTCTGTAATGCGCATGTGAGTCGGAGTGCATTAATGGTTAACTTTGGCGGCGTCAGAGACAAGTATCCTATCGTTAACTTTTCGAATCATTGCAAAATTAGTATATCCGAATCGCTGTAAATCAGTAGGATCGATTCGATGAAAAGTTATGTTTCTAATAATGCTATAAGCTTGATTATCATGTTTTCTTGGCTTGGCTACAGTCGCTTGATTTTTAGTGGAAATACTAACAAGTGGTTTAACTGTGTCAAAATACTTTCGTGGTTATCTGCCCTTGTTGTATCGGTTCCCCATTTGACAGAGAACAAGCTGTCCAAGCTTCAGGTGACTGTCTTCCGTCATGACAAGAGATATAAAATGTCAGTTCTTTATAATGTCAAAGTTTTTACCCAATGACAATGCAGACGATGGCGCAGACAACTCCAGGGCTACGACAATACCTCGACGTTTTCTTCATAAACAATCGAGCTAAAAACGATTATTGTAAAAGATTTCAATAAAAAATTATAATACGGCCTTAACGATCACTTTGATACATGTGACCCGTCGCGCATAATGAATTTGATACATGTGACCCGTTACGCAAAAAGAGTCCATCATTGAATCCCTAAATCAAACAAATGATGAGGAGATTGAAGTCAGTTTAGGTTGATCCGGGAAGATATGTTTAAACAACTATTTAGTAAGGTTGAATGGTATTTTAACATATAGAACATCTTCCAAAAGCGTAAAGTTTTGACCCTGGTCAGACTGAGCAGTCGGCGTAGTCTGACCAGGGTGGATAATTTTTGCAGTTCTCAAATGGTTCCTTTATGCCTGACGCGTCACAAATGAATGTGTTGAGACAATCCCCGAGTTTTCTCTGCTTTCTGTTGTCCATCTCCATATCCGTGTCCGCCCGCAAATGTCTATTATGGTGTGCTTGTTTGTCACTGTAAGATATAAGCTTTGCACGAGCAAAGTATTTATTCTATTTCGTAACGGTATTGTCCAGCAAGGGTAACGGTAGTGTTTTTGAATGTTATTCATTGTATAGCAAGGATTTTCAAAAGATTACTATTCGAAGCATTAAAGTTTTATTTCAACAAAATCAAAATATTGATGAGGTGACTATTAAAACTCAAAAATCAGGGTGAAAAGAAAGTAAATTTGATATTTATTAATCACGGTTGTAACGGGAATGTATTTCATTTTTATAACGCTTCAATTACTTCAAATTTAAGTCATATAGATCAGTAGGTCATTATTGATGCTTTTACATTCAGTTTATGAATGACATATTATGTAAATACACGTACTACGTAAACAGAGGCTTTTGAAGAACATAAACACCAAACTGTGTATTGTAACGTAGCTTACCCTGGAATCGTTTTAGATATCGACGAAGAGGATGTGGATGTTAAGGTGACTATTTGCTGAAATTAATGATCTTCCGTCTCACGCTATTCACTATACATGTACTACATGTGTAATCCAAAACTAAATGTTCATGCTCTAAGATAGCAGCAACAACATTTTTCTACAAAGAAAGGTAAAACAATCAATTTGTCAACTTTGATCCATTACCACAAGTCCAGATTTTTAAAGACCCAGAAAAAATAGCCATTGAAGAGATTGAAAGAAAAACATGCTAGTATTACAGACTTTCTTTTCTTCCCCACGACGTTTTCTACCATTTATGATACAAATTCAAACATTCAAATACTTATAATTATAGTCGTTATTATTTAGGGTTTGCAATGGCATTTAGTTTTAACATATCCATACTTTTGTCATCTGGCTGCGGTATACAAGACTCAGTAAATCGGTAAGATTCCCTTGCAGGTAATGCACAGAATCGGGGTAATCAGATATTTCGGTGTGCTGTAAAAATGTCAGAGGTAAAAATGTCATAGGAAAAAATGTCATAGGTAAAAATGTCATAGGTAAAAATGTCAGAGTCAAAGTGGTAAATATTCCATAGGTAATAATGTGATAGGTAAAAATGTCAGAGGCACTAAGTATATGATATGAAAAAAAACATGTGGCTCTGGCCTCTCACCAGATTCATTGAAGTAAAGCCATTCTTGTAGATTTGATAATATACCAGTTGTCCTATACATTTATTTATTATTTATTTACCTTCATTGTATCCATGCTATACTGTGAAATAATTTTCTGTTTCATTCAACAATGATAGTATTACATGTTGCCGAACCTTTACGAAACAGCCCCTGGTTTTAACGACCCTGAGATAGGAGCCTATAAAAACATTGTGGGAAATGCATTGTCTTCTTTTCCCACACTGTTTTTGCCTTGCCGGAAACAAATTTCAAATTTTGAGTTAATTGCAAACCTTGGTAAAAACATTTGTGAAAAAGTATCTTTGACAATATTATGTGATCTTAGTTGTTCTACCAGTCTATAATATTATACACTTTCTCAGATGATTCAGAGGCCAGAAGTAAGTGAACTCCGACAAGATTTCAAACTTGCTAAGCCTTGACCAACTGAGCTAACCATATATATTTATACTATGATAATAACATCTGGCATTTTTACCTATGACATTATTACCTATGGCATATTTACCACTTTGACTCTGACATTTTTACCTATGACATTTTTTCTTTTGGCATTTTTACTTCTGACATTTTTACCTACATTCGATATTTCTGGTCGATGATAGAAGACAGTTTATGGTACAGAGAGAAGGACATCATCTGCTTAATTGACGAACCCCACACTGTGACGGCAGGACATCGCCAAATAAATCCAAAAATATGGCCTAGCTTATATTGAAAAAGAACTTTCCACATAAGATTCCTTATTCAAAAATACTACAAAATATAGTTCTTTCTTTCTTTTTATGCTCGCTGAAAGAATTTCAGCAGAGCCTATCGTATCGTCGCCATGTCCGTCCGTATCAACAACGTAGGAAAGTAGGAAACATTTAAAGATGGGGGGGGGGGGGCTAACTTCAAAATACTGAGATTTTTTGCGTGGTAGTTGCATTGCCCTAAAAGCTCATACAATTTTAGTTACTATGATTTTCAAAATTATTCGGGGGGGGGGGGGGCTCCCTCCCCCCTGTTCGCCGTGATTTGACTGCAATAATGTTGAAAGCGGCCTAAAACACCATTCAATCAATCAATCTGTCCGAGATATTGAAGTTCCTTTACGGAGCATTCTATGGTGCCTCTTTTTTGGATAGTGATGTTGCTGTTTTGTTGTTGATGTTTGTTTGTTTCAAGTTCTAAGCAAAAGGATACAATTTTCAGAAACTTTCAAGGTGTAAGCGCAAGAGAATATTGTTTGTTTACTATAAAATTCATTTGCACGTACAGTAGTCTTGCACTTACACTTTGATTTATCTTTCATTTGCTTAAGTCATAACTGTTTTCGAAAGATGTTCTTAATTAAAGTACCATACCGTTATAATAAACATTACCATTACGTTAAATCTTTACCGTTACATTGACTTGAAACGGCATTTTTTTGGTTTGATAAAGGCATTTCACTTACATTGAAGGTACATATATCAGCAGCGTAAAAGAAACATACGGTAAACATCGATACACGTTTTTTCAAATTAAAGGCACGGTATTTAAAGAAAGTTTTGGCTCGTACTCTCAGGTTTTTCCCTTTTTCCAGAAGTTTGAATGCTCTTTGCAGAGAGATTAAATATTCTAGTGCGATACTTTTACATTTCTTATGAAAATAAGATGGATCGGAATGTATGCAAACGTTTTTCGTTTTAAACAAAGTAGTCTCAAAAGGTGAAAAATCAAGATTTTTATCCGTAACGGTATGTACGATTTTTATAAAGTGATAAGTCATTAGGATGAAATTCTACCAAAATCGACGGTAGTTAACTCAGAACTTGATTAATTTTGAAATTGTAACAAATCGGCCTATTTAATAAAGTTATTTCGAACAAAATATCTTTATGTGTCTTTTGGATGAAAATCCGGACACCACTGTACGTTTTCTATAGAATGACTGGGATAAAGGTAACTAATACACATAATGTACATACTAAAGACAACGAAATTTCAAAAATATTATATAGACAACTTGATTAACGATATGGATGAAATTTGATATTGGGGTCAATTTTTCTAAAATTTTATTTGGGGACGATTTCACCAAAGAAATAATCTCCAGGGGATGATTTCTCCGGAGTGATAAACATAACACGGGTGAAGCAGTTTCGGGACGATTTCTCCAGGGGCCGATTTCTCCAGCATTCCGCTGAAGTACCCTAGATTTAGTCGATATACATAAGAAAAAGTGATAAACATAACATGGGCCAATATTCTATGTAGTTTGCTTTATTTACAATCGCATTTTAGCGGAGACGCGTTTTCTGACACATATGTTCAAATGTCAACACAACGTTATAGACAAACTCCAAGCAGAGTCATCGTTCGTTAATCTCACCATACCTGAATGTGAATGATCCGGAGTGCAAGAGAGAACGTTATAGATATTAACCGTATATAATGTGTAGGAATACACAACTGCCGGATAAAGCTAAGTTAATTAGGTTACGCCTTTATTAGGTCAGTGTTAATGACAAAAACGGGATAAAAAACACACACTCGTCAGTTATTAAAGGATTGTAATACCCTTGCAATTCCATGGCGTTTTGCAGATGAAAGCTTTGAGGAAAGGAAAGCATTCACACCGTGTGATAAGCAATCTCTGTATATACTTGGGAAACTAGTTGTTTTGGCGGACTCAGCGATATAGAGTGGACACACCGTCCAACATTTTTGTCTGAATAGGCAGCTTACGATCCCTATAGACAAGGGAATCCCTTGAGATCCGGAGTGCAAGAGAGAACGTTATAGATATTAACCGTATATAACGCGTAGGAATACACAACTGCCAGATAAAGCCAAGTTCATTAGGTTACGCCTTTATTAGGTCAGTGTTAATGACAAAAACGGGATAAAAAACACACACTCGTCAGTTATTAAAGGACTGTAATACCCTTGCAATTCCATGGCGTTTTGCAGATGAAAGCTTTGAGGAAAGGAAAGCATTCACACCATGTGATAAGCAATCTCTGTATATACTTGGGAAACTAGTTGTTTTGGCAGACTCAGCGATATAGAGTGGACACACCGTCCAACATTTTTGTCTGAATAGGCCGCTTACGATCCCTATAGACAAGGGAATCCCTTGAGATCCGGAGTGCAAGAGAGAACGTTATAGATATTAACCGTATATAACGCGTAGGAATACACAACTGCCGGATAAAGCCAAGTTCATTAGGTTACGCCTTTATTAGGTCAGTGTTAATGACAAAAACGGGATAAAAAACACACACTCGTCAGTTATTAAAGGATTGTAATACCCTTGCAATTCCATGGCGTTTTGCAGATGAAAGCTTTGAGGAAAGGAAAGCATTCACACCGTGTGATAAGCAATCTCTGTATATACTTGGGAAACTAGTTGTTTTGGCGGACTCAGCGATATAGAGTGGACACACCGTCCAACATTTTTGTCTGAATAGGCAGCTTACGATCCCTATAGACAAGGGAATCCCTTGAGATCCGGAGTGCAAGAGAGAACGTTATAGATATTAACCGTATATAATGCGTAGGAATACACAACTGCCGGATAAAGCCAAGTTCATTAGGTTACGCCTTTATTAGGTCAGTGTTAATGACAAAAACGGGATAAAAAACACACACTCGTCAGTTATTAAAGGATTGTAATATCCTTGCAATTCCATGGCGTTTTGCAGATGAAAGCTTTGAGGAAAGGAAAGCATTCACACCGTGTGATAAGCAATCTCTGTATATACTTGGGAAACTAGTTGTTTTGGCGGACTCAGCGATATAGAGTGGACACACTGTCCAACATTTTTGTCTGAATAGGCAGCTTACGATCCCTATAGGCAAGGGAATCCCTTGAGAGGGATTCCCTGGCCTAAAAACGGGAAAATTGGCTTGGTCTAAGTAGTACAACAATACTCATTTTCAATCATAGCAACTTTTCTAGGATAATATTATAGTGGAAATAGCTGTTTTCCATTAGAATGGTACAGTGGTAAACATGCTTGTTCTGTTTGTAATAACCCCAATATTTGCAGAAGACATAGATCTACAACAAGACTCACTTGATAAGATTGGCTTTTAACTCTTTACCACACAACAAAATTTTAGACTTATCCAAATTGAAAGCATTTGCAGACGACAAAATAAAAGTGACTGAAAATTTGAAATTTGTTTTGTGAAGGGTAGAAAAAATTGTGGGAAAAGGAGAAAATGCTGGTTACCAGCATTTTCTCCTTTTTCCACAATGTTTCCTGAAGGCTTCTTTCTCAGGGTTGTCAAAAGTAGGGATTGTGTGGTAATGGGTTAACCCTTTAGCACACAATTACTACTTTTGACGACCCTGAGGTAGAAACCTATAGAAAACATTATGGGAAAAGGAGAAAATGCTGGTAACCAGCATTCTCTCCTTTCCCACAATGTTTTGTACCCTTCCCAAATCAAATTTTGATTTAGTCACATTTATTTTGTTATCTGCAGATGCTTTTAACCCATTACCACACAATCCCTACTTTTGACGCCTCTGAGAAAGAAGCCTTTTGAAAACACTGGGGGAAAAGGAGAAAATGCTGGTAACCAGCATTTTCTCCTTTTCCCACAGTGTTTTCTACCCTTCCCAGAACAAATTTCAATTTTTCAGGCACCTTTATTTTGTCGTCTGCAAATGCTTTCAATTTGGACCAGCCTAAAATTTTCTTGTGTGGGAAAGAGTTAATTTGGACCAGTCTATAAATTCGTTGTTTGGTAAGAGTTAACCCTTTCCAGAACAAGCCCTTGTTTTTACGTGTCTGCAGTACAAGTCTTTTGAAAACACTGTAGGAAAAGGAGAAATTGCTCGTAACGAGCAATTTCTCCTTTTCCCACAGTGTTTTCTGCCCCTTCGGATAATTTTTAAGTCGCACGTTTGTCAAAACGTTCGACTTTTTGCGATGAGCTCGAGGAGCTCAAGGTGGGTGGGGGGGTGTCTATAGTGGGTTGAAGAATCATGCAAAAAATTGGATCAAAAACGTCGTATATACTTCATAAACGAGGAGCAGTTACTCTGCTTTTAACCCAATCGCTGTAGAACTACTTTTTCTTTGGTATGTCTGGAATTTGTTCTTTATGATGGGACTGGACCCGGTAACTCATATAACTCATATACCTACGCTAGAAAAAGGAGAACGTGACTCGAATTTTAAATTGAAATGAAAATGCGGTTATTTTGTATAGCATGTGAAAATTTAACATCTATCTTAGTTTAGATGGGTAAATAATACACAATTCAGCTAAGATATCCCCCCATCAGTGCTTAATGTAAGTTTAAAAGGGATCGCGGATTGATATGGCTTATCGAGAGCACCTTACTGTAAATATTCATCTATTATCGAGACCGGTCGAGCTTCGCTTATTAAGGGTGGAATTTCGAACTCAAGTGATGTCATTTGAAATCAACTCTTTTAAACCATGCAAACTATGAATTCAGGGTTAAATATCGTAAAACCCGCTCTAAATTTGAAAATTTGTTTCGTTCCGCAGCTTTGACCTAGTTTGTAACGTACGCCTCGGATGAAACACCCCAAACCACTCGAAAACTGAAAAATACCCCAAAACACCCTAGAGCACTCAAAAACTATTCCATCAAAAAACTTTTGTAACATAAAAAACTGCATGCGAAACGCTTACATACACGATTTTATGGAAATCAGACATGAACTTTTGCTGTCAATTCTAGTATTTTAGGTCTTTGACCAGCTTAAGTTTGAAGTACAAAATTGTACTTTGATTAAGAAAATGCAAATGGCGGACGGGATAGAAAACAAACGCACATAACGATTAACACCACTAAAGTTAAAATGTTGATTACTGCTTTTGTTCGGACCCAAAAAGAGTGGCGACAAGGATATTTCATCCCCTCCGTATACAGTCAATACAACATAAAATATGAAACGCAAGGTAAAATACAGCAATTACGACCGTACATTTACAGTTGCACTGTTGAGGGGTTTACAGTCAAAACGTACTCAAACCAAAACGTACCCAAGTCAAAACGTACCCGAGTGGAGTCAAAACGTACCCGAATGGAGTCAAAACTTACCCAAATGAAGTCAAAACCTACACAAGTGGAGTCAAAACGTACTCAATGTGTAGTCAAAATGAACACATGATTTTTATAGTATTTCTAACTTCAATTTGTGTAAAAATTAATAGAAATTACCTATTCGTCATCATGACGATTTATAACTCTTGCTTTATTTTGAATTTGCCTTACATGATTAAAACCAATGATGAAACTTATTTAACAATAAACATAGCGAAGTCAATCAAATGCTTAGTAATAAAATCACGTTTTTCTTTCTATTTTTTTTTTATGGAAGATAAAGTTACTATTAATGAAAAAAAAAGCATATTGGATACTTTAAAGATATTTATCCATCATTATAAAAATATGTTTTATATATGAAAAAAAAACATAAGCATCAGCACATTTAAAGAAATGATATAACAGAGAAATGTGATACGTTAATTACATTGTTTGGATAGCAAAGATACAATTTCAACACTCAAAAAGAGTGTAACAAATTTAATGTGGTATTTAACCCATTTCCACACAATCCCTACTTTCGACTACCCTGAGAAAGAAGCCTTTAGAACACATTGTGGGAAAAGGAAAAATGCATTTTCTCATTTTCCCACAATTTTTTCTAACCTTCACAAAACAAATTTCAAATTTTCTGTCACTTTTATTTTGTCGTCTGCAAATGCTTTCAATTTGGACAAGCCTAAAATTGGGCTGGTCTTGTAATAAGTTAAACTAATTATTCACAATGGTCTTTAACCTGTTCTAGATTGCATGGTTATTAATTACTTTGCAAATATTTTTTATAATTTGAGAGTCAGTTTGGTTGAGATGAAAAACCTTAGGACTGTTTTTTCAGCTAACCTGAGCACAACATGCTCAAGGGAAGCTTTTAGGGTCACCTGGTGTCTGTCATCCGTCATGCGTCATCAACAATTCTTTAAACATCAACTCCTCCAAAACCGCTGGGCCAATATGGACCAAACTTGGCTGGAATGTTCCTTGGGAGGTTCTCTTTGAAACTTGTTCACAGAATTTGATTATGTCAAAAGTTTTGGTTGCCATGGCAACCAAACAGTTTTCTAAGAAATTCTTTAAAAATCTTCTTCTCTGAAACAGCTGGCCAGATTTTAACCCTTTACCCCATAAAGCATTTCTATGGCATCTCTAATTCACCCTAAATAACAGCAAGGATAAAGTTTTTTCTTATGTGTATATGACACCTTTTAATAGCATAGAAAACATTGTGACAAAAGGTGAAATTGCTCGTTACGAGCAATTTCACCTTTTGTCACAATGTTTTCCAAAGGCTCCTGCAAGCAATGCGTTGAAATGAGTATCTATGGAGTAAAGGGTTAAAATAATTTCACAGAGATGTTCCTTAATTAAGTGACCCTTTCCAAAACTTTTTCGTGAAATTTTGATCAGTCAAGAAACATGACTCTGGTGAATGGGGGCTATTTGCACTATACAGGAATGAAAAAATTCTTCTTCTCAGAAACCACTGGTCAGATTTTGAAATAATTTCTCAGGGATGTTCTATGGGTGACCCTTTTCAAAAATTGTTTGTGAAATTTCAGTCTGTCAAGAAACATGGCTCTTGTGAATGGGGGCTACTTGTACTTATATGGACATGCAGAAATTCTTGAAAATTCTTACTTCTCTGAAACAGCTGATCAGATATTGAAAAAAATTCACAGAGATGTTCCTTGGGTGACCCTTTTAAAAACTTGCTCGCGAAGTTTTGATTTGCCAAGAAACATGGCTCAGGTGAACTGGGGCTACTTGCACTATATGGAAATGAAGAATTTCTTGAAAATTCACCTTCTCTGAAACCCATGATCAGATTTTAAAATAATTTCACAGCAATGTTCCTTGGGTGACCATTTTCAAAAATGTTTGCGAAATTCTGATCCATCAAGAAACATGGCTCTGGTAAATGGGGTCCACTTGCACTATTCGGACATGAAGAAGTTCTTGAAAATTCTTCTTCACTGAAATGGTTGGTCAGATTTTGAAATGATTTCACTGAGATGTCCCTTATATGTCCCTTTTCAAAAATTGTCAAGTGCTAGCATCAGCATGCAGTGGCACTGTTTCAGTAAGTTCCAAGTAATAGAGGTGACCAATGACATAGATTTAATATTGTTTTGGGTATATTATGTCAGGCTATATGCCAACATGGATATATTAAAGAAAAAGAAAAATGAAAAGATCTAACTTGGTGGGAAGCTGCCTATTACAAGTAACTGCATTTGCTCAACTAAATTGCAGACCAGTCAAAATCGAAGAATTGCTGAAAACTAATCAAATTTGACTTACGGTAAACCATTAAATTTGAGTCTAATTGGAAGAAAACCTTGAGTAAAAAAAAAATGAGTTTTTCTTTCTTTCAGCTCTGTTTTCCAAAGCTGTTTGAATTACATAAAAGCAAGATTGTCATGTAAAAGGGTGATGACCATCTATTAGTCAAAAATATCAAGGTTTCACCACTAGTGCGACTTTCAGGACCTTCAGTCCTTTGATTTGCAATTGTTATGACAGTTAAAATTGTCATATGCAAACTCTTTCAATTTCGAAGAGTCTAAAATTTGTCGTTTGGGAAAGGGTTAAAGGGATAACACAGATATCTGTGTGAGGGGATAGATCTATATTTTATCTCCTAGAAAACATACATGTATGTATGAATACAGCTTATCAGTCAGGTAATAAACATTCCCAGGAATCTATATCCACTTAGAGATTACCTTTGATGATAATCATATTGGAGGCTTAGTCTCTGTTGACCTCAGATATAGTGCTTGGGACCTGTACACCCTATTGTTTCAATCATATTGTAGCAGCTAGTGCACCTAGCCATGCAGTCCAGGGGTTTCTTGTACAAGTGGTAGGCACAATATTCTGTGCAAGCCACTAGCTGCTTTGCCTCATAACCATTGGTGAAGCAATGGACGGTCCTGTAACGACATCTTTGCTAGCTAAGATTATGATCACTACATGGATCTTACCTTGGCTGATTGAGCCCGATTTCGAGATTCCTGCGTTGCACCCTCTATTGGATGCTGGTTATTACCCCCCCCTTTACATCATATTTCTAAAAGCGAATGTCATATCGTTTTGCAAATCGCTTACAAATACACATGAAGCGATATGCAGACGTCCACGTGGGTTTCCATGTTCACCTACTATTCAAAAGGTAGCGACCTTGTTCTATTTCTATCAAAGATGAAATGATACCAGCGATTTCATTCGTTGTAGTTAGAGTTGGCTGCATCCAATGAAAAAGCATATCGAGGGAATGTAAAAATCAAGCCCAATCTGCCAAGGGTAGAGTAGCGTAGTGAGTCGTCGGCCTTGGCTTGCGAAGATGTATTGTGTAATGATTACTATCATCGATCTTTGTAAGGAACTGGCTGAGCAGCAGGGGACAGAAGCAGCGACCCAGTGTGTTCTCAAGTCCTGTATGCGTCTGACTGATCTGACGTGGCTTAGTCGTAAAGGGTTGAAGGTATATCATTTTTTCCCTTTACCAAACAGTCACAACAGTCATAGGTTTTCACAACGCTGGGAAAGAAGCCTTCTGAAAACATTGTGAGATAAAGAGAAAATGAATTTCTTTTCTCATACTGTTTTCTACCCATTCCAAACTAAATTTCAATATTTGAGTCATACAAATTTTCTCAGTTGCACATTTTTCCAAGGAGGACTAGCCTAAAATTTTGTTGCTTGGTAAAAAAGAGATAGATGCATAACAAGTAGATATATTGGTCCCTGCTACATAAACAAGACTTGACAGCTCGGTACAGTTGGTATTGATTTTGTGGTTGGTTGGTACATCTCTCCCATACACTATAGCTCCAAATGATAAACCTTTCATTTTGATTTTATTTTATTTGTTGGTTTTGGGGAATACAGGTTTAAAACCATGAACTGTGACAAAATCATGTAAGCATTAACAAGTATGGTTTATAAATTTTCTTATCATGGTAAGTGATTTTAAACCCATTATTCAAAACGCAAACAACAATGTAAACTGATAATTTAAAGGTTTATTGTGGTATAATTATACTCTACAGTCTGTGTTTATTGAAATATATAGGCCAACATAACTATTGCATTGCTATTGGGAAAATCGAAAGGATTATATCCAGGTTGAACTATTCGTTCAGTGCACTTAATTTAGTTTGCGTTGACGATCAGTGCAAAGGATTATGTTCAAGACATACACTCCGTAAGAAATCTAATTTATGTTTTCTTAGCTTTTGCCTTGTTGACAATTGAAGTATTTGTGCATTGCTACTGATTTAGTTTACTTTGTTGTTAAGACATTTGGTAAGAAATCTATGATTTCTTAACTTTTGCCTTATTAACAAAATTTACACGCTCTAACTCTTTACCACATAATCATGAGTTAACCCATTACCAAATGACAATATTTTGGACTTGTCCAAATTGAAAGTATTTTGCAGACGACAAAGTAAAAGTGACTGGAAATTTGAAATTTGTTTTGTGAAGGGCAGAAAACATGGTGGGAATAGGAGAAAACGCTGGTTTCCAGCATTTTCTCCTTTTCCTACAAAGTTTTCTATAGGCTTTTTTTTTTCAAGGGCGTCAAAAGTAGGGATTGTGTGGTAATGGGTTAACTCATTACCAAATGACAATATATATTAGGCTTGTCCAAATCGAAAGCATTTGCCGACGATGAAATAAAAGTTACTAAAAAATTGAAATTTGTTTTAGGAAAGGAAAAGAAAACAATGTGGGAAAAGAAGAAAATGTTGGTAACCCTGCATTTTCTTCATTTCCCACAATGTTTTCAAAAGGCTTCTATCTCAGGGTTGTAAAAACCAGGGATTGTGTGGTACAGTATAGGGTTTTAAAAACCCTGTCCCAAACATCAAATTTTGGACTTTTTATTACAGAAACATCTCACTTACAATAGACTCCAAATTGTGCAGATGTACTTGAGGTCTCTGATAAGGTAGAAAACAGTGAAAAAAAGGAAAAAAATGCTGCTACCAGCATTTTCTCCTTTTTGCACATTGTTTTTGAAAAACCTTATCAGGGTTGTGAAAACAATTGATTGTTTGGTCAAGGTTAAAACAAACCAGAGGAAGCCGTGTAACTTACTAGCATTTTCTCTTTTTCTCACAAAGTTTTCTAAGCTTTCATAGAAATCTTTTTTTTTTGGCTTTTGTAGAAAAATCCAGTGAGATTATCCACATTGAATTTGCTGTTTGCAAACCCATTTAATCTGCACGAGTCAACACACAAGTTGTTTGGCAAATTCTGACTTTTAACGACCCTGAGAAAGAAGCCTATAGAAAACACTGTGGTAAACAACATTTTCTCCTTTTTCTCCTTTTCCCACAATATTTTAAATACAGGACTCTGTTTTTAAGAAATTTGTAAAAGATAAAATGAACCAGAAATCTTGCTCTAATATAGATGGCAGTTGAAGAAAAAGATCTATTATTAAATCATTACAAAACAACAAAATTTTAGGTTTGTCAAAATCAAAAGCATTTGCAGATGACAAAATAAAAGCGACTCAAAATTTGAAACTTGTTTTTTGAAGGATAGAAAAGTCAAAACGCTGTGGGAAAAGGAGAAAATGCCACAATGTTTTTAAAAGGTTTCTTTTCCAGGAGCGTCAGAAGTAGGGATTGTGTGGTAATGGGTTAAATCATTAAAATCTGTGATTATTTAGTGAATGATTATACTGAATTCATGAAGCAACTCTGGTATATGAATGAAAAAAAGCTCTGCTAACAGAAACTTTATCTACTAACATAAGTATCAAATTTACAATCTAGTCACCTGATAGAGGTGAGATAGAAACTAAATCTACTCTCTCATTATATTCATTTTCTGCTTTTCTCCTGAAAGAAATTTGTAGTTCGATCTAACATGCAAATTTTACATGTAAGCCAGGATTTTTCCTGAAAATGTTAGTCTTTTGTGATAGCCTTGTCATCTTCTGCATTGTTGTTGTTCCGCAAGAACTTTGACATTTTCTTATATTTTTGTTATCCACAATATTATCATATAACTTGAGTTAGTTGTTGTCTGCATAGAGGGAAAACCGTTATCAAAAAAGGCTCACCCTTAACTCTTTACCAAACTAATAGATTTTAGACCTGTCTATATTTAAAACATTTGCAGATGACAGAATAAATGTGATTTGAAATTTGTTTGGGAAAGAGTAGAAAACATTGTGGGAAAAGGAGAAAATGCTGGTTACCAGCATTTTTTCCTTTTCCCACAATGTTTTCAAAAGACTTCTTCCTCAGGGTCAATGAAAGTCAGGATTGTGTGGTAAAGAGTTAAAAGGTGTTTGTTGACTTGGACTCGGCCTTATTTTGACTGCCACAAACAACTGCAAGCTCTATGCTTTTGGTGCTGCTGACCGGTATTTTCCCCATTTCCCACAATATTTTTTGTACTGATCAAAGAACAAATCTATAACCCTTTACCACACGGTCAAATTTTAGACTCATCTGCATGTATATTGAAAACATTATTTTTGTAGAGGAGAAATTAAACAAGACCTAAATGATGGTGTTTGTTTTTGATGGTGAAAAACATTGGTGACAAACGAGAAAATGCTGGTTAACAGCATTTTCTCCTTTTCTCACAATGTTTTCTATATCCCTCTTTCTTACAGCCATTAATACTCTGGATTGTGTGGTAGAGGGCTTATAATTATGTTGATTAACCCTTTATCATACGATGAAATTTTAGCATCTCGGACTGAAACCCTAAACACTGAAGATTTTTTGTTAGGCCTTATTACAATAACTGCTAACCTGTCAGTGACAGAAATCATCATTTGTACTAAGTTTGATCTGTTGCCTGTATATGCCTTCAATTTGGGCAAGTCCAAAATTTGTTGTTTGGTAAAAAGTTAACTCTTTCACTACTGAATAAATTGCATTTTCCTGAATGGCTATAAATATTATTATACTGCAAAGAAATTTCTCGTGATCTGGTTGGATAATATGCCTTGAACAATATATATCATGTTCACGGACAAAACCAACGGGAATGCAGTTTACCTTTCGGAAGCCCCATATACATGACTACAGTATCAGCACGACATCCAAAATGGCGGCGTCCATCATGACTATAACCAAGATCAAACTGCATGTTTTAGCATGTTTTACCCTTGAGGTTTCAGTGACGTCAGATCCTAGTGACATCAGTTTTCATTGAACTAGGGCACTCAGAAGGGAAATTCAACTTCTCCAGCATACTCAATTTTTTTTAAACCTTTCCCAAACAATCCCTGGTTTTTTCGGGTCTGGCATGGTAGCCTTTTGAAAACGTTGTAGGAAAAGGAGAAAATGCTGGTTACCAGCATTTTCTCCTTTTCCAACTATGTTTTCTACCCTATCATAGACAGACATCATCTTTTCAGCAAGAGTTGAATTGTCGTCTGCAAATGCTTTCAATTTGGTCTAGTCCAAAATTTTGTCGTTTGGGAAAGGATTAAACTAAAAAACTGGTAAAATTCCATTAACACATGCTGGAATGGTAAAACTTTGCAGTGTAATAAATTTGTTGTACAGTCAGGTGGCAGGGGACTTGGAAACTTGTTCACGGCTGTTGTGAATCATGTCAACACCTCGACATGATTCACCACAGTCGTGAACAAGTTTCCAAGTCCCCTTCCACCTTACTGTACAACTAATAGTTCTATTACACCATCATTGGATAGTTTGTTTATAAATGATCTAGCATGATGTAATGGACAGTATAGATATAGATCAGATTGCACATTTTGTGCAGTCTGATCTAGATCTACTCTGTCCATAAAAGATTCCAGTGTTGCCTATGGTTAGGAAAGATTTAAGGGAAAAATAAGTGTTTTTATAGCATTTAGCTGAAAAAGATCTATTATGCAACAAAACAATGTGGTTGAAGGGGTGAATGGACAATAGGTGAGATTGGGAGATCAAAGAGAGCCAACCCTCTGATACTGATTACCTGTACAGCCAATAAACAAATATTGATTGTTGTTTTGGATTAACCTTTTTCATCATAATCCTGAGTTCTTAACAACCCAAAGAGGAAGGCCTTATGAAAACATTGTGGCAAAAGGAGAAAATGCTGGTAACCAGCATTTTCTCCTTTTGCCACAATGTTTTTCATCTTACTTAATGAGAAGTTCTATTAGTTAAGCTTTGTTTCTTTTACCACTACTCTGCACAATATTCTTTCCATACCACTGGCTGCTTTCCCAAATAGCAATCATGGAAACAATGCTCGGCAGTGAGAAAGGAATAAATCCTGTTGTCATGACTCCATGTATCTTCAATCCTCGGGAGGAAATAGACCTAGCTAAGGATCAAACCCATAACCCCATGTTCTTAGGGTGTAGGACAAAAGCCTACTAGGACTACAGCCCACTAGGTCAAAAGCCCACTGGACAAAAGCCCACTGGGACAAAAACCCACTTTTAGTTATAATCCTGTATTTAATTTAAAAAAAATTATATATGATGTGACTTGTCTTTAGAAGAGTAGAAAACATGTGAAAAGCAGAAAATGCTTTCTTACAAAAATGATAAAAAAATAATTTTGTAACACTCTTTTATCAGCAGTGGGCTTTTTTCCTTCCTGCCAAAATTAGCACTGGGCTTTTGTCCAGTGGGC
Organism: Tridacna crocea; assembly: GCA_943736015.1. Classification (NCBI taxonomy): domain Eukaryota; kingdom Metazoa; phylum Mollusca; class Bivalvia; order Cardiida; family Cardiidae; genus Tridacna; species Tridacna crocea. The sequence goes on from OX031069.1 coordinate 31,836,268, forward strand.
TTTTATCCCAGTTGGCTTTTGTCCAGTGGGCTTTTGTCCCAGTGGGCTTTTGTCCAGTGGGCTTTTGTCCATTGCCCCTGTTCTCAAGTCCTGCACGCTACAGACTGAGCTACGGTGCATTGATAATTCATTGACTGCAAATACTTTCAGCATGAACCAGTCCAACATTCTACTGTATGGTAAACTGAAAAGATGTCTTCTCCAAACCATGAAATTTTAGACTTGAAACCATTTGTAGACAACACCTTTACTCTTTACCAGACGAAAATGATTTAGCCTTGTCCAAATTGAAACCATTTGCATACGACTATTTCAGTGTCGCTCAAACGGTGCAAGTTTTCCTTTATAGGATAGAAAACATTGTAAAAAAAGGAGAAAATGCTGGTTACCAGCATTTTCTCCTTTTTCCACAATGTTTTCAAAGCGCTTCTGTCTCAGAGTCGTTAAAAACTAGGGAATTGCAGGATGAAGGGTGAAAGGATCATAATCAGCTGTTTCTATGTTTGTGAATACATCAATAAACACTGGCTGTAAATTGGTGTTTCCATATGGTGGGGTTTGCTAGGATTTGCTAGATATTTTTATCATTGTTCAGCAATCTCCCAGAGATTGCTGGTGGTAAGGTGGTTAAGTGCAATGGTAAGCATGTTTTCTGATTTTTTTTTTAATTTTAGAGGCTTTAATTATCTACTTTTTCTATGTTTGGTGTGGTGTCCATTATTGTGAGGCATGGTGTCTGTGGTTGTGAGGAAGAGCTTTGGCCTCATACCAAAAGGTCTGTAGTTCCAGACCTGGTGGAGGTGTTATCTTCGGGATCTTTCATTGGCCCACACTGGAGGTGGCAGGTTTGATATCCTGTTGTGGTGAACTCTCTTTCCGACGACTTACTGACTCTCTACCCTTATGCATGTGAGATAAGTAGTCAGAAGTTTTAGAAAGAAACTTGTATCAGTACTGGTGTGAGAAAGCCAGGAAGTAAGCGCCATGATATGATCTCAACTGTTGAAATGGCATGAAACTGCAATGCAAACAAAGAAACAAATATTCCCAACAGCCAGGGTAGCCCTGTTTCCCTGAAACATGGTGTGCTGTAAGATTTTGTTTGTTTTGTTTTTTACCATTTATCAAGTTCACATTCAGTTGGGTCTCCTTATGGTACCTCATGGTATCCATGACAAGTCATGATGGGAAGGGGTTGCTCAGTTCCAAGGTGCCCAGAGAGCTCCTATGGCTAGCTTTGTTCCATCCTAGCCAATCAAGTTCTGATCAGCACCTACATTTTTCAGTTGGCCATATTGAAAAGCATATGTGGACAACAAATTAAAGTACCAGTAAGAAAGTTATATGATTTATCATTGATAGGGTAAAAAACTTTGTGGGTAAAGGAGAAAATGTTGCAGTTACCAGCATTTTCTCCTTTTCCCACATTGTTTTCAGAAGTGGTCATCCTCCGACTTTTTAAAACACAGAATTGCTTGGAAAAGAGGTCATCCCATTGTGACAACATTAAATGTTGATAATGTAATAATATTCTTATATTTTCAGCGATGTGTTTCCCTGAAGATTGCCACTGAGGAAATATAATTCCAAGATGACATCAATAAACATTACATCAACAACTCCCGTGACGGGGGATTTGGTTTCCACTGGGTCAGGGGCCACAGTCACAACCCAGTCAGATGATCTCTACAGAATTCTCTCAGGCAATGTGTCAACAGAAGCGCCATTGGACAGAAATACATGTGAAACTATAGATACAAATTACAATATACCAACAGCTGTTATATGTGCTATGTGTTTTGTGTTTGGAATTGTTTATACATTCTTCGGTAAGTATCTGTCAAAAAATTATTTTGAAACTGAGACATGAAAGAAAGGTTGCAGATAGTCATCTTTCAATATGATTCACATACAAATCTAACCTTATTTGTCTGTGCAACAGACAGGTTTTTTTTTAACCCTTTCCCAGACCACAAAATTTTAGACAAATCTGAATTTGCAGACAACAATTCTATTATGGCTCCAATGATGCATTCTTTCTTTGATAGGGTAGAAAACATTGGGAAAAGGAGAAAATGCTGGTTACCAGCATTGTCTCTTCTTCCCAAAATGTTTTCAAAAGGCTTCTTCCTCAGTATTGTTAAAAGTCAGTATTTTTTTTAAAGGTTTAAAGTCCTGTGTGGCTTAGGGGTAAAGTGTATTACCCTTTTACTCCATTGATACTCATTTCTACACATTGCTAGTTGGAGCCTATGGAAAACATTGTGGCAAAAGGTGAAATTGCTTGTGACGAGCAATTTCACCTTTTGCCACAATGTTTCCTACACTATCAAAAGGTGTCATATACACATAAGAAACGGCTTCATCCTTGCTGTTATTTAGGGTCAGTTAGAGATACAGTATCATAGAAATGCCTTAATTTAGTTATAGGGTAAAGGGTTAATAATCACTTTGAGATCCTGGATTATAGCATCAGTGGATCCACTGGATCTTTCATTGGAGTATCCATGGACAAGACACTTCAGAGCCCCTTCTAGTACTGGTGGGACACAAGAAATACATTGATATGTGAGCTGTTGTTGTAGTATGGTTGAAACAGTTTGTAGTATGGTTGAAACAGTGTTGAAAAAGCAGCATAAAACACTACTCAGTCAATCAATCAACAACTCGAGACCCTCTGGTTACAAGGCTTATGTTCTATTTCACAACCATGGACACAAAACTTCAAATTGTGGAAGGATAGAAAAAATTGTGGAAAATGGAGAAAATGCTGGTTACCAGCATCTTCTCCATTTCCTACAATGTTTTCTAAAGACTTCTTTCTCAGAGTCATTAAAAGTCAGGATTGTTTAGTTAAAGGTTTAAGACCAAATGGTAGCCAAGTGTATACAATGTGGGTGTATTGTGCTCATTAAATTTTATTTTCATAAGTTTTTCTCTGATTTATTACCTCATTTATGTATACATGTTGTTTTGCATTTTGAAATCAAATGGGGCTCAAATTATGGAAAATATCTTTAAAGTCAACAACCCCAAACTCTCAGATTAAAAGATGGAAGCTTCCGAAATTAGCCAAATGGCCTGTACGAAAATGTCAGTGTGACACAATATTTACTGCCCGCTCCGGTGGCTTATTGGTGATTATGTCGGACTTGTGACCTGGTAGTTTTGAGTTCGATACCTGGTTGAGTCGAACTTTCTTTCTGGCATAGTATCACCTTTCACCTCTGGTGAAGCATGTGAGAAAAGTAGTGGGTGGCTTTGGAAAGAAAGTTGTGCAAGTACTGGTGTGATGAAGCCAGGAAACACATTTGTGTCACCAACCGCCATGATATGACCTTAGCTGTTAAAGTGGCGTTTTACCCAATACAACCACAATATTTACTATTGAGTCAGAGAGTCTAAAGCCCAAAACATCTCATATTAAAAATACCAAACTTGCCAAGATTAGCCTTTACAAACATGTCGATATTTACCGATGAGTTACAGGTCATAATCCCTACAATCTTTCCTAAAGGCTTCTATCTGAGGGTCGTAAAAACCAGGGATTGTTTGGTAAAGGGTTAATTACTGAAATCTAAGAATATGTATAGAAATGTGATCTCACATAATTTTCTGTAATGGCTGTCAGACATCAAAAATTAATTTCCTTGGTGTGTGGTTCAGCGGAGGACGGACGTTTTGGCCACGGACGTTTTGGCCACGGACGTTCAGCTGTTACCCATTCTCAAATGTTTAATCCTTCACCTTTCAATTCTAAGTTTTAGTGACCCAAGGGAAAATTTTTTAAAATATTATGGGAAAAGGAGAAAGTAGTAACCAGCATTTTCTGCTTTTCCAGCAATGTTTTCTACCCCTTCTGCCTTTTTGTGCTACATTTTACTCTTTGCCAAATAACAAAATTTTAGACTGGTCCAAATTGAAAACATTTGCACACAACAGAATAAAGGTAACTCAAAAATTGAAATTTGTTTCCAGCAGGGTAGAAGACATTGTAGGAAAAGGAGAAAATGATAGTTACCAGCATTTTCTCCTTTTGCCACAGTGTTTTCAAAACACTTCAAACTCAGGGTCGTTACAAGTCGGGATTGGGTTGTAAAGAGTTAACCTTTTGCAAGTAAAGATATGTTGCAGCCATGGTAGATCAAGATCAGACTGCACAGATTATGTAGCCTGATCATTGATCAACACAATGTGCTTTGGTGAGACATTCTGGGAGAAGACCAATCCTGAAACTGCTGGAAATATTTTTTAGAAAATGCTGGAAACCAGCATTTTCTACTATTCCAACAAAGTTTCTTTCTTTTTCAAGGAGAAGATTCAATCCTTCTCTTGTGACTGTATGCTGTTTTGTTGCATTTGCAGATAACCAGGTTATTCCCTCGAGTCTCTCATTTCACCCCCTTGTACATTTACCAAACAATCCCTGGTTTTTACAACTCAGAGATAGAAGTCTTTTGAAAACATTGTGGGAAACAAAGTTCAATTATTGATATATGTTTATTTTGTTTTCTGTACGTGCTTTCATTTTGGACAAGTTTAAAATTATGTCATTTGGTAAAGAGTTAAAAGGATATAAAAAAGGTACTACATATGAAAATGGGGGATCATTCTGAAAACTAAGGTGTCAAAATTTTAAAAAAAGGGTCATTGAAAACCCTGAGACAGCAGTTTAAATGTGGCTTACAAAATAGAACTTCTCCTTGATAGGGTTGTAAACATAGTTGGAAAAGGAGAAAATGCTGGTTACCAGCATTTTCTCCTTTTCCAGCAATGTTTTCAAAACCTTTATTTCTGAGGGTCTCAAAATAATATACACTCATACAAAATCACTTGAGCAAAAACTTGGGCACTGAATAAGGTATAAAGATTGAAGATAATTATTATGTGGAAAAATACCTGATAATTACCAGGGATTGAATATAGAGTTTCATATAATTATTGCTAACTATTAACACCTGTTTTTCCTTGATTATCATACTGTATGCTTAGAGTTACCTACCTTGCTTCCTCTTCAATAGTAGTGGTTACAAACATTTTTCTCCTTTCCCGACAATGCTTTGGAATTTTCAGGATTGTGTGGTAATAGGTTGCCTTTACTTGAACTTGAAGGACAAAGCCCGTTGCCAAACAAGTCAGAGTTTTCTAAATCTGAGAAAACAAGCTTTTCAAAACATTTTGGGAAAAGAAAAAAATTGTTAGTATAACCAGCATTTTCCCATAATGTTTTCTAGCCTAAGAAAAAAGAATTCCATAGTTTTTAGCCACTCTTGTTATCTGCATAATTATGCTTCGGGTTTGGACGCGTCTAAAATTTTGGCATATAGCAAGGAGGTAACCCATTCCAAAAGTAAAGCACTGCAGAGCATTAGCAACCCTATCAAGACCTTTTGAAACCATTGTCGTCATGTGTCATGTTAGGATAGAAATTTTATTTCCTTCTTTCACTCCTCAATGTGTCCAGTGAGCAGTGTCCAAATTATAATATTGTAATTTTCTTTTCTTATTTCAGGTTACCGGTTTTTCAAAGCGGTCATGTTCCTGACAGGCTTTATGTTTGGTTCCGTTCTAGTCTATATGATCTGTTTGGAAGAAAAGACATTCACGCCCATGATAAACGCCGGTATATCATTGAGTGCAGGCTTCCTCTGCGGGCTTCTCACCATGTTAGTGCAATACGTCGGATTATTTCTCACAGGATTCCATTTTGGTATTTCCATAGCAACTGGTATTCTAATATTAATGGAACAGTTCATTTTCCACCCAGAAACAAAATGGATTCCGATTAGTGTTCTCATTGGACTTGGGCTCATTTGTGCTCTTGTGACCCTCAAATTCCAAAAAGCTGGTACCATCTTGGGAACAAGTATTTTCGGAGGGATTTTAATGATTTCGTGTATCGATTACTTTATTCAACAGTTCATGCTCATGCAATATATCTGGGATCGTGTGAAAGCGGAATATTCTCAAATCCTATGCTGGTACTCGTGGGTTATACTTGGGTGTTGGCCATTTTGTTTCGTGGTCGGAGCCTTGACCCAGTGGAAGATAACAGGCCAAGGTTTCAGCCATAATGAGGGTAAGTTTGTATTGAATCGCACCTTAAACCTTTACCACACTATTCCAAGTACTAATGACCCTGAGAAAGAAAGTGTTTGAAAACAATGTGGGAAAAGGAGAAAATGCTGTTAACCAGCTTTTTCTCCTTTTCCCACAATGTTTTCTACTCTTACTCAAACAAATTGCTATTTTTGAGTCACATTTATTTTGTCACGTGGAAATGCTCTCAATTTGAAAAGTCCAAAATTTTGTCATGTGGTATAGAGTTAACAGACAATGTCTGCCTGGATAGCTAAGAGATCAGTGTATTGGACTGGTGACCTACTGGTTGTTAGTTTGATATTATGTCCAGGTTGATACCTGGACAAGGCAGTCTTTTTCTTTTGGTGATTTTTTTTTGACAATTATGTCTGACACACATGAGAAAGTAATCAGTGACTTGGGAAGAAAGTTCTTTCAGTACTGGTGTGAGAAAGCCAGGAACACATGCATAGGTGCACTGACTGCTGTGATATGTCCAAAGCTGACAAACCCCATTTCAAAAAATCTATAGCAGCCATCAGAATTTCAGACTTGTCCACATTCAAAGGTTTTGCAGACAACAACTTAACGTTAAGTTTTATACCTGTCCTAGTATTAACATATGATTATGCAGACAATTTATGAAAAGTGGTGTACACACAGGAGTTTGTCCGTAAAAGAGTAGAAAAATTGTGGGAAAAGGAGAAAATTCTGGTTACCAGCATTTCCTCCTAGTCCTACAATGCTTTCAAAAGGATTTTTCCCCAGGGTTGTCAAAACCAAGGCACATTTGGTTAACAGTTAAAATTATTGTGACCCAGTTAATGAGATATTTTTCTTAGAAGACAGAAAACATTGTGTGAAATGGGAGAAAAAGAGGGAAATTTTTTCCTGAAATTTTGTACATGTATCCGTGGCTTGTAGAGTGTACAATAGGTTTTTCCAAGATTTGACCTAGTTTTTTTTAATCCAACATAAACCACATTCATACATTCATACTAGTCCAAGATATTACCAAGACAAACATTCTAAGCAAATTTCAAGATTATTGGACTGAAAATGTGGCCTGTCCCGCATCCCTCTTCTATAGAAACTATAGAAAACGTTATGAGCAATTTCTCCTTTTCCCACAGTGTTTTCAAAAGACTTGTACTGCAAACATGTAAAAACAAGGGCTTGTTTGGGAAAGGATTAAATAAAGTTGTGTCGTTGCCAGTTACATGTACTCTGTACAACACAATCTCCAGTTTTGATGACTCGTGGAAAATAGATGGTTCGAAAAGGAGAAAATGCTAGTAACCAGCATTTTCTCCATTTCTTACAATGTTTTTTCCCACCTCAGGTAACTTTTTCCTTTTCATCCACATTTATCACATGCAAATGCTTTCAATTTGGACAAGTCCAAACTTTCGTCATTTGGTAATGGGTTAATTATTGTACAAGTTCAATGAAAAGACAAATAAAGAAGATTAATTTGATGACAAGATATATTGTTTGTCATCTGTCATCATTTAATGTGATGTTTAATGTATAGTTGTATACTGTTTATCACCGTTTTTAGCTCACCTGAGCATGAAGTTCTCACTGAGCTATTGTGATCATGCTGTGTGGGTCGTGGGTGGTCGACTTTTTACCTTGTGTACACTCTAGAGGCTACATTTTTAGTCAGATACTCAGGAAAATGGTCAGAATGTTTTGCTTGATGATATCTCAGACAAGATTGAAAATCAAAATGGGTCATGTTGGGTCAGAAATTATGTCAGTAGGTCAAATGTTAGGAAAATCTTGTGTATGTAGTAGAGGCCACATTTTTCTAACCAATCCTGAAAATTGGTCAAAATATCCACGTTCAAAAATGGGTTGTGATGGGTCAAAATCTAGGTCACCAGGTCAAATCTTAGAAAAAGCTTGTGAAAGCTCTAGAGGCCACAATTTCAGTCCAGTACTCTTGAAAACTGGTCAGAATGTTTGTCTTGATGATATTCTGGCATTAGTTTTACAATGGGTCACATGGAATCAAACATTAGGGTCACCATGTTTAAATATTGTGAAACCTTGTGTAAGCTCTAGAAGCAACATTTCCAGTCCAATAATCTTGAAAGCTGCTTAGAATATTTGTCTTGATGATATTTTAGACTAGTGTGAATGTGGTTCATGTTGGATAGAAAACTAGGTCACTAGATGGAATCTTGGAAAAAAATATTTGTACACTCTACAGGCCAGACTTTCTCCCAGATACATGTACTTGAGAGAGTTTGTCGGGATGTATGTCTGGATAATTCGTACATGTCAAGTAGGCCACTGAGACAAAATCTAGAAAAAGCTTCTTTGCACTCTAGAGGCAATATTTTTAAGTCCAATTCTAATAAGTGTTTGTCAGAATGTTTGTCTTAATAACTTTGAAGAGACTGGAAACGGGTCAAGTTTTATCAAAAGATTCAGGTGAGCGACTGTAGGGCCATCATGGCCTGCTAGTGTCAACTTCTCGACATGTTTATCCAAAGGCTTCATCATCAGGATTGTTAAATCTTGAGATTGTGTCTTAAAGGATATGATGGAGAATCGGATCTAAAAATGGATAGGATATTGTGAGAAAAGGAGAAAATGCTGATTACCAGCTTTTTTCCTCCTTTTCCCATGATGTTTTCAAAAGACATCTTTGTCAGGGTCATCAAAGCTTGGAATGGTGTGGTAAAGGACTGATGTGCCCTTCTGTAAGGCAAAAAACATCAGCTTCGGTTGGATTTTATGGGAGTTTGTGATGAATTAAGATTGAGTGAATAGCCATGTACATCAATTTTATTTGTCCTTCTTTTAGCCCTTTACCAGACGAAAACAATTTAGCCTTGTCCAGATTGAAAGCATTTGCAGACGACAATTTCGATGTTGCTCTAATGGTGCAATTTTTCCTTGATATGGAAGAAAACATTGTTGAAAAAGGAGAAAATGCTGGTTACCAGCATTTTCTCCTATTCCCACAATGCTTTCAAAAGGCTTCTTTCCCAGGAGTGTCAAAAGTCATCATTGTGTGGTAAGGGGTTAACCCTTTACCATACTACCCCATCTTTTACCTAACCTGGTGAAAAGATTGTAGAAAACATTGTGGGAAAATGAGAAAATTTTGGTAATCAGCGATTGAGCTTGTTAAATTTTCTTCAGCAAATACTTTCAGTACTTTGGTTACCAGCATTTTCTCATTCTCCCTGACAATGTTTTCTACCCTTCCCGAAAGAAATTTCAATTTTTTGGTCACATTCATTTTGTCACCTGTAAGTGCTTTGAATTTGGACCGGTCTATAATGTTGTTTGGTAAAGAGTTCAACAGGTAGGAAACATTGTGGAAAAAAGGAGAAAATGCTGACTACCAGTATTTTTTTTTTTGCTTCCACAATATTTTCATAAAACCTTCCCGTCAAGTTTGTTATGATTCAGTATAACATTCCTGCATTCATGGTAACAAAACGATAATAAAGGAGTGTAACTCTAATAGTGGTTCTAATTGTACAAGTACTTATTATCTCCCTTGACAGCAATTTTTTTTTTTTTTATGGCCAAAAAATGTTTTAACTTAAAACTTGTAGCTTTTAACCCTTTTGCTGCTAAGCGTGGCCCGCTGACCTTTTGCTGATAGTGTAGATCAAGATCAGATGGCACAGAATGTGCAGTCTGATCTTTGATCTACACTGTCTGATAAAATATCATTTCCTAGAACATACATTTGAAACAGTAAATTTGGATTTTTAACTCTATACCACATAGTCCCGACTTTTAACAACCCTGAGAAAGAAGCCTTTTTAAAACATTGTGAGAAAAGGAGAAAATGCTGGATACCAGCATTTTCTCCTTTTCCCACAATGTTTTCTGTCCTGCTGGAAACAAATTTCAACTTGATAGTTACCGGTACCTTTATATTATCACTTTCAATTTGGACAAGTCTAAAATTTTGTCGCTTGGTAAAGAGCTAACATCGAATTGAAAATTTGATTTTAAGTTATTTAGCAGGATAAAAGTTAATATGTGTGGGAAATAATTTCAGTGCTACACAACCGACGTTCACACAGTTTAAATCTCAAGAGATCAAGGTCAAAGGAGAAGGTCAAGGAGAAGAAGGAAAATACTCACCAGTCCCGATATCGGCATTTATACCAGATTCGAAGATACAACGGAGATGTTATATCTCAGGTAACTTCTTTCAACCCTTGACCACTCATCCCAACTTTTAATGACCCTTAGAAAGAGGGGTTTTTTTTTTAAACATAGTGGGAGAAGAAAATGCTGTTATTAACTAGCATTTTCTATTTCCCATAATGCCTTCTAAAAACAACTTTCAAATTTTCAGTAACATTTACTGTATTAGTGGAAATTGTTGCACTTTTGAAAAATTTGCTATCTTTTCTGTTCATATATTTTGCCACAGTATATTACTGAAATAAATTGACCTGAAATTGACCTTTATGCAAAGAATAATTAAAATGTGAATATTTAAATCATCAGGTATAATCGAACTGTACAAAAACTTTGTTAACGGTAAATGTCGGGTTTGACCCCTACTGCGCCATAGTCAAAATAAAAAGCTTTTGCGGGTGGCATAAATTAAGATCAGGCTGCACATAAAGCACATCTTAGATCTAAGTCACCCACAACGTGTTACCAATTTAACTCTTTACCACACAATCCCGACTTTTAACGACCCAGAGTAAGAAGCCTTTTGAAAATATTGTGGGAAAAGGACAAAATACTGGTAACCAGCATTTTCTCCTTTTCCCACAATTTTTTCTACCCTTCTCAAACCAAAGCTCATTTTTAGCTCCACTCTTGAAAATTTTTAAAAATCTTCTTCTCTGAAACCATAAGGCCTAGGGCTACCAAATTTGGCATGTAGCTTTATCTAGTGGACCTCTACCAAGTTGCTTCAAATATTAACCCTGGGGTCAAAATCGGCCCCACCCCGGGGGTCACAAGTTTTATATGGGCTTATATAGGGAAAACTTTAAAATCCCTCTGGTACCTAGCCATAGGGCCTAGGGCTACCAAATTTGGCATGTAGCTTTATCTAGTAGACCTCGACCCAGAGTGCCCAAATGATAGCCCAGAGGTCAAATTTGGCCCGGCCGCGGGGGTCACAAATTTTATATGGGCTTATATAGTGAAAACTTTAAAAATCTTTTCGTACAAAGCCATAAGGCCTAGGGCTACTCAATTTTGCACCTAGCTTTATCAAGTGGTTGTCTACCAAAGGTGCCCAAATTGTAGCCCTGGGGTCAAATTTGACCCTGTCCTGGGGGTCTCAAGTTTTACATGGGCTCATATTGGGAATTTTTAAAAAAATCTACTAGTACCTAGCTATAAGGCCTAGGGCTACCAAATTTTGCATGTAGCTTTATCTAGTGGGCCTCTACCAGGAGGGCCCAAATTATAGCCCTAGGGTCAAGTTTGTCCCCACACCAGGGGTCACAAGTTTTACATGGGCTTTCTAAGTCATCTTGTTACTAACCATAATAAAGACTAAGACCACTAAATTTAGCCCTGTCTCATGGATTTAATGCCTTACAGGGCCTTTTATTGAGAAAACTTTGAAAATCTTCTTGTTCATAACCACACATTCTAGACCTGTATTATTTGGTATGGGGCTTTATCTTTTAGACCTCCACCAGGATTCAAGTAATTATAGCTTTGTGGTCAAAACTGGATTTGCCCAGGGGTCACAACTTTTTTGTTTGTTGGTTTTTATGGAAAAAAAATTGTATGCCCTCAAGTTTGAAACCAGTTGGCCAAAAAATGTAATGTTTGGCTTGTAGTGTTTTTACGAATTAGCCAGTGGAGCGATACAGGGCCATCATGGCCCTTTTGTTTGAGTTGCATTTATTTTGTCATCTGCAAATGCCTTCGTTTTGGACCAGTCTAAAATTTTCTGGTGTGGGAATGGGTTAAACCAACAATATAATGGTTATTTCAGGTATTTCAAGTTTTCTTTTAAGACACTATAAATCTATTAGCTGCATAAAGAGTTTAGAAACATGCACATAGTTCCGCATGCAGACGACATTAGCTGAAGCTAAGATCGGACAATAACTCAAGCGTGTGATATATGGTAATAGAGGTCATTTATTTCATGTCAATTTGTTCAGGTAATACCAACAAATAAGGACTTTCAAATTTATGTTTACGAAAGATCTGTAATCAAAATTCTTTGCAAATTTTTTAGCATATATTATGTAACCACATAGGCGGATCCAGAGGGAGGGACCGGGGGTCCGGACCCCCCTGGAATTTTGGGTGAATGGGACTGGTTTGATATTACACAGCATTTATGTAAAATACAGCCATAAATTTAAAAAAAAGGTTCTAAATGTGGAGACATCCTCTTGGTAAGAACTAGAAACGTTGACTTTTCTTGTAAACGGCTTACACCCACTGAAATCCAGAAATCGAAGTATCATACATATATATTAAGACGAGTATGTTTTTGTTGGGACACACCCCCCCCCCCCCCACCCCCCCCCTGAGAAAAATGTCTGGATCTGCGCATGAACCACATTAAACAAGCTTTGTCTTCTGCAAATACATGAACTTAACCCTTTAGCGCACAAAAGTTTTAACTATTTACCACATGAGAAAATTTTAGACTGGTCCAAATTGAAAGCATTTGCAGACGACAAAATAAAGGTGACTGAAAAATTGAAATTTGTTCTGGGAAGGGTAGAAAACACTGGGAAAAGGAGAAAATGCTGGTTACCAGCATTTTCTCCTTTTCCCTCAGTGTTTTCAAAAGGCTTCTTTCTCAGAGGCGTCAAAAGTAGGGATTGTGTGGTAATGGGTTAAAGACCCTTAGGAGGAAGCCTTTTGAAAACATTGTAGAATAAGGAGAAAATGCTGGGAACCAGCATTTTCTCCTTTTCCCACAATGTTTTCTACCCTTCCAAAACAAATTTTGATTTTTCAGTTGCATCTATTTTGTTGTCTGCAAATGCTTTCAATTTAGACCAGTCTTAAATATTGTTGTTTGGTAAAGAGTTCAAGTATGAATCCGTCTAAAAATTTGTTGGTGGGTGAGTTGATCTCTAACAGCATTACTTACTGCAGCTTTTTTTTTTCTAAATGTTGTCTTCTACAGACTCGATCACATGTTCTATTAAAAGACAGTTCCAATATTTGATGAACCTGAAAGAGAATGCCTTTGAAACAGAGTAAGAAAAGGAGAAAATTCTGTTGACCAGCATTTTCTCTTGTTCTCCTGAAGTGAATGGGTTTATGGATATTGTGGTTGGTATAATTATCTATAAATGATTTGGCATCTTCTGACCTTTGATTAGTGAAATATCCTTATGTGATTAACAGTTTCCCAAACAAGCCCTGGTTTTTACATGTCTGCAGTAAAAGTCTTTGAAAACACTGTGGGAAAAGGAGAAATTGCTCGTAACAAGCAATTTCTCCTTTTCCCGCAGTGTTTTCTACCCTTTTTGAGAAATTTCTGCAATTTTCTCCGAATCTAAAATTGTCGTCTGCAAACTCTTTCGGTTTGGAATGGTCCAAAATTTGTTGTTTGGGAAAGGGAAGAGTCTGACAGAGGTTGGTGTTTGTGTTCATGATTTATGCAAATGGTCAAGAATAATGTCGTTAAGCTTACCAAAGGCTGGTTTCCTAGATTCATTTAAATGATTACCAAACAACAGAATGTTAGACTTTTCCAAATTGAAAGCATTTACAGACGACAGAAATAAACATGGCCCAAAAATTGAATCTTGACTTTGGAGGAGCAGAAAAACATTGTGGCAAAACGAGAAAATGCTGGTTATCAGCATTTTCTCCTTTTCCAACATTATTTCATAGAAGGCTTCTTCTTCTGGGTCATAAAAGCCCGAGATTGTTTGGTAAAGGGTTCATTAACCCTTTACCCCATAAGGCATTTCTATGGTATCTCTGATTGACATTAAATAACGGCAAGGATGATGCCATTTGTTATGTATATATGACACCTTTTGATAGCATAGAAAACATTGTGACAAAAGGTGAAATTGCTCGTTACGAGCAATTTCACCTTTTGCCACAATGTTTTCCAAAGGCTCCAACAAGAAATACGTAGAAATGAGTATCTATGGAGTAAAGGGTTGAATTTTATCTCAAAACATCAAGTCATTCAGATCCTATTTATTCTATATTTCAGAATTACATACAGTCAATACAGCACAAGTTGTCACCATCGTTAAGGAACCTGACCCCAGTCCCCACAGAGCCCCAAGTAGAACCCGAGAGTACAAACACGACCTTGACCCAGATCCCTGAAGTATGAATCTCTCTTTCAGTGAAAGGACATTTTACTTTTCATGTTTGGCTATGCTTGTGCTAAAAAATTTCTTGTCAAATAAAACAATTACATTTGGTTTTTAATATAATTTCTATGGTCTTGATTATTTCTGGTTCTCCAGTCAGTCTCAGAAAATGTATCAAAATTATGTGTGCTTTTTTGATTCCTTTCTTAATTGATGCAGTAGTTTTAAGATTCTAAAGAAGGTTACTTTTAATCCTTTACCACACAGTACCGACTTTTAACGCCCCTGGGAAAGAAGTCTTTTGAAAACATTGTGGGAAAAGGAGAAAATGCTAGTAACCAGCATTTTCTCCTTTTCCCACAATGTTTTGTAACCTTTGATAAACAACTGTCCTGTTTGAGTTACATGAAAAATGTTGTTCGCAAATGCTTTCAATTTGGACAAGGCTAAAATTTTGCTGTGTGGTAAAGACTTAAAAACATTGTGGGGGAAAAGGAGAAAATGTTGGTAACCTACAATTTTTCCTTTTCTCAAAATAGTGTTCATCCTGTCATAGAAAAAATCCAGCTTTGAAGAAATTGTTGCTCTGTCATCTGCAAATGCACCTGTCTGTCTACCAATTTCTTTTTGTTAAAAAGTCACCCTTTACCAAACAATCTGATGTTTTAACCCATTACCACACAATCCTGACTTTTAACGACCCTGAAAAAGAAGCCTTTTGAAAACATTGTGGGAAAAGGAGAAAATGCTGGTAACCATTATTTTCTCACTTTCCCACAATGTTTTCTACCCTTCCAAAACCAAATTTCAATTTTTCAGTCACATTTATTTTGTCATCTCCAAATGCTTTCAATTTGGACCAGTCTAAAATTTTCTTGTGTGGTAAATTGTTAACATACCAGAAGAAGATGGTTATAGAAAATATTGTGGGAAATGGAGAAAAAGGCTGGTAATATCATTTTTATCTTTTACCATCAAAGTTTTATATGTTTGCAGAAATAGGTTTGAAAACATTAGCTCAAATAATGAATTTTGTCTTTGATAGGATAGAAAACATTGTGGGCAAAGGAGAAAATGCTGGTTACCAGCATTTTCTACTTTTCCCGCAATGTTTTCAAAAGCCTGCCTTCCCCAGGTCAGGAAAACCAGGGATTGTTTGGTAAAGGTTTAAATTAATGGAAAATATTATGGTAGAAACTTTTTCACCAATAGATCAATTTTTCTGCACATCAAAGGACCAGACTACCTCCCGATAATTGAGTCAGCTATAAGACAAAATGGAAATTATTGATTCATAATTTTTGGTGACTTGCTTAACTCTTTACCACATGAGAAAATTTAAGACTGGTCCAAATTGAAAGCATTTGCAGACAACAGAATAAAGGTTACTAAAAGAATGAAAATTGTTCTGGGAAGGGTAGAAAACACTGTGGGAAAAGGAGAAAATGCTGGTTACCAGCATTTTCTCCTTTTCCCATAGTGTTTTCAAAAGGCTTCTTTCTTAGGGGTGTCAAAAGTAGGGATTGTACAGTAAGGAGTTAATATACGTATAATACATCAGGAAGATAGGAAGTCCCCCCCTTACCAGAACATTGATCCTAAGTACAGTATTTTCTATGGAAGACCAGGAATCGTATGTAAATGATTCCTGCCGAATCCAAGGGGAAAATTACATGCTAAGAAAATTCTAACATGTTTTGTATATATACATGTAGTCTGCGTACTCTTTTTTTAGGTAACCAGCATTTTCTCCTTTTCCCACAATGTTTTCAAAAGCCTTCACCCCTAGGGTCATTGAAACTCTTGACTGTGTGGGGTGAGAATTGGTTGCATCTGTAAAAATGCCAAGCTGATGTTGAAACAGCATCAAATTCTATCCTATTCTCAGTGGACCAAGAATGGCAACTCTTTTTTAAATGACTAAATTCGAAAACATGAATTACTTCCCTTAGATCATCCCCCCCACTCCCCCCCCCCCACACTCACACACACTCACACACACATACTGGTTGGACTAACCAAAATACACTTTGTTTTTCCCTGAGGCGTCCACGTAGCTCAGTGGTAAAGTGTGGGACTCGTCTCCTGGAGGTCCTGGTCTCGAGCCCCACTAGATCCAGTTAGATCTTTGCCTTCTGCAAATGCTTTCAACTTGGAAATGTCTAAAAACTTAGTCGCTTGGTTTGGAATTTGGAATTAATTTAAATATACTGTCTTCAAATGCTTTTAGGTTGGACAAGTTTACAGGCATAATTTTGTCGTCTGGAAAAGTTAACCCTTTACCACACAATCCAGGCTTTTAAAAACCCTCTTAAAAACATTGTGGGAAAAGGAGAAAATGCTGTAGCCACCATGTTTTCTTCCCATGCTAAAACAAATTTGATTTTTTTTTTGTCACATTTGTTTTGTCGTCTGCAAATGCTCTCAATTTAGACCAGTCTAAAGTTTTGTTGTTTGGTAAAGAGTTAAACAGTGCACCAGATGACAAAAATTCAGATTTGTCTACATTGAAGTGTTTAAAATTTATGGATCCATAATGATGTAATGATCGCTTGTTACATAGCATCATGGAGATGCATTAGATCAAGATCAAAGTGCACAGAATGTGCAGTCCGATCTTTGATCTTCATTGTGGGCTATACAGTTTTTATATTCTGGCAAAGGCAATTTGAAATTAAGGTGATTGAGTCTCTTATCCTGATTAACCCTTACCAGACGACAAAATTTTAACCTTGTTCAAGTTCAAAGCATTTGCAGACAACAATTTAAATGTGACTCAAATAATGAAATTTGACCCTGATAGGGTAGGAAACACTGTGGGAAAAGGAAAAAATACCAGCATTTTCTCCTTCTCCCATAGTGTTTTCAAACGACTTCTTCCGCAAGGTTGTTAAGAGTAGTCATCGTGTGCTAAAGGGTTAAGAAAGCCAACTTCATTTGTTTGATGCTTTGATGATTAGCTTTAAAGCCCGGGTTTTCTGGGTTTCGCTTTGCTACGCCCCTGTATTATGATACCAGACTGATATCTCGAAAAAAATATTGTTAACTGTTCTGATTAACTGATTAAAAAGTGAACACAATTAAACAGACATAAGTTCGTGATTCCAGATATCTGAAAATAGACCAAATGAGACGGTAATGCCTTGATACGAGATGATTCTGAAGTTTGTCGCAATAAGAAAGAGATGGCATTTAGGTGAAGTAACAGAAATAAAACGAAATCATGTTCTTTTCTGGTATCTTGATAAAGTGAAACCTAACGCGTCAAGTACAAAAACCATCAAGAAACTCGTGGCTGCTCATTGCCACCATACTAACAGGAAATAGATTTTGTTGACGTATCGATCCCTTTACCTAACAGTTCTGACAAACACCACCGTGAAAGACGCCTTTTCAACACATTGCTGGAAAAGGAGAAAATGCTGGTAACCAGCATTTTCTCCTTTTCTCGCAACGTTTTCTTCCTTTCATAAAACAAATTTCTATTCTTTAGTCACATTTATTTTGTCATCTGCAAATGTTTTCAGTTTGGATCAATCTAAAATTTTGTCGTTTGGTAAAGAGCTATCTGGTGCTAAAATAGAATTTGGAAGAAAAATTATAATCATAATTCAATTTAATCATCAATATCATCAAAATTTTGTAATACTGTGAATTCCACTGCTATTTTCGTGATAAACTGTGTTTATCAGGTTAGTGGTGGCAATACTGTGCTTCCCTACTTATAAAATCGACGAGCTTATTTGTCAACAAAATGCCGAGGCTGATGACTTTGGTATTTAGCCCGCCACGATTGAGCTAAACATTGCTTGGTTGTTGTTGTTGTTCTTGTTGTCATTTTAGTTACATTTGATTATGATGGGCTTTTACTATGTCAAATACGGAAGAGTTCAATAGATAGGTGCCACGTGAAAGAAAAAAATTGCCAATGGGATTATTTCTCTTGAATCTACATGGTTGTGGTTTCAATAATGATTTTTCTTATGTAAAATATGAAAGTGTTAGGTTCTACATCGGGGTCCTCAGACATCAGATCGAATCTGTCCCGTTTTTCTTTTGTATTAGAGTTGAACGCCACCTTTGGTCATATCATGGCGGTCAGTGATGCTCTCATGAGTCATGTGTTTCGTGGCTTTCTCACAGCAGTTCTAACACAGATTTCTTTCTAAAGCCACTGACTACTTTTCTCACATGTATCAGAGGTAAGAGGGAAAAAAACCTCCTGAAGGAAGGTTTGTCGCAACTAGGTACCGAACCGGCAACCTCCAGGTCACGAGTCAGATATGCTACCTAGTGAGCTACCCGGCCAGGCCACGTTTTTCTTATTCATTGTACACTGTTTATGGGTATTTTTAAGTTTCTAAAAGTATAGTTTGAAAAGGCATACGTAGGTCTACGGTTGAAGACTTGGAAAGTTATTAAAGCCTAATGCCGACTTTTAACGACCCTGGACACGAAGCCTTCTGAAAACATGGAAAAGGGAGAAAACGCTGGTAACCAGCATTTTCTCTTTTTTCCACATTTTTTTAAAATGCGATTAAAGAGAAATTGCTTCATTTGAGAATCACAGAAAGTGTCGTCTGCAAATGTTTTCAGTTTGGGCAAGCTATTGTTTCTTTTCGTCAAAACAACATTTTACATTTTGCGACATGATGGGAATGAAAACGTTTATTTCTTCCATTTAGATCTGTGTTGAAACTTTGAAATTATTAAATATTTTAACTCATTTAGCATGTCGAAATATTTGGGGAGAAAAGTTGTTTGGTTTGATATTTAAAAGATAAAGATACCTTCTGAACAGGTCTCCATTTTCATCTTGGATACGAACCAAATAGTTATAATTTCATATTTGCTTTTGTTTGTAGCAATTTCATAATTGAAATGATTTTGATACAGCGGACAGGGTAGATGAAAGATCAGGTTGCATGTTTTGTGCAGCCTGATCTTAATCGACATTGTCCGCAATAGCAACGATTGTCGTAATAGCTCCAATACACAATTTAGATCTTTGACAAAATCTGTCATATGAAACATTAATCAGTCTCACTTTTTCATTTTTTTGCTTAATCTGAATCATGCATGCGAAACGCAAACAAATTTACGGGTTATTGCATCTGTTTTTTTTTTAGCCTACATAAAAGCCATTTTAACTCTTTACCAAACGACAAAATTTTAGACCGGTCCAAATTGAAAGCACTTCTAGACGACAGAATGAACGTCACTCAAAATTTTAAATTTCAGCGGGGTAGAAAACATTGTGGGAAAAGGAGAAAATGCTGGTAACCAGCATTTTCTCCTTTTCCCACAATGTTTTCAAAAGGCTTCTATCCCAGGGTCGTAAAAACCTGGGATTGTTTGGTAAAGGGTTAAAGATTCATAGACCTAATGATATAGTCGCTTGTTAGATAAAGTTAGTTTTACGGGTCCTATGCGATGTCTTGCTATTTTGCATCTCGGAGATACATTAAACCCGATTTTGCTTCAGCTCATAGAACAGAAGACACATTTTAATGACGAATACTAGTTGTACATAGTCATTTTTAACATGAATTACAAATATATGTCACGTGATATCTCAATAGAAATACATTACATACATGTATAACAATACGTAAGTAAGAAGATATATGGAGAATGGGCTCACACAGGATACATCTCATATATAGGCGAAAATCTAATATTAGTATACCTCACTCACCCACTCACTCACTCTCTCTTTCACTCACCCACTCTTTCTTTCACTCACTCACTTACTCACTCACTCACTCACTCACTCACTCACTCACTCACTCTCACTCACTCACTCACTCACTCACTCACTCACTCACTCAATCAATCAATCATTTTGACTCCACCCATGACTATGCTTCTTACAAGAGTGTATGGTCATGGTATTGCCTGATAACTGACTTCATTTTATAAATTGTGATTTAGTGGACAAAAGGCAGTCAGCTGGAAAAAAAAATCAAGAACAGCCTGCATAATCTTATGAACAAAGTCCGTTACACAGAAACAAATGAACCAATGTATAGCAGGAATACAGGGACCGGGTTGGATTCGAACTTAGAGCGCCCGTATGAAAGGCCAACACCATAACCACTGTGCTAAATAGAATTCTCCCTAACGTTAGATTGTGTTTAAACAGGAATGAAGCCATGCATGAAGGAGTGGTCTGCCGTAAACACCCCCCCCCCCCATTTATTGATGAGTCAAAGCCTTGTTCAAGGGTAACAACCTACGTCACAGGAAGTGATATCGGACCTGTGCATTTTCGTGACTTATGTCCGCCATATTGAAAGGTAAGTACGATATGAAGATAGAATGAGGCTAGCTTGGGTGGATACAAACGGACTACAAAGACTATCATGTATTTATCAAAGATATTGGATGAATACATTTAATATTCTGATGTTTTAGACAGGAAGCAGATGTCTATTGATTGGGTTTTAATAGTTGGTCTAGTCCATTATTATATGTAGTTAACAAAAGCTTTGACAAAAAACAAAGTCCTTAGGCATTGTACGCTTTGGAGGTCTAAAGACTTTTTCAGATCATTTAAAGGAACGATCACAAAAAAAAAAGTCTCAAACACGCACACTGACTTTATAGCAAGGGTCCGATATCACTACCTGGGACGTCACACTGACGTACGTTGTGAGGGGTGTTGTTATTTGGCAGAAAGTCCGTTTTTGGACAATAAATGGACTCAATGGCCAATCCCGGACAAGTCCCCATCTTACAAAGTCTGGACACAAATGAACGAATGGATAGCAGAAATACTCAAATTTGCAATTGAAACTCCTAGCAGAAGTAAATGGACGTTCTGTTTCAACTCATTTCAATACAATTATCTTCCGGAATGTTGCATGTTTTCAAACACACGTATTTATCACATAACCTCCCTTATTTTCAGTGTAATATATCCATCACGAATGTTCTTATCTTATACATGTTTGATAACACATTTTGTGTGACGTCATTTTTGACGTCATTTTGTGCGCATTTCATAGAAGTGAATGGTTCTCGTAGAAAATACGGTGGGTGCATTTATGAATGTTTTTGCACCATCTGATCTATATTTTGTGAAATATATCGTTATGTGATAAAAAGAATCTGACATTTGTGGGCGATTGAGATTTATAAAATTTAATTAAACTCAAGGAAAATGTTATCAAACTGGCCAAAGGCTCACTTAATAACATTTCCCTCTGGACTCATACTAAAATGTTATCTCAAAAGCCCACTCATGTCAGATCCTATATCTTATTTGGGCATTCTGAGTACAAAACCGGACTACTTTTCAAAACTACAACCATTACTTTGAAATTTCAAAATAAACATTTAGCTCTACTCAATAAAATGCTATCTGATATGATTCATTCAATGCACCGGCCCTTTCTAAAAACAGCCCCGACAGGCTTGGGTAGTGGCCCAGACACTTCTTCTTGATATATTGTGGAAAAATCTGCACGAATTCCGTCCTTAAGTCTATGTTTAGGAATTGGAGTTAAGTATGTGAGTAAAACAAGAGGATTTCTGAAAACTATTTTTCCCGTTGAAAATAGATCTAATTAGGTTTTCAAGATATTTGGAACGAAAAACAAGCTATATTTTTCCACTAATGTGTTATTTAGAGCCATTTTCTCCATTGCAAATTTATTAGCGGCGTATATAAATATCATCCTGGACTGGATGGTCTGATGCAGACAGGTCGAATCTTCAAAGAACATGACTTAATACGCAGAAAAGAGTTTCAATACATTCAGTGCTTTGATCTGGGTCACCTCGCACAGAGGTTATTTTCCAGTACACTAACTGGCTCTGACTCTAAGTACTGCATGTATGTTGACTTCTAAGAAAAAATTTCCTCGTCATCTATCAGCCTGAGTCAATTTCTATACTTAGATGTATTGAATCATAGCTATAATATAAATCTAGCTGCCCGATTGCAACTTTCTTTTCCAAATTAGGTAAGTAGATTTTTCATCTTGAATAAAATTTCGTCAGAAAAGGTCGGACATTGATAAAGACTAGACTACATAGCTTCACTGGTACCCGGCTTGTTGCTTATCTCCGAGTGTATGTAGATCTATATCTACTTCTATTTGATTCTCTAAAACCCTACAATTCCGAGTTTGAACATTTCTTAAAGCAAAGGCTCTTGCAGACATTGTTTGAAATGGGGAAAAAATCTGTTGACCAGCATTCTACCCGTTTCCAACTCTGTTTTCTACCCTATCAAGACCGACATCATCGTTTGGGCGTTATATTAAAATTGTCGTCTGCAAATGCTTTGAATTTGGTCCAGTCCAAAGTTTTGCCGTTTGGTAAAATGTTTAACATTGTTGAATACTGTAAGTAGGCTAAAGCAAGACCTAACTGGCACCCGGTGTTTCGTGATTTCTGTGAGACTAGTCTGCACTTCTGATTAATAAAAATATATAGAGAATAAGTAGATAAGTCTAACCTGATAAACATATCAACACTTTTTATAAGTGTTTGCTAATGGGAATACGGAGTTAAAAAGTGATGAATTAATATTAATTAACATTGTCCCGCTTGGATTTTAAAATAATCTCATCACAGTAGATGTACGTGATTTTAAATTCAAATTTTCAAAATTCAAACAATAGAATAAACTAACATGGAAATGTTTATCAGGTGAGAGTTATAGTAAAAGACACTTCCCTGGTACCCGGTTTGACGTTAATCTTTAAGGCGGGTGTATGTGTACTTGTATTTAAAAATCGATTACTTGTGTGTAAAACATTTGTGAGGCGGCGAATGTAAATATAACCAGGTAGCCCATATATTACAGGATTCCGTCACAGTTAACCCACAAAAGGCATTCAAGGTAAGTTTTTTTTTTTTAACTTTAAGATTTAAGTAGTGTCTTTGAAGGATAGAAAAAAAAAAGAAGTGTTTGTGACCAACATTTTCAATTATTGACTTGAGGTTTATAGAGCCTTTAGCTGTATTTGCTCCTTTTCCTACAATGTTTTTAACAGGCTTCTTTCCAAAGGTCATTAAAAGTCTGAATTGTGCGGTAAAGAGTGAAACATTACCTGATCCTGAGTGAGCATTTCACTTTTTGAGCAATTTCTGTTAAACAAATCTGCAGACAACAAATTACCTCTTTAACAAAAAACAAAATTTTAGAATCGCCCAAACTCAAAAAAGTCATGCAGACGAAAACTGAACCCCTTGCCAAACAATCCCTGGCTGTTACTACCCTGAGATAGAAGGCTTTTGAATATATTGCAGGCATGTAGGAAGCATTTCAAGCATTTCAAGATTGGGGAAAGGTGGGGGAGGGGGGGGGGGGGGGCTAACATAGAAATACTGAGATTTTTTTGCGTTGCTGTTGCATTGCACTAAAAACTCATATTTCAGTTAGATCTACTATGGTTTCCAAATTATTGGTGGGGGGGGCTATTTGTACTGGCCTGCATTGTGGGAAAAGGAGATTCGCAACCAATTTCAATTTTTGAGTTACATTTATTTTGTCTTCTGGAAGTGCTTTCACTATATTTGGACCAGTCTAAGATTTTGTTGTTCGGTAAAGAGTTAACCCTTTACCACACAATGACGACTTTTGACAACCCTGGGGTAGAAGCCTTCAGAAAACATTGTGGGAAAAGGAGAAAATGCTGGTTACCAGCATTTTTTTCTTTTTCCCCAATGATTTCTACCCTTCCAGAATCAAATTTCAATTTTACAGACACATCTATTTTGTCATCTGCAAATGCTTTCAATTTGGATCAGTCTAAAATTTTGTTGTTCAGGAAAGAGTAATATGATTGGAACTGTTTCTGAAAGGTAAGAAAATACAGTTGGAAAAGGAGATGTTTGGTCAGAAACATTTTTTCTGATCTAACAATTTTTTCCAAAGTCTGATATGATTCATGATTATAGATCCATTAAATCCTTTGTCTCACAACCAAGTCATAAGGCAGACTGGTTCTTTGATCTGCAGAAAATTTACCTATAGCATACAGTTTTGATCTATATCAGCCTGTGGAGGCTGGCATGGGTTGATACTTTTTGCAGATGCATTAACCCTTTACCACACAATCCCTACTTTTGACGACCCTGAGAAAGAAGCCTATAGAAAACATTGTGGGAAAAGGAGAAAATGCTGGTAACCAGCATTTTCTCCTTTTCCCACAATGTTTTCTACCCTTTACGAAACCAATTTCAAATTTTTAGTCATTTTATTTTGTCGTCTGTAAATGCTTTGGATTTGGACAAGCCTGAAGAATTGTTATTTGGTAATGAGTTAAGCTCCCTTTTCAAGGCCACAATTCAAACTCATCTCTTCTCTTCCAATAGGGTTAGACAGTGGCTGATATTAACCAAACATGGCTGAACTGCAGTCATACAAACCAAAAGGGGAAGAAAATGGTGGATTTCACGATGTTGGTAAGTAAGGATTGGCTTTACACAGACTTCACTCAGATCATCTTTGCTAGCCTAGCCAAGGTGTCCGTCACTACATCTATAGATCTTACCTTGGCTAGATAAGATGCACTCAGATAAGCATTTACAAAATATTTTGATGTTTTAACCCATTACCACACAATCCCTACTATTGGCGACCTTGAGAAAAAAGCCATTAGAAAACATTCTCCTTTTCCCACAATGTTTTCTACCCTTCACAGAACAAATTTCAAATTTTCAATCCCTTTTATTTTGTCGTCTGCAAATGCTTCAATTTGGACAAGCCCAAAATTTTTTCGTTTGGTAAAGAGTTAAGGACCCTAAAGAAAAAGGGCTTTTGAAAAACTTGTGTAGAGAGGAAAAAATGTTGGTAACCAGCATTTTCTCCTTTTCCCGCATGTCTTGCACTCTTTCAAAGAAATATTTTCCTTTTTTGTACAACTTTAACATTGTTGTCTGCAAACGCTTTGAATTTTGGATCAGTGTAAATTTTTTGCGTGTGGTAAAGAGTTACCAGGCTTTAGTCCATTATTTTGCTGAGTTTAGTCTGACATGTTGTATCAACTGAGGATTTGAAAATATTACTGAACTCTTATACGACAAAATTTTAGACTGGTCCAAATTGGAAGCATTTGCAGATATAACTCAGAAATTCTAATTTGTTTCCAGCAGGGTAGAAAACATTCTGGGAAAAGGAGAAAATGCAGGTTGTCAGCATTTTCTCCTTTTCGCACAATATTTTCAATAGGCTCTTATCTCAGGGCCGTGAAAACCAGGGAATGTTTGGTAAAGGGTTAACTCTTAACCAAAGACAACTTTTAGACGTGTCCAAATTCAGAGCAGCTCCAAACTTCAAATTGATTGTAAATCACAATATGCATTTCTGTCTATCATGAGGCACAAAACATTGTAGGAAAACAGAGTTCCCGATCACGCAAAATCGTGCGTGAAACACGTATAAATGAAATAAAACACGCACAAAATTGCAAACCTATACGTGAAATCACGCACACAAAATATAGAAGAAGATCGAAAAAAAAAATAGGAAACGCTTGCATAGAACGGCTCAAGTAAACGCGATTTTCCAAAAAAGGTAAATCATCAGAAAAAATTTTGGATTTCCAGGTTTCTATTTTTAGAACATTAAATAGTCTGCGTACTCGGTCTTTATTATCGAGATCAATAACGTTGCAGACTGGGACTCGTTTGTTTCCGAAAAATTCCTTAATTCAGCTCTCCTTTGATTAACGCAGTCGATAAAAAGCGCTTTGTCAACGTTTTTCGTCTGTAAATGTAGGCCTACATTGGGAATAGCTCAGAAATATACTTAAGACGCTTCCGGGTTTCAGAATTCGAGTTCTCGTAAGCAAGCAAGGTACACTAGTTGTAGAACCATTCAAAATCTAGAAAACAGAATTCAATTCATGCAGAAATACTTATCCATAAATAAACGGACGTGAAAAATTGATCGGTCCGAAAAACGCGGAAACCCATGACACAACAATATGTTTATTTTTACGTTGTCCGATCACTCATTTCATACTGTATTTTCAGCTTTTAATGGGTGTAAGCTGTAAATTTCCACAAATATCTTGATGTAACAAACTTTTTTGCTGCAAATCATGAGTATGGATTGCTTTACCTTTAGTTGAGAATCATTATTGTCATTCACTCATATATGAAATCTACCCCCTCCCCATCACGGTAAGTTTATCCCTGAAATAAGAAGCTTGTAGGGACACTGCATATTGAATACAGCAGTCTTCAGTGAGACTTCGACAATGATTAATGTAGATAAGGCATGTGAAAACATGGGCATAAAGACTACTAGTTTACTAGTTAACACTTTGTCAAACAATTCTTTAACTGTCATTTACATTTCAAAATGTACATTTACATGGTAAATCTATATGATTGTTCTGCATCTGAATGAAAATGAGACATTAAGAAAACAATTTAGAGTTGTGGGTATACTAGTTTTTTTTCTGAATTTGTACCCCCATTTTTTTTTCCCTATACCCCCATTTTTCAATTGTGGGGGCACAAAAAAAACCCAAATAAAATTTTCACTGGGAACACTGGGAAAAGGAGAAAATGCTGGTTACTAGCGTTTTCTCCTTTTCCCACCATGTTTTTGAAAGCCTCAGAGTTTTTGAAGTTGGGACTGTATGGTAAAAGGTTAGTAGAATTGAGTCCATTATTTTGCTAGGTTGAATTTAAAGGGCTTCGAAAAAATTGTGGGAAAAGAGGAAAATGCTGGCTGCCAGCAAGGAGTTTTCTGTCTGTCTGTCCTTCCGTCTTTTAGCAATTTCTTGTGTGTGCAACTCCTCATGCAGTTTCCATTGGAACGAGTTAAAACTTACAGCAATGAATCTCTATGATGTCTAGTTATGCATTTGACCCTTAGAATTTGGATCTCTTAAGGTGTTCTCTATTTCTAACCCATTTCAATGACAAGCCCCTTCAGGTGTTAATGCCACTCTGTGATACTCTTGTTCTGCAATGTTTTCTTTTCCTGTCTTTCATAGACAATTTGTGTATTTGACATGTACATATTTATTAAGGTGTTCTCTATTTTAAACCCATTTCAATGACAGGTCCCTTCAAGTGTTTATGTGCCACTCTGCAAAGCTCTTGTTCTGCTGTGTTTTCTTTTCCTTTCTTTCATAGACAATTTGCGTATTTGACATGTACATATTTATGAATTTGTCATTTGCAAACACTTTCAATTTGGATATGCCTAAAATTTTGTTGTTTCATATCAAACTTTGGTAAAGAGCTCAACTGTTTACCATACAAGTCCAACTTTTAATGATCCTGAAAAAGACAGCTTTTGAAAACAGTGTGGGAAAAGGAGAAAATGCTGGTTACCAGCATTTCCTCCTTTTCCCACCATGTTTTCTACCCATCAGAGACAAAAATCGTCATTTGAGCTACATTTTTTTTGTCACCTTTTGATGCTTTCAGTTTGAAGATGTTCAAAATTTTGTCATTAAAATTTTTGTAAAGAATTCAAGAAGTTGTTGACATAGATCTAGTTCTTCCAGTAGGTTAAGTACTTCATTTGTCAAAAAAATCGTCTTTTATGATAAAATCCAACTGACTCAAACAGAGTGAAGTGGGGATCACTTTTCATTCATTTATTTTTAAGGGGTTCCTGTTAAGTTTTATTCATTGACATTTCCAAATGACAAAATATAAGACTCATGGCAAGAATTGCAGATGAAAATTGCAACTTTACCCCACAATCCCAATTTATAAGGACCCTGAGAAAGAAAGCTTTTGAAAACTGGTCATCAATGTTGACATATCAAGCAGGTACCTTAATCTTAAATGTTTACATGGTCGTTCTTCTAAATAGTTAACCGATCAAAAGATTGAACCGTTAACTGGTTTGCAAATCTACTAACCATTGCCATCCCTCCTCAAAATGTGACACTTTCCATTATATGGAAGAAAATATTTGGGTCTCCAGCATTTTCTTCTTTTCCCACAATGTTTCCAAAAGCCTTCTTTCTCGAGTCGTTTAAACTCAGGATAGTGTGGGGGGGAATTGAGGATATTTTTGTAAAGGGGTCAAATCTTACCTACCTGTCCATGTGATAGGTGAATGTACCCATAAACCCAATTTTACATTTTCATTGGTTGACAATATTTGACCCTTTACAACACGATCCAGAATTTAACCACCCTGATAAACAGAGCTGTTGAAAACATTATGGAAAAAGGAGAAAAGGCTTGTAACCAGTATTTTCTGTTTTATCCGCATTGTCTTCTACCTTCCTGAAAACAGTAGGTCCAATTATTAGTCACAGGCAGAAAATTGACATTTTAAATCAGGTGACAAAAGAAGATAAAAAGTCAAATGACCTCGTAATTTTTGACCTACATATTTTCAAAAAAGCATGTAGACAGACAGTAGAATAACGACATGCTGCTAAAGTCTGTTTGCATTTGATAGAGACCAAATGACAAAACCTTTGATCTGTCTTATTTGAAAACATTTGCAGACAACAACTTCAATGTGGCTCAAATGGTGCAACTGTTTATTGATATGGTAGAAAACATTGTGGGAAAAGGAGAAAATGCTGGTAACCAGCATTTTCTCCTTTTCCCACAATGCTTTTCAAAGGCTTTCTTCCAAAAGTCGCCATTGTGTGGTAAAGAGGGCTTTTCGAAAACATTGTGGCAAAAGGAGAAAATACCAGCATTTTCTCCTATTCCTACAATGTTTTCTAAAGGCCTCTCTCTCAGGGTGGTCAAAAGTAGGGATTGTGTGGTAATGGGTTTTCTACACTACTGTGAAGAAATTTCAATGTTTGATTGAGATTTATAGCATTACCTGCAAACCCATTGAATTTGGATAAGTTTAATATTGTGTTGTTTGATATAAAGACTTACTGAAGCAAGGCTGCAAGCCATTGAGAAAACATTCATACTGGGACTTCCTTTTGATTATCATCTTGCTTTATGAAAGATATTTCAACCAGACACATGGGATAGTTAACTTGACACTTTATCAAACAGATCCCAAGTGTTAAAAACACAGAGAAAAACAGCTTTTGAAAACACTGTTGCAATAGGAGAAAATGCTGATAACCAGTATTTTCTCTTTTTTCTACAATGTTTTCTACCCTTTTCATACAAAAAATCCATTTGTTGTTAGTCCTATTTAATTAATTGTTTGTAAATTCAAGTTTTTTTAGCTTGTAAAGAAATGTTTAGTAACCACACAATTCTGACTATTACCGACACAGAGTAAGAAATCTTCTCATAACATCGTGGCAAAAGGAGAAAGTGCTGGTTAGCAGCATTTTCTCCTTTTCCCACAATGTTTTCTAACTATCCCAACAGGAATTTGAATTTTAGAGTCAGATTAATTTTGTCGTCTGCAAGTGCTTTCAAAATTTTGTCATCTAGTGAAGGATTAAAAGTGTATTAACCCTTTACTAAATGACAAAGTTTTAAACTGGTCCAAGTTGAAAGCATTTGCAGACTACAAAATAAATGTAATTCAAAAATTGAAATTTGTTTTTAACAGGTGAGAAAACATGGTAGGAAAAGGAGAAAATGCTGGTTACCAGCATTTTCTCCTTTTCCCCCAATGTTTTCAAAAGGCTTCTATCTCAGGGTCGTAAAAACCAGGGATTGTTTGGTAAAGGGTTAAATTTGAATTTTATTCAGGATTTGAAGTGTCGTTTATCAGGGTAAACTTTGTCTACCACTCCTTGCCATCTTTATAGATAAGTTTTTATGTATCTACCCAAGATTAACAAAAAGTATATAGCCTTGCTGGGTAGCTCATAAAATTTGTTGCGTTACTCTCTAATTATTACATATCGGTGGCCTATGCAACAAAATTTCTTTACACGGGTCAGTCGGCAAGAACTGAGGTGGATTTTGTTCAAAATTAAAGACACAGCATATGTACAACATTTCTGTGTCCGAATGGAGTTCAAGGGATGTAAGGTACGGCTTATTGAGGCGTAAGCGTTGCATAATGATGCGTTGCCGCGGCGCAACAGCTTCATTAGCACGACATTTCTTTTTTATGTGCAGCCTTTGCATTGTATAGATATGGCGGTCACTGTCAGAAGATGGCTCTGCTCACATCCTTGCTGTCATACGTTCAAAAGCGGTCAAACCTTTTTATGTTAACCAATACCTTTGTTTGACAATACTTAAAGATGCCTGTCTACAGCCGGTGAGCAGAAACGCTGTTAAATTTCAAAAAGAAAAATAGAATGGTACAGAAATCTGTCCTTTGTGTACACAAGGATAAATTACTGACATATATCGTGTAAATGAAAAAAGAAACACGGGAGTTTGTGTGAAAAACCTAAAATTGGCCAGAAGAAAACTGGCTGACGAACGAAGCTGTAAACAATGGGGTTGACTCACGGAATTTTATCTTTGGTTTCCGCCTAGAGTCGGATACGGTGTAACTTACATATAGGCCTCGATCTCCGTCTAAAAATAGAGGCTGCAACAGAGAAGCATCCATTTTCCTTTATTTACCGCATCAAGGCCAAGGTCAAATATAGTCACGTTACAGTATGCATGATCATCATAGGAATCTACCCGAGTGTATAACGGATATCAAAAATCTTCGATTCAAAATTCGGAAACATTGAAGGCCGCAAGTCCGCGAAATGCATTTTCTATCAGGCGTAATCTAAGCAACCTTGCAACTGTCAGGCGCAATATTTGGCATAGATATATAAGAATGACTATATTTTGATAAAATAAAAACAAAATGGAGTTAAAACTGGCTTAAAATGAGTATTATTGCCTCTTAAAGTGTTCCAGCTATGTTACTGCAGTGTCACTGCTGCGTTCTTTTCGCTTTTAGAGCATAAGTGAAGCATGACGTATTGGAGCTGCTGTGTTTGTGCTAAATATTTTTAACTGCAGACTTAAAAAAAAACTTTGCACCTCTGCATACAAGTAGATATTACTATGTACCAATGAGCACTAGCTACATAAGTTGATGTTACTGGAGCGTTGTTGCTGCATTCCTGTCTTGTCGTGATATGTCATACAAGAGCTGTAATTGGCCAATTTTTTCTTTGATTTTGTAATGTATGAGAGACCCTTAAATAAAAAAAAAAATGTTAAAGTCCAAGGGGAGATAATTCCTCAACTAGGAGGACACTTGAAATTTGTGTCTTGCAAACCTTTAATATCAGATCAATGTATGTGCAAAAGTTTCAATACAAATATCCATGCACACATTATCATCCTTGACTTTGAGAGACCTTGAAATAAGAATATGTTTAAGTCAAAGGGGAGATAATTCTTCAACCAGGAGGAGTTGAGACTTCAAAATTGCATTTTGCAAACCTTCAATATATGATCAATGTATGTGCAAAATTATTATACAATTCCAGGAAAACTGTTGGAGGAGTCCAGAACACAAAATTATTAGTATATCATACACAGAAAAAGAAGTGTCAGGTTCAAGGGGAGATAATTTCTCAACCAGGAGGAGTTGACACTGGAAAATTGCGTCTTACAAACCTTCAATATATCGGTATATGTGCAAAGTTTCAATACAATTGAAGGAAATCTGTTGGAAGAGTTTTAGACACAAAATTACTAGTATTTTGTACACAGATGGACACACAGACGGATGGACAGACAAACAGGCTGATTATAGTATACCCCTGAAAACATTTGTTTTTGTTTTACGAGGGGGGGGGGGGATGGGGAGAGATAGACAAGATCTTTAAACTTTGTTGAGTATTAACTCTTTACCCCATAAGGCATTTTTAGGGTATCTCTAATTGACCCTAAATAACAGCAAGGATGAAGCCGTTTTATATGTGTATATGACACCTTTTGATGGCATAGAAAACATTGTGGCAAAAGGTGAAATTGCTCGTCACGAGCAATTTCACCTTTTGCCACAATGTTTTCCAAAGGTTTCTACAAGCAATGCGTAGAAATAAGTATCTATGGAGTAAAGGGTCAAAGGGTTAACCTGGATGAATGATGGTCTTTCACCTGGTGAAATCAATACCTCGATTTGCATAGAAGCAATCTCAAGCATTATGGGGGATTATATGTCTCTACCATATAATATTATAATGACTGTTTTGGTAATAAAAATACAGCAGGTTATTTTCTAGTTCAGATTTGAGTTTCCGATTATTCTAACCACATACCATGACTCTCCTGAACACTTAAAAACTAATTGCTTAATATCTTATAAAAATATCTTATAAAAAGCTTTACTCCTCCTGGAAACAAAAATACACTGTTCAAAAAATGAAAGGAACACATATCCTACATTTTGACTACAAGATCATTCTTTCAGTATAGGACAATGCAAATGATTTTCTGCTCGAAGGTTCATACAGTCTTAACTCTATTAAATCTCAAAACAGGCAAAATGACTTAGTTTGCCGTATAAACGATGTTGGGTTATTCCTTTTAAAGTTGTCCTTTTGATATGCAGACGCAGGCTTTTAAGGGAAGCAGAAGTCTCATTCTTTCTTCATGTTATCTTCATTTGTATGATTTGAAAAAAAATTATCTACAAAAGAATGGTAAATTATGAATTGTTTAACAAAATGTAAGAAAAATTTTCTCGAGTTTCTTCTTAACATAGCATATCAGCGTTTAGACCAAACAAAAAAGAAAAGTATTAAGCATTTTGTATGGTGATAATTTACGTTGATAGTTTTCAAAACACATAGACCAAGTGTTAGCAAAATGAAAGATTCGAATTTCAGTATTTGTGTGTTTCTTTAACTCATCACCAAACAACAAAACTTTAGATTTTTCCAAATTGAAAGTATTTGCAGAGGGCAAAATAAAGATGGCCCAAAAACTGACACTTGACTTCGAAGGAACAGAAAATATTGTGGGAAAAGGACACAGTGCTGGTTACCAACTTTTATCTCCTTTTCCCACAATGTTTTCAATGTTTCCTCAGGTAAGTTAAAACCAGAGATTGTGTGGTCAAGGGTTAATTCTTTTGAGCAGTTTATTAGGAGTTACCCATCTTCCCGAGCCAAGTTTACAATCACTATGTGGATCTTACCTTGGCGGACCATGCCCGATTTCGAGATTCCCACGATACGCCCCCTATTGGATGCTGGTTATTATCCTCCTTTACATCATATTTCTGATAGCCAATGAAATATCGTTTTACAAGCTGCTTTCAAATACAATAATTCAACATGAAGTCATAACCACAAACATACTTTGACATTCCATCGTCAGGTGCTGGAATATAGCCTAAAACCTCCGATAATTGGTTGGTCAACTGAAACTTTCTGTAAATACTGTTTTTTAATGTTTTTTTTTTGGTAATAAATCATTACAGATCCTGCACACATCCACGAAGGTATCCATGTGTGTCTTCTATTGTTTTTTTGAAAGGTCGCAATCTTGTTCTATTTTCATCAATAACGAAATGCTACAAGTGGTTTGATTGGTGCAGTTAGAGGTAGCTGCAACCAATGAAAATGCATATAGCCAGAATCTGGAAATCAAGCTCAATCCGCCAAGGGTAGTAGATCGTCACTCTTGGCTTGCGAAGATGGGAGTTCCCTGGAAAGGCAATCCATGGAACCTTAAAAGACATAAGCCAGGCTCGATAAAAAGGAAGCTGAATGTATCTTCGAAAAGTACTGATCAGGTCAGCCTGCGCAGTCGGCAGTCTGCACAGGCTGACCAGAGTGAAAACTTACATTATTGTTCAATTATCTGTATGTCCAAGGACCAGTCTAACACGTGATTCAGTTGGTTGTTGAAAAAGTGGTTGTTGTGGATACATAATGCACTTTCCCCTTTACTGAGACTCTGTGCAAAAGCAGCTTTGAAATTGCAAATATTTTGGCATTTCATTCAAGATTCAAAAGTGTCTGTTGGAAACAAATTTCAAAATTTTACAGTTTTAATTTATTTTTAGAAAACGGGAAATTGACAATGTGTATTTCATTTCTAGAATATCCTTATTTGACACGTTTAACCCTTTCCCAAACAATCCCTGGTTTTTACGGGTCTAGAATAGTAGCCTTTTGAAAACATTGTGGGAAAACGAGAAAATGCTGGTAACCAGCATTTTCTCCTTTTCCCACAATGTTTTCTACCCTATCATAGACAGAAATCATCTTTCCAGCAAGAGTTGAATTGTCGTCTGCAAATGCTTTCAATTTGGTCAAGTCCAAAAGTTTGTTGTTTGGGAAAGGGGTAAGTAAACTGTCTTAGTGGCCAAAAACTGTGCTGTCTCATCTTTGATCTACGCTGTTCATGTTGTCAAGACTGTGTACAACAGCAACTTTGAAATTGAAATTATTTGCGTATTTTGTCAAGGTTAAGAATATCTGTTGGACATCATCTCCTGCTAGATGGCATTCTACAAATACACATGACTGTATATAATTTTGGTGTTCTAGGTATGTTCTACTTTTCTATGCATAAAAACGTTAGATTGAATTAGAATAAACATGTACTCAATAAAACGCTACTGTGTGCAATTCATTCAACTATTATCAGCAGTTTAGAGAAATCTGGTGCTAAAACAGGGCCTGATTTCTCCTCAAAAGTAAAAGTATTGATAAAAGCCATTTTCTCAATTGCTGATTACTGCTATTTATGTGGTAAAGAGTTAAGAGGTATAGAATTGGTATTGAAATTTGGAAATTGCAATTCACTTTTTTTTTTTTAAGTGACAATGTACTTTACATGTCTTGAATATTTTTATTTGACACAATTGAGGTTATTTTTGAGTGTGCTGAAATGGCTAAATATAGTTGTTAGTCACAAATATCCATTCAAGCATGCCATATATGGTAATTTAGGCCAGTATCGCAGGGCGCCTTTTATGGGATTTCTGGGTTGAATGGTGTTGTCTTTCACGACACAGTCCCTGTTTTTCAAGGTGGTCTTATTCTTTGAGGGCAAAATTCTCTGACATGTATTCAGGGTTGGATTGCGAAAGATAGGGCTCTAACCCTTTTCTGAACATTTCCGCGTTTTAACTCCTAATGAAGTAACCAAATTTAACCCTTTACCACACCAATGACAACTTTTGATGACCCTTGGAAACAAGCCTTTTGCAAACATTGTGGAAAAAGGAGAAAATGCTGGTTACCAGCATTTTCTCCTTGTACCATAATGTTTTCTATCCTATCAATAAACAGTTGCACCAGTTGTGCCATTTTGAAATTGTTGTCTGCAAATGCTTTGAATTTGAAAAGGGCTAAAATTTTGATAAAGGGTTGAGGCAAGTACAAATTGACAGCTTTTGCAGTGGACATTAACTCTTTACCACACAACCCTGAGTTTATTACCCCAGAGGAAGAAGCCTTTTGAAAATATTGTGGGAAAAAGGAGAAAATGCTGGTAACCAGCATTTTCTTCTTTTCCCACAAGGTTTTCTAAAATATCAAAGATAAATTTCATTCTTTGAGGCATGTATATAATTATTGTCCTCTGCTAATGCTTTCAGTTTGGACAAGTCCAAGATTTTGTCATGTGGTAGGGAATTAAGTTTGGTTCAAGTACTGATTTTTGTCTGTTAATGGCTGAAGAATATTGTGGGAAAAGGAGAAAATACTGTTAAACAACATTTTCTGCTTTTCCCACAATGTTTTTTGACCCTGTCAAAGACAAATTCCATCATTTGAGCCACATTCAAATTGTCATCTGCAAATCCTTTCAATTTTGTTTAGTTTAGTACTTGCACAGAAACTCCCAAGAAAGCACAGATAGGTGTCTTGGTGGCCAGATATAAATGAAATAATGTTGTAAATGGCATTTAATATCAACGAACCAACCAACAGACAAAAAACCAACCAAACAGGTAATCAATTTTCTCAATCACAAATCAAAGGCATATAATTATGAAAACCTGATAAGCAAATAAAAGGAGAGGAAGATTAATATTTTGAAAGTGATTTCAATGATACAATCCTAATATGCATGCTCAGCTATCGTCTTTCACGTGATATTTTTGATATGTTTTTGTTATAGAAAAAAATAATCAAAATGAATATCAGATTAAGCAAAATATTCTAAAATTTCAACATAAATAATGCACCCCCTTACACCCCGGTTACACAGGCTGTTGGGCTTACATTGATTTCAAATCGGTCTAATTATTTCAATTTTTTTTCGCTTTTGATCGGTTGTCGTAGGTGGCTTTATTTCAAGCTGTTTGTGTAAACGGGTATCGGCGATAAACAGGTGTTCAATCGGTCTTGAAAATATTCCATCTTGCGCTGGTAGAGGCCCGATCGGGATGAAATATATTTCCATCGATTGAAATGCTAAAATGCCGTCGGATCTCACAGCTTGTACAGCGGTATTCAGTCGGGCATGTCAGTGATAGATCGGTGTTTGATCAGTGGTCAAACATTTTCTGTTGTATGTGGTCGGTGATACATATGTGGTAATCCGTCGCAGATCGGTGGTATCGGTGCTAAAGAGCTTGCATATCTCTTATCACAAGTTGTCGGTTCTTTCAACAATAAATGTGTACAAGTGATGAGAACCGATTAATGCAGTTCACCGGCTGACGTCATAGAAGATGGAGCAGCAATCGAGCAGTTTGGCCTTCTGCTGCTGCAGCAAGCCCTTTTCAATGTCAGACAGGCTATTCAGCTAGTCCATGAGCCCAGAGGAGACCATAGGCGCCGTTGTAGGAGACAAAGGAGGTGGTGGTCTATCGCCTGCACCCCTGCTACCACGGCTATAACCTCTTTCCTTCACAATGGAGTCTTCTTGGGAATCCAAGACTTCGTTAGAGACAAACATGAGGGTTATGCCTTTGCCGATGGATTTCTTGGAGTTCCCTTTGACCCACATACTAAGACAATCTGAAACTTGTCACAGAATTGTTACAGAATCAATCATATATGGCACTGGTCAATTATTCAGTGGAAACAGAATTAAAAGCCTGTCGCGCATGTAACAGTGTGTCTCATGGATTCCATATTTCGATTCTCAGCTTTTTACCTCGGTGATTAGTATCAGTTCATCGGTGGCTCTTCGGTGGCTTGTCGATGGCCTGTAGGTGATATCGGTGGTAGATAAGTTGTTAATCGGTTATTTTGTAATATTTTCACCGATTGAGAATTTTAAGCATGTTTAAAAATCTCAATCGGTAACTTTTCATCGATGAAATTCATCTTTTCCCGATAGCTTTTGATAGGTTGAGAATAGGTGACCAATATGTGACATCACAGGTAAATAGGTTTTCGTCAGTTTCCTCCCTATTTCGGTTAAAAAGACCACCGATTTATCAGCGATAGCTCTGTGTAACCGGGGTGTTACATATCTATTTAATGGCATCTTGCGACACATGTAAGGTCATTTAAACCTTTACCACACTGCTAACCTTTAAGAACCTAGGAAAGAAGCCTTTTGAACACATTGTAGGAAATGGAGAAAATGCTGGTAACCAGCATTTTCTCCTTTTCCCACAATGTTTTCTACACTATCAAAGAAAAATTGCAGCATTTTAACTACATCGAAATTGTCGACTGCAAATGCCTTCAATTTGGAAAAGGCCAAAAGGATTAACTTTGTACCAAACAAGAAAATGGAAATCGAAAGTATTTGCAGTTGACAGATCAAATGGTTCTAATGATGGGCATCGTCTCTAAAAGGGTAGAAAACATTATGGGCAAAGGAGAAAGTACTGATTGGTGTTTTTTTTTTCCCTTTTTCCAGCACGGTTTTCAAACACCTTCTCTGTCTGAGTATTGCAAAGTATTGATTGTATGGTAAGAGTGATCTCTTCACTGCAAAATAAAATTGTAGACTTTTCCGAATTGAAAGCATTTTGCAGACCTCAAAATAAATATGACTCAAAAATTGAAAATTGTTTTCAGAAGAATAGAAAACACTCTCCTTTTCCAAAAGTTCTCTTGTTATGGGTCATTAAAACTGGATTGTGTGCAAAAGGTATAATGGCATGTTATGACATGTGTGGGGTTACTTTCTAGTTTAAGGAGCCATCACACCATGACCTTCTGGTCAACTTTCTCTGAGCATTTCAATCGTTCGATTTTTGAGCGTTCAAAAAATGAGAATGGCACATCTGGTGTGTTATTAATGTGTGCCTAATGCATGACTAGGGTGTATCTAATGCACAAGAAGTGTGTAACAGCGACCATGGACAACTA
Organism: Tridacna crocea; assembly: GCA_943736015.1. Taxonomy (NCBI): domain Eukaryota; kingdom Metazoa; phylum Mollusca; class Bivalvia; order Cardiida; family Cardiidae; genus Tridacna; species Tridacna crocea. Next base: position 31,874,702 of record OX031069.1, read on the forward strand.
ACGTTTCCTCAAACGTCAGAAAACGTTGACCAGAACGTCATGTTGTGATGGCTTTATTAGCAAAAACCAATAAATATGACTGTGTACTGCTAACAATGTTGCACTCGTTACAACTCGGCTGATTCCATATCTACATCGGTCGTTACCAATTGAACTGCGATTTATGTGATCTTATACATGGCACGCCAATGTCAGTCATTAAGCAGTTATTCACAGAAAATTGAAACTCAAGCTCCAGAATGATAAACCTGCGTATTTCTGGGCAATGAATGTACCGATCTGCTACACATCCATCCACCAGAAACAGCCGAGGGATTTGATGGCTCCCATCACCATAGGCATGCTGAATGACATTATGTTGCTGATCTATGGTCTCTGAGTTTGTAAATACCGTAATATTTTTATAACTCTTTACCAAACAATGTGGGGTGTTGACGAACACCAGCATTTTCTCCTTTTTTTTTTACAATGTTTGAAAAGTCCTCTTTTTTATGGGTCATTAAAACGCTGGATAGTGTAATAAAGGCTTAATAGTGTTTTTATGGCATGTCTGAGGTACATTTTCAAGTGGAGTAAAAACCAGTAAATACATGTATGGGAAACAAATGTTGCTGACACGATATTCATCTAAGATATTCATCAAAACTCTCGATTGTGTGGTAAACGCTTAACTCTGTACCAAATGACAAAATTTTAGACTTGTCGAAATTGAAAGCATTTGCGGACAACAAAATAAATGTGACTGAAAAATTAAAATGTGCTTTTAGAAGGGTAGAAAACATTGTAGGAAAAGGTGAAAGTGCTGGTTACAAGCATTTTCTCCTTTTCCAACAATGTTTTCTGAAGGCTTCTTTCTCAGGGTCGTCAAAAGTGGGGATTGTGTGGTAATGGGTTAACCCTTTCCCAAACAATCCCTGGTTTTTACGGGTCTGGAATAGTAGCCTTTTGAAAACATTGTGGGAAAACGAGAAAATGCTGGTAACCAGCATTTTCTCCATTTCCCACAATGTTTTCTACCCTATTATAGACAGAAATCATCTTTTCAGCAAGAGCTGAATTGTCGGCTGCAAATGCTTTCAATTTGGTCTAGTCCAAAAGTTTGTCGTTTGGGAAAGGGTTAATGGCCTTTTTGTGACAGTAGTGTAAGGTTATTTTCTAGTTTAACTTAAACCAGTAAATATGTGTACAATGTCGTTGATCATCAGTATTGAATGACCAGCGACGTAGGAAGGATTTCAAGATTGGGGGGGCTAACTTCGAAATACTGAGGTTTTTTGCGTGGTAGTTTCATTGCGCTAAGAACTCGTATTTTAGTTACTATGATTTTCAAAATTATTGGGGGGGCTGAGCCCCCCCTAGCCCCCCCTGTTCCTACGGGCCTGATGACAAAATACTTCCTGTAGATAACTTTTGTAACTCTTCCTGTAGATCACTTTTGTAACTCGGCCAAACATTTCAATGTATATAAATTGTGCAATATTTTGAAAACATTCGATCATCTGCAAATGGTTTGGATTTGGATGTTAATGAAATTTTGTTGTTCTGTGAAAAACTATACACTGTAATCTCAGAAGGTAGAATTAGGCCTCCTTTCTTCCACAATGTATCATTGCTAATAAATAATAATTGTACAAATGATACGAAATTACCTTTTATTTCAAAGGGTCTTGCGTGGCTGAGGTAAAGCAAGGGACTTGTAAACTGGAGGCCCTGGGTTCAAGCTATACTGGATCCACCAGGTTTTTTGTGGGAGTGTAAAATGGGCAAGACACCTTTGAGTCCTAGCTTAGTGCTAGTTATATCCAGGAAAACGTGAATATGTGAGGTGTCGTGACTGTCGCAGTGATATGGCTCGAATAATGTTGAAAGTTGTATGAAACACTTTAACCCATTACCGCACAATCCCTACTTTTGACGCCTCTGAAAAAGAAGTCTTTTGAAAACACTGTAACCCTAACCCTAACCCTTTCCCACAGTGTTTTCTACCCTTCCGATAACAAATTTCAATTTTTCAGTCATCTTTATTTTGTCTACTGCAAATGCTTTCAATTTGGATCAGTCTAAAATTTTCTTGTGTGGTAAAGAGTTAATTAATTAATCTATGTATTTCCTTGTTTGAATGCATTAATAAGACAGTAAAGAGGATAATGTCATCATCAATGTTTATCAATGTGCTCCTTTATCTTCAAAATTTAACCATTTACCAAACAATCCCTGGTTTTACCAACCCTGTGATAGAAGCCTTTACCGCATCTGCAGACGACAATTTCAAAGTGGCTCAAATGGTACAATTTTGCTTTGGTTTGGTAGAAAACTTTGTGGAAAAAGGAGAAAATGCTGGTTACCAGCATTTTCTCCTTTTCCCACAATGTTTTCAAAAGGCTTCTTCCTCAGGGGCGTTAAAAGTCGTCATTGTGTGGTAAAGAGTGAGTTTATGGTAGAGCTGTGGTAGCTCAGTCAGTAGGGTACAGGACTTGAGAAAGTTCTGTCCCGGGCTGTTTATGAGGTTTGATTATAGTAACTGCAACAGGATTCATTCAAGAAAGCATGGACAGGTGCACTGGCTACCATGATATAACTGATATAATGTTGACATTTAACACCAATCAATCAATCATTTAACCCTTTACCAAAAACAAATTTTTGACTCTTCCAAACTGAAAGAGTTTGCAGACAACAATTTTAAATCTGGTGAAAATGGTAGAAAGTTCTCCTAAAGGGTAGAAAACACTGTGTTTTCAAAAGACTTGTACTGCAGACATGTAAAAACCAGGGCTTGTTTGGGAAAGGGTTAAACTTTATGAAATTAGGTTGGTACTTCCCATTCTGACCAGTTCATACTTTTGCCGCAATTAAGTAAAAATATAAGAGAAATTGTCTCGATGTAATAATTCAACAGTGAGAAAAAAAGAGAAAGGTCATCATTTTATCAATCTGCTCCTTTATCTATTGCATCCTGAAGATGTATTGAGATTATTTTTACCTTATAAGGTCAAAACATCCCTGTACTCTTTACTACACGATGCCAAATTTAAACAACCCTGATTATGAGAAAATAAACTTTAAAGCCCCAGTGGAAAGGGAAAAAATGCTGGTAACCAGGTGACAAATGCTTTTCATTTGGATCAGTCTGAAATTTTGTTGTTGGATAAAGAGTTAACTTTTACAAAAACGAAAAAGTTTTAGACTTGTCCAATTTGAAAGCACTCCAAGAGACAAAATAAATGTGACTCAAAAATCGGAACTTGACTTTAGAAAAGTAGAAAACTTGGTGGGAAAACGAGAAAATGCTAGCAACCAGCATTTTCTCCTGTACTCACAATGTTCTCAGAGGGCTTATTCCTCTGGGTAGTAAAAACCAGGGATTGTTTGGTAAAGGGTTAAGGGCAGCAGATGATATTGTTGGGAAAGGAGAAAATACTAGAAAAATGATAGTTACCAGCATTTTCACTTTTTTCCACAAATCTTTCTTTTAATTAACAGTATACCAAACAATCCCAAATTTTCGGGACCCTGAGAAAGAAGCCTTTGAGTCATCACTTTTGTCGTCTGCAAATTCTATCAATTTTGACTAGTCTAAAATTATGTTGTTTGGTGAGGAGATAAAGTCAGTAACCCTTTACCAAACAATCCCTGCTTTGTACGACCACTGAGGAAGAGGCCTTCTGAAAACATTGTGGGAAAAGGAGAAAATGCTGGTAACCAGCATTTTCTCCTTTTTCCACAATGTTTTCTACTCTTATAAAGTCAAATTGTAATTTTTGAGTCTCACACGTTTTGTCATCTGCTAATGCTTTCAGTTTGGACCAGTCTGAGATTTTGTTGTTTGGGAAAGAGTTAAGACGCAGGATTGTTTGATATAGGGTCGCAGGATTGTTTGATATAGGGTCGGCTATGTCATAGATTTATGTATATAAGGCCATTCAGTAGTTTTATTTGCTCAAATCCTTTTTATGTACATTGTAAAGGACACACCTTATTTCTCCTAACAGCTCTAAGGAGCTTTGCAAATCATAGATACGGAGCCTTTATTTTGTATCCAGTTTGTAAAGCAAAAAGTTTGTCCAATTTTGTATTTTTTTGTTTTAGTGTTAGATAAGAGGAATTATTAATCAAACTAGAGGAAATATTCATTAAATTCTTCAAATATTTTCATTTTAACCAGTTAATGTACATTAGGTTATCAAGATTTAAGGGTTTTTTGGGATTCTAGCATTTTCTCCTTCAACTTTTACAAAAGTTTTCTTTCTTAGGGTAGCTAAAGCAAGGGATAATTGTATGGTAAAAGGATAAGGAAACAGTATTCCAAGTTTAGTCTACCCCAAACAACAAAATTTTTAACTACAACAACTGAGAAGCATTTATTTTGCTAATGACTAAATGAATGTAGCTTAAATAGTGATTTATAATATATTAGATAAGTTAGAAAACATTTTGAGAAAAGGGGAATATGCTGCCTAACAGCATTTTCTCCTTTTCTCACAATGTTTTAACTCTTTACCACACGAGAAATTTTTAGACTGGTCCAAATTGAAAGCATTTGCAGACGTGCCAGACGACAAAATAAAGGTGACTGAAAAATAGAAATTTGTTCTGGGAAGGGTAGAAAACATTGTGGGAAAAAGAGAAAATGCTGGTTACCATTACCAAAGTGTTTTCAAAAGGCTTCTTTTTCAGGGGTGTCAAAAGTAGGGATTGTGTGGTAATGGGTTAAAAAGACTTTCTTCAGGGTCTGTAATACAGGGGATTGTTGGTAAAGGGCTAAGATTTTTGACAATCCCCTGGGAAGGGCTGAATCATTTCAGAGGAAATATGCATTTTTAAACATGATACATGTAGCGTACATTTTTTTTACATCATCGCTAAAAATAAATATTGCATAAATCTTAACCTGTACCACACAAACGCATGTTTTTGTGACTCCTTTAAAGGCGGCTTTTGGCTGGTGATTGTCCTGTATCCAGAATGGGTCATGCATCATTAAGACCTCAACAAACTCCTTACATGTACAAGTGCACTCTTGATGCCACATTTTCAGTCAATTACAGATGAAAGTTTATGACAATTTATGAATCCCAGAACAGGGTACTTAGGTCAATGGTCCTTTTTTTTGACTCCACTTGCCAAAGGCCAGCAAGCCTATGTCATGGCACTCTCTGTCACTGATGTGTCTGTCCATGCGTTACATAACTTTTTATTCAAACATCTCTAGAAATAACTGTTCAACTCGGACCAAACTTCACAGAAATGATCCTACTATGGCCTTCTTCAGAAGCTCTTCAATACTGTGGTTGCCATTGCAACGAAAGCGACAAATATTGAATATCGTTACCATATAACCAGCATTTTCTCCTTTTCCCACAATGTTTTTTACCCTTCCCATAGCAAATTTTTACTTTTCAGTCATTTTTATTTTGTTGTCTGCAAATGCTTTCAATTTGGACCTGTCTAAAAATCTGTTGTTTGGTAAAGACTTAACACAATCATACAAGATGCTATGCGTATAATTTCATATACAAAAAGGTTTTAATTTTGACAAGTCTAAAATTCTGTTTTATGGCTAAGGGTTTAATTCTCTTACAAACGGTTTGCAGTTTAATGACCCTTAACCCATTACCACACAATCCCTAATTTTGACGCCTCAGAGAAAGAAGCCTTTTGAAAACACTGTTGGAAAAGGAGAAAATGCTGGTAACCAGCATTTTCTCCTTTTCCCACAGTGTTTTCTACCCTTCCCAGAACAAATTTCAATTTTTCAGTCACCTTTATTTTGTTGTCTGCAAATGCTTTCAATTTGGACCAGTCTAAAATTTTCTCGTGTGGTAAAGAGTTAAGGAGGAGGCTATTAAACATCATGGGAAAAGGGCAGCATGCTGGTATCAAACATTTCCAGCCCCTTGGGCAACTCGTACCCTTTTTAAGACAAAAATAAATATTTTAGCTACTGTTATATTCACATTGTGGTCTGCAACTGCTTTGAATTTGGACCGGTTTAAAATATTTTCTATTTAGGAAGCCAAACCAAGATAGATCGGTCAGTAGGGTTGATTGATTGTATGGTAATTAATGTCATTTTTCAACATCTTTCAGTTATATCATGGCGGCCAGTACACCTATCCATGCTCCCCTGGAGTTTCTTTTACCAGTACTCTGCACAATTTTCTTTCCCAGCCACTGGCTGCTTTTCCAAACAATCATTGTTGAAACAATGTTCAGCAGTGGGAGAGGAATGAATCCTGTAGCAATGACTATCATCAATCCTCTGAAAGAAATTTGCAGAGCCAGGGTTCTAACCCATGACCCCTTGTTTTTTAAGTCTTGCACACTACCGACTGAGCTACCAGGACTTAGCAGTTGGATTTCAGAACAGGGCGTTGCTGATTTGATTCCCAGCACGGTCAATTTTATTCAGAGGATTTATGACGGTCATTAGGACGGGATTCATTCCTCGCTCACTGCTGACCATTGTTTCCACAATAGTTATGTGGGAAAGTAGCCTGTGGCTTGGAGAGAATATTGTGTGGAGTGCATGCACTAGAAAAAGAAACTCCAGGAAGGCAAAGATAGTTGCACTGGCCACCACAATATTACTTAAATTATGTTTAAAGTGCTGTTAAACACCATATAATCAATCAATACAGTCAAAAGTTGACTGGCATGGGTTAACTCATTACCAAACGACAATATTATAGACTTGTCCAAATTGAAAGCATTTGCAGACGACAAAATAAAAGTGACTGAAAATTTGAAATTTGTTTGGTTGAAGGGTAGAAAACATTGGTTACCAGCATTTTCTCCTTTTCCCACAATTTTTTCTAAAAGCTTTTTTTCTCAGGGGCGTCAAAATTTGGGATTATGTGGTAATGGGTTAAGGGGTTGGTTTTGTGATAAACTGAGGAAATGTTCCTGGTACAAAATCAAATGCCTAGCAACCAGACTGTTTATTCTACCAGGATCTGTTTACAGGTCTGTCTTGGCTTAATGTTTGTATAAGGATATTTTTTGAAATGGGTGATTTATATAATTATGTGGTTACTTTGGATTCAGTGGATTGCTATATAAATCTATGTGTGAATTCAGGTGATCAGAAATGATAATGAATACCTTTGACCAAAAATAGATAATGGTCCAAATTGAAAGCTTTTTGAAACGGCTTCTTTTCCAGGATCATCAGAAGTTGGCATTGTGTGGTAAAGCTTAATCCCCCAAGCCACAGTTGCTCAGTTGTTTGCGCACAGGACTTGAGAACATGGTTGCTGGTTTGATACCAAGCTCAGCCAGCTTCTTTCCGAGGATTGATGATAGTCATTGTGACAGAATTAATGTCTTTCTCACTGCTGAACACTGTTTTGCCAATGGCTATGTCGGAAAGCAGCCAGTGACTTGGAAAGAATATTGTGGGAAAGTAATGGAACAAGAAACTACAGGAAAGCATCATAGTTAGATGAAATGGCCTCGTGATAAAACTGAAAAAATGTTGAAAATGGCATTAAAGAAATACCATCCGATCAATCAGTTGATCCTATATATTATACAGGTCTCAGGTGAATGATACAGTCCTACAAGAGTCCTCTTGTTATGATTCAGGGATCATTAAAATAAGAATGATCTATTGTTTTGCTTCAGGACATAGTATATATTGCATATTTACCAGCTTTACACTTAGGTTGCTAAGCAAAACTAAGTGACCTTTTATGGATATTGTTGATTCAGATCAGACTGCACAGAATGTGCAGTCTGATCTTGGATCAACACTGTCTGAAAAAGAGATATCTTTCATTAAAAAAAAAAAAAAGTTTGAAATAGCACTAATTAATTAATTTCTACTTTGTGGGTTGTAGAAACTGGGTATTGTGCTGTTTAGGGTCAACACTTTACCACACAATCCCAAGTTTTACTACACTCCAAGAGAAGGCTTTTGAAAGCATTGTGGGAAATGGAGAAAATGCTGGTAATGAGCATTTAGGTATTCCCGGAACATTTTCTATGCTACCGGTAATCACAAAAGTCAGTATCAATTAAACCTCTTTGACAATGTGGCATGCAACAGCTTTTGAATAAAATGTGTAGTAAGGGCTAAATAACTATACCAAAGGACGAAATTTTAGACTGGTCCAAATTGAAAGCATTTGCAGAACACAAAAAGAATTGAAATTTGTTGTAGGAAAAGAAGAAAACATTGTTGGATAAGGAGAAAATGCTGATTACCAGCATTTTCTCCTTTTCCAATGATGTTTTCAAAAGGCTTCTTTCACAGGGTCATTAAGTCAGGACTATGTCGGAAAGGGTTAACTCTCAAAATATTAAGACTGGAGGAAATTGAAAGCTTCTTAAAAAAAAACAGCAAATCAAATGTGACTTGGAATTTGAAATTTTGTATAGGTAGGAAGTAAAAAATGGTAGAATAACAGAAACGTTGATAATTTACATTTTGTCCTTTTCCTGCAGTGTTTTTTTTTTTAAAAAGGACTTTTTCTCAGGGCTGTTAGAAACTATGATGGTTGGGTAAAAGGTGAGTACAGCCTCAGGAGAATCAAGGTTCTATTCATTAAATATTGAATGTTAGTTATTTTATGTCTGATGAGTGTTAGACTTCCGCACCATTTCAGTTTGCTGACGATTGATTGGATAAAACTGTATTACGTAACAATTGTTATCGGTGGAACTATAATTCAAGCATTTCTTGGAAATCTAGGGGTCCTGCTTGCCCGCAGCCAAGTGTAGGACAGACTTAATTTTCCATTTTCCTAACAGTTGATTAGATAAAATAGCATCATGTAGCTACATATACATGTATTATTTTGATGAGTTTTACTAATACTGGAATAATCACTGGTATTGGACGGGATCATCTTTTCATTTTCCAACAGTTGATTGGATAAAATTATATTGTGTAACTATTATCAATGGAAATATAATTTAACTCTTTGCCAAACGACAAATTTATAGACTGTTCCAAATTCAAAGCATTTGCAGATGACAAAATAAATGTTACTGAAGAATCGAAATTTGATTTGGGAAGGGTAGAAAACATTGTGGGAAAAGGAGAAAATGCTGGTTAGGGAGGAGTGTCCTTGGGCAAGACAGTTTAGAGTCCTACCCTAGTACTGATGAACACTACATGTGTAGTTGAGCTGTCTCTGTGATATGACTTTATACGAATATATTGTATGCTAAAAGAAACAAACTCTCTTATTAGCACCAAATATGATGATTGGTGCTTTTCCTGGCAGCAAAGGTCAAGGCCATTCTGTGTGAACATCTATTTACGCGAATTATATTTATCGCTCTACATCATAATTGACTCGAAAATTCGATATATCTTGACTGACGTCTTGGTCAAAGAAGACTGACATCAAATTATCGGGATTTCTGCATTTTAACAACGGTGCTAATGTTAACTAACATTTTACTCATTCAGGAACCTCGCTTCTCAGCTGAATCTCAGTGACTAATGACAATCCTAAAACATAAGACATTAACACAGAGAAAGTGTTTGATTGAATCAATGTCTTTTATCTCCTTTTGCCACACTGTTTTCAAAGGTAACCTTTAGCAAGAGTGAACTGAAGAAGGTAGGGAGCAAACATGTCTGCATTTGACGCAATGAAAGGTCAAAGGTCAGGAATATTACCTGTGTTATAAGTTTGTGTTCATTATACTCATTAGTGAAACAACATTGCTGTTTTAATTAATTACTGTTTGTGTTTAATATTGGCATAAAGCACATCAATATCTTAGAAGTTAAAACTTAAAAAATTATGAATAAAAATGGAGTGTACAAAATATAAAGTAGTGTCACAAGAAGTGGATGGTATTGAAGCAACAGGTATGATATTTTATGTTGTCATGAAACATGTGTTTGTTATTCCTGAGTGAGTATATATGTATACGGTACTTATCTTTGACACATGTTCGTTTGATAAGTATTTGGCCCCCAAGAAATGAAAAAGGAAAAAGATCAAATTTATGTTCTGGTTTCAGATTTATAGTATGTAAAGGTATCAGATTGGATTAAACAGTACTTTTCTTCCATTCAGGAATAAGACTAGTCTCAATAATGAGACGCTACGGTGATCTTTTTCATTTTCAGACATTTATTGTACACCATCAAAAAGTGCAATGGGTGGCTCAGTGGTGAGCGTGTCGGACTCGTGACCTGATCGTTGTGAGTTTGATACCGGTTAAGGCAAACTTTCTTTCCGGTGTACTTTTGCCTCCCACCTCTGCTGAAGCATGTGAGAAAAGTAGTCGGTGGCTTTGGAAAGAAAGTTGTGTTAGTACTGGTATGAGAAAGCCAGGAAACACATGTGCGTCACCGACCGCCATGATATAACCTTAGCTGTTAAAATGGCATTAAACCCCAATACAACCAGTGCCTTTGGGGACAGTTATCTGTATTAGAATAAGACCTCAATCATGTGTGTCAGGTCATCTTCGCAAGCCAAGTTTATGATCACTACGTGGATCTTACCTTGGCTGATTGAGCCCGATTTCGAGATTCCTGCGATGCGCCCTGTATTGGATGTTGGTTGTTACCCCACTTTACATCATATTTCTAAAAGCAAATGAAATATCGATAAACCGCTTACGAATACAAATGAAGCGATAAACAGACATTCACATGGGTTTCTATGTTTACCTTCTGTTCGAAAGGTAGTAACCTTGTTCTATTTTTATCAAAGATGAAATGCTACAAGTGATTTCATTCGTTGCAGCTACAGCTGGTTGCATCTAATGAAAAAGCGTATCTGGTGAATGTAAAAATCAAGCTCGATCCGCCAAGGGTAGATTTACGTAGTGAATTGTCAGCCTTGGCTTGCGAAGATGGTGTCAAGTATGCATATACTGACTTGTTGTCTTGAGAATGAATTTAACTCTTTTATGAACAACAAACTCTTAGACTGGTCCATATTCAAAGCACTTGCAGACAAAAAAATAAACAATACTAATGACTGAAATTTTTTTCCAGCAGGGTAGAAACATTGTGGAAAAAGAAAATGCTGGTAACCAGCATTTTCTCCTTTTTCCACAATGTTTTCAAAAGGCTTCTATCTCAGGGTAGTAAAAACCAGGGATTGCTTGGAAAAGGGTTAAATATACATTCATCATAGTGTAAAGAATTGACCAAAATAGCACCTGAATAAAACATTCTGAATGACGTGACAATTAAATTCTAATGATGCATGACATCGTCATTACATGACTTCTTATCTCTTCACCAACATTTTCTCCTTTTCCCACAATGTTTTCTGCCCTTCCCAAAACAAATTCTAGTTTTTGAGCCACGTTTATTTTGTCATCTGCAAATGCTTTCATTTTTAACAAGTCTAAATTTTGTCGTTTGGTAAAGAGCCAAGGCCTCATTATATTGCATAAAACTATCCCTTTGATAATTCTCATTATACTTTGGATCAGTCGTGCAAAATAATCATGTAAAGCCAAGTCTGGCCTCTTGACAATGTTGACGTGGTTGAAAGAGAAATTACCCGTCAATTATGTCAATCGAAGCGTTCCTGACAAGCAACTTTCACTTTATTGAGTTGCAGCTTGCCCATTGTTACATTAATTGTTTGTCCCTTTCTATAAATACCATACCAATAGGTGAGTGCAACACTATTCCAAGTGCCTGTACATTGTACAGGCACTTAGAATAGTGTTGCACTCACCTATCGATACGCTCTTCAGAGCTCAAGGTAAGATGGAGTCATAGTATTCTAAAGTCATTATTTCTGTTCGAAACCCTGTGGTGTGGGTACTCATTAGAATTGTCTCAATGAGACAATTCTAATTATTACCCATACCAAAAGTTTAGCGGAGAATAATTTATATTTTGAGTTTTGAAATCGAAATCACTCCCTCTGTCTGGAGCTCTGACTGTTTGAGAAATGTAGATTTACATGTATATATCATTGTGCTATCTTATTCTTTACCACACAATCCCAGGTTTTAATGACCCGAAAAGAGCGAGAGAGAAAGAGAGAGAGTACGGACGGATGGATGGGCAGATTGATGGACAGACAGACAGACAAGTCACAGACAGACAGACAGACACAGAGAGACAGAGTGAACATCTTTAGAAAATGCTGGTATTTTCAGGGTGGTTAACACTCGGGATTGCTTAGTTAAGGGTTATGGTAAGCCCTTACCACACACACAACACCTACTTTAACTATCTTGCAAAAGAAGCCTTTTGAAAACGTGGGAAAATGGAGAAAATGCTGATAACCAGCATTTTCTTCTTTTCCCACAATGTTTTCTACCCTATCACAGAAAGATTGCACCACTTGAAGCACATTAAAATTATCCCCTGGAAATGCTTCCAGTTTTTACAGGGCTGAAATTTTGGTGTCTGATAAAGGATTAAAGGGTAAAGTTAAGGGATTTATTTCCTCATTCCAATCATTTATGAGATTTTGAAAACTTACCAAAGTTTGATCCTGAAATAACTAGGGAGATATATTTACCTTTATATAAATAATTTTGAAATGGCAATATTGGATTTTTACTGTCAACTTTTACATCTATTTTCACTATACTCTATTCATTAGTAAAAACTACTGCGAATTACTGATTAGAGACATTTTGGTACAAGATCATTAATTTTGTCGGTATATTTGTGGTAAAATAGGTAAACAGAAAAGTTTGCTATTTTTCAAATTCACCAAATCGTAAATATTTCCACATTCCAAAAATTGCCACTAATACATTACTAATTCAGTCGGTAAGGCTATAAATATACTACTCAAAATTTGCTAGGGATCACCCTAAGCGATTCACTCTAAATATATATGTGGCATGTATCATGTATGGTTTTACAATAAGTTACATTGCCAGACTGAGCCATAAAATGACCTTTGGAAATAGATCTTTAAGCCTTTACCTCACAATGCGGAATGTTAAAGACACTGAGAGATAAGCCCTTGGAAAAACATTGTTGGAAAAGGAGAAAATGCTGGATACCAGCATTTTCTCCTTTTTCAACAATGTTTTCTACCCTATTACAGACAGCATAGTGCACGTTGCATTCAGTTTTTACTCAGCAAATTCTTCAACTTGGACAAATTTAGAGTTTTAAAATATGGTAAAGAGTTTATGCAAAACTGTTGTAACTTATAAACCCGTACAGAAATATGTAAGTGATCCCTATCAAAGTTTGAGTAGTATATAAAGTGTTACCCTTCTTAACCCATTCCCAAACAAGCCCTGGTTTTTACGTGTCTGCAGTAAAAGTCTTTTGAAAACACTGTGGGGGCAATTTCTCCTTTTCCCACAGTGTTTTCTACCATTTTTGAGAACTAAAATTGTCTGCAAACTCTTTCAGTTTGGAAGAGTCCAAAGTTTGTCATTTGGAAAAGGGTTAATAAATGAAATGAAACTTTCAAACTGATAGAAAAAACCCAAATCTTACTATTTCAAAGGTATTTTTTGGGGAGACATCTCTTCAGTAGATCTGAGATCAGACCTCACATTCTATGCAGTCTGATCTTTATCTACAGTCAGCAGAAGGTCCTTAAGTCACACTTAGCAGCCTAAAGCTTAATATTTCATTGGTTATCAATATTTCATGTAGATGTTTTAACCCATTACCACACAATCCCTACTTTGGACGCCCCTGAGAAAGAAGCCTTTAGAAAACATTGTGGGAAAAGGAGAAAATGCTGGTAACCAGCATTTTCTCCTTTTCCCACAGTGTTTTCTACCCTTCGCAGAACAAATTTCAATTTTTCAGTCACCTTTATTTTGTCATCTACAAATGCTTTTAATTTGAACCAGTCTAAAATTTTATCGTGTGGTAAAGAGTTAATAAAACTCGGGATTTTGTGGTAAAGGGTTAAGATGTTTGTTGGAAATTTGATTCAGAGGATAATGAGGTAAAAGCATTATTTCCAGGAAAGTTTTCATTATAATTATGTCAGAGTTACCATGGAAACGTAAAGCTTCTCTTTTCCATACAGAGAAGGCATTACCTTGATAGATTTACCTGAGAAACATTTCTGCTCTATACCAAACAACCACATTTTAGACTTGCATAATAAGATGAAAGATTTCACCCTTTCCCAAACAACAAATTTTAGACTCTTCCAAACTGAAAGAGTTTGTTGACGACAATTTTAATTTTTCATAACAATGGCAGAAAATTATCCGAACTGGCAGAAAACACTGTGGGAAAAGGAGAAATTGCTTGTTACGAGCAATTTCTCCATTTCCCACAGTGTTTTCAAATGACTTGTAATGCAGACACGTAAAAACAAGGGCTTGTTTGGGATAGGTTTAGTTAATAACTCTTTCTCAAACAACAAACTGTTGATTCATCAAAATTATAATTAACTGCAGGACAAATTTGAAATAGGCACAAAAGTGCTGTACTTCTCGCGTCAGGTAGAAAACAATAAATGAAAAGGAGAAAAAGCTGGTATAAAAGCCTTGTTCGTCAGTCATTAAAACTCGATATTGTATGGAAAATGGTTAAGTTTAACCCTTTCCCAAACAAGCCCTGGTTTTTACATGTCTGCAGTAAAAGGTTTTTGAAAACACTGTGGGAAAAGGAGAAATTGCTCATAACGAGGAATTTCTCTTTTTCCCACAGTGTTTTCTACCCTGTTTGAGAACTTTCTGGAATTTTCTCCAAGTCTAAAATTGTCGTCTCCAAACTCTTGGTTTGGAAGAGTCCAAAATTTGTCGTTTGGGAAAGGGTTTAAGGCCCACTTGTGGCCATAAGTACACAGTTTGCAAATCAAAAGGCAGGCAAATCTGTTTTCATACCATTTAACCCATTACCACACAATCTCTACTTATGACAACCCTGAGAAAGAAGCCTTTAGAAAACATTGTTGAAAAAGAAGAAAATGCTGGTAAACAGCATTTTATCCCTATACCACAATGTTTTCTACCCTTCGCAAAGCAAATATCAAATTTTCAGTCACTTTTATTATGTTGTCTGCAAATGCTTTCGATTTGGACGAGCCTAAAATAGTTGGTTGGTAATGATTTAACCGATTACCACACAATCCCTACTTTTGATGCCCCTGAGAAAGAAGCCTTTGGAAAATGTTGCAGGAAGGGTAGAAAGCATTCGAATGATTTAAATCCACCTGTCACATTTTTTCAAATGCATCAAGCCACCAGGTTTCACATTTTTCAATGCATTAAACTGCCCTTTAACATTTTTCAAATGCATTTTATAACCTTGTTAGTGTTTTACATGCATTAAACCACTCTTTCACATTTTTTAAGTGCATTAAACTATCCTTTCACATTTTGTCAAATGCATTAAACCAACCTTACATATTTATCGAGCGCATTCAAACCACCCTTTCATATTTTCATAATGCATAAGAACCACTCTTTAACCCTTTCCAAATACATTAATCCACCTTTTCACATTTTTCAAATCCATTGAACTATGCTTTCACATTTTTAAGGGCATTAAACCATCTTTTCACATTTTTCAAATGCATTAACCCAATACCACACAATTCCTACTTTTGATGACCCTGAGAAAGAAGCCTTCAGAAAACATTGTGGGAAAAGGAGAAAATGCTGGTAACCAGCATTTTCTCCTTTTCCCACAATGTTTTCTACCCTTAACAAAGCAAATTTCAAATTTTCAGTCATTTTTATTTTGTTTTCTGCAAATGCTTTTGTCTTGGACAAGCCCAAAATTTTTTCGTTTGGTGAGGAGTTAAACCACCTTTTAACGGAGCATAACTCAAATATCTGCCTCCGGCTTTGTGCTATATCAGAGAAAAAGGTCACACTGATAGAACACAACTCTTTGCCACACAGTCACGACTTTTAACGACCTTGAAAAAGAAGGCCTTTGGAAGCACTGTGGAAAAAGGAGAAAATGCTGATAACCAGCATTTCCTCCTTTTCCCCCAATGTTTTCTACCATTCCAAAAAGTTAAAACAAATTTCTTTTAGTTACATTTATTTTGTTGTCTGTAAATTCTTTCAAATTGGAAAAGTACAGAATTTTGTCATCTGGTAAGGTGATAACCAATACCTGAGCTTTGCATTGCAGAATCACCAGGCTTGTATCTGACATTTCCCCACCCAATCTAGTCGGAAAACTGTGTGACAAATTGAGTTGTATACAAGATTTTTCTCATTTTTCTGGAAATATTTGAATGTGTGATAAATGGAGTTGTATACAAGATTTTTCTCATGTTTGTTGGATTACTTTAATGTACTGGTCGAAACCTTGTTTTTGTGACTTGAAGGCTGATAAGATATTTTGAACTTCTTACTGGATATTAACATAATGAAGAAAGCAGGTATGTGGATTGGAAGATTAGCTTTACCCCTTACCAAACAACAAAATTTTGGCTTGTCCAAATTGAAAGCATTTGCAGGCAACAAAATAAATGTGAATCAAAAATTGAAAATTGATTTGGAAAGAGTAGAAAACATTGTGGCAAAAGGAGAGAATGCTGGTTACCAGCATTTTCTCCTTTTCCCACAATGTTTTCAAAGGCTTTCTTTCTCAGGGTTGTTAAAAGTTGGGATTGTGTGGTAAAGAGTTTACCATTTACCAGACAACAAAATAAATCGTCTCAATTGAAAGCATTTTTAAACAACAGACTAGATGTTGCTCAAATTATAGAAATTTTCTTTGAAAAGGGTTGAACAAGTTTTTGGAAAAAGAGAAAATGTATTTTCTTCTATTCCCACAAGGTTTTCTAAATGCAATTAAAGAACCGAAAGGTGATCTATGGTTTAACTCATTACCAAATGACAAAATTTGGTTCAAATTGAAAGCATTTGCAGATGACAAAACAAATGTGGCTGAAAAATTGAAATTTGTTGTGGGAAGGGTAGAAAACACTGTGGGAAAAGGAGACCGTGTTTTCTAAAGGCTTCTTTCCCAGGGGCATCAAAAGTAGGGATTGTGTGGTAATGGGTTAATAATGTTTGCCATGTTCTTAGCCCTCATGAAAAAAAAAGGAGTTGATGCTAGTGACATCTTCCTACATTGTCTCCAAAGATGAATCCTATTATTTAAGATGGAGGTAATTTTATGTCTGTAAATGCTTTCAAAATAAACAAATCTAAAACTTCTTTGTCTTGTCAAGGGAAATGATTCAAAGACCATGATTTCAAAGGAGAATGATATTGTAAAATCATGGTAATACAATGTTGTGAAAAGGAGCATTCATGAGTGATTGGCATTATCTCCCGCTAGATGGCATTCTATAAATACTCATCTATCTAATTTGGGCATCCTGGGTACAGAACCGAACCACCTTCCTACACGACAACTGTTACTTTGAATTTTAAACTAGAATAAATGTTTACTCAATAAAACGCTACCTTGTGCAATTCACTCGGCTATGATCAGCAGTTTAGAGAAATCTGGAGCTAAAGTAGGTCTCACTTCTACTCAAACGTATTGATAAAAGCTATTTTCTACATTACTACTTTATAAAGTGTAATATTACAGTCTGCCCACTTTTGGGGCTAGTGATGCGTCTTATAAGACAGGTTGAATGTTCGAAGAATATGACATGCGCAGACAACGGAGTGATTGGTTCATTTCAACTTTTTACCACTTAATCCATAGTTTTAAAGACCTTGAAGGGGAATGCTTTTGAAAACATTACTTTGAAAAGAAGAAAATGCTGTTAACAGCATTTTCACCTTTTCCAACAATGTTTTCTGCCCTATCAAACAAATAAGTCAATATTTCAGCTGCATGTAATTTGTTTTCTACTACTGCTTGCAAATTGGTCAAGTCCAAAGTTTTCTTGGTAAAAATTTATTTAGAGAGTTCATTCATTTTATACTCTGTATTTTCAGGTCAAGTCAAACCAGACGATACTCATCTAGACATAGGGGCTAGTAAAAACAACAATGCTTACGCCGATAACGGTGTCACTCCGATGAAGGCTGGGAAATATCAGAAAGACGGAGATGGAAGTGACTCTGGCAAGTCAGACGACAAAAAGAAAGATGAGCCGAAGCCAATGGTTGGCTTCTTTAATCTGGTAAGCTATGTTACCCCTTTATCACACAATGCCGACTTTTAAAGTGACTAGGGGAAAGAAGACTTTCCAAAACATTGTGAGAAAAGGAGAAAATACTGGTAACCAGCATTTTCTCCTTTTGCCACAATGTTTTCTACCCTATCACAGAAAAAGGATAAAGCATTAAAACACCAAAATGATGGATTTTTCTTTGAAGGCTTTGAAGACATGGGTTGAATGATTGATTGTATGATGTTTAACACTGTTTTCAACATTACTTTAAATATATCCAGGTAGCCAGTTTCTTTTACCAGAACACCAAACAATATTCTTTCCAAGTCACTGGCTACTTTCCCAAACCATCATCTAAACAATGGTATGTGATGAGTGAAGAATGAATTGTATCGCAACGACTACCATCACTCCTCAGATAAAAAAAATTGGTCGATCCGGCTATTGAACCACCGACCCCTATCCTCACCTCCTGTTTGCTACTGACTGAGCTAAAACGGCTTGGTAAAATATTGTGGAAAAGGTAGAAAATCATGTTTTGTATACATATAATTATGTATGGGTATGAGAAAGAATAATGAGAAATGGAATAGGAGGAAAGAATTAAGTCGCCAGAAGAATTTTGTTTTGTGGCAGATGTTAAAAAGTTATCTTCTATTTCCCTATTCCTAATATAATACCACATTATCATGAGTTTTGACTATTGCGATGAAGAAGCCTTTTGAAAACATTGCAGGAAAAGGAGAAATAGTTGCTAACCAGCATTTTGTCCTTTTCCCATAACATTTTCTAGCATTTCATACACAAATTCCATCACTTTGGCCTGAAGAATATTGTTTTGTGGCAGATATTAAAAAATTTTCTTCTATTTCCCTATCAAAACCTAATATTAACACATTATCACAAGTTTTGAAGACTGCGATGCTTACCAGCATTTTCTCCTTTTCGCATAACATTTTCTACCATTTCATACACAAATTCCATTACTTTAGCCACACATAAGTCGTCACCTGCAAATGCTTTCAACTTGGAAAATTCTGAGATTTTCTTGTGTGGTAAAGAGGTAAATTTGTTTGTTTATCTGCTCATTCCAATTCTCTCTGTCTTTTCAGTTTCGATTTGCCACCAAACTGGATGTGCTGTTCATGATCATTGGCTCGATTTGTGCAGCATGTAATGGAGCAACCTATCCGTTACTGATGTTGGTGTTCGGAGACATGATCGATCTTTTCGTAAATGATGACCGCTTTAAAATCGCCCTAGAAACCATGGGAGAATATGACGTCTTTAACCAACTCGGTATCACTCTAGCACAAATTACAGCTGATCGTAATATACTATCGTAAGTTTAACAGTTATCTATTGCTTCATATACCTTTTTTTTAACCCTTTCCCAAACAAGCCCTGTTTTTTACGTGTCTGCAGTAAAAGTCTTTTGAAAACACTGGGAAAAGGAGAAATTGCTTGTTACAAGCAATTTCTCCTTTTCCCACAGTGTTTTCTACCCTTATTGAGAACTTTCTGCCGTTTTATCCAAATCTAAATTGTCATCTGCAAACTCTTTCGGTTTGGAAGAGTCCAAAATTTGTCGTTTGGCAAAGGGTTAAAGGCCCAGTAATGACCAAAAGTTAATCAGTTTTGTGTGTAAGATACTGGGCATTTATTATACAGTCATGTACTAATAAGAAGTGTGCCAATTATTGAAACTCAGAACATAAACAGTTCATGTAGGGCCCAAGCATTTTCTCCTTTTCCCACAGTGTTCCCAAAAGGCTTCTTTCTCAGGGGCGTCAAAAGTAGGGATTGTGTGGTAATGGGTTAACTCTTTACTACAGTCACAATCCCGACTTTTAACGCCTGCTCGAGTGGCTCAGTGGTGAGGATGTTGGACTCCTGACCTGGTGGTTCTGAGTTTGATACCTGGTTGAGGCGAACTTTGTTTGTGGCGTATTTTTGCCTATCACCTCTGCTGAAACATGTGAGAAAAGTAGTCGGTGGCTTTGGAAAGAAAGTTGTGTTAGCACTGGTGTGAGAAAGCCAGGAAATACATGTGCGTCACCAACTGACATGATATGACCTTGGCTGTTTAAGTGGCGTAAAACCCCCAATACAACCAACAACCAACTTTTAATCACCCTGAAAGTAAAGGCTTTAGAAAACCTTGAGTGAAAAGGAGAAAATGCTGGTAACCAGCATTTTCTTCATTTCCCACAGTGTTTTCTACCTTATCAGAGATAGAAGTTGTCATCTTGTCAACATTGAATCTTTCGTCTGCAAATGCTTTCAATTCGTCATTGGTAAAGAGTAAAACATCTTCTTGTTTTGGAAAGAGTTAACCCTTTACTCCATAGATACTCATTTCTATGCATTGCTTGTAGGAGCCTTTGGAAAACATTGTGGCAAAAGGTAAAATTGCTCGTCATGAGCAATTTCACCTTATTTCAGAATGTTTTCTATGCTATCAAAAGGTGTCATATACACACAAGAAACGGCTTCATCCTTGCTGTTATTTAGGGTCTATTAGAGATAACATAGAAATGCCTTATGGGGTTAAGGGTTAAACCCGGCCTTCTCAGAGTGCCCTGAAAATTTTCTTTTGTTTGTTTTGACAGACAATACAAAGATCAAATTTTCAACCTCACAGAGAGTAAAGTGAACATTGGGGATTTAAACAGAGCACTGGAGGATGATCTGCTTGACCTCATGCAGACCTATGGTCTCTATTATATAGGTAAAGAATCCTTTATCAAAGTTTAACTCTTCACCATACGAGAAAATCTTAGACTGGTCCAATTTGAAAGCATTTGCAGACAACAAAATAAAGGTGAATGAAAAATAGAAATTTGTTCTGGGAAATGTGGAAAACACTGTGGGAAAAGGAGAAAATGCTAGTTACCAGCATTTTCTCCTTTTCCCATAGCATTTTCAAATAGTAAATAGACCACACAATCCTGACTTTTGACTACCCTGAGAAAGAAAGCCTTTGAAAACATTGTGGGAAAAGGAGAAAATGCTGGTAACCAGCATTCTCTCCTTTTGCCACAATGTTTTCTACTCTTTCCAAATCAATTTTCAATTTTTGATTCACATTTATTTTGTTGCCTGCAAATGCTTTCAATTTGGACAAGCCAAAATTTTGTTGTTTGGTAAGGGGTAAAGCTAATCTTCCAATCCACATACCTGCTTTCTTCATTATGTTAATATCCAGTAAGAAGTTCAAAATATCTTATCAGCCTTCAAGTCACAAAAACAAGGTTTCGACCAGTACATTAAAGTAATCCAACAAACATGAGAAAAATCTTGTATACAACTCCATTTGTCACACATTCAAATAATTCCAGAAAAATGAGAAAAATTTTGTATACAACTCAATTTGTCACACAGTTTTCTGACTAGATTGGGCGGGGAAATGTCAGATACAAGCCTGGTGATTCTGCAATGCAAAGCTCAGGTATTGGTTACCTTGCCAGACGACAAAATTCTGTACTTTTCCAATTTGAAAGAATTTGCAGACAACACAATAAATGTAACCAAAAATAAAGAAATTTGTTTTTGGAAGGGTATTCTTTCTCAGGGCATCAAAAGTAGGGATTGTGTGGTAATGGGTTAACTCTTTCATTATTGAATAAATAAATTGCATTTTCTCAAAGTATGCAAATACAGTTCTGCTGTAAGATCAAGGGACAGTTTGGTGATAATCTCAAATATAGCAGTCACCAGTGGACAGTGTAGATCAGAGATCAGACCTCATATTATGTGCAGTCTGATCTTGATCTACTTTGTCCACAAATGCTGGTGTCGTCAGCGGTGTGGAAATAATTAACTCATTACCAAACTACAAAATTTTGGATTTGTTCAAATCGAAAGCATTTGCAGATGACAAAATAAAAGTGACTGAAAAATAGAAATTTGTTCTGTAGAAAACACTGCGGGAAAGGAGAAAATGCTGGTTACCAGCATTTTCTCCTTTTCCCATGGCATTTTCAAAAGGCTTCTTGCTCAGGGGCATCAAAATTAGGGATTGTGTGGTAATGGCTTTACTCTTTCATTATTGAACAAATAAATTGTATTTTCTTTTAAGTATGCAAATACAGTTCTGCTGTAAGATCAAGGAACAGTTTGGTGATAATCTAAAATATAGCAGTCACCAATGGACAGTGTAGATCAGAGATCAGACTGCATATTATGTGCTGTCTGATAGGGGTGAAACAATACGGTAAAAAGCGTATTGCAATACGCTCTATATGTTGACATTTAGCATATCTGACCACTTGTAGTCACTGTTAGGGTTGCATATGCTAAAAAAATTGACTAGTGTTTAACACAGACTAGACTGAAATGACAAAGAAATTAAGAATTATCCATAGAAACAAGTAAATGACTCAGTGACATTTCAAGTCATGTTCTTTTTCAAAAATATTAGCATGTCAACCTTGTCATCACCAAGAGAAGCCCTCTGTGCTGACAAAAAGTCACAAGCAAATATACTGAACACTCGCTCAGAGGGTGCACTTGTTTATGTAGAAACCAGTCAGGGCTACTATACGGAACTTTGGGAGCTCAACAGAGAAGACCATGCAATGCACTAACTTATTCTGTTAAATACAAATACTTTCCCGCTTATCTACCGGGAGAAAAAACGCGAAATAAGTGTGAGCAAAGTTATAGGAAATGAATAACAAACTCTGTTGGTCCAAAATCAGTAATACGGTCGATGGTTATTTGGAGTTTGTACCCGCGGCGAATTTGAGGCGGTCATAATTTTACCTTAAAACCGGTGACACCGCCTGTAGAAAAAATACACAACTTTCGCTTTCGTACTGGTTTCGGTTTTTTCTTTGAACAAACCGCAGTTAATCGGTATATCGGTAAACCGTTTCACCACTACTGTCTGATCTTGATCTACATTGTCCACAAATGCTGGTGTCATCAGTGGTGTGGAAATAATTAATGACAAAATGTTTGACTTGTCCAATATTGAAAGCATTTGCAGAGGACAAAAATAAATGTGAATCAAAAAGTGAAATTTGAAGAGGAGAAAATGCCGATGATCAGGTTGAAAAACATGGTCCCTATTAATCAACCATTTAAGAATGTTCTTGGTCTCAGTCCCCAGAATTTTGTAAATTTGAAAATAACACAACTTCTGATTGGCTAAACCAAAAGGTTTAGCCAATCAGAAGTTATGTTACTTTCAAATTTAGAAAATGTTCAATGATAAGACTAAGGGTGTTCTTAAGAGTGATTTGTGAATACCAGCCTAGGATTGTTTTGGTAAAGGGTTAAACCTTTACCACACAATCATGATTTTTACTGCCCCTAAAAAGGAAAGTTCTTTAAAACATTGTAGTAAAGGAAGAAAATACTGGTAACCTGCATTTTCTCCTTTTCCCACAATGTTATCAACCCTTTGAGTTTCAAAGAAAAACTTCATGTTTCTAACACCACATACTTCGCCATCTACAAATGTTTTCAAAACAGAATTGTGTTTGGTTTGATGGAGAGTAAAGTACCACATTCATTTAACCCAACCACATAATCTCAATTCTTGATGACCCTTAAGGAAAGAAGTTTTGAAAAGATCATAGAAAATGGAGAAAATGCTGTAACTGACATTTTCTCCTTTTCCAAAAATATTCTCTACCCTTTAAAACAATTTGTGAAACATTTTTTTTGTGGACTGCAAATGCCTTCAATTTAGACCACTCTAAAATTTTGTCATCTGATAAATACTGGATGTTTGATTTTATATTTCAGGTATTGGAGTCGGGTCCATTGTGCTTGGTTACCTACAGGTGGCGCTGTGGATGTTGGCGTCGGAGAGGCAAACTCATCAGATGCGACTAGCGTTTTATTCCAATATTTTGAGACAAGACATTGGTTGGTTTGACACACATGAGTCCGGTGAATTGAACACTCGTCTATCAAAGTAATTTTATCTGTTGTATAGTTTGTTTCGTCTTTTTAGCTCACCTGAGCACAGCGTGCTCAAGGGGAGCTTTTAGGGTCACCCGGTGTCCGTCGTGCGTCGTCAACAATTCTTTAGACATCAACTCCTCCTAAACTGCTGGGCCAATTTGGACCAAACTTGGCTGGAATGTTCCTTAGGAGGTCCTCTTTAGAAATTGTTCACAGAATTTGATTCCGTCAAAAACTCTGGTTGCTATGGCAACAAAATGGAATTTTTTAGGAAATTCTTCAAAATTCTTCTTCTCTGCAACCGCTTGCCAGATTTTAAAATAAATTCACAGAGATGTTCCTTGGATGACCCTTTTCAAAACTTGTTCGCGAAATTTTGATCCGTCGAGAAAATTGGCTCTGGTGAATGGGGGCTTCTCGCACTATACAGAAATGAAGGAATTCTTAAAAATTCTTCTTCTCTGAAACCGCTGGCCAGATTTTAAAATAAATTCACAGAGATGTTCCTTGGGTGACCCATTTCAAAAACTGTTCGCGAAATTTTGATCCGTCAAGAAACATGGCTCTGGTGAATGGGGGCTTCTTGCACTATACAGAAATGAAGAAATTCTTAAAAATTCTTCTTCTCTGAAACGGCTTGTCAGATTTTGAAATAATTTCACAGAGATGTTCTTTGGATGACCCTTTTCAAAAGGTGTTCGAGAAATTTTGATCCGTCAAGAAACATGGCTCTGGTGAATGGGGGCTTCGTGCACTATACAGAAATTAAGAAATTCTTAAAAATTCTTCTTCTCTGAAACCGCTGGTCAGATTTTGAAATAATTTCACAGAGATGTTCCTTGGGTGACCCTTTTCAAAAATTTTTCGTGAAATTTTGATTCGTCAAGAAACATGGCTCTGGTGAATGGGGGCTACTTGCACTATAGGGCAATGAAGAAATTCTTAAAAATTCTTTTTCTCTGAAACGGCTGGTCAGATTTTGGAAAATTTTCACAGAGATATTCCTTGGGTTACCCTTTTCAAAACTTGTTCGTGAAAGTTTGATTCGTCGAGAAACATTGCTCTGAAGAATGGGGGCTACTTGCACTATATGGAAATGAAGAATTTCTTGAAAATTCTTCTCTGAAACGGCTGGTCAGATTTGAAAATTATTTCATGGAAATATTCTTTGAATGACTTTTTTCAAAATTTGTTCTCGAAATTTTGATAGGTCAAGAAACATGGCTCTGGTGAATGGGGGCTACTTGCACTGTATGGAAATTAAGAAACTCCTAAAAATTCTTCTTTTCCGAAACTGCTGGTCAGATTTTGAAAGGCATTTTATAGGTGACCTTTTAAAAATTGCTTGGCAAAATAATGATTTTGTTTCCAGTGTTTAGATTCTTTCAAAAAAAAAAAAGGCTATGGTCCTCTCAAAAATTCAGGTGAGTGATCCAGGGCCATCTTGGCCATCTTGTTTTATTTAAATTCTTCACAAAACAACAAAATTTGAGACTCAGCCAATTTCAAAGGATTTGCACATAACTGATGAGGTGAAGCTTGAATAGTGATAACTGTCTTTAATAAAGTAGGAAACAATGTTTTCAAAAGCCTTCTGCCTCTGAGTTGTTCAAACTTAAGGGTTGTATATTTAAGTCATTACCAAACAACGAAATTTAAGGTTTGTCCAAATCAAAAACATATTTTAACTCATTACCAAACGACAAAATCTTAGACTGGTCCAAATTGAAAGCATTTGTACATGACAAAATATAAGTGACTGAAATTTTGAAATTTGTTTTGTAAAGGGTAGAAAACATTGTGGGAAGAGGAGAAAATACTGGTTACCAGCATTTTCTCCTTTTCCCACAATGTTTTCTAAAGGCTTCTATCTCAGGGGCGTCAAAAGTAGGGATTGCGTGGTAATGGGTTGAGACAACAAAATAAAAGGGCCTGAAAGATTGAAAATTGTTTTGTGAAGGGTGGAAAACATTGTGGGAAATGGAGAAAATGCTGGTTATCAGCATTTTCTCCTTTTCCCACAATGTTTTCCAAAGACTTCTTTTTCAGGATTGTCAAAAGTGGGGACTGTATGGTAATGGGTTAAGTCTTACCTTTTCAAAACATTGTTGGAAAAGAAAAAAAGGCTGTAAAAACATGTTCTATGTATTCTATTACAGACAAATCTGTCTGTTTGATTGTTATTTTATATGTCTTCTGGGAACGCTTTTAATTTGGACCAGACTAAAATATTATTGTCTGGCAAAGAGTTCAAAGAGTTAACCCTCAAGTTCACAAAATTTTATACTTTTCTATTGGAAACCATTGGCAGAGGACAAAGAAAACTGTAGCTAAAAGTTTGAAATAAGCTGTTGGAAGAGTGAATTTTATATTTTCAGTGACATATCTAGTGTACATGATGGTATAGGGGACAAGTTGGCAAGCTCTGTACAATGGCTGTGTGGAGCTCTGATTGGTGTTATCATAGGATTTGTTTATGGGTGGGAACTGACCCTTGTCATTTTAGCCGTGTCTCCTTTACTGGCTGGAGCTGCTTTTCTCGTTACAAAGGTAAGGCAACCCTTTACCTTTTACCACACAATCCCGACTTTTAACAACCCAGAGAAAGAACCCTTTTGAAAACATTAGAAAAAACATAGTATTTTCAAAAAGCCTCTTTTCCCACGGTGTTAAGCAATCAAAAATAACTTACTTCTCCTTAAAAAAGCGTCCTCTCACATAGTAGCCCCACTCTCCCATCCCTTTTCTTCCACCCCCTTAGTGATTAAAATGGCAATATTTGAAGAATTTGATAAATATTGCCTCTGATAAGATTATTATGTCCTTTTAACCCTTTACCAAACGACAAAAATTTAGACTAGTCCAAATTGAAAGCACTTGCAGTCGACAAGATAAACGTAACTCAAAAATTGAAATTTGTTTCCAGCAGAGAAGAAAACATTGTGGGAAAAGGAGAAAATGCTGGTTACCAGTATTTTCTCCTTTTCCCACAATGTTTTCAAAGGGCTTCTATCTCAGGGCCGTAAAAACCAGGGATTGTTTGATAAAAGGTTAATCACTAAACACATTACCAAATGACAAAATTTTAGGTTTGTCCAAATCGGAAGCATTGGCAGACGACAAAATAAAGGTGACTGAAAAATTGAAATTTGTTCTGGGAAGGGTAGAAAACACTGTGGGAAAAGGAGAAAATGCTGGTTACCAGCATTTTCTCCTTTTCCCACAGTGTTTTCAAAAGGCTTCTTTCTCAGGGGCGTCAAAAGTAGGGATTGTGTGGTAATGGCTTAAACACTAAATTGGACAGACCTCTTTGCTTTGCATGTTGGGTACAAAATAAAGGTTCCCTATGTTTTGCATAGCAACTGGGAACTTTTATTTGAAGAAATATGGTACCACCATTTAAAATACCGTAAAATGCTGTGTATACCACGCAGGCATGTATAACACGCAGGCCTTTTTCAGTGTCAGATCCGAGGAAAAAAGGTTGTTCGGATGTACAACACGCATCAAAAATTGACCAAAATATCATAACATGTGAAGCTTAGGTCGCCGTCTTGAAAAATTGTAAATGGCGATACTTTAATTTATCAAAGGGAAATAACCATTTTTTAATCAAAGTGGAAATGGTAATGATTCGACGTGTACTCGTGGGGATTACAAAAACATGCCTGCTTATGACATTTGCAAATTCACACATTGAACTGACGACCATATCGTAGTCAATCTCTTATTTTCTCACCTCGATCGACAAATGTGACAGGTGTGAAATAAACATAGATCTATATGATGTAAATCACGGTTTTTGTAAAAAGTAGCGATAAATGTATATATTTTTAAATCATTCATTTCTTTATGAATCGTTATTTTACTCTTTTATAAATGTTCAATTTTAGCTATTAACAAAGAATAAAAAAAAATATGAGATGAATCAGACGATAACAGTAAATCAATATTTTTCATTCCGGGGTACGTTCGCCGTTGCTAAAATGGCTGATAGAATCGGGAAATTACGAATCCTAATCGACAAATTAAGAATGTACAAGTACATTCTAACAAAATTAAAACATAATGTTGTTTTTTTTTTTAATCGCTAAAAGTTGAAATGGAATGATGACAAAAGTTAAGGCTGTGGCGAGAGAACTTTACCGTTTTGTACCTACGCCACTCCCCCACCCACTTTGAACAGGTATACGACCGACTTTCAAGGAGGAGAAAAACATGGTTTTGCCTATTGTAGTGTATAACACGCAGTCCCCACTTTGAAATTATTCAGAGCTGAAAAAAAGTGCGTGTTATACACACCAAAACACGGTACATATGGATAACCCTTTGTAAGTTCCCTCAGTATTGATGTCTAACATTGTACTGTGTTATGGGTAACCCTTTACCAAACAACAAAATTAAAGCCTTGTCCAAATTGAAAGCAATTGCAGACAACAATTTCAATGTGGCTCAAACAGTACAATAAGTTTTTGATGGAGTTGAAAACATTCTGGGAAAAGGAGAAAATGCTGGTAATGAGCATTTTCTCCTTTTCCAAAAATGTTTTCAACAGGCTTCTTTCCAGGGTTGTTGAAAGTTGTCATTTTGTGGTAAAGGGTTAACTGGACAACAAAAGTTTACACTTGTCCAGATTGAAAGCATGTGTAACATAGTGTGTCTAATGTCTCGATCGTATAGTGGATTTTAGTATGTCAAATATAACAGAAACAAGAATCTGCTATTCTTCATGTTTATTAATTACAACACAAGTAAACTACCCAAACATGATATTCAAACATGAATCAGTTACTCAGTAAAACTCATCTTAGTTGTTAAAACCAATTGTTCTCTCATTCCAGATCTTATTACTTCATTTAGACGCTAACACATTCTGTCCTGATCTTAACCTTCTCTCTACAGAGATCTTAATTCACTCTCTGTCCTCACATCTCTCCCCCAGATCAGGCATCCAACACCACATATATAGGAGGCCAAAACATTCCCATTATCAATATCATATTGCCAACCAGGCAAGTAAGGCATCAATAGCCAAAATCTGAGAAAATTAGATTCTCGAAAAACACGCCTCCTCAGTCAGTCTAGAGTTCTTGGTATCTGATTTTAACCCACAATGTTACACATGTGCAGATGACCAATTAGATTTGGTTCAAATGAAATACAAGTTTGAAAGGGAAGAAGACATTGCAGGAAAAGGAGAAAATGCTTTTCTCCTTTTTCTCACAATATTTTCAAATATCCCTTTTTCTTGGGGTTGTTAAAATTCTGAACTGTTTGGTAAAGTATTAATCTTTTACTAGATGACAAAATTTTAGACTCGTCCAAATTGGAAGCATTTGCAGACAACAAATTAAATGTGGCTTTGAAAGGGCCTGAAACATTATATGGTAAAGAAAATGCTCTAATACTTTACAAAGCGACAGTTTTTGAGGTTTAAAGCAATAATATTGCAGATGACAAAAATAAACGTGAATCAAAAACTTAAAATTCGATTTGGAAAGGATAGAAAAGGGTAGAAAACTTTGTGGGTAGATCAGAAAATGCTGGTTGCCAGCAGTTCACAACCTTTCTTTCTCAAGGTTGTTAGAAATGGGGATTGTGTGGTAAAGAGTTAAGTAATTACCATTTTCTCCCTTTCGAAGTTTCTTGACCACTTGACAAAATTTTGGACATATCCAAATTAAAACCATGTGTGAAAGACAAATTTGATTTAGCTTAAGTTGAAAAATTTGTCTCTGAAGGGATAGAAAATGAGGGAAAAGGAGAAAATGAGTACCATCATTTTCACCTTTACCCAAAATGTTTTCAAATGCCAAACTTCGTGGGCGAAACTTGGAATTGTTTGGTAAATGGTTGATGCAGTCATACTCTAGATTAGTTCTTTGCACTTTGTTTGCGGATTTATGCATGTTTGGTTTTTAACAGCTTGTAGGTTTAGCATCAAGTCAGGAATTGAAAGCTTACGCCACTGCGGGTTCAGTTGCGGAGGAAGTGCTAGGGGCCGTCAGGACGGTGGTTGCATTCGGAGGTCAGGAAAAAGAATGTGAGAGGTAGGATTATAATGATGATCTGACTTGGCCCTTTGGCTGTAGGGCTGAAAGTTGGGGGTTTTACTCTTTACCAAATAACAAAATTTTAGACCTGTCCCAATTGAAAGAGTTTGCAGATGACAATAATAATGTCAATAAATGCAACTCAAAATTTATACATTTTCTTGCTAAAATTAGAGAACATTGTGGGAAAAGGAGAAAATGCTGGTAACCAGCATTTTCTCCTTTTCCAACAAAGTTTTCAAAAGCATTTTTCCTGTGTGAAAACAGGAGCTTTTATGATAAGCGCATTGATCCCTATTTTTGACAACCTTTAGAAAAAATCCTGTAGAAAACATTGCGGGAACAGGGAAAAATGCTAGTAACTAGCATTTTCTCCTTTTCCCACAATGTTTTCTACCCAGCTGGAAACAAATTTCAATTTTTGAGTTATCTTTATTTTGTCATCTGTAATTGCTTTCAATTTGGACCAGTCTAAAATTTTGTCGTTTGGTAAAGGGTTAAGTGCGGTCCTAAGGTGATCACAAAAAATGGAAAATGATATAACGATAGCAACATGTGTTCTATAATTTCATTTTTTTTGTCAGAATATGTACTTTTATCTTTCAACTAGGCGAATATCCATGCAATATCACCCATGATATATTTTTTTTGATATACCACGGTTATTTTTAGAACAATGATATACCACGGATATTTATAGCACATGCCGGAACTACTTTCGACCTAAAACATGACCTCTTGTTGACATTTTGTCAATACACAAATCTAAGCAAGACAACAGTCGCTAGAAAAAAAATCTATAGAACAAAAACAGTACTTTCGTTGTCTTTATTTAAATTAAACAAATACAGAATATGTCACACTGCAGGTCTGGTGTCGTTCTATAGGCAGGTAAAATGCTGACTGTCTTCCAAAATCTTTAAATGTTTACTAAAACTTCTTCCATAACTCCATGCCTTATTTCAGTTAAAATTTTGAGTTGTCTTGCACTGAAATTAGAAAAAAGAAATTATAAATTGAATGCCTAATTATGGGAAAGAAAATCAGCAGAGTAACCCTTTACATCATAATTATGTCGTTTTCAGAGTAAGCAGACTTTTACAGTAGAAAGCATTGCACATTTTCTTGATTTTCTGAATGAAGATTTACAGAATAGCACAGTGACTGTTAGAATGGCAAATCTACTCGAGGGGAGAGTTTCCTTGATATTCTATATGTTGGCATATTTGATTTTCTTTCTCATACATACTCCAAAACAATTTATCCCTTTAGCACACAATTCCAAATTATCCACCATAGGGAAGAAAGGTTTTTAAACAGTACAAGGAGGAGAATGAAAAAATTTTGTTATGCACATTTTATCCATTTCCCACATTGTTTTCAATATATCAGAGGAAAAATACTTAATGTAATTCTTTACAAAAATTATACAACAGTCCAAATTGAAATCATTTGCAGATGACAAATCAAATTCAACGCACATCTTGAAATTAGTTTTGAAACGTGTAGAAAATATCGTGGAAACGGGATAAAATATGGTCAAACATTTTGGCAAACACAAGAAGCGGTGACACGTACCTTTCTCCGGCTGTCAGGTCTTGAAAATCACTGTCCCCCACCCAGTAATAGTGTGTCTCAAGTCTCCACAGCCCAATCTCAGCTTTCCAATCAATTCGCATTTGCAAATGAAGCTAGAGTCCATGAATATCCAGTGTGTGAAGGCCAAGTAACTCCACCCGCCATACCCGAACAGCTGCATATTCCAAACTTGAATATCTCACTAGGAATAGCAGTGTGACAACTCCAATGCTCTACGGAACCGTCTTAAACGTCGACACATTAAATGTGTATCCATATCATAATCTTATCTGATCGATAGAATTGTCAAAAACTCTATGTACTTTCCTCCTGCGTTTAAAATTCAATGGTTTGTAGTACACGACCGTTTGAGAGTACACAAACAGTTTGCCGGTTACCCGTGACATATTTTTTTCAAGCGACGGCTTATCCAACGTATTTCTGGTCAAATGCACACTTGATTTCTGTTACAATATTGACAAAAATTCAAATTCTGTCGGTTTGCTTTTTTTTAAAACGTTTGACTGTGTACAAAAACGAAGAAACATCTTGAACTTCTTTCTTTGTGCAGGCTTGTACGTCTATGAGTAAATTGTTTGTGTATTAGATTAAAAGCGCGTTCTGTATCATTAGCTAATTTGCATATAGCGATAAATTCGTGTTTTTTCTTGTTGAATAATAAACAGGAATAACAAAAACCGACCAATCAGACGTTCAAAGATAAATAGAATACGTACCTAGTGTTGTAGAATATCAAAAATATCTAACTCGGTTGTGAGGATTGATAATTGTCTCGCCAAGGCTCGACAATTATCAATTCTCCCAACCTCGTTAGATATTTTTGATATTCTACAACACTAGGTATGTATTCTCTATATTCCTAGGGTAATGCTAAATCTTAAGTTCTCTAGCCAGTGACATTCTGAAATACATCAAGTTTAATCATGAGTTTAGATTTATGTGCTATACATCTGCCACTGATGAACAGTTTGTTGGTTTTATTGTCTAAAATTTTAGAAAACTGCTACAAGAATAATTATTCCAAAATAACTATTTCTTAACCCATTCCCAAACAATCCCTGGTTTTCACAGCCCTGAGAAAGAGGCCTGTAGAAAACATTGTGGGAAAAGGAGAAAATGCTGGTAACCAGCATTTTCTCCTTTTCCATCAATGTTTTTCTACCCTTCCCATCTACAAGTTTAGGTAGGAAAATTTTACTCTCAACCAAAAGACAAAATTGTAGACTTCTCAAAATTGAAAGCATTTGAAAACTATAAAATAGGTGTTTCTAATCAAGTGAAATTTGTCTTTTCTGGGGGCAATGGACGAAACACAGGTAACCAGTATTTTAATCTTTTCTCACAATATTTTAAAACATTATATTTTTTGAAGAACTTTTTAGTAAACAGTAAAAACATGTCAAAAAAAAGTTTAGACAGATATTTTTAATTTTTCAGATATAACCAGAATCTCAAAAATGCTCGTGATTTGGGCGTACGCAAGGGATTTTTCAATGGGCTCACACTAGGAGTTACATGGCTCATTGTGTTTGCTGTCTACGCCCTTGGGTTTTGGTATGGGGCTAAAAAGACCCGAGATGATCCAGATGTCTATACGATTGGAAATGTGATGATTGTAAGTGAAGTCCATGTTAATTATGAATGAGTCAGAATTAACTTTACCACGCCACAAATTTTTTGACTGGTCCCTCTACGAAAGTTAAAAGACATTAGATGAAAAAGAGAAAATACTAGTTATCAGCATTTTCTCCTTTCCACTGAAAATTTTTCAAAAGCTTCATCTTCAGGGTTGTTAACTCTTTACCAAACTACAAAATTTTAGACTAGTCCAAATTCAAAGTATTGGCAGACAACAAAATAAATGTGGTTCAAAAATTGAAACCTGTTTTCGAAGGGTAAAAACATTGTGGAAAAAGGAGAAAATGCTGGTTACCAGCATTTTCTTCTTTTTCCATAATGTTTTCAAGAAGCTTCTTTCTCAGGGTCGTTAAAAGTCGGGATTGTGTGGTAATGAGTTAAAACAGAGAATTGTGTGGTGAAGGGATAATCATCGGAACTTATAACGGCTATTAATTGCAAAACGTCGTTACTGGTTAATTACGTGAAAAATAAAGGCTATGTTTGTTTATATAAATTAATTCACTCTTTCAAAATGTGCAGTCTAATTGTGGATACGTGATAAACTTTGATATCTTGTGAAATAGTCATGGAAAATGATAATTGAAATAATGTTTTTTTTCTTTCTTTCTTAAATAAAGTTGAATTGTTTTATTAGTCGTAACCACTCAAATAATAGTTTAAATGCATCTGAAGAAAAAGGTCTTTGAAAATGTAGGAAAAGAAGACATCGCTTGTAACCAGTGTTTTCTCCTTTTCCCACAATGGTTACAAACTTGTCGATGGGAAATACCATCACAAAATCCACATTTGTCTTCTACAAAAGCATTGAATTTGGACAAGTCTTTTAATTCTGTCATTTCCGAAAGTGTGAAATCCTCTTTTATTCTCTCTACAGGTATTTTTCTCCGTAGTTATTGCCGCTTTCTCCCTTGGTAACGCCTCTCCAGGGATACAGAGTTTGGCCGTGGCTAGAACAGCTGCATATACTATATGGGAGTTGATTGACTTGGTAAGTGTGTGGACTGTGACCTGTATTTACAGGTATTCTTAACCCTTTCCCAAACGGGAAATTTTGGACCAGACCAAATTGAAAGCATTTTGCAGATGAAAAATTAGCAGTTGCTCAAAAGATGATTTTTTCTTCATGATAGGGTAGAAAACATTGTGGGAAAAGGAGAAAATGCTGGTCACCAGCATTTTCTCCTTTTCCCACAATGTTTTCAGAATGCTTCTATTCCTGACCCATAAAAACCAGGGATTGTCTGGGAAAGGGTTAATAAGGTTGGCTACTTTTTGCAGGTGCATTAAACCCCATTTTCAAAGAGAATGACTCCTTAAAAAAAAAAAAGAAAAATTTAGAGTTGTCTAAACTGAAAGCGCTTCTGTACTGAAAATGTAATGTAACTGAATACTTGATATAATGAAATTTGTCTCTCGAAGGGTAGAAAACATTGTGGATAAAGGGAAAAAGAACGCTGATTGCATTTTCTTCTATACTCATATTTTCAAAAGCTTTTTTTTTTGTCTCTTAACCCTTTCCCAAACTACAAATTATGTACTCTCCCAAACAGAAATAGTTTGCAGATCACAATTTTTTTATTTGGAGGAAATGGCAGAAGGTTTTCAAAAGGGTAGAAAACACTGTGGGAAAAGGAGAAATTGCTCGTTACGAGCAATTTCTCCTTTTCCCTCCGTGTTTTTAAAAGGCTTTTACTACAGACACGTAAAAACCAGGGCTTGTTTGGGAAAGGGTTAAAGGGTAAAAAACATAGTGGATTAAGGGAAAAAGAACGCTGATTGTGTTTTCTTCTATACTCATTATATTTTCAAAAGCTTTCTATAGTTATATCTGAATTTTTATGCTTCTATCAAAACCCATTCAAATGGGAAAGGGGGGGGGCGCGTTATATAGTGTTACACCTGTCTATGTACATTGTATTTGTGTCTTTGTGATTTGGTGAACAGTGCTGTGCATGTCTGGATAATAACTTTTAGGTGTATGGTTTGATACTAAAATAATTTGGCAATGATCATGATTGATAAACGATATGTCAGGTAGACCAACCATATCACTAGCTCAAAGGTAAAGGTTGCAGTGTGTGGGGCTTTCATATCGATGAAACATTTCTAGATTGGTAAAGGGTTAAACATTGCATTGTTAATCATTTAGTTTTAGCCAATCAAAAATTGAATTACAGTTAAACCTGTGTTAGAGACCACCTGTATTAAAAGACCACCTGCTTTAAGAGACCACTGTTCTGATACAACAACCCTTCTTACATTAACCTAAAATAACCTGTATTTAACGACCACCTGCTGTAAGAGACCAATTTCAGTACTCCCCTTGAGTGATCTCTGAATACAGGTTGTACTGTACTTTCAAAGTTTGAAAATTCTTCTTGGGAATTAACTGTTTACCAAACAATTCCGGATGTTCATGAGTCTGAGAAAGAAGCCTGTTAAAAACATTGTGGGAAATGTAGAAAATGCTGATGACCAGAATTTTCTCCTTTTCCAACAAAATTTTCCACCCTTCTCAGATCAAATTTCAATTTTTGAGTTGAATAAATTGTGTTGTCTGCGAATGCGATCAATTTGGACTAGTCTAAGATTTTCTTATTTGATAAAAGAGTCAGACCAAAAATGTTATTTAGAACAATTGGTAAATACATGCCTAGAAGTAGCAGTTAGATTGAACCGTTTGTTCTTATTTTATTTCAACAGATTCCACCAATAGATATCTATTCCAAGGAAGGAATCAGGTTAGAACAGTTTAAAGGAAGTATAGAACTACGAGGGGTCCATTTTAGATATCCATCTCGACCGGATGTCCAGGTAAAATATATACACTGAACACGAATTTACACGCAATGTTCCTATATATATATATGAAGTTGTGCATGTACAATTTGCATGGCTCTGCTTCAGTTTGTTGTGGACTTATCTCCTCCTGAACTTTTTTCAACTCTTACTTTTGTACTAAACCATTCTGCATTCCGTGACAAAGACCTGTTTTGTGATAAGGAGCTGGTGGGGAATATGATCACATTTAGTGATAGCTGTAGTTAATCCTTTACCAAACAATGATGACTTTTAACACCCCTGAAAGAGAAAGCTTTTGAAAACATTGTGGGAAAAGGAGAAAATGCTGGTAACCAGCATTTTCTCCTTTTCCCACAATATTTTCTACCCTACTGGTAACAATATCAATTTTTGAGTCAGGTTTATTTTTTAGTCTGCAAGTGCTTTCAATTTGGACCTGTCTAAAATTTTGTTGTTTAGTAAAGGGTTAAATAGTCATCTGCAAATATGTTTGATTTGTTTGAGTTCAGTGTTTGTCTTTAGGTAAAGAATAAATGGTGCTTATTGTTAAATTTGATAAGAATGTTTCAAATAGTCCTCTCTTATAGAAATTTTGACTGGCGTAAATTGTTAAAATTATCCCTCTGCAGTCATATTTGGGCTCTTGAAAGCATTGTTTCCAAAGGCTTCTTTCTCAGGGTCGTCAAAAGTAGGGATTGTGTGGTAATGGGTTCCTCAATGTTTTCTTGGATGGCAGGCAAGCCACAAGTGTAACTGGGGCATGCTCTGATAAAAGGGGTCTAAATCATCTCATTTCTAAATCAAGAGGTAGAATGTCCATAGGCATGCAGAAAATTGACAAATATAAAAAGTATTGACCCAGGTCAGCCTGCTCAGAAAAGTGACCAATAGCAAAAAACTATCACCCCAGGTCAGCTTGCACGGACTGCGCAGGCTGATGTGGGTTGATACCTTTTGCGGATTCATCAAACCTCTTTCTCATAGAGCACAATTCATTTATATATACTTCACAGATTCTGAAAGGAGTCAATCTAAAGATTTCCAGAGGACAGACTGTGGCTCTGGTAGGGTCAAGTGGTTGTGGAAAATCCACTGTAGTACAGCTGATACAGAGGTTCTATGATGCGGAAAGAGGTCAGGTAGGTCAAAGTTCAGATTTTGTGACCTTGACCTCTTGTGACTGTTTACAGGGGACTGAGAGTAGTACTGCCATACTTTTTCAAATGAGGCAGTATGGTGTGAACTATGTCCTCACTTGTTATACATTGAAGCACAAAACCAAAATAGGCACTCCTATAATCCAGATAAATTGGTTCATCCAAGCGTTAAATCTACCACTTAACATGATCTTAGACTTTTCTGATTGAAATTGCACACGCCAGTTTAAAACCAACTCATAAATTTTAATTTATCATAGGAAGAATTGAAAGCATTGTGGAAAAAGCAGAAAATGCTGGTTACCAGCTTTTTCTCCTTTTTTCTCCACAACGCTCTCAAAAACTTTTGTCCCAGAGTTGTTAAAAATTAGGATTGTTTGGTTAAGGGTTAGCCCATTGCCTTTCAACCTTGACTTTTAAAGCCCTGAGAAATAAGCCTGTTGAAAACTTTTAGGGAACAGAAATAGAAATACTGATATTTTCCTTATTCTAATGTTTTCTACATTGTCAATGAGAAGTTTCAACTCTTAAGAATTTTGTCATCTGCACATCCCTTCAGTTAGGACAAGTCTAAACTTTTATCATTTGGTTAACAAGTTAAAGCCTTTTTTGATGCTACCATTGGTTGCACAAGATTCTACAGAATCCACGTATAAATTATACATAGACTTACATAGAATAATTGCAAAAAACTTTCTTCTCCAAAATATGATGAATATATTTTGTCCCAATTAGATTCTCATCGATGGAACTGATATCAAAGACATCAATCTGAAGTGGCTGCGTGAGCATATAGGTATTGTAAGCCAGGAACCAGTTTTGTTTGGTACCACCATCGCAGAAAATATACGATATGGACGAGATGGCGTATCCCAGCAGGAAATAGAGGCTGCCGCGGGAATGGCCAATGCACATGACTTCATCATGAAATTACCTGACGTAAGTGCTTTGAAGAATTTGTAGCTTGGCTGTTTTGTAAGAAAATGTGGAAGTATTGTAAAAGGCCTGGCATCTATTGTGTTGATGTCATCATAACAAAAATTTTATGTTTAACCCATTACCACACAATCCCTACTTTTTTGACGACCCCGGGGAAAGAAGCCTATAGAAAACATTTTGAGAAAAGGAGAAAATGCTGGTAACAGTGTTCTCCAAAAGCTTCTTTCCTAGGGTCGTGAGAAGTAAGGATTAAAAGAGGGAAAACCATACAATAATGCAGTTAACCCATTTCCACACAATCCCTACTTTTGATGCCCCTGAGAAAGAAGCCGTTAGAAAACATTGTGGGAAAAGGAGAAAATGCTGGTAACCAGCATTTTCTCCTTTTCCCACAATGTTTTCTACTCTTCACAAAACAAAATTCAAATTTTCAGTCACTTTTATTTTGTCGTCTGAACATGCTTTCGATTTGGACAGGTCTAAAATATTGTCGTTTGGTAAAGAGTTTGAGTTTACCCTTTCCCAAACAATCCCTGGTTTTTATGGGTCTGTATTAGTAGCCTTTTGAAAACATTGTGGGAAAAGGAGAAAATGCTGGTAACCAGCATTTTCTCCTTTTCCCACACTGTTATCCATCCTATCATAGACAGAAATCATCTTTTCAGCAAGAGTTGCAAATGCTTTCAATTTGGTCTAGTCCAAAAGTTTGTCATTTGGGAAAGGGTTAACTGTTAAAATATATTTCTCTATAACTGTGGAAAATAGCTTTTTGAAAATACAGTCGAATCTGAGTTAGCGGTCATACGTGCGTAGCGGCCAATCTGTGATTAACGGTCAGTTCAGGCCCGCCCGTGCAAATTAACTCTTTAAAGTCCTTTAATTAACGGTAAACTGTGATATGTGGTCAGCGGTCACATTTTAAGATCTTAATTGCACTTAAAGCATATCCCATAAAGTGGTCACACGACCCGACTAATTGCTAGCAGGTGGTGTGAAAAATTAATTAACACGTCTGGCTCCGTGTGCATACACCGCGACGCTATACCAATCAACATGTGTGATAAACAGTTGAACTTCATGATAGTGTAGGTGTACACTTTGCATAAATGGTCACACGTTATGGTGTTATAGCGGGCTATTCTTCGCTATTCGATCGGCAGATAGACGCTGCTTCCCCGCAATGCTTTACATTACTATATTGGAAACGAGGTTACCAATTTCCAAAATGGCGTCTAGTACCGTGATTTGCGTAAATTTTGGGACAGTAAAAAATAATTATTCTTTTTCGTGTCCCAATACTGTGGTCTACAAGAAAAAATATGATCAAACAAGACAATCTGTCATACTGAAAGTCACTGGCTAAACCGTCGAATATTGCCGACGTTGAACGTCAGTGATGTCAGGTTTGCAGGTTGTCTATTTTTAGATTGATTGGAATTCCACCGATCAGTTTGAGCACAAAAGTTTAAAACTTTGCTTTTTCTCATCGTTTTTGTTGATTATTAACTTTTTGCTCATTATTGTCTGCCTTTTGGGATCGCGATGAATATGTTATTTTGCGTTTGTAGATAAAATTCACAACATAATTTACCTGCTTACATCTACGTGAGGTGAACAACGTTAATTCCACTCTGACAGGTAGCCTACCTGCTCGGACCATTTTCAAATCGATCGATTGACCTTGGGTAAAACTGTGTACCTTTATTTCTATTTATAAACAATGAACTCGATTGACCTAAAATACACGCATGTCAACCCTGTCAACCTCGGATGTACAGGTATACACGTTATGGGTCTTGGATAACGAAGGAAATCTACTGATTACAATAAAAATGTATAGCAGAGAAAGACTGGAAGAGGTGAAAGTGCTCATGAGGAATGATTTCTATTTTCATTCCACAATGTTTTCAACAGTTATCATCGGCAGTGGAATTAAAAAAAATTGGACTTGTCCAAAGTGAAAGCTTTTGCAGACAACAATGTAAATCATACATGTGATTGAAAAATTCTAAATTTGTTGTGAAAGAATGAAAAATATTTTTGCTAATCTGATCTGTGTTAAGCAGCCAACTGTCGTATGCAGCCACTTTTGGCTTGTCCCTTAGTTGGCTGCTTAAGACAGTTTCGACTGTATGTGGATAATGGAAAAGAAACAAATGTTGGTAATCAACATTGTCTCCATTCACTCAGTGTTTTTAACAGCCCTTTACTCCATAGATACTCATTTCTACGAATTGCTTGTAGAAGTCTTTGTAAAACATTGTGGCAAAAGGTGAAATTGCTTGTGACGAGCAATTTCATCTTTTGCCACAATGTTTTCTTTTCTATCAAAAGGTGTTCATCCTTGCTGTTATTTAGGGTCAATTAGAGATACCATAGAAATGTCTTATGGGGTAAAGGGTTAAAAGCCCTTTATTTTAGGTTCATTGTGGGTTTACTCTTTACCATATGACAAAATTTTTGACTGGACCAAATTGAAAGTATTTGCAGACGTCAAAATGAAAGGGACTGGAAATTTGAAATTTGTATCGAAGAGGAGAGAAAAAATTGTCAGAAAAGGGGAAAATACTGGTTACCAGCATTTTGTCCTTTTCTCAGAATGTTTTCAAAAGGCTTCTTTCTCAGGGTCGTCAAAAGTCGGCATTGTGAGGTAAAGGGTTAATCATATACTGAAACAACATTGTGTTTGAATATCTGGAAAATTGCTTTTGAAAACATTATGGAAAAAGGATAAAATTCTGGTAGCTGGCATTTTCTCCTTTTCCCTTGATGTTTGTCTTACAGAAAATGTCCATGTCATTTATTTAGTTCTCTAAATGCCAGTTTTCTAAATGTTTCAGAAATACAACACATTGGTTGGTGAACGAGGAGCACAGCTGAGTGGTGGACAGAAACAGAGAATTGCCATTGCCAGGGCTTTAGTGAGAAATCCACAAATCTTGTTGCTGGATGAGGCTACATCTGCCCTGGACACAGAGAGTGAGGGCGTTGTGCAAGAGGCGCTAGAGAAGGTAGGAAACCGCAATCTTTGTGCTCTAGCGTTTTTTTTATCAAACAGTCACATTTTTATACCCCAGCAAAACAAAAGTTTTCGGGGGGTAAACTGGAATCAGCCTGTTTGTCCGCCTGTTTGTCCGTGGGTACATCTGTGTGTCCGTCCCTTTGTCCATCTGTGTACAAATTACTAGCAATTTGTGTTGCAAACTCCTACAGTTTTTCCTTCAATTATATTGAAACTTTGCACATGTACTGATCATGTATTGAAGATTTGCAAGACGCAATTTTCAAGTGTCAACACTTCCTGGTTGAGGAATTATCTCCCCTTTAACTTGACATTTTTTTCTGTCAAAGTGCTTGCGGGGGTATTAAGTCACATTTAGTGACAGCTCTAGTTAACCCTGTACAACACAATCCCCAGTATAAACAGTGTTAAAAGAGAAGACTTTAGAGAACCTTATTGGGAAAGGAAATTATGGTGGTAATTATCTTTTTCATTTTCCCTAAAGCTTGTACACTCTATCAACGACAGAAATCATCATTTAGTCTATATTTCATTTGTTTTTAATGTGGTAGAGCCCAAAATTATATCATTTGGAAAAAATTAGCCCTTTAGCAGATGACAAAATTTTAGAAGTCCAAATTGAAAGCATTTACAGATGACAGTTTCAGTTTGGCTTAACCCTTCCGAAACAATCCCTGGTTTTTATGGGCCTGGAATAGTAGCCTTTTGAAAACATTGTGGGAAAAGGAGAAAATGCTGGTAACCAGCATTTTCTCCTTTTCCCACAATGTTATCTACCCTATCATAGACAGAAATAATCTTTTCAGCAAGAGCTGAATTGTCGTCTCCAAATGCTTTCAATTTGATCTAGTCCAAAAGTTTGTTGTTTGGGAAAGGGTTAACTGATGTAATTTTTCTGTGATAGAGTGGAAAACATTCTGGGAAAAGGAAAAAAAGTGCTGGTTACCAGTACTATCTTCTTTTCCCACAATGTTTTCAAAAGGCTTCTTTTCCAGGAGCGTCAGAAGTCAGTATTGTGTGGTAAAGGGTTAACTCTTTACGACACGAGAAAATTTTAGACTGGTCCAAATTGAAAGCATTTGCAGACAACAAAATAAAGGTGACTGAAAAATGGAAATTTGTTCTGGGAAGGGTAGAAAACACTGTGGGAAAAGGAGAAAATGCTGGTTACCAGCATTTTTCTCCTTTTCCTACAGTGTTTTCAAAAGGCTTCTTTCTCAGGGGCGTCAAAAGTAGGGATTGTGTGGTAATGGGTTAATGACCATAAGGAAACAGCCTTTTGAAAACATTGTTGGAAAAGTGCTGTTACCAGCATTTTCTCTCTTTTCCCACAATGTTTTCTACCCTTCATAAATCAAATTTCGATTTCACAGTCACATTTATTTTGTCATCTGCAAATGCTTTCAATTTGGACCAGTCTATATATTTGTCTTTTGGTAAAGAGTTAATATACATTCCATCATATTTGTTACATTTTGATTTATTATCTGCAACTGCTCTCAAGTTGGACCAGTCTAAAATTCTGTTGTCTGATAGAGATTTGATTGGTATATTGGAAAAGTCCTTGGCTCGTATTCACCAACCATTCTAAAGAATATTCTTGCTCGTATTCTTCACAGTTTCTTGACTGTGAAAGTAACAGAACTTCTGATTGGCTAAACCATTTAAACCAAATGGTTTAGCCAATCAGAAGTTCTGTTACTTCCTCATATTTATCCCACCTGTATTTCTAGGCCAGCCATGGTAGGACAACCATTGTTATTGCTCACAGACTGTCAACCATTAAGACTGCAGACATGATTGCTGGCTTCAAAGATGGGGTGGTTGCT
Organism: Tridacna crocea; assembly: GCA_943736015.1. Classification (NCBI taxonomy): domain Eukaryota; kingdom Metazoa; phylum Mollusca; class Bivalvia; order Cardiida; family Cardiidae; genus Tridacna; species Tridacna crocea. Next base: position 31,917,644 of record OX031069.1, read on the forward strand.
GAACAAGGCACTCACGATGACCTGATGAACCATGGAGGGATCTATCATCAGCTTGTGACCTTACAGGTAATAGTTGGTTTTATGTTGCCCTTCTTTTATCGCTCTACCAAAGTGTCTGATGCATTTTCAATCACTAGAAAGACAGATTTTGAAAACATGGTGGGCAAAGGAGAAAATGCATGATAACTAGTGATTAATAATTTTTAGCTATTTGTGAAATTTTCTGAATGTCAAAACACCAGTCAGCCTTTTGACTCAATCGGTCAGGCAATCTGGATTTTAAGAATCCATAATTATGAGTTGACTTGCTATTCATAGATGCGTTTAACTCATTACCAAATGACAATGTTCTGACCTTGTCCAAATCGAAAGCATTTGCAGACCACATAATAAAAGTGACTAAAAATTTGAAATTTGTTTTGTGAAGGGTAGAAAGCATTGTGGGAAAAGGAGAAAATGCTGGTAACAGCACTTTTCCAACAATATTTTTAAAAGGCTGGTTCCTCATAATTATTAAACCTTTACCACACAATGCCGACTTTTGACACTCCTGAATGTTGGGTAAAGAGTTAACTCATGATAGTGGTTGAGATTTTTTCCTGACTTGTTTAACCCTTTTACCACACAGTGATGACTTGATGATCCATAGGTAGAAGCCTGTTGAAAACATTGTGGGAAAAGGAGAAAATGTTGGTTACCAGCATTTTCTCCTTTTCCCACAGTGTTTTCTACCCTTCCCATATCAAATTTTTATTCTTCAGTCAAATTTATTTTCTTGTCTGCAAATGCTTTCAATTTGGACCAGTGTATAAACTTGTTGCTTTGTAAAGTGTTAACAAAATTTTTGATTACTTAACCTCCCTTGTTTTCAATGTAATTTTCCCATTGTAATTTTTTGTATTTCATACACTTTTGATATCGCAATTATGTAATGTCATTTTCGATGAAAAAAATTAGCATTTGGGACAGAGTTAAATCTATACCACACAATTTCGACTTTTAACAACCTTGAGAAAAAAATCTATTGAAAACATGGTGAGAAAAGGAGAAAATGCTGATAACCAGTATTTTCTCCTTTTCCCACAATGTTTTCTACCCTTCCCAAACAAGATTTAAATTTTTCTGTCATATTTATTTAGTAATGCTTTGGAGTTGGACCAGTCTAAAATTTTCTTGTGTGGTAAAGATTTAATATAATTCTGTTTCTAGCACCATCTCAGTCAGATTCTATATATCTAATCATTAACATTATTATGTGATGCATGTTAGATACTTGTTTTTTTCACAATTTGCATTATTTATCTTTTTCAGACCAAGTCTACAGAAGATGGTCAGTATAATGAATTAACTTTAATTTTTGATTTAATGTTATTTTCCTTACATTGCCATGACTTGGTAACTTAGTAACATGAAGGATTTTGATTTTAGATATGAAGTCTGTAAAAAATAGTTTTGGCAGTTTTATTATGGTAAGTCACTATGTCAAGAACTATTCAATTGAACAATATGAAAGTGCAAATTGTTGGGCTTTTCAAGGACAGGCCCAATTACCTAGGTCTCATTTAAATTTGTTATTGAAAAATGTTTTTAATTTGGATAAGTCAACATTTTTGCCCATTAGGACAAAAATTAAGCATTCATTTTCATTTTCTTAACTCTTTACCGAAAGACAAATTTTGGAAAGGACCAAATTCTAAGCATCTGCAGATAACAAATTACATCTTGGTAATATGATGATTTCTGACTTTAAAAGGGTAAAAAATATTGTGGGAAAAGGAGAAAATGCTGGTTACCAGCATTTTCTCCTTTCCACACCATGTTTTCTATAGGCTTCTTTCAGTACCATAAATGGTTATTTTAGACATGCTAGCACAAGTGACCATTGAAATTCATATAAAACTGCATTTTCAGTTTCAGAGTATTTATCAGAATAGCCAAAAGATGTATTGCATCGTAAACTTTTGTCTTGTTGGTACTGGTATATTAGCATTGCATCCATTTGCATAGGTTTACAAAGAAAAACCTGTAAATTAAACCAGAGAGGGACCATGGAATGAGATTGTCCTTTATCACATAACCTCCCTTGTTTTCAGTGTAACATACCCATAACAAATTTTCTAATCCTATACATGTTTGATACCACATTTTGACGTCATTTTGTATGTGTTTCATAGAAGGGAATGGGTCTTATAGATATTACCACGGGAGCATATATGAAGTTTTTTCATCTTCTTATCTATACTTTGTAAAATGTTTTTATGTAATTAAAAGAATCTGACATTCATGTGTGTTTGAGATAAAATTTTTCAAACTTGTGAAGGAAAAAAGTTATTAAGCTCACAAAGGCTCGCTTTATAACATATTCCTTGACTCTTTTGATAAAATCTTATCTCAAAAGTCCACTCATGCCAGATCCTATATTTCTTTTATGCTATTCGGTAACATGAATCTTACATGACTCATGAATTCGGCTCTATAAACACAGTGCAACGAAAGCTTGATAAATTCTTTGTTATTCCATGTAGAGTGATGTCATTCTATATAGAGTGAGTTATTCAATGGAATATAATCTGCATCCTCGTTTTCATGCTAAGTATGAACTTGTTTTCCTTTGTTTACGAGTTGGTCATTTTAGAATCAAAATCATCTTTTGTCTATTGTGGTTTATCATTCAATAAACCATGTGAGCTATGAGGTGCAATAAATAAACCACTGGGGCTATTACCCTCATGGATTATTCACAGATGTAGTTTATTAAATGATAAACCACAATAAAGAGAAGATTATTTCGTAATTCACTGGCAAATATTATAACTTTTATTTTTGACATAACACAGATGTTTATAGAATATGAGCGATTTTTTAGCAGTTGAATGTCACATTTCATAACGTTAGTAAACATCACTTATGATGTCATTGTTTAAAGCTAGTCTGTGGAAGACTAGATTGAAAAAATCTCTTTCTCACATATTTTTCACAAAGAGCAAAAATTAGACATGAAAAGTAAAATTTAAAGTGAAGAGCATAACAGAAATGGGATAATTGTTTCAGTGTATGATTGAAATTTTTCATCTGTTGAAAATCTTAGGCAATAGATCCATTTTCAGAAGTTGCAAATAGCCCTTGCTTTTCACTCAATGAAAGAAATTTGATTATTCACCAAAGCCACCTTTTATCGTCTATTTCTATAAAATGAACACACAATCATCTTAAGATAACATTTTTCATCAAGACCACTTTTGAAACTATTGCAGGTAAAGGGGAAATTACTAGCAGTGAGCAACTTTTACTGCTCACTTTTCCACAAATGTCCGTACTAAGTTTTATTCAAATTTTTAACTTGAAATCTTTTGAAAAAATCCCAATTTTTGCCAACCATGAGAAAAGAGACTTTTGGAAACAAGGTGAGAAAAGGAGAAAATGCTGGTAACCAGAATTTTCATCTATTCCCACAATGTTTTATACCAATATAAAGGCAAGTCTCATAATTTTAGCAAAGTTTAAAGGGTTGAATTTGGCATGACTATTATAATTTATGTATGCATGTGTTTTTATATTTCATTGCTACTCTTGGACTTTGATTGTTGACTGTAGAAGAAGGTAGAGTAGATAATTCATTTATTAACATTATCCAAAATGAAAGTCTCTGTAGTTTCCTGAAACAGGTTAGCTTTATATCATATAACCAACTGTTTCCAGTGCAATAAACCCTCACAAAATTTCTTATCATATACATGTTTGATATCACAATTGTGTGACATCATTTTTGAGGTCATTTTGTGTTTCATAGAAGTAAATGGGTTATAGGAACATTACTGCAGGTGAATCTGTAGATAGTTCAGCATTTTCTGATCTATGATTTGTGAAATATTGTTTTGTGATAAAAAGAATTTGACACGAGTTGGCACTTTAGATAAAATTTTATCAAACTTGTCAAGAAAAAATGTTATTAACTCTTTACCACACAACAAAATAGACTGGTTCAAATTGAAAGCATTTGCAGACAACAAAATAAAGGTGACTGAAAAATTGAAATTTGTTCAGGGAAGGGTAGAAAACACTGTGGGAAAAGGAGAAAATGTTGGTTACCAGCATTTTCTCCTTTTCCCACAGTGTTTTCAAAAGGCTTCTTTCTCAGGGGTGTCAAAAGTAGGGATTGTGTGGTAATGGGTTAAGCTGTCCAAAAGCTCACTCATTAACATTTTCCCTATTCTCATTTGATAAAATTTTATCAAAAAAATGTCAGAGCCTCTACCGGTATATCTTTGATAAAATTTTATCTAAAAAATGTCAGATCCTATACAGGTATATCTTGTATATACCATCACCAAATGATCCTGAACTTTTAACAACCTGGAGGAAAATGGCTTTTGAAATCATTGTGGAAGGAGAAGAAAATGCTGTCCACCATGATATAATTAAATTATTGTTGAAAACTGTGTTAACCCTTTACCACATCTAGACTTTCAATGATCCTGAAAGAGAAGACTTTTGAAAACTTATGGGAAAAAGAGGATGCATTGTGAGAAAAAGAGAAAATGCTGGTAACCAGCATTTTCTTTTTTTCTTACAGTGTTCTCAAAAGCCTTAGTCTGTAGGGTGGGTGAAGTATATATAAGAAAGCTGCCAGTGGCTTGAGGAGAATATTGTGTGAGTACAGAGAAAATCGAGATAAGCATAGACATGTGCATTGGCTGCCGAGATATAACTAAAATAATGTTGAAAAAGGTGTTAAACTCTGTACCAACAAACAAACAAATGAGGCTGATTGAAGCGTTTGATCTTGTGATAAAGGCCTGAATGACAATTGTAATAATTGTGTTTGAACATTTTTGCCCGGATTTTACACTTAAGAAATTGTATCCTGGTTTCGAAACTACTGGACTTTCATTATCCTAATCTCTTGACCATTGTTATTGTATGCATTGTAAATGACACTCATCTGTATAAATGGAGATACATAAGTGTACTATAACTATGTAACATGACTGCCAAAAGGGCCTCAATTTACTCTTTACCAGATTTTCACACAGGGTTAGTACTCAGAGAGTTTGAGTTTGCATTCTGGCTAGAGGGCTAAACTAGCTCAAGCAATAAAACATGAGCTTTGTAATTGACCAAATTCTGGACACTTGGGGCTGTAGACTGCATTCTTATGGCTTGCCGACTAAAACTCGCAGATAATCTCCTAGGTTCTGTTTAATGGTACTTCACACCATGTGTGTTGAAGAACCAGGGGTAACTTAACCCTTTACCAAACAAACCCTGGTTTTTATGACCCTGAGATAGAAGCCTTTTGAAAACATTGTGGGAAAAGGAAAAAATGCATGTAACCAGCATTTTCCCCTTTTCCCACAAGTTTTTCTACCCCTCTGGAAACAAGTTTCCATTTTTGAGTTACATTTATTTTGTCCTCTGCAAGTGCTTTCAGTTTGGAGCAGTCTAAAATTTTGTCCTTTGGTAAAGAGTTAAATCACCAATAGTCTTTTATTGAAGAAGAAACCTTTTGAAGACATTGTCAGAAAAGGAGAAATTGCTGGTAATTAGGATTTTCTCCTTTTCTCACAATGTTTTCTATCCTATCAAGGTCAAATTCCATTATTTGAGTCACACTGAAATTGTTGTTTGCAAATGCTTTGGACAAGGCTAAAATTTTGTTATCTGGTAAAGAGTTCAGATATGTTTCTATCCCCCATCTTTGCTGCTTTCAAAGTCCTTCTTGTAGTATGTGACATGATTAGATATATTATGGGTTATGCTCTGTGAAAATGGGGTTTAATGCACGGTTGAAAAAGTATTGACCAACAAGACTTCGCACATTCAAAACAGACTGACTTGTGGTAGCAACCCTGCCATTGGTTAGTTTTCTACATGTACCTCAAAATTCAGCCAATTTTTAGCTCCACTGGCCAAAGGCCAACGGGTTTATGTCATGGCGCGGTGTCTGTGATGCATGTGTGCATGCATTAACTTTTAATTCAAACATCATCCTCTCTGAAACTACCCATCCAAATTTGATGAAACTTCATTGAAATGATCCTGCCATGGTCCTCTTCAGAATTTCTTGAAAGAATTTGATTCCATCAAAAACTCTGGTTGTCATGGCAACAAAACCAAAAAAAAAATAACATTTTTAGAAATCTTCTTCTCTGAAACCACAAGGCCCAGAGCTACTGAATTTTGCATGTTGCTTTATCTAATGGACCTGTAACAAGTTTTTTCATATTATAGGTCTGGGATCAAAATTGGCTCCATTCCAGGGATCACAGTTTTTTTAAATATGGGCTTCAAAATCTATTCACTTCAATTTAAACATTAATCAATGGAAATAACTCTTTTTATTAAGATAAAGTTTGTTACTATTTACCTCCCTTGATTTTCAAACTACAGTGATACATGATTGGTGCTAGATATTAAGTTTTTTGATAGAGAATAGTCTGTTTTCAGGGAGAGTGATTTATTTTGATGCTAAAAGCCATGCTCACATGACTAGAATAATAAATTTAGAGTAAGGTTTCTATCATTCAGGTTATTTTTCCAAGGGTTTTACCTTTCATGCTTGTATTGCCTGAAAGTGTTCATTGTTTTTGAAGGCCCACTTGTTCATGATCATGAACACTTCAATTTCTGTGGTAAAGGGTTTAAAAGCCAGTGGAGTGATACAGGGCCATCATGGCCCTCTTGTTTAGACAAATACTCTTTATGAAACCGTACATATGTTATGGAATGCTCAGAATAACACATCAATGGAATGCATCTGACCCCTTTTTCCAGTGCATGGCTACATTGTGAGATAAGAAGTTAATATAAATTTCAGCAGTATTTATGGATAACTATGAGGGCTAAACATGAATGCCATCATTTTATATACATTACAAAAAAGAGAGTTTAAGTTCAATTTTGTCAGTATATCTGCTATATCCAAAGAGAGTTTAATATTAATTTCATCAGTATTTCTGCCTTGTAAAAAGATAGTTTAACATTAATATCATAAGTATATCTTTCTTTGGAAAGAGCTTAACACAAATTGCATCAGTATATCTACACTATGAAAAGAGAGTTTTTAGCTCCACTGGCCAAAGGCCAGCGGGCTTATGTCATGGCCCGTTGTCCGTCGTCCGTCCGTCTGTCTGTGCGTGAACTTTTTCTTTAAACATCTTCTTCTCTGAAACTACCCATCCAATTTTGATGAAACTTCACAGAAATGATCCTGCCATGGTCCTCTTCAGAATTTCTTGAAAGAATTTAATTCCTTCAAAAACTCTGGTTGCCATGGCAACAAAATTGAAAAATTCTGAAAATCTTTGAAAATCTTCTTGTCTGAAATCGTAAAGCCTAGAGCTACCAAATTTGGCATGTAGCTTTATCTAGTAGATCTCTACCAAGTTTCTTCATATTATAGTCCTGGGGTCAAAATTGGCCCTGCCCCAGGGGTCACAAGTTTTACATGGGCTTATTTAGGGAGAACTTTAAAACTCCTCTTCTACCTAGGCATAGGGCCTAGGGCTACCAAATTTGGGATGTTGTTTTATTTAGTGGACCTCTACCAAGAGTGTCTAAATTATAGCCCTGGGGTCAAAATTGGCCCCGCCCTGGGGGTAACAAGTTTTACATGGGCTTATATAGGGAAAACTTTCAAAATCTTGTCGCACCTAGCTATAAGGACTAGGGCTATCAAATTTTGCATGTAGCTTTATCTAGGGGGTCTCTACCAAGGGTGCCCAAAAGTATAGCCCTGGAGTCAAATTTAGCCCCCATCACAGGGGATCACAAGTTTTGCATCGGCTTATATAGGGAAACTTTAATAATCTACTTGTACATAGCCATAAGGCCTAGGGCTACCAAATTTTGCATGTAGCTTTATCTAATGGGCTTCTACCAAGAGGGCCAAAATTTTAAATTCGGGGGTCAAGTTTGACCCCATCCCAGGGGTCACAAGTTTTACATTGGCTTTATAAACCTGTCTCATGGGTCACATATTTTACAGGGCCTTTTATTGAGCAAACTTGTTGTACAGGGCTTTTTATTGGGCAAGATTAAAAAATGTTGGTGTTTATAACCACACATTCTAGTTTCATATTGTAGGTCTGGGGTCAAAATTGGCTCCATCCAGGGATCACAAGTTTAACATGGGCCTCAAGATATAGTCACTTCAATTTATACATTAATCAAGGGAAATAACTCTTTTCATGAAAGATAAAGTTTGGTACTATTTACCTCCCTTGATTATCAAACTACATTGATACATGATTGGTGCTAGACATTAAGTTTTTTTTATAGAAAATATTCTGTTTTCAAGTGTTATTCATTTTTTTGATGCTTATAGTTATGCTCACATGAGGTGAATAATAAATTCAGAGTAAGGTTTCTATCATTCAGCTTATTTTTCCAAGGATTTTACCTTTCATGCTAATGAATTAACCTGCTTGTACTGCCTGACAGCATTCATTGTTTTTGAAGGCCCTCTTTTTCATGGTCATGAACACTTCAATTTGTGTGGTAAAGGGTTAAAAAGCCAGTGGAGCTATACAGCGCCATCATGGCCCTCTTGTTATTTCATGCTTTCCGGTAGGACATCGAGAAATAGCAGTGAAAATATTTTTCAATCTTACACTGGTTCCACCAGTGAAAATATCGATTTTCATGTTCTTGTTGCCTTGTTGCCTTGTTGATGTTAATTGCGCGTGCCTCACAACCAGATGGAAATATTATATCATTTACCTTACATTTCTTGCACTTCACGTAATATTGTAATGCATTGCTATGTGGGAGGAGTATGCCATGGGAAATAAATTAATGGAAAAGAAATGTACTGGAAATGATAAATCTCCTCCCAGAAAGGATTAAAAGCATGAAATAAATAGAATATTTGTTTTTCGGTGAAAGAAATTTATTGCATCTCGTGAACACCATTGGTAATATTTTTACTCTTGGCTGTGCCAGTCGTGAAAATATTACCGATGGTGTTCACTCGATGAAATAAATTTCGATCTTTCACTGAAAAAAAACAAATATCCTCTGTATCATTAGATGTATTTTCATCAGCATATCTACATTATACAGAGTTTAACACTAAGTTAATCAGTATATCTAGGTATCAGCATTTCTACAGTAAGAAAAGAGAGGTTAGCACTTTACCAAACGACAAAATTCAGGACTTGACAAAATTGAAAGTACATGTATTTGCCGACGACAAATCAACTGTTGCCCAAATAATGATTTCTGTCTATGATAGGATAGAAAACATTGTGGGAAAAGGAGAAAATGCTGGTTACCAGCATTTTCCCCTTTTCCCTGGATATTTTCAAAAGCCTTTATCTTCAGGGTTGTTAAAAGTAGGGATTGTGTGATAAAGAGTTAACATTTATTTCGTCAGTACATCTACACTATAAAAGAAAGCTTAACATTGATTTCATCAGCATAGGTACATTATGATAGGAGAGTTAGACATCAGTGTCATCATTGTACAGTACAACCTGTTTTCAGAGACAACTCAAGGGAAGTACTGAAATTGGTCTCTTACAGCAGGTGGTCTTTAAATACAGGTTATATCAGGTTAATGTTAGAAGGGTTGTATCAGAACAGTGGTCTCTTAAAGCGGGTGGTCTTTAAATACAGGTGGTCTCTAACACAGGTTTAACTGTACATATATCGACACTATGATAAGAGAGTTTAATATTGATTTCATCATTATATCAGACTATCAAAAGAGGGTTTAACATCCATTTCATCACTTAATCATCATTGTGATCAGAAAATTTAACCCTATTCCACACAATTCTGAGGATGACTTTAAAATTCTGTGGACTAAAGAGAAAATGCTACATCCCAGCATGTTCTCCCTTTCTCTAAATGTTTTCAAAAGCTTTTTTCCTTTAAGTCTTTTAAAGACTATGGATTGTGTGGTAAGGGGTTAAAGATTGCCACTGTATGGTTTACCTAGATAATTTGCTCCAAAAGACCACCAATATGAAAAGACCATATTTCAATACTCATTATGAAATCATTTGATCCCTTATCAGATTATTAGATGAGTTTTTTTCCTATAACATGTAAGATTATTAAGAAAAGATTTGTTTTCTATATTAGCTTTTATACGTATCTATATGAAATGCATCAAAAACATGCTATATTTTGATGTGAAACTTTTAACTGCATGACTGCAAGCATTGGTGGCATTTTCTGAAATTGTGTGCTTTCCTTCTTGTTGCAGCTGAACTTAAAATCTTTTTCACGGTTAACCCATTACCACACAATCCCGAGTTTTAACGACCTTGAGGAAGAAGCCTTTTGAAAACATTGTGGAAAAAGGAGAAAATGCTGGTAACCAGCATTTTCTCCTTTTCCCACAATGTTTTCTACCCTTTACGAAACAAATTTCAAATTTTCAGTCACTTTTATTTTGTTGTCTGCTAATGCTTTCAATTTGGACCAGTCTAAAATATTGTCGTTTGGTAATGAGTTAATTAAAAGATTGAGGAAAGTCATTGCTAGAAGAATCTATCCAAGGCCAGTATGCACCAACCATTCTTCTTAACATTCTCAGTCGAATTCTCAAGATTTTCCAAATTCTAGACTTATACATTTTCTGATTGGCTACAGCAAATGTACTAGCCAATCAGAAATGGTGTTACTCTCTTAATCTAGAATAAAGCTACAAATGCACCGCAGGGTTCTTGGTGAATATGTGCCATATATCCTCTCTTTGTATTTAGCTTCTTATCAAATGACAAATTTGCAGACGACAAATGAATTTGAGTTGCAGGATGTTGTTGCATATTTTTGGCTTTAATAGGGGTTAGTTAACATCAAGTTTCATGTGATACAGAACTCATATGACACTGTTTAGTCTGAACAAATAATTCTCTCCCCTAATGTTCTCATCACTCCATTTTCCACAATGTGACCAATCCATTTTAAAAAAGAAATTTTCCTTTGCTTTAAATGTTTCTCCTTTGTGCTGCTTGTAGAAGGTTTTTCTGGTTACCAGCATTTTCTCCCTTTCCCACAATGTTTTCAGAAGGCTTTTCATGAGGGTCGTTTGGTGAAAGGTTAAAATTAGTCTTTCTAGAAGAATCTGTAGTTGAGCCTTAGCACCTGCATGTGATGCACATGATTATTTTTTCATGAATTGTGTGAATGAAGATCAGATTGCTCAAAATATAGAGTTTGATCCCGATTGTGCACTATATTTTCCGGAAATAAATAGTTGATATAGCTATAATAACCTTGAAGTTCATACTATCAGTTCTGAAAGAGAGCTTTTCAGCTTTTTGTAGTCTGACCAAGCTTAGAAAATAACTTGTCATGGAATTACACAGGGTAATATGTGACATCATTTGTATAGAAAGATGTACAAATGAAAGAAGAAAAAATTTAAGAGTAAGTGCTAAAAATGTGATCGCTAAAATATTATATTTACAAAAAAAGCTGGTCGGTTTTATTTGAGTGTTCCCACACAGGCATATTGTTGTGTAAATCATGTTAGAGGAATAAAATTCACGTAATAAATATTGTTTAAATGTGAGACCTCACTGAACTCTTTACCACACAACAGAATGTAAGACTGGTCAAAAACAAAGGTGACTGAAAAATTGAAAATTGTTCTGGGAAGGCTAGAAAACACTGTGAGAAAAGGAGAAAATGCTGGTTACCAGCATTTTCTCCTTTTCCTAGAGAGTTTTCAAAAGACTTTTTTCTCAGAGGCTCAAAAGTAGGGATTGTGTGGTAGTGGGTTAAGAGAATACATGGCCAAAAAGACCATTATCTGCTTATCTTCCATAAAATGACAAGTTTTGAAGTTATTCGTTTTCCTTATTGACAAATTTATGTCCGATCATGCGGTAATACCTATCCAGAATTTAACTGACATGAAAAAGTGATTGATGCAAAAAACACGGAAACCCATGACACAACAAAATGACTCCTTAATATTGTCTACTAGAGTCACTTCAGATTGCCTTTTCAGCTTTTAACCTTTTACCAAACAAAAAAGTTTTATACCAGTCCAAATTGAAAGCTTTTGCAGACGACAAAATAGAAGTGACTGGAAATTTGAAATTTCTTTTGTGAAGGGAAGAAAACATTGTGGGAAAAGCTAGGAGAAAATGCTGGTAACCAGCATTTTCTCCTTTTCCCACAATGTTTTCAGAAGGCTTCTTTCTCAGGGTCGTTAAAAGTAGGGATTGTGTGGTAAAGGGTTGAATGACTTTAAGCAGTATATTTACAAAGATATCTAAATACAGCAGACTTCTTTGCTACCAATCAGCAATAAGGATTGCTTTACCTCTAGTTGGGAACCACCAATGTCATACCGTCTAATATGAAATCTTATCCCCAGATTTTCAGCCCAGAGGGTAAGTGTACCCTTGAAATAAAAAGCTAGTGGGAACAGTGTATTTACACAAGTAAGTGTGGGTACTTGAAGGTTATACTGTCATGGGTAGAATTGCTAAAAGGTGCATTTACAAATATAATTATATTCTGCTATTTCTTCAGATCTGGAGGCTGAGATGTATGACGCCCCCAAAACCAAACTTCAGGCACAGAAATCCCTTGTGGACAGTCCCCTAAAGAGAGCCCTGTCTGTGAAAGAGGAGGAGGAGGAGGAAAAGGTAAGATGTTTTAACTCATTACCACACGAGAAAATTTTGGACTGGTCCAAATTGAAAGCATTTGCAGACGACAAAATTAAAGCGACTGAAAAATTGAATTTTTTTCTGGGAAGGGGAGAAAACACTGTGGGAAAAGGAGAAAATGCTGGTTACCAGCATTTTCTCCTTTTCCCATAGTGTTTTCAAAAGGCTTCTTTCTCAGGGGCGTCAAAAGTAGGGATTGTGTGGTAATAGGTTAAAAAGATTTTAACTCGTTACCAAATGACAAAATTTTAGACTGGTCAAAATTTAAAGCATTTGCAGACGACACTTTAAATTTATCTGAAATGATTATAATTGTCTGTGAAAGTGTAGAAAACCTTGTGGGAAAAGGAGAAAATGCTGGTTACCAGCATTTTCTCCTTTTCCCATGAGGTTTTCCAAAGGCTATTTCCTCAGGGTCGTCAAAAGTAGGGATTGTGTGGTAAAGAGCTAACTGATTACAAATGACAAAATGTTGGGCCAGTCCAAATTGAAAGCATTTGCAGACGACAAAATAAAAGTGACTGGAAATTGAAATTTGTTTTGTGAAGGGTAGAAAACATCGTGGAAAAACGAAAAAATGCTGGTTACCAGCATTTTCTCCTTTTCTCACAATGATTTCTAAAGGCTTCTTTCTCAGGGTCGTCAAAAGTAGGGATTGTGTGGTAATGGGTTAAATTAATGACTGTGTTGGAGGGGTTCTTTAAAACACTGTTGGAAAAGGGAAAAAAGAAATGCTTGTAACCAGTAATTTTTTGCTTTTCCCACAATGATTTTTTTGTCCTTTCTTGTGCAAATCTCATCATTTGAGCAACATTTTATTTTCATCTGTTAATGAGACCAAAATTGTGTTGTCTGGCACAGGCTCAGTTTACAATGAAAACAAAGAGTATTTGCCTCATTTTTTTTTTCTTAACCCTTTACCCCATAAGGCATTTCTATGGTATCGCTAATTAACCCTAAATAACAGCAAGGATTAGGCTGTTTCTTATGTGTATATGACACCTTTTGATATTGTAGAAAACATTGTGACAAAAGGTGAAATTGCTCGTCACGAGCAATTTCACCTTTTGCCACAATGTTTTCAAAAGGCTCCTCCAAGCAATGCGTAGAAATGAGTATCTATGAAGTAAAGGGTTAACTCATTACCAAATGACAAAATGGACTAGTCCAAATTTAAAGAAGCATTTGCAGGGGTCAAAATAAATGTGGCTCAAAAACTGAATTTTGATTTTGGAAGGGAAGAAAACTTTGTGGGAAAAGGAGGAAATGCTGGTTACCAGCATTTTCTCCTTTTCCCATAATGTTTTCTGAGAGCTTCTTTCTCAGTGTCATCGAAACTAGGGATTGTGTGGTTATGGGTTAAACACTGTCGGTTTGGACAAATGTTATCTCTTTACAGAACAACAAGGTTTTAGACCTGTTCAAATTGATAGCCCCTGCAGATGACATAGAAAATGCGACTCAGATGATTCTGTTTTCTTTTGATAGTAAATAAAATATTGTGGGAATTGAAGAAAATTATGTCTGTTACTTGCATTTTCTTCTATTTCTACAATGTTTTCAAAAGTTGTCTTTCACAGAATTGTGTGGTGTTGAGCTATGCTTTTTTTTTTGTGAACACGAACCAAAGCTTATAATACCATATTATATTCTTGCAGGAAAAAGAAACGAAGGAAAAAGTGAATGCATCTCTTGGAAGAATTTTAAAGATCAACGCGGAGGAATGGTGGTGTATAATGCTGGGATGTTTTGCAAGTCTGCTAAATGGAGGAACCATGCCTGCCTTTGCCATTATCTTTGCTGAAATTCTTGGAGTAAGTATAGATCTAAAATTATGTCAGGCATGCTCTCAAAGAAAAAAGGGGGCTGTAACAACACATTCACCAAAACTATCGATTCAAGTCAGCCTACAGTCTGCCCATACTGATCTGAGTTGAAACTTTTTGCTTTTGGTTAAATTTTTACATTTCCAAACATCATTGTAGCTCATAAATCAGATGGTTATTAGATTAAGTGAATTTCATAGGTTCATGATCACGTGCTGACTGCTTGGTATATTGCATTGCAGAGAAGCATTAACCCTTTACCACACAAAACCCGACTTTTAACGACCCTGAGAAAGAAGCCTATAGAATACATTGTAGGAAAAGGAGAAAATGCTGGTAACCAGCACAAAACAAATTTCAAATTTTCTATTAATTTTATTTTGTTGTATGCAAGTGCTTTTGTTTTGGACAAACCTATAATTTTGTTGTTTGGTAATGAGTTGACCTTTTTGAAACAGCAAAGTTTTGTACTCTACCATGTTTGAAAGCATTTGACAAGATTAAAAGTCAACACAATGTTTTCTTCTGTTCCTAAAACGAATTTCAATTCTCCAGTCTCATTAATGTTGTTTTCTGCACAGACTTCGAGTTTGGACCAATCTAAAATTTTTTTGTTTTGTAAAGAGTTAATTTGTCTTGTGTTTCATCAGGTTTTTGCTGAACCAGACCTTGAGAAGCAAGAAGAAGAGATCAGAAATTATGTGCTGTTATTTGTAGCTATTGGTGTGGCCAGTCTTATCACCTATTTAACACAGGTAAGATGTTTCAGTCATCCATAACAAAAGTGAAAATTAATTAACCTAGAGATCCTTGGTTTGATTCTGGATTTTATTTACAGATGGGGACAACATCTTATTCATTACTCATTTAGTGGAATAAGAAAATGAAATATTGATCACACATTAATGGTATTGTCAGTACAAATTACAATTCTCTTGTTTAACTCATTACCCCACGACAATATTTTAGGCTTGTCAAAATGGAAAGGATTTGCAGACGACAAAATAAAAGTGACTGAAAATTTGAAATTTGTTTTGTGAAGGGTAGAGAACAGTGTGGGAAAAGGAGAAAATGCTGGTTACCAGCAATTTTTCCTTTTCCCACTATGTTTTCTAAAGGCTTCTTTCTCAGGGTGGTCAAAAGTAGGGATTATGTGGTAGTGGGTTAAACCCCTTACCTCACAATCCTGAATATTTACCACTGTTAGGGTTTAAAAAGAATTAAGACATTCTGAGAAAAGAACATAATGCTGGTTACCAGCATTTTCTCCTTTTCTCACAATGTTTTCTACCATTCACAAAACAGATTTCAAATTTTCTGTCACTTTTATTTTGTCATCTGCAAATACTTTGGATTAGACAAGCCTAAAATAGTGTCGTTTTGTAATGAGTTAATAGCCAGTGGAGCAATACTGGGCAATTTTGACCCTCTTGTTTATTTCATTTCAGTTTTGTTGTGTGGTTATGAGTGAACAGCCAGTGTAGTGATACAAGGCCCAATCATGACTCTCTTGTTTGTTTGATTGCAGGGTTACATGTTTGGAAGATCAGGAGAATACTTGACCTTGAGATTGAGAGCAATGTCATTTAAAGCCATGTTGAGACAGGTAGAGATAAGTTTTTTTCTTTCAGCACCAAATATTCACGCTGAGCCCTGATAGCTTAGTTGGTAGAATAAAGGACTTGAGAACAGGGGGTTACTGGTGCAATCTCTGGCTCCACCAATTTCTTTCCAAGGATGATAGTCATTGTGACGGGATTCATTCTTCTGTCATCCCTGACCATAGTTTTGAAGATCATTATGTGAGAAAGCAGCCAGTGGCTTGGAAAGAATATTGTACAGAGTACTGGTAAAAGAAACCCCTGGAAAGCATATACAGGTGCTCTGTTCACCACATTTATATAACTAAAATAATGGTGATGCTAAACACGACCCAATCAATCAGTCACCCAAATTAACAAACTGAACCTCATTTGACGGGTGAAACAACGTCCCACAGAAACTTAATCCTATACTACACAACTTTCAATGACCCTGAAGAAGAATCCTTTTGAAAATATTGTGGGAAAAAGAGAAAATGCTGGTAACCAGATTTTCTCCTTTTCCCACAATATTTTCTTCTCTTCTGAAGTCAAGTTTCAATTTTGGAATCACATTTATTTTGTTGTAGGCAAATGCTGTCAAATTGGACAGGTCTAATATAGATTTTTTTTTCCATAGGATAGAAACAGCAGCCTGATCTTTGATTCACTTCTCTGCTATTTTGCCATGATGTTTTGGCCAAATTTGTTAAATTATAAAACCATATTAAAGCGGAGGGGGTATATTTGAATCGCCATGGCTGTATGTCCATCTGTCCATAGACACAAATTTGTCCAGTGAGATACTCCGACACTTTTTAGGTACTGAACTCAAATTTACACACAGGGTTCTTGTATATCTGAAGTTGTGCATGTGCAATTTTTATGATCCCACTGCAATTTGTTGCGAAATTATCTCCCCATAAACCTTTTTCAACTCTTACTTTTGCACTAAACCATTATGCATTTTGTGGCAAAAACCTGTTTTGGTGACAAGGACCGGGGTTGGGTATGATCAAAATTTACGATAGCTCTTGTGTGAATAGGGTTAAAATCTGCTTTTAATATATAATTAAATAAGTTTCATAGAAACAATAAACACAAAGTTTTTTGTTGTTGTTGTTGCAGGAAATCTCCTATTTTGATGACCATGATAACACTGTAGGGGCCCTGACAACCCGTCTAGCAACGGATGCTTCACAAGTGCAAGGTGTAAGTATTCCAGGCTTATGACTTTTATTTGATATTCAAGGGTAGCAAAGATATGCTGAAATGATATTTGCTCAAGGATATTTGATTTTTCAGGAAAATATTGAAATTTATTTCACCAAGTAAACAGCGTCGGTAATATTTTCACAAGTGACACAGCCATGAATTGTACTGTGATATTCTATTCATTTCATGCTTCTGACCCCTTTTTGTTGGGACTTCCATTATATCCAATACAGTTGTCGTGCGTAATTCCCTGTGGTATACCTCACCCCACATAACAACTCAATTGCAGTGTTAAGTACAGCGTGAGAAATGTCAGGTTAAAGCAAGTGAATCACTGATTGTAACCATGAAATATCAAACATAATTTTACCATTATTTCTTGATAAACTACTGACAAGTATAAAATAATAAATTGTATATTCATTGAAGTATTGCATAGAGTTCTGATATTGTGATGCATATCATGTGGACATCTTCGATTTTAAAAAAAAAATTAGATTTAAAATTTGATGTATTCTCAAATTTTTGCCACTATTTTCCAGGCTTCTGGTGTGAGACTGGGATCCACTATAATGGCGTTATCTAGTATCCTGATTGGTGTGATCATAGCCTTTATCTACAGCTGGAAACTGACATTGGTCATCCTGTGTTTCTTCCCCTTTATCATGGTAGGGGGCGCTCTGCAAATGAAAATGTTGAACGGTGCCGCTGGCAAGAACAAAGAGGCTTTGGAGGCAGCTGGAAAGGTAGCGTTAATTACTTCTATTTCTGCATTCTGGTTTATCACTTAACTCTTTACCACACAATCCCTACTTTTAATGACCCTTAGAAAGAGGCCTTTTGAAAACATTGTAGGAAGAGGAGAAATGCTGGTAACCAGCATTTTCTCCTTTTCCTACAATGTTTTCTACTCTTCTAGAGTCAGGTTTCAGTTTTTAGCTCACCTGAGCACAACATGTTCAAAGGGAGCTTTTAGGATCACCCGGTGTCCGTCGTGCGTCAGTGCGTCGTGCGTCGTCAACAATTCTTTAAACATCAACTCCTCCTAAACCGCTGGGCCAATTTGAACCAAACTTGGCTGGAATGTTCCTTGGGAGGTCCTCTTTAAAAATTGTTCATAGAATTTGATTCCGTCAAAAATTCTGGTTGCCATGGCAACAAATGGAATTTTTTAGGAAATTCTTTAAAAATCTTCTTCTCTAAAACCGCTGGCCAGATTTTAAAATAATATCACAGAGATGTTCCTTGGGTGACCCATTTCAAAAATTGTTCGTGAAATTTTGATCCGTCAAGAAACATGGCTCTGGTGAATGGGGGCTTCTTGCACTATACAGAAATGAAGAAAATCTTAAAAATTCTTCTTCTTTGAAACCACTGGTCAAATTTTAAAATAATTTCACAGAGATGTTCCTTGGGTGACCCTTTCCAAAAATTGTTCATGAAATTTTGATCCATCAAGAAACATGGCTCTGGTGATGGGGGCTTCTTGCACTATACAGAAATGAAGAAATTCTTAAAAATTCTTCTTCTCTGAAACCGCTGGTCAGATTTTAAAATAATTGCACAGAGATGTTCCTTGAATGACCCTTTTCAAAATTGTTCGCGAAATTTTGATCCGTCAAGAAACATGGCTCTGGTGAATGGGGGTTTCTTGCACTATACAGAAATGAAGAAATTCTTAAAAATTCTTCTTCTCTGAAACTGCTGGTCAGAATTTGAAATAATTTCACAGAGATGTTCCTTGGATGACCCTTTTCAAAAATTGTTCGTGAAATTTTGATCTGTCAAGAAACCTGGCTCTGGGGAATGGGGGCTACTTGCGCTATAGGGAAATGAAGAAATTCTTAAAAATTCTTCTTCTCTCGAACGGCTGGTCAGATTTTGAAATAATTTCACAGAGTTGTTCCTTGGGTGACCCTTTTCAAAAATTGCTTGTGAAATTTTGATTCATTAAGAAACATGGCTCTGGTGAATGGGGGCTACTTGCACTGTAGAGTAATGAAGAAATTCTTAAAAATTCTTCTTCTCTGAAATGGCTTGTCAGATTTTGGAAAATTTTCACAGAGATATTCCTTGGGTGACCCTTTTCAAAAAATTGTTTGTGAAAGTTTAATTCGTCGAGAAACATTGCTCTGGTGAATGGGGGCTACTTGCACTATATGGAAATGAAGAAATTCTTGAAAATTCTTCTTCTCTGAAACTGCTGGTCAGATTTTGAAAGGACTTTTACAGGTGACCTTTTAAAAATTGCTTTGCAAAATGATGATTTTGTTTCCAGTGTTTCAATATTTCCAAAAAAAAAAGGCCATGGTCCTCTCAAAAATTCAGGTGAGCGATCCAGGGCCATCTTGGCCCTCTTGTTTGCTCAATTGATTTGAAAATTTGTCTGAATGTTTGTCTTGATAAAATGTCACATGAGTTTGAATTTGGATCAACTAGGATCATAAACTAGTTTAGTAGGTCAAATTAAAGAAATATATCTAGGGCACTCTGAAGGCTACATTTATCGCTTGCTTTGAGAATTAAGTAAAATGTTTGTCTTGATGAATTCTAAGGTTAGATAAAAATTTTGGTCACCTAGGATTATAATTTAGATCACAAGGTCAAATTAACCCATTACCACTCAATCCCTACTTTTGACACCCCTAAGAAAGAAGCCTTTTGAAAACACTGTGGGAAAAGGAGAAAATGCTGGTAACCAGCATTTTCTCCTTTTCCCACAGTGTTTTCTACCCTTTCCAGAATAAATTTCTATTTTTCAGTCACCTTTATTTTGTTGTCTGCAAATGCTTTCAATTTGGACCACTCCAAAATTTTCTCGTGTGGTAATGAGTTAAAGAAATACCTTAAGGGCACTTCTTAGGCCTTTTTTTTTTAGCTCAATTGACTTGAAAATTGATCAGAATGTTTGTCCAGACAAAATATTGGATGTGTTTGAGTCACCTGGGGTTATAATCTTGATTATCCAAGATAAATTTAAGAAATCCTTGTGAGCTTTTTAGAGGCCACATTCATTGCTCAATTAACTTGAAAACTGTTTGGAATGTGTCTTGATCAATTTTTGATGAGTTCTAAATTGGGTCATCTATGGTTATAAAGTATATCACTATGCCGACAAACGGAAATTTCTTGTGAACCTGATAGATGTGCATTTTTAGCTCACCTAAGCACAATGTGCTCAAGGGGAGCTTTTAGGGTCACTGGGTGTCCGTCGTGTGTCGTCAACAATTCTTCAAACATCAACTCCTCCTAAACCGCTGGGCCAATTTGGACCAAACTTGGCAGGAATGTTCCTTGGGAGGTCCTCTTTAAAAATTGTTCACAGAAATTGATTCGGTCAAAAACTCTGGTTGCCATGGCAACGAAATGGAATTTTTTAGCAAATTCTTTAAAAATCTTCTCCTCTGAAACCGCTGGTTGGATTTTGAAATAATTTCACAGATATGTTCCTTGGGTGACCCTTTTCAAAAATTGTTCGTGAAATTTTGATCCGTCAAAAAATGTGGCTCTGGTGAATGGGGGCTACTTGCTTTATACAGAAATGAAGGAATTCTTAAAAATTCTTCTCTGAAACCGCTGGTCAGATTTTGAAATTATTTCACAGAATTGTTCCTTGAGTGACCCTTTTCAAAAATTGTTTGTGAAATTTTGATCCGTCAAGAAAGATGGCTCTGGTGAATGGGGGCTACTTGCCCTATAGGGAAATGAGGAAATTCTTAAAAATTTTTCTTCTCTGAAACTATTGGTCAGATTTTGAAATAATTTCTCAGGGATGTTCCTTGGGTAACCCTTTTCAAAACTTGTTCACAAAATTTTGATCTGTCAAGAAACATGGCTCTGGTGAATGGGGGCTACTTGCACTATATGGAAATGAAGAAATTCTTGAAAATTCTTTTTCTCTGAAACCCCTAGTCAGATTTTAAAATAATTTGACAGAGATGTTCCTTGGGTGATCCTTGCTCTTGTGAATGGGAGCTACTTGCACTATATGGACATGATGAAATTCTTGAAAATTCTCTTTCTCTGAAACCCCTGGTCAGATTTTAAAAGAAATTTTCCGAAATTATCATTGGGTGACCCTTTTCAAAACTTGTTCGTAAATTTTGATCCATCAAGAAACATGGCTCTCGTGGATGGGGTATACTTGCTCTTATACAGAAATGAAGAATGCTTAAAAATTCTTCTTTTTGAAACTGATGGTCAGATTTTGAAATGAATTTTACAGGTGACCTTTTGAAAATTGCTTAGCAAAATTATAAATTTGGTTCCAATGTTTCAATACCTCAAAAAAAAATAGGCTATGGTCATCTCAAAAATTCAGGTGAGCGATCCAGGGCCATCTTGGCCCTCTTGTTAAGTCATCTGCAAATGCTTTCAATTTGGACAAATCTTAAACTGTCTTTTGGTAAAGAGTTTTAATTCTGTTCTCATCATACTGAATTTCTCAGTGTATCTGCAGATTCCTCAAATCATATCCTGCTGTGTCCCAGTCGGTATTGTGCCGGACTTAACTCATAACCAAACAACAAAATTTTAGGCTTGTCCAAATCTAAAGCATTTGCTGACAACAAAAGCAACAAATTTGAAATTTGTTTTGTGAAGGGTAGAAAACATTGCAGGAAAAGTGGAAAATGCTGGTAACCAGCGTTTTCTCCTTTTCCCACAAGGTCTTCTAAACGCTTCTTTCTCAGGGTCGTCAAAAGTAAGGACTGTATGGTAAAGAGTTTAGAATAGGAGATTGCCGGTTCAGTCTTCTGCTTGGCAAATGTCTTTGCAACAGGATTAATTTGTCTCTCACCACTGATATCGTTTCAATGGCTTGGAAAAAATACTGTGTGGAATACTAGTAAAAGAAACTCCAGGATAGAATTGAAAGGTGGACTGGCTGCCCTGGTATTACTGAAATAATGTTGAAAGGGTTGTCAAACACCATATAATAATGCAATTAATCACTTAACCCTTATCCTACTTAGTAAGTGCAATAAAATGTTTAAACATTAAAACCAAAATAATGTTACGTCAAATTTACTTTTTGGAGAAATATATCTTCTTATCGGACAGTGTAGATTCAAGATTAGACTGCACATCCTGTGTCAGTCAGAACCAATGAAGTTATGACAACTTAAACCTTTACTTCATGATAGCAAGTTTTATAGATCCCAAAGAAGAGGCCTTTCTACCCAATCAAAAATCAAAGTTCTCAATTAAGCAACATGTAAGTCATCTTGAGATGCTTTCAGTTTGGTACGGTCCAAAATGTTGTCATTGGTACAGAGTTTGTTTACTCTTTACCACATAACAAAATTTTTGACCACTCCAAATTGAAAGCTTTGCAGGCAACAAATTTAGTGTTGGTAACAGGATTGAAAGATCAGAAAACAATGTGGAAAAGGAGAAAATGCTGTCTCTTTAGGGGTCATTAAAACTTGGGATTATGTGCTGAAGGGTTAAGGATTTGATGTTTTAACCTTTTACCATGCGGCAAAGTTTTAGACCTATCTAAATTGAACGTGTTTGCAGACGACAATTTCATAATGGCTCGAATGACGTCATTTATCTCTAATAGAGCAGAAAACTTTGTGAGAAAAGGAGAAAATGCTGCGTACCAGTATTTTCTCCTTTTCTCACAATGGTTTCAAAAGGTTTATTTTTCAGGGCCGTAAAAACCAAAAATTGTTTGGTAAAGGGATAAAGTTGTTCTAAAACTAAACTTGATATGCTATCATTAACTATGTTAAACTTTACATATAAGCTATTATAAGGTTTGAAACAAACTCTATTACAGGTTGCTGTGGAGTCCATTGAAAATATCCGTACTGTTGCATCTCTCACGAAAGAAAAGAACTTCTACGACAAGTTTGTGCATGAGCTTCTGGAACCATACAGAATCTCACTGAGAAAGGCACATGTCATTGGAATCTCGTTTTCTATCACTCAGGGCATTATTTTCTTTGCCTATGCTGCGGCCTTTTGGTACGGAGCCACTCTCGTGAAGGATAGGGAAATTGATTATGTGGCGGTGTTTAAGTAAGTCTATTTGTTTCATAATGTTGTTTTGTTGGTTTACCTGAGCACAGAAAAAGTTAGTTGTCATATTTTGATCAAATCTACTTATTCTTGGAGTTGAGTTTGTTATTTAACTCATACCAAACAACAGAATTATAGAATGGTCCAAATTGAAAGCATTTTCAGACAAAATAAATGTGACTGAAAAATTAAAATTTAGTTTTGGAAGGGTAGAAAACATTGTGGGAAAAGGAGAAAATGCTGGTTACCAGCATTTTCTCCTTTTCCCACAATGTTTTCAAAATGCTTCTTTCTCAGGGTTGCTAAAAGTCGGGATTGTGAGGTAATGGGTTAAGGCACTTTTCATTGATACAGACTAAAGTTACATTATCAAATCCTGAGTTGAAGCAATGTTCCAGAATCAAATAAATGTACCTAATTTAGTGAACAGACACTAGTCCATTTTTGCCGAGTTCCGTCAGAAAAGTTGTGTCAAAGAAAATCAATTAGTTCTTTACAAATGCCAAAATATTACACAAACACAAATTTAAGGCCATTGCAGATGAAAAATTGAATGTGATTCTAACATGGAGATTTGTCTTAGAAAGGGTTAAAAAAGGAGAAAATGCTAGATAAATACATTTTGCAATATGCTCATTCTATTACAAGCTCCGATACTTGGCTGATAGCTGATAGGGGATCACTGGTTCATGTTTCAAACTTGGCCTTTTTCCTTTTGCAGATTGATAATAATCATTTAACAGGATTAATTCCTCTCTCAACACTGATCATTGTTATAACCCTTTACCACACAATGACGACCCTGAGGAAGAAGCCTTTAGAAAACATTGTGGGCAAAGGAGAAAATGCTGGTAACCAGCATTTTCTCCTTTTCCCACAAAGTTTTCTATCCTATCGGAAAAAAATTGTGTCATTTGGACTACTATGAAATTGTCGTCTGCAACTGCTTTCAATTTGGATAGGTCCAAAATTTTGCTGTGGTAAAAAGTTAATAATGTTTACATGAGACAGCAGCCAATGGCTTGGAAAAATGTTGCATTATTTACTGGTAATGGAAACTGGAGGAGATCATGAATAGGTGCACCTGCTGCTTTGATATAACTGAAATAATGTCTGAAAGGGCACTTAATCCATTACCATATAATCCCTACTTTTGACGCCTCCGGGAAAGAAAACTTTTGAAAACACTGTGGGAAAAGGAGAAAATGCTGGTAACCAGCATTTTCTCCTTTTCCCACAGTGTTTTCGACCCTTCCCAGAACAAATTTTAATTATTCAGTCACCTTTATTTTGTCGTCTGCAAATGCTTTCAATTTGAACCAGTTTAAAATTTTGTCGTTTGGTAAAGAATTAACAAGGTACAATCTATCTATCTGTATATTTTACAAACAGGGTTTTCTCTGCCATTGTATTTGGTGCCATGTCTATCGGACAGGCAAGCTCTTTCGCCCCAGATGCAGCTAAAGCCCAAACTTCAGCAGAACAGATATTTAAGCTGTTGGACTCGGTGCCCAGTATTGATGCTTATTCTACAGAAGGAGAAAAACCCTCAGAGGTTTGTGATTTTATTATTAGTACTTTTGGGAAATTGGTTGAAAATGCTTATCAGTGATTCAGGTAGAATCGAATACCACTGATGTAACGATCAGTTTATCTGCATGAATGTGTTAACTCTAAACCAAACGACAAAATTCTAGACTAGTCCAAATTGAAAGCATTTGCAGGCTACAAAATAAATGTGACTAAAAAATTGAAATTTGGTTTGGGAAGAGTAGAAAACATTGTGAGAAAAGGAGAAAATGCTGGTTACCAGCAATACGCAACCTATGTGCCTGGATAGCCCAAGTTAACTCTGTGAAGGCCTTCTGCAGAATGAGGATGCTGCTGCATACCATTGTGTCTATATATATCTAAATCTGGACAAGAGGAGATAATTCCTCCTCCTTAAGGCAATTGCACGAACACCGTGCAGCTGTCTTGCAAATTCGTGCTTGCCATGCGGTGGTCGTAAGAAACTGAAAATTCTTATGGCAGTCTTGCGGGTGCCTTGAGAATTTGTGTGGCAGCCTTAAGATAACCGCATGTCAGCCGTGCGAACACGTCGCTTTGTTTTTTTTGTATGTTTAATCTGCAGACAACATACTGTTTGTGAGTCAACCCTGCGAAGTGCGAACAACGTACGGAGATGGCTTTGCAAATTTGCAGTTTGCGTGACGGGTACGAATAGGTAGCGATTGTGTTTGCAGTGAAAATTGTAAGATGAAAAAATCTCAAGGCTGATGTGAAACGGGCTTAAGTCTGTATGGTAAAGGTTTAACCCATTACCACACAATTCCTACTTTTGACGCCTCTGGGAAAGAAGCCCAAAGAAGAGGCCTTTCTACCTAATCAGAGATCATGGTTCTCAATTAAACCATTACCACACAATCCCTACTTTTGATGACCCTGAGAAAAAAGCCTGTAGAAAACATTGTGGGAAAAGGAGAAAATGCTGGTAACCAGCATTTCCTCCTTTTCCAGCCATGTTTTCTACCCTTCACAAAACAAATTTCAAATTTTCAGTCAGTTTTATTTTGTCGTCTGCAAGGGCTTTTGATTTGTACAAACCTAAAATTATATAATATTTTTCTGGTTGCAGGGCTCATATACAGGCTCAGTAACTTTTGCCGATGTCAAATTCCGCTACCCCACCAGAAAAGATGTGACAGTGCTAAATGGATTAAACATTACTGTGTCCCCAGGACAGACTGTGGCCCTTGTAGGGAGTTCAGGATGTGGTAAAAGTACTACTGTACAACTGATAGAGAGGTTCTATGATGCGGAAGATGGCAGTGTGGTGAGTACAATTTTACATTCTGAGCCCTGGTAGCTTAGGCAATAGCGCTAAGGACTTGAAAAATGGTGTGTGTGGCTGGTGATATTCCTGGCTCGGCAAATATCTTTCTGAGAATTGATGATTGTCACTGTGACAGGATTCACATATCTCTCGCTGTTGAAAATTGTTTCAATAATGGTTGTGTGGGAAAGCAGCCAGTGGGTTGGAAAGAATATTGTGAGGAGTGATGGTAAAAGACACTCCAGAAAAGCATGGATAGGTGCACTGGCAACCATGATATAACTGAGATGATGTTGAAAAAGGCATTAACCCATTACCACACAATCCCTACTTTTGATGCCTCTGAGAAAGAAGCCTTTAGAAAACATTGTGGGAAAAGGAGAAAATGCTGGTAACCAGCATTTTCTCCTTTTCCCACAATGTTTTCCACCCTTCAAAAGACAAATTTCTACCCTTCACAAGACAAATTTCAGTTTTTCAGTCACTTTTATTTTCTCGTCTGCAAGCGCTTTCGATTTGGACAATCCTAAAATTTTGTCTTTTGGTAATGAGTTAAATACTATACAATTCTTTACCAAACAATAATATTTTATTGCTGTTTCTTTTCCAGTACTTGGATAGATACAAGATTCCATCACTCAACTTAGCCTGGTTGAGATCACAGATTGGTATCGTATCCCAGGAGCCCATTCTGTTTGACAGAAGTATAGCAGAGAATATTGCCTACGGAGACAACTCTAGGGAAGTGTCCATGAATGAAATTATCACAGCTGCCAGGAAAGCTAACATCCATGAATTCATCTCTAATCTACCTGATGTAAGTGCAGATTGTTATGTACTTTTACTTTCTTACAATTTCACATCAACCTTTTACTGAACACTATCAAGGTTAAAAACCATGGGCAATTACACATTTGAAAACATTTTTGAAAAAAGAGAAAACATTGGTTACTAGCATTTTCTCCTTTTCCAATATTGTTTTCTACCAATTCAAAACCCATCCTTAGGGCCAATGTGGTTTTGTTGTCTGTAGATACTTTCAAGTTGATCAAGTATAAAATTTTATTGTTTGGAAGAGAGTTTACTTTTAGTAAGATAGAAAACACTGGGAAGAGGCCTGGCCCACAGTTTTAAATGTCAGCCTAAATGTTACACTGTTTTCAAAAGCCTTCTTTTCTCTCAAGGTTATTATTATACATTGGTAATGGGTTAATACTTGAATGCATCAGAAATCATTCTGACAAATTTTAAAGTGAATTCAAAAAGTCTCGGTATGATTGGTTGCCAGCATTTTTTCCTTGTCCTGCAATGTTTTCAAAAGCCCTCTTCTTCAAGATCTTGAAAACTTGAGATGAAGTTATTTTTCCCTTACCAGGGTTTTCCTCTTTTAAAAATTCATCCCATCATTTATGGCACATTGATTTTTTTTTTCTTAGCCTTCAATTTAGACATAAAATTCTATCATATGGTAAGGAGCAAAGAAAAGTAAGAGGTAAAAGTACTCTTCACAAGTATAGTTTGTTTGATATAACCTGTTTTTCTATATCAGGGCTATGATACCAATGTAGGTGAGAAAGGAGCCCAGCTGAGTGGTGGTCAGAAACAGAGAGTGGCCATTGCAAGAGCTTTGGTAAGAAATCCAAAGATACTGTTGTTAGATGAAGCTACCTCAGCATTAGACACTGAGAGTGAAAAGGTAAGTTTGACATCAGTTAGTCCAAAGTTGGTCTCCAGCAAAAATAGAGGAGAAAATTTCATAAAGTGAGGCTTTGATGATCTTAACATATTCTCTCGACAAGTTCATTGAGATTTTATCTCAAACACCAACGATTGTCA
Organism: Tridacna crocea; assembly: GCA_943736015.1. Taxonomy (NCBI): domain Eukaryota; kingdom Metazoa; phylum Mollusca; class Bivalvia; order Cardiida; family Cardiidae; genus Tridacna; species Tridacna crocea. The sequence continues at coordinate 31,945,602 of OX031069.1, forward strand.
GATTTATTTTTGTAAAGGAATGACATAATGATATTTATCACATAATCTCCCTTGTTTTCAGTGTAGCATACCTATTGTAAATTTTCTTATTTAAAGGTGGCCCTTCAGATTTTGGGACGAAAATGCAAAAAAATCATCCTTATACTCCCATAGCCTTTTAATTTGCGTTCATAAAAACTCAGTAGTCTAAAACCATCCGATAACATGAGAAATTTGAGATTTATTACGGACCTGTTTGACACCAACAGGAGACATGTTCTATTTTTAGATTATCAGTTCTCTCATTTAAATACAGGAAAACACAGACAAATATCAAACATCCGTCCGAAGAAGACATTATGGAAATTAATTATTACATGTTTGTTATGTAATGGAATTTCAGCATTATTAGTCACGTGCAGGTCACTTGACATTCCTACAATGCTTTATTGAATTTTGGCGCGAAATCTAAAAATACGTTAAGAGGCTACGTAGCCTTTTAAGGGAATACCATCAATTTTTTTTTGTAATTTCACGATTCTTAACTATTGATGATTTGTATTGTTTTTTCATATAAATTTCAATGATATATAAATTTTTTAATTTGGTGTGATGTGAAAATTCTAAATACCCACCTTTAATACATGTTTGATGACACAAATGTTTGACATCATTTTTAATGTCATTTTGTATGTATTTCATCGTTCCTAAGTGAATTGATTTTTTGGATATTTACACTGATGTGTCTATAGGTGGTTTTGAATATTCTGGTAAGAAGTTAAAAGCGTTTTTTATTTGAAAGTAGCACATCAAAGTATTTCATATCAATGTGGTAAAGATCATCAAGGTTATACATGTCATTTTGATCTTAAATGTTTTTTCACTATTATCTAGATTGTACAAGAAGCGCTTGACAAAGCGCGAGAAGGCCGTACAAGTATCGTCATTGCCCACAGATTATCAACAATCCAGAACGCAGATAAGATCTACGTAATCCGACATGGAGTTGTGACAGAGGAAGGGACGCACAGTGAGCTGATGAACCTACAGGGCTTTTATTACAAACTGAATATGGCACAAGCTCGTAAAAAATAAAGGATTGATATTTGATGAACCGGTGAATTTTAGAACATGTTTGATACATGACATACATGACAACTAAAGAGAATATTATATATGAACTTTGTGTGTTCTAAGCGCATTACACTGTATTTGGAAACAAAATTGTTGTTATCAGTAAATTGGTTAAAAATATATATGGGTTGTTTACAGAGTTTGTGGGCTTTGAAATGGAACGTCTCTTTTACAACAAATTAAAACAAAGGTAAAGTGTTGGTACAAACATATCAGGGTTTTTTTTTTCTGCACTTGTCAGTAATTTTGGAAATACCTTAAAGGATATTGTAAAATCAATGACTTTAAACCCCTGACCAAAACAACCAGTTACCAAACCTCCAAAGAGAAAAAGACTAGAAAATATTGTGGAAAAGGAAGAAAATTCTGGTTACTAGCATTTTCTCCTTTTCTCACACTGTTTTCTAAAAGACTCTTCCTCATGCTCTTGAAAGAACTTGAAAATTTGTGTTCAAGAGGTTAAGTCTGTTTTTGGTTGAAATCTTTCCAGTATTTATAGAAAAATTGAGACTTTCTTCAGACTTTGTAAATGACCCTTGTATGTGTACAGCAATATTTTACCTGGATTATGATATTAAACCTTTACCACATACTCCCAAGTTTAAACAAACCTGAAAGAGAAAGAGAAGCTTTTGAAAACATAGTGAAAAAAGTAGAAATGCTGGTCATCAGCATTTTCTCCTTTTCCCACCATTTTTTCTACATCCTTAAAGACAGTTCTGATAAGTTGAGCTATATCTGGTTTGTGCAAATGCTTTAAATTTGGACCAGTTTAAATTTTTGTGGTGTTATTAAGAGTACTGAAAAGTGCCATATGTATGAATGACGCAAGTGCTACATGCAAAGGGGAATAATTTTCTATAAAACTTACTTTGTTTCCCCTTTACCTTTAAATTACATGTTTTAACCCTTTTCCACACAATGACAACTTTTGATGTCCCTGAGGTAGAAGCCTTATGAGACCATTGTGGGAAAAGGAGAAAATGCTGGTAGCCAGCATTTTCTCCTTTTCCCAAAAAACTTTCTATCCGTGCATGAAGGAGTGGTCTCCTGAAACAAAGTCTTTATGTTTTGATAGATTTATGGAAGTAGGGGTTAAATGTGAGATTTTTTTATTAAAAGACAGTTCCATGTATTGTACAATCTTTTGAACCATATCTGTTTGTGGAATTTGTACCTCATGTTTTGTGATTTTCTTCATTTAGGCGTATATAATAATTATTGTTTGTTTGTCCTAACAACCATTTTTAATCCTTTACCACAATATCCTGAGTTTTAAAAACTCTGAGATAAAAGTTTTTTAACTCATTGCGGGAAAAGAAGAAAATGCTGGTAACCAGCATTTTCTTCTTTTTTTTTTTTTACAATATTTTCTACTCTCAAACATTATTCAATTTTTGACTTGCATTTATTTTGTTGTCTGCGAATGCTTTCAATTTGGAGAGGTCTAAAATTTTGTCAATTGGTAAAGTTTAACACACCGGCTCTTTATAAAAACACTAAGCTAGGCATTCACAAGAATCCTGTACCAGACCATGTCAACTTTTAATGACCCTGGGAAAAAGACTTTTAAAAACATGATGGGAAAAGAAGAAAATGCTGATAGCCAGCATTTTCTCCTTTCCCCATAATGTTTTCTACTCTATCAAAGATTACGTCTACAAGTTATACCACATTTAACCCTTTCCTAAACAATCCCTGATTTTCATGACCTTGAAAAAGAAGACCTTTGAAAACATTGTGGAAAAAGGACAAAATGCTTGTAACCAGCATTTTCTCCTTTTTGCACAGTGTTTTCTATCCTCCAGGAATAAATCTTGTATATTTGAATCACATAAATTTTGTCATATGGTAAAGGGTTAATGTACGACCATTATCCATGCACAGATGATTTCATAAAACATCATGGCAGAAGGAGATCTTGCCCTTGATTTAATCTCTCTGCAAGTGCCAGTAATGCATCCAAAATATGCTGCAGATTGACTTTATCATGTTATCCCTTGTTTTTACGTGTCTGCAGTACAAGACTTTTGAAAACACTGTGGGAAAAGGAGAAAATGCTCGAAACTTTCTGCCATTTTTATCAAATGTGGAATTGTCGTCTGCAAACTCTTTCAGTTTCGAAGAATCTAAAATTTGTCGTTTAGGAAAGGGTTAAATAGGCCAGTTTAATATATGTTAGACACCATTCCATGTTTCAATATTATGTTGAACTTTAGACATGACTGTATTGAAAGCCTTTGCCTTTGCAGACAACAAAATGTCAGACTGGTCGAAATTGAAAGCACTTGCAGACAACAAAATTAATGTAACTCAAACATTGAAATTTGTTTCGGGATGGATAGAAAACATTGTGGGAAAAGAAGAAAATGCTGGTTACCAGCATTTTCTCCTTTTCCAACATTATTTTCAAAAGGCTTCTATCTCAAGGTCGTAAAACCAGGGATTGTTTGGTGAAGAGTTAATGACAGTCTTTATTTCATTCTAAATCTAGTTCTAGTTTTAGAGAAAAAAAAACAAGAAACTTCTGATTGGCTAAACAGACTGGTTTTAGCCAATCAGAAGTTGTGTTACTTTAAAATTTGAAAAAAATCTGGAGAATAATATAAGAATGTTTATAAGAATAGTTGGTGATTATCAACTCTGGAAGTTAAATAATCCTAAATAAAAAAACCTATGAAAAAAACTAAGCGAGAGTGGAGCAAATGCTGGTAATGAGCATTTCCTCCTTTTCCCACAATATTTTCTACCCTATTTTAGTAAAATTCTATATCTTGAGCTGTATTTGTCTTCAATATGCTTTCATTATGCACTGAATAAACGAATTATTGTTTTGTTAAATGAGTTCAATTATATCAGAAAACTCATTTTTTTATTTCACTGTAGACCATTTTGAAAAAAAAAGTGGAAAAAAAAAAGAATATGTGCCAAGCAACTTCATCTAGATATACTTGTTTAAAATTTTCTGCTTTAAATTCATTTCAGAAGATGACTGGTAAAAAAGTAGACTTTTGAAAGCATGAAGTGTTACTCATAGTTTAGACCAAAGAATCTCATGCTATTTAACCAGTGCACGCACTTTGTGTAAATTTTAGAAATACTATTTATTAGAAGTTTCATCATATGTCCCTTGATAAAAAGTCAAAATATACTGGTAGGTCTGCATATAATTCTGAATTTCTAGACCTGCCTTTTGTTAACCGAGACACACTTTCTACAAGAGAGCTACTTTTCTAACACAGAGAATTGGAATTGGTGTATACAAGTCCTTGCAAGACTTAACTCTTTACCAAACAACATAATTTTAGACTGTCCAAATTGAAAGCTTTTGCAGACGACAAACGTAAATCAAAAATTGAAATTTGTTTCTTGCAGGTTAGAAAAGCCAGCATTTTTTCCTTTTCCCACTATGTTTCCGAAAAGTTTCTTTCTCAGGGTCATGAAAACTAGGGATTGTTTGGTAAAGGGTTAAGCTACAATAGGGAATGTTTTTAACCCTTTAACAGATGGCAATATTTTAGCCTTCTCCAAATTGAAAGCATTTGCAGATGACAAATTCAGTGTAGCTCAGATGGTGCAAGCTTTCTTTGATAAGGTAGAAAACATTGTGGGAAAAGAAGAAATTGCTGAATACCGACATTTTCTCCTTTTTCCGCAATTTTTTCAAAAGCCTAGTTTTCAGGGTTGTCGAAACTTGGGATTGTACGATAAAGGATCATTTAGCTAAGACAAATTACTTCTATGAGAAAGCTGCTTTTCTAACAAAAATAATTGGAATTGGTGTAAATAAATCTTGAAGATATTGCAGTTACGAAGTGTAATTTTTTAAAAGAATTTCATTTTAAAATATCAATGCTACCACGATTTATATTTTAACCCTTGACCTCGTTCTCTGGTTTTTATGACCCAGAGAAAGAGGCTTTTTTTGAAAACATTGTGGGAAAAGGAGAAAATGCTGGTAACCAGCATTTTCTCCTTTTCCCACAATGTTTTCTACTCTGCGAAAGTCAAGTTTCAATTTTTTGAGTTGGGTTTATTCTGTCGTCTGCAAATGCTTCTGATTTGGACAAGTCTGAAATTTTTTCGTTTGGTAAAGAGTTAAAACAAGTTGTCATGTGTTTGGAATAGTACATGTGAGTTATTTGTCTGGCCTCAGCTTATCACAGCATAAAGTGTTCTAACATTGGACAATCTCTTCTTTGGTATAGGATGGTTGTCCCACTCTTGATAGCCACTTATTGCACACTACTAAACCCCATTCACATTATAAGGGGATGCAGCTAAAGTTTTGAAATTTCATGTCAGTTTTTGGGTCCCAATTTAAGGGGGTTTTTTTAACATGAACTCAGGTTAGCAATACAAGACCATCATGGGATTCTTTTTTCACTTTTTTTTTTCAGCCTTGTTTCAAATATTTGTTTATGTTGTATTAGAAGAATTATATATATGAGGAAATAAATATTTTTTATACAAAAACTGATTTTTTTTCTGTCTACGATTTCATTACTTTACTCTGTACCAGATGACCAGATTTTAGATGTCTCTGAATTGAAAGCAATTATAGATGTCAAAATACACATGACTTAACCTGTTACCACATAATCCCTACTTTTGATGTCCCTGAGAAAGAAGCCTTTAGATAACATTGTGGGAAAAGGAGAAAATGCTGGTAACCAGCATTTTCTCCTTTTCCCACAATGTTTTCTACCCTTCACTAAACAAATTCAAATTTTCAGTCACTTTTATTTTGTCGTCCACATATGCTTTTGATTTGGACAAACCTAAAATTTTGTCATTTGGTAACGATGTTACTGAAAACATGAAATTTTCCCACCCAAAGCTAGAAAACACTGTGCAAAAAATGATACTTCTGGTTACCAGCATCTTCAGTTCAGCTGTTTCCAAAGACAATGTTGAGATATTGTAGAAGCCCTGTTGCTCTGTCTGCATTGTCATGTAAAAACTTTGACAGTTTGTAATATTTCTGTTATTACTAAAGATATTTTCTTCAAACCAGGACAAGTCTACAAGCAACAGGGAACTCTATATAAAAGTGCCAGTCACCATCAAAATATTTATGATGCAGTTACGTCCCTTTTCTGACTTTTAACGACCCTGAGAAAGAAGCTTTTAAAAACATTGTGGGAAAAGGAGAAAATGCTGGTTACCAGCATTTTCTCCTTTTCCCACAATGTTTTCAACTCTTCACGGAACAAATTTCAATTTTTGAGCCACATTTTTTTGTCATCTGCAAATGCCTTCAATTTGGACGACTCTACAATTTTGTTGTTTGGTAAAGGGTATAACTCTACCAGGAAGAAACATGAGGGCTCTGGATCGTTCACCTGTGTCAATAGGCCAAATTTCACTCCCCATGCATAATTCAGTTTCTGACCAAATGTGTGGTCAATTGAGCTTAACCCTTTCCCAAACAAGCCCTGGTTTTTACGTGTCTGCAGTAGAAGTCTTTTGAAAACACTGTGGGAAAAGGAGAAATTACTCGTAACAAGCAATTTCTCTTTTTCCCCACAGTGTTTTCTACCCTTTTTGAGAACTTTATGGCATTTTTTCCAAATCTAAAATTGTTGTCTGCAAACCCTTTTGGTTTGGAAGAGTCCAAAATTTGTTGTTTGGGAAAGGGTTAAAATGTGGCCTCTAGAGGGTCCACAAGGAACTTCTGTAAATTGACCTAGTGATCCAGTTTATCACTCCATGAGACCCAATTTGGAACTCGTCAAAATATTTATTGAGACGATCATTCTGAACAGTTTTCAAGTTAACTAAGCAAATTATGTGGCCCCAAGAGTTTCCACAAGATATTTAATTCAATGTGACCAACTTTATGACTCCAGGTGACCCCATTTCAAACTCATGGATGTTTCAAGATACAATTAGTCTTTCACATGCAGAAAATTAACCTTAACGCTTTACCAAACATCATATATCTTTTAACTCTTTCAAAGTGGAAGCATTTGCAGACAACATGATAAGTTTAAATTAAGATTATGGTCAGTACTCCTTGCAGCAATTGCCATTCTTTTTTTGCATTATGTTGTATATTGTCATAAAGGGAAAATTTTAATTCAATAATATTTTTTTTAAATATTACATATTAATCCAAATCATTGTTGGAAAAGAAGTAGTTGGGCTGAAAATAATGTGGATGAAGAAACATGATGACATACAATGATAGGTAATGGGATAACACTAAAACTTTTATCAAAATTACCAATGTAGTTCAAGTAAAGGACCATTCTTATTTGCTTTATTGTATTGCACCCATGGTATCAGCAGGACCAGCGCCTGTATTCACCAACCATTCTTAAGAACGTTCTTTGTCTCAGTCTGCAGAATTTTCTGAATTTGAAAGTAACGCAATTTCTGATTGGCTAAACCAAATGGTTTAGCCAATTAGAAGTTCTGTTACTTTCCAATTTAGAAAATTTTGGAGAAAAAGACTAAGAACATTCTTAAGAATAGTTGGTGAATACGGGTCCAGACCTTGTACATTGGTCATTTTTTACATTGATCAATTACAATAGTTTTCTAAAATAATCATCAAAAATCATGTACATGTATTTCATGGCAGATTAATACCATGGTTATGTATGAAAGAAGCCTTTGGAAAATGTTGTGAGAAAAGGAGAAAATGCTGGTAACTAGCATTTTCTCCTTTTCCCACAATGTTTTCTACTCTATCAGAAAAAAAAATTACACCATTTGAGCCACACTGAAATTGTCGTCTGCAAATGCCTTCATTTTGGACCAGTCTAAAATTTGTAGTCTAGTAAAGGGTTAAAGTCAAACATATAAAAAGAAATGTGAGAAGAAAAATTAACCCATTACCACACAATCCCTACTTTTGACGCCCCTGAGAAAGAAGCCTTTAGAAAACATTGTGGAAAAAGGAGAAAATGCTGGTAACCAGCATTTTCTCCTTTTCCCACATTGTTTTCTAACCTGAAATTTCAAATTTTCAGTCACTTTTATTTTGTCGTCTGCACATACTTTCAATTTGGACCAGTCTAAAATATTGTTGTTCGGTAAGGAGTTAAAAAAAGTTGTTGCAGCTCCATCTACACTTTTGTCATACCATAAAACTTGGGTGAAGTTTTAGAACAGGTTGAAGATTTAGGATGATATTCTTTCTAGAGTGTCTTGGTCCAACGGTTAACGCTTTATCATGCGACAAAATTTTAGACTTGTCCAAATTCAAAGCATTCGAAATGATTTTTGAAAGGATAGAAAACATTGTGGGAAAAGGAGAAAATGATGGTTACCAGCATTTTCTCCTTTTCCCACAATGTTTTCATTTAAACATGGTACTGTTTGGTAAAGGATCTATATTTTAGAATTTCAAATTTCGCTCAGAAACTATTTGGTTTCATTTTTATTTGTTATTCATGAGTACCCTGTCTGGATTGGGATTTTAAAATGATTTTTCAAAATAATATTAAAACGATTTGAAGATAGATCTAGTTAGTGAGAAAAAAAACTAGAGATTCAACAATTATTTTGAAGAAGTGTCTTGAAAACATTGTGGACAAAGGAGAAAATGGCTGAAACCATCATTTTTGTCTTTTCCCACAATGTTTTTTAAACTTTCAAAGGAAAAACCAGCATTTGTGTCACTTGCAATTTGTCATCTGCAAATGCTTTCAATTTTGATGAGGTTAAAAATTTCGCAGATGACAAATTTTTAGACTGGTCCAAATTTTTAGACTAGTCCAAATTTTTAGACTGGTCCAAATTTTTAGACTGGTCCAAATTTTTAGACTTGTCCAAATTTTTAGACTGGTCCAAATTAAAAAGATCAAAAAGTACTCAAATGATGGCATTTATATCCAAAAGGCTTGAAAATATTGTGGGAAATGGAGAAAATGCTGGTTACCAGCATTTTCTCCTTTTTTCCCACAATATTTTCAAAACCCTTCTTCCCCAGGGTCGTTAAAACTGGGGATTGTGTACTATAGAATGAACCCTTTTCTAAACGATCCCTGGTTTTTATTATGACCCTGAAATAGAAGCCTTTTGAAAACATTGTGGGAAAAGAAGAAAATGTTGGTAACCAGCATTTTCTCCTTTTCCCACAATGTTTTCTACCCTGCTGGAAACAAATTTCAATTTTTGAGTTAGTTTATTTTGTCATCTGCAAGTACTTTCAATTTTGACCAGTCTGAGAATTTTCGTCGTTTTGTACAGAGTTATAGTACATTTGTGACTCAATATCTGTTGTATTTCTAAACCTATTGTAGTTCAACATGACAATAAAAACTAAAACAATGCAAAAGAAGAATGAACTATACTCTGGCTAAAGGCTGTTTAACCTTTTAAAGGTGGCCCTTCAGATTTTGGGACAAAAATTTTACAAAAACAAAAAATAATCATCCTTATACTCCCAAACCCTCTTAATTTTCATTTATAAACCCTCAGTAGTCAAAAACCATCCAACAACATGAGAAATTAGGGATTAACCACAGCCCAGATCTACAACCAAGGGAAACACACAGTCTATTTTAACATGAGCAACTCACTTGTTTACATACCAAAAGTACACAGACGAACCTTCTAAAATAGCCTCGGAAGAAAACATTATAGAAAAAAATTACAAGGTTGTTATTTTATGGAGTTTAAGCGCCATTAGTCATGTGCCAGTCACTTGACATTTTTCCACAATGCTTTTTGATTTATGGCGCGAAATCTAAAAATAACCTTAAGAGGCTACGTAGCCATTTAAGGTAACACCATCAAAAAATTTTTTTTTCGTAATTTTATGATCCTTAATTATTGATGATTTGTATTGTTTTTTAGCTCACCTGAGCACGAAGTGCTCATGGTAAGCCATTGTGATCGTGCTGTGTCCGTGGTCTGTCATGAGTTGTCCGTCGTCAACTTTTTACCTTGTGTACGCTCTAGAGGCCACAGTTTTGGTCGGATACTCATGAAAGTTGGTCAGGAACTTTGTCTCGATAAAATCTCGGACGAGTTTGAAAATGGGTCATGTGGGGTCAAAAACTAGGTCACTAGGTCAAATCTTAGAAAAACCTCTAGAGGCCACATTTTCGGTCGGATACTCATGAAAGTTGGTCAGGATGTTTGTCTGGATGATATCTCAGAGGAGTTCGAAAATGGGTCATGTGGGGTCAAAAACTAGGTCACTAAGTCATATCTTAGAAAAACCTTGTGTACACTCTAGAGGCCACATTTTGAGTCGGATATTCATGAAAGTTAGTCAGAATGTTTGTCTGGATGATATCTCAGATGAGTTCAAAAATGGGTCACGTGGGGTCAAAAACTAAGTCACCAGGTCAAATCTAAGAAAAACCTTGTGTACGCTCTAGAGGCCACATTTTCAGTCGGATACTCATGAAAGTTGGCCAGGATCTTTGTCTGGATGATATCTCGGATGAGTTTGAAAATGGGTCACGTGGGGTCAAAAACTAGGTCACCAGGTCAAATGTAAGAAAAACCTTGTGTATGCTCTAGAGGCCACATTTTCAGTCGGATACTCATGAAAGTTGGCCAGGATGTTTGTCTGAATGATATCTTGGACGAGTTCAAAAATGGGTCATGTGGGGTCAAAAACTAGGTCACCAGGTCGAATCTTAGAAAAACCTTGTGTACGCTCTAGAGGCCACATTTTCAGTCGGATACTCATGAAAGTTGGTCAGGATGTTTGTCTGGGTAATATCTCGGACGAGTTCGAAAATGGGTCACGTGGGGTCAAAAACTGGGTCACCAGGTCAAATCTTAGAAAACCTTGTGTATGCTCTAGAGGCCACATTTTCAGTTGGATACTCGTGAAAGTTGGTCAGGATGTTTGTCTGGATGATATCTTGAATGAGTTCTAAAATGGGTCATGTGGGGTCAAAAACTAGGTCACTAGGTCAAATCTTAGAAAAACCTTGTGTACGCTCTAGAGGCCACATTTTCAGTCGGATACTCATGAAAGTTGGTCAGGATGTTTGTCTGGATGATATCTCAGACAGGTTTGAAAATGGGTCATTGGGGGTTAAAAACTAGGTCACTAGGTTAGATCTTAGAAAAACCTTGTGTACGCTCTAGAGGCCACATTTTCAGTCAGATACTCATGAAAGTTGGTCAGGATGTTTGCCTGGATGATATCTTGGACAAGATTGAAAATGGGTCATGTGGGGTCAAAAACTACGTCACTGGGTCAAATGTTAAAAAGGCCTTTTGTAGGCTCTAGAGGCCACATTTTCAGTCCGAAACTCTTGTAAGTTGGTCAGAATGTTTGTTTTGATGATATCTCAGACAGGTTTGAAAATGGGTCATTGGGGGTTAAAAACTAGGTCACCAGGTCAAATCTTAGAAAAACCTTTTATATGCTCTGGATGCCACATTTTCAGTCCAACACTCTTGAAAATTAGTCAGAATGTTTGCCTTTATAATATCTTGAATGAGTTTGAAAATGGGTCATGTTGGGTCAAAAACTGGGTCAATAGGTCAAATGTTATAAACACCTTTTGTATGCTCTGGAGGACACATTTTCAGTCTGATACTCCTAAACTTGTTCATAATACTTGTCCTGGTGATACCTTGAATGAGTTTGAAAATGGGTCATGTGGAGTCAAAAACTAGGTCAATGGGTCAAATATTAGAAAAACCTTGTGTACGCTCTAGAGGCCACATTTTCAGTCGGATACTCATGAAAGTTGGTCAGGATGTTTGTCTGGATGATATCTCAGACAGGTTTGAAAATGGGTCATTGGGGGTTAAAAACTAGGTCACTAGGTTAGATCTTAGAAAAACCTTGTGTACGCTCTAGAGGCCACATTTTCAGTCAGATACTCATGAAAGTTGGTCAGGATGTTTGCCTGGATGATATCTTGGACAAGATTGAAAATGGGTCATGTGGGGTCAAAAACTACGTCACTGGGTCAAATGTTAAAAAGGCCTTTTGTAGGCTCTAGAGGCCACATTTTCAGTCCGAAACTCTTGTAAGTTGGTCAGAATGTTTGTTTTGATGATATCTCAGACAGGTTTGAAAATGGGTCATTGGGGGTTAAAAACTAGGTCACCAGGTCAAATCTTAGAAAAACCTTTTATATGCTCTGGATGCCACATTTTCAGTCCAACACTCTTGAAAATTAGTCAGAATGTTTGCCTTTATAATATCTTGAATGAGTTTGAAAATGGGTCATGTTGGGTCAAAAACTGGGTCAATAGGTCAAATGTTATAAACACCTTTTGTATGCTCTGGAGGACACATTTTCAGTCTGATACTCCTAAACTTGTTCATAATACTTGTCCTGGTGATACCTTGAATGAGTTTGAAAATGGGTCATGTGGAGTCAAAAACTAGGTCAATGGGTCAAATATTAGAAAAACCTTGTGTACACTCTAGAGGCTACATTTTCTGCCTGATACTCTTCAGACTTGGTCAGAATGTTTGTTTTGGTGATGTCTCAAAAGAGTTTGATAATGGGTAATTGTCGGGTCCAAAACTAGGTCACTTGATGAAATCTTAGAAAAACCTTTTGTACACTGTAGAGGCCCACATTTTCAGTCCAATATGTAACATTATGAGCTAAAACTCAGATACTAAGAACTCTACACTGACTGAGGAGGCGTGGTTTTAGAGAATGTAATTTTCTCAGATTTTGGCTGTTGATGCCTTATTTGCCTGATTGGCATTATGAATATTGATATTGATAGTGGGAGTGTTTTGACTTCCTATATATGTGGTGCAGGATGCTTGATCGGGGGAGAGATGTGAGGACAGAGAGCGAATTAAGATCTCTGTAGAGAGAAGGTTAAGATCAGGACAGAAAGTGTTACCATCTGAATGAAGTGATAAGATCTGGATTGAGAGAACAATTGGTTTTAATAACTAAGAAGAGCTTTACTGAGTAACTGAATCATGTTTGAATGTCATGTTGGAGTAGTTTACTTGTGTCGTAATTAATAAACACGTAGAATAGCAGATTCTTGTTTCTGTTATATTTGACGTACTAAAATCCACTATACGATCGAGACATTAGACGCATTATGTTACAAATACTCATGAAACTTGGCCAGAATGTTTGTCTTATTGATATCTCAAAAGTGTTTGATGATGGGTAATGTCTGATAAAAAACTAGGTCACTGGGAAACTATATGGTGCATGTTTGGTCAATAAACTCAGGTGAGCGATTTCAGGGCCATCATGGCCCTCTTGTTTCATATAAATTTCAGTGATATATAATTTTTTCAATTTGGTGAGATGTGAAATTTCTAAATACCCACCTTTAACTGGTTACTACACAATCCTTTCTTTTCACGATCCTGAAGACGAAGCCATTTGAAAATATTGTGGGAAAAGGAGAAAATGCTAGTACCCAGCATATTCTCCTTTTCCTACAATGTTTTCTATCCTGTCAAAAGACTTGAGTTCATTTGTATGTATTTTAAATTTGTCATCTGCAGATGCTTTCAATTTGGAAGGGTCTAAAATTTGTTGTTTGGGAAAGGGTTTACCCATTACCACACAGCATAATTTTAGACCTATCCAAATTGAAAGCATTTGCAGACGACAATTTCAAAGTGGCTGAAATGGTGAAATTTTGCTTTGATAGGGTAAAAAACTTTGTGGGAAAAGGAGAAAATGCTGGTTACCAGCATTTCCTTCTTTTCCCACAATGTTTTCTAAAGGCTTCTTTCTCAGGCTTGTTAAAAGGCGTCATTGTGTGGTAAAGGGTTAAGCAACCTTGGTTCTAGCCTTTTCCTTCTTTCCTTTTATATATGAGCCTTGCTCTGTGAAAAGGGGGCTTAATGCATCTTAGAAAAGTATCGACCCAGGTCAGCCTGCGTAGGCTGACCTGGGTTGCAACTTTTCGCAGTTGGTCAATTTTCTGTATGTCAAAGGACCATTCTTCCTCCAGATTCATTTATTCATTAAACTACATGGATTTTATGGATCCCTAATTGTATGATGACTTACTCAGTTTAACCCTTTACTCCATAGATACTCATTTCTACGCAATGCTTGTAGGACCCAGAAGGTCCCTTTTTGTGTGACGGGTCACATATACTAGTTAAATTTATATGCGAAAAGATATTGCCCCATGGTAGTATTGATTTTCATGAGACAAGGGAGCTAAATCATATAGGACTAAGATCTAAGATAGTGAGAGTACTCTCCCTTATACTAGAAAAATCCTTTCTCTGGGGTGGGAGAGTGGGTTTGAATGGTTTGACTGAATTTTTTTGTAATTGTAAAGAAAATAACTTACATGAAAATCAGCAAAGTACTCTGTGATTTAAATCAAGAAAATTGAGATCAACTCTCAACATCTTTTGATCAAATGAGAAAGTAATTTCTTTTTTTAGGAATTTCTCCATTTCCTCATAGTTTTTTTTCCCATGCATGCATTCTGAATAGATGTTTTTTTTTTAAAAGTATCCACTATGGGTAAGGTTACATTGCAAAACTGTGTTCACTAAGTCACACAATAATGCAGATTGACCCTTTACCACACAATTCTGACTTTTAACAACCCTGAGAAAGAAGCCTTCTGAAAACATTTTGGGAAAAGGAGAAAATGCTGGTCACCAGCATTTTCTCCTTTTCCCAAAATGTTTTCTTCCCTTCCCAAAAGGAATTTCAGCCTTTCAGTCCCTTTCATTTTGTCGTCTGTTAATGCTTTCAATTTTGTCGTTTGGTAAAGAGTTAACCCCAAGCCACATAAACCCAAGTTTTAATGACCCTGAAGGACAGGGCATTTAAAAACATTGACGGGAAAGAAAAGACAATGAAGCTAAGCTGCATTTTCTCCCTTTGCCACTATGCTTTCTACCCTCAAAAGTTTATTGCATCATTTGAAATATACGTATTTTATTTGTCATTTGCAAATACTAAGCTTGAGTGAATATATCAATTACATTTGTTTGTTTGGTAAAGAATTAACCCTTTCCTAAACAAGCCCTGTTTTTTATGTGTCAGCAGTAAAAGTCTTTTGAAAACACTGTGGGAAAAGGAGAAACTGCTCGTAACGAGCAATTTCTCCTTTTCCCACAGTGTTTTCTACCATTTTTGAGATTTTTCTGTCATTTTCTCCAAATCTAAAATTGTCGTCTGCAAACTCATTCCATTTGGAGGGGTCCAAAATTTGTTGTTTGGTAAAGTGTTTAAAGGCTAAATACTGGTATTAAT
Organism: Tridacna crocea; assembly: GCA_943736015.1. Classification (NCBI taxonomy): domain Eukaryota; kingdom Metazoa; phylum Mollusca; class Bivalvia; order Cardiida; family Cardiidae; genus Tridacna; species Tridacna crocea. The sequence goes on from OX031069.1 coordinate 31,960,871, forward strand.
AATATAAAACTTTGATCATAAATAGTTAAGTGGGTCCCGATCTGTTGAGTATTATAAATTAATCCAACAGCGTTTACTGGTACTTTCTATGAGACAAAACATTTTTACAAACATAAATTTTGAAAGCATATGAGATCATATGTTAAGTATACATCTCTACAGCAAGGGAGAATAAACACAGTAAAAAAATTATATTGTGTAAAATTGTTCAGATATTTGTCAGCTGTATAAACATGGGTAAATAATTAATAAATACAATGTACGAAATAAAGACACCGAAGAGATTCGGAAATTATAGACTTCTCCAAATTGAAAACATTTGCAGATGAAAAAATAAATGTAACTGAAAAATAAAAATTTGTGCAAAGGAGGGTGTAGAACATTGTGAGATAAGAAGAAGATGCTGGTTACCAGCATTTTCTCCTTTTCCTACAATGTTTTCAAAAGGCTTCTTTCATAGGGTCGTTAAAAGTCAGTATTGTGTGGTAAAGGGTTAAGCTGATAATAAAATCAAAATTTTTGCTATTTCAAAGGTATTTCTGTACGGAAAATATGTCCTGATTGGACAGTGTAGATCAAAGATCAGACTGCATGTTGTGTGTAGTCTGTTCTTGATCTACACTGTTTGCATAAGGTCAGTGACTTAGGCTTCGCAGCCTAAGGGTTAAGAGAATTAGTCAGTATCTTTTGAAATATCTCATTTTATTTTTTTCATCAAAAGCTTTGTTTCTTAGGGTCATCAAAACTCTGGGTTAACAATTTAGCATGAGATGCCAAGTTTTAAGGTAAGACCTGTGTAATGCACTTCCGGTGAATATTTCAATTGGTTGATAGATAAGGATAAATATGGACTTATGGAGAAATAATATTTTTGCACATTTGTAACAGATCAGAAATTCCATTTATGTCTATCTTGAAATCATTTGTCGATACTTTTGTTAGTTTTCTGAAAAGGGAGGTAATTATTATCTCTTTTTGAATTGAGAATATAGCGGTTTTAGATTTATAAATGATAATTCAAAGAAGGAAAAAATGGAAAGAATGAGTTGGTGAAAGTAAATCAATAATACTAATTTTTAACTATGGCTAATTTTGCATGATGATATTTTAGTGGAAATAGCTGTTTTCCATTAAACAGGTCTTACCTTAACAACCCAAAAGCATTTAAAAACATTATAGGTGAAGGAGAAAAATGATGGTAACCTGCATTTTCTCCATTTTCACAATGTTTTCTTCCCTGTCTTACATCATAGATAACATAAAAGGACATTACTTGACACACACTTATCTGCAGTTACTTTCAACATTAGAAATGTCTAACATTTTGTTGTTTGGTGAAGAGCTAAGGAAATATAGGGAGGAATGGAGAATATCTCTTTTCCAAACAATCCTGGGTTTTATGGACCCAGGAAAAGAGGCTTTTTGAAAACATTCTGGGAAAAGGAGAAATGTGGTTACCAGTATTTTCTCCTTTTAACACAATGTTTTCTACCTTATCATGGAAAAATTCAGCCTTTTGAGACACCTGTAAGTTGTCATCTGCAAATTCTTTCAATCTGGACAAGTCAACATTTTTTTTCATTTTGTAAAGAGCTAAGAAAATGCAAGAAGGAATAAGAACCTCTCTATAAATAGGTCTGATACACTTTTGTCATGCCATAAACCCAAGGTGAATTTTTAGCACAGGTTGAACTTCTAGTACGGATATTCTTGTCTACGAAAAATCAATCGTGTGCGTCAGAACAAATCCCCCCATATGCTGCACTTGTTTAGCACCATTAGAAATTTAACCATCCATTGTAGCAGACGATTTTTGTGATGCAGGTAAGAAGTATTTTTATTCCATTTAATCATCACTTATTCGTTCATTTTCTTTGATTAGTAAATTTTTGTTTTATTCTCATTGCTATCAATGAGCCGTGATATGTATTTATTGTTTCACGTATTGTTTATATTGATTTCAAATGTAAAGATGCTGCATAATTATGACCACAGGTGCCTGACAATGTCAGTGACATGTACCATACAACCCCTCTATATAGATATAATAAAGACTTTATTATATATTTGCCTGCAAAGCTGGCTTAATATAAAATATTGATAGAAAAAGATGCAGGAAACACAAGGAATTATACCTCTTTCATTGATATTATGGTAAATTTTCTTATTCCGCTATGGGATAAAGATACTTGCTGAACTTTCAAAAACAGTCATCTTTACTGGCTTTAACAATTTTGTTTCAACAATCAATCAGGGGTGGCTAATCTCAAAATGAAGAGAAATGTACTATTTTGCAAGTCCTCTCATTATCACTTCTTCAACTCTTTACTAAACAACAAAATTTTAGACTTGTCCAAATTGAGAGCATTTTGCAGATGACAAAATAAATGAAACTCAAACAATGAAATTTGTTTCCAGCAGGGTAGAAAACATTGTGGGAAAAGGAGAAAATGCAGGTAACCAGCATTTTCTCCTTTTCCCACAATCACGGGTAGGAAACTTAATATTCAGAGCCAATGGCTCCGACGAGAAAATGTTGTGTTGGTGTTCCGTTTCTGAAGATGTCTCTGAAATTCAAAAAAAGGAGAATGTCATTCGATGCTCTGGTCTTTCAACGTGTTTTCTGCACTATGGAAAGTTGGAATAGGTGTACGATGTTGTCTGAATCATTTGTGGCGTGGATTGACCGTAGCCAAAATAATATGTCTCGGAGATAAATTCAGTCTGTTATTACCCTTTAATTGGCAAGTAAGAGAGAGTCTTACTGTCCCAAAGCCGTGAACTAATGTCCTGAAATGTTACATTCACTACTGGTCAAAAATTGAAAAGAAAAGCACAAGAATTGATAAAAATACAGAACGGCTCTGATTATGTGGACCGGCTCTGACTATGTTACTCGGCACTGATTCAAGAGGAACATTTCTGTGAAAGTATTTCAAAATTTGACAAGCCGTTCCAGAGAAGAATTTTTAATAATTTCTTCATGGCCGTATAGTGCAAGTGGCCACCTTCACCCCAATCAGGGCCATGTTTCTAGACAGATCAATTTTCGCGAACAGTTTTTGAAAAGGGTCACCAAAGGAACATCTCTGAAATTATTTCAAAATCTGACCAGCCGTTTCAGCGAAGAAGAATTTTCCGTATACTGCAAGTAGCTATATCTATTGAAGGATCAAAATTCAAGAACAATGTTTGAAAAAGGTCACCCAAGGAACATCTCTGTGACATGATTCCAAAATCTGACCATCGGTTTCTGAGAAGAATTTCTTCATGGCCATAGTGCAAGTAGCCCCATTCACCAGAGCTATATTTATTGACGAATCAATGATTTCGCTGAAATGGCTGGTCAGATTTGGAAATAATTTCAGAGAGATGTTCCTTTGGTGACCCTTTTCAAAAACTGTTCGCGAAAATTGATCTGTCTAGAAACATGGCCCTGATTGGGGTGCAGCATCCTCGGATACCCCGGGGTCTCCCTATTTGCTACGCTACATCGACCCCTGGGACAATTAATTGAATTTCCCACGCTTTACCGCTGGCCGAATGCTGGCTTTTCATTGGTTCCATCATCATTTTGTGATGGGCGAGTGGACTGTACGCTATGACGTTTCGTATCGATTTTCGGCGGCTGATTCAAAGTCTTATTAGTCAATTGTCCCAGGGGTCGATGTAGCGTAGCAAATAGGGAGACCCCGGGATATCCGAGGATGGAGGTGCAGGTGGCCACTTGCACTATACGGCCATGAAGAAATTATTAAAAATTCTTCTCTGGAAAGGCTTGTCAAATTTTGAAATACTTTCACAGAAATGTTCCTTGGGTGACCTTTTTCGCAAAGTGTTCGAGAAATTTTGATCCATCAAGAAACATGGCTCTGATGCCTGTGGGCTATTAACACTGTATGTACATGAAGAAATTAAAAAAAAAATCTCCTCTGGAATGGCTGGTCCGACTTTGAAATAATTTCACAGATATGTCTAGGGTGACCCTTTTCAAAAATCGTCTTGGAAATTTTTGATCCATCGAAAAACAACATCTTATTGTTGGCACCTGCATGTGGTTCTCTCGTTGGACTCATGATTTAAGTCACTTTCGAGCATGTGCTCTTCTGCAAGAAATTGTTGTTGGGTGATCTATCCAAAGTTTATTTGCAGAATTCTGATTCATCAAAATCATTGATGTGGTGATGATAGTAGGGGTAGTGACAGATTTCGAAATGACTTTTACAGGTGACCTTTTTAAATTGTTTCGCAAAATAATGATTTTGTTTCCAAAGTTTCAATTATATGTGAAGAATTATGTTGATTGCTGAATAATGATTCATAAACTGCATAATGTAAATTCATGCATCTAGACCATTCAAACACGTGCTGCGTTTATCATTCTCGTACTTCTAAAAGAAAATATTTTTCATTATCAATTTTGTGCTTATGTGTGGACTGCATTTGCGACAAAAGCATGAAAAATTAATGTTAAACAGCATTTTTCTAACGTGACAATACCAGTCCTTTGTATTTTCATACATGCAATCATGTTCCATCCAACAAAGGAACTAAATTGTGGACAGAAAGATATTAATGGAAAACCAAAATTTTCGTCCTGACTAATTATTTACAAAAAACTAAAATTTTGAACGGGAGCCCTCTTGAATCAGTGCCGAGTAACATAGTCAGAGCCGGTCCACATAATCAGAGCCGTTCTTTATTTTTATCAATTCTTGTGCTTTTCTTTTCAATTTTTGACCAGTAGTGAATGTAAAAATTTCAGGACATTAGTTCACGGCTTTGGGACAGTAAGACTCTCTCTTACTTGCCAATTAAAGGGTAATAACAGACTGAATTTATCTCCGAGACGTATTATTTTGGCTACAGTCAATCCACGCCACAAATGATTCAGACAACTTCGTACACCTATTCCAACTTTCCATAGTGCAGAAAACACGTTGAAAGACCAGAGCATCGAATGACATTCTCCTTTTTTTGAATTTCAAAGACATAAGAACACATAATTACAAATATTGACATGCCTACCTGTTTTGGGATTGTTTTTCAGCCGACATCTTCAGAAACGGAAGACCAACACAACATTTTCTCGTCGGAGCCATTGGCTCTGAATATGAAGTTTCCTACCCGAGACAATGTTTTCAAAAGTCTTCTTTCTCAGGGTCGTTAAAAAATGAGATTGTGTGGTAAAGAGGACAAATCAAACAGACTCAGAAATTGTAATTTGTTTCCAGCAGGGTAGAAATATTCTGAAAAAAGAGAAAATGCTTGTAACCAGCATTTTCTCCTTTTCCTATAATGTTTTCTGCCCTTCTGGAAACAAATTTTAATTTTTGAATTATGTTTATTTTGTTGTCCACAAAAGCTTTCAATTTAGACAGGTCTAAAGTTTTGTCAAGAGTTAGTGTTAACTCTTTACCAAACGACAAAATTCAAATTGTGTCCAAATTGAAAGCATTTGCAGACGACAAAATATGTGTGACTAAAAGTTTGATTTTTTTTTTTGAAGGGTAGCAGCATTTTCTCCTTTTCCCACAATGTTTTCTAAAGGTTTATTTCTCAGGGTCGTCAAAAGTAGGGATTGTGTGGTAAGGGGTTAAACCAGAATGTAAAATCATCAGATGACAAAGTTTCAACCTGTGTTATTTTGACCAATATTCTTTCACCCAGCTGACACCAAAGTTGACCTCATTTGGATTTTATAGCAGAAAGGAGAATTTAGTGACCAGTCTTTTTATCTTCGGTTGGCCACCTTTTAGGTCAGCCCTTCACCTAATAACCCTAGATGAAAAAAAAGCACTTCCGAAAATTTTGTTGGAAATGAAGAAATGTTGGTTATCAGTGTGTTCTCTTTTTCCTTCAATGTTTTCTTAATTTTCGTAGAAAAAATTGTTAAATAACTTGAGCTGCATTTAATTCTTGGTCTGCATAAAATTTACTTTTGATATATATTTGTTGAAAAATTTTATTTTGTGTAGTGAAGGCTGAATAATGATAACCCTTGAATTGCAATAAAAATAAAATGGAGAATTTCAGTCTTTGTGGAATGACAAAATTTTAGACTTGTACAAATTGAAGGCATAAATTTACAGGCCCCAAATCTTGTACATGTCTTATATAATACCTGGTAGGTACTGGTAATTACACATATTTATAAAAAAAATATATCTTATTACAATATTAAGGATGAGAAAGCTAATAGCATTCTTACAAAAGATTTGTTTATCTGTGCAGGTAATTATTGTGAAATGCTAGCTGCTTGGAACTATAAAATAAACAGTGAATGAGAAACATCTTACAACCATGGAATATAAATCAGGTAAGACAATGCAATTGTTTGTCCTTTTGATTGATTGATTTTATTGGAGTTAACTTAACTCTTTACCACACAATCCTGACTTTTAACGACCCTGAGAAAGAAAGCTTTTGAAAACATTGTAGGAAAAGGAGAAAATGATGGTAACCAGCATTTTCTCCTTTTCCCACAATGTTTTCTACCCTTCCCAAATCAGATTTCAATTTTTGAGTCACGTCTATTTTGTCGCCTGCAAATGCTTTCAATTTGGACAGGACCGAATTTTTGTTTGTTTGGTAAAGAGTTAAACATCAGTATAGCAGCTTAGATCATATGATGGCGGTCAGTACATCTATGTATGTTTTTCCTGGCTTTCTTGCACCAGTACTGACATAATTCCAAGTCACTGACGACTTTTCTCACATGCATCAGATGTGAGAGGCGAAAAATCGCCAGATAGAGAGTTTCCTCAACCAGGTATTGAACTGACTACCACCAGGTAATAAGTTGGATATGCTAATCACTGAGCTATTCTGCTGTTTCAAGTTCTAATGACCATGAGAAAGAAGCTTTTTGAAAAACTTGGTTGGAAAGGAGAGAATACTGGTTACCAGCTTTCCCACAATGGTTTTTTATACTTGTACAATTAGCATCATTTCAGCAACAGTTGATTTGTCATCTGAAATGTTTTGAATTTTGACTAGTCTGAAACTGTATGGTTTTGTCCAGCCTTAATTCTCTACACAAGAACAAACTTTCAAACTCATCCATGTTAAAAGAATTTATAGAATGAAAGTGGCTCGAATGATAGAATAACAAATCATTTGTGCCTTAAATGATACAGTTTTTTCTCTAAAAGAGAAAAAAAAAAACATTATGGGAAAAGGAGAAAATGCTGGTTTCTATATTCAGGTTTTCCCAACCCTACCTAGAAAAAGCTGCCGAGCCTAACTTTCTTATGCCATGATTGAAAAAACAATGAAAATCTGTCGGTGTGATTTCGGTTGATGGTCCATGTAGAAAGTTTTTGGAAAAAAATACTCCTCTACGGCATCTTGGACCAAAATGCTAAACACAGATTTTTTTTTGTTAGGCTAGACTTGATCTCACACAGTCTTGTGGGTGGTTCCAAAGGTGTACCCCACTCAGTTTGGGATTCAAACAAAGAACCATTGGTGTGAGAGGCCACTGCCTTACCCCTGTCCAACTGTCTCGCATCTCATGCAAAGTTACTACTTTATACACATATTTTTGGAAACAGCATTTCACATTCCATCATTCTGTGGCAATTTTATAAAATCAGACAATAGTTTTCTGACAAAAACAGGCCAAGAAAGGGCATTGTAGTATAGGTAACAAGAAGTTTTTCAATAGTTTGCAAAAACTGTAGGTTTTCACCTATAATCTTGTTATTCCAATACATTGATCAATGCAATCATTGAAATTTCTAAAATATTTTAGCCCATTGCCACTCAATCCTGACTTATAACGACCCTGTGAAAGAAGCCTTTTGAAAACATTGTGGGAAAAGGAGAAAATACTGGTAAGCAGCATTTTCTTCTTTTCCCACGATGTTTTCTACCCTTCCTCACCCAAGTTTAATTTTTTCAGTCACATTTATTTTGTCGTCTGCAAATGCTTTCAATTTGGACCAGTCTAAAATTTTGTCGTTTGGTAAAGAATTAATTTGTTTAGAAAACTGACCAATTTCAATAATGTTTCAGTACTGCATTCCATAGATCTACATGGTATGTTTTGTATGGCATCTACCTTTGCTTATCTGCTTATAGGTAAAGTTTCGCCTACAGCGGAAGAATTTAATTATGTTCCAGAAAAGGAGCCACTTCCCCCAATAAATGGAACCCATTATGCAAACGGGGAAACAAGCAGCAGAGACACGTCCAGTGATAAAGATGGCGATGACAAAAAGAAAGAAAAGGAAAATGTTGTCGGCTTTTTTGAGTTGGTAAGTATGATATTCTATTGTACATCATCAGTAATATGTATTTGTTGTCTGCAGATTTCAGATTCCATCATTATTCATCTTTAACTGTTTACCACACAATTACGGCTTTTAACGACCCTGATAAAGAAGCCTTTTGAAAACATTGTTGGAAAAGGAGAAATGTTTTCTTTTCCTTCCCGAGACAAATTTCAACTTTTGAGCCATACTTACAGTGTTGTCTGCAAATGTGTTCAGTTTGGTCTGATCTACAATTTTCTCATTTGGTAAAGAGTTATAGACTACAATCATTGGTAGTATCATGAGTCATCAATGTAACTATTTATTGTTATCATCATCATCAATTTAATGTTGTTATTATTATTATCATATATTATTGTTGTTGTTGTTGTTGTAGCCCAGATTGAATCATTGTTGTTACATGATGAAAAAGATGTAAAACATTAACAAAGTGATGAAATGGAATTCAGAATTTTACCTGCATATTCTTGTTCTAGCAGTGTGTGGCAAAAGACGAAGTATTGTTATAAAAAGGAGTTTTAGATGGTTGGATCTAGACAGATGGATCTTGATGGATGGTTAGGGCTTTACCAAAAAATCCTTGGGTTTTAATTAATGAACCTGGAAAAGCGGCCTTTTGAAAATATTGTAGGGAAAGGGAAAAAAATTCTGGTTACCACAATTTTTTTCTTTTCCTACAATGTTTGCAAAAGGCTCATGGTTGTTCAAACTGGGAACTTACAAGCTTTAACCCTTTACCAAACAATTAAGGGTTTTAAGGACTGTTGGAAAAACACATTTTAAAAACATTAAAAAAGGAAGAAAATGCTGGTTACCAGCATTTCCTCCTTTTCCCCACAATGTTTTCTATTCTTTGAAGGATAAATTCCAGCATTTGATCCATCTTTGATTTGTCGTCTCCAAAATTCAATTTAAACCCTGTCTAAAATTTTGCCATCGAAAAAAATGGAAAATTTTTCTCAGTCACTTGAAATGATAAACTTTATTACTAGCCTTTCTTTCTCCAATTTCACTACTTTTGTTGTTTGCACAAAGATAGGTTTATAGGTGGCCTTTCAAATAAATCACTGTAAGTGCATGCTTATGATATATGTATGTATATATGTAGGTTGTGAATGTTATAAATTATGCATTATAACTTGAACATTTCTTATTAACCACCCCCTACCCCCCTATCTCTTTTCTAACCAACAACATCGACATAATCCTGATTACTGAAATGGTCTACATCACTTGACTATCTAAAAGAGGTTACTTCAAATTGCTTTACTGATGAGCCATGTCTCACTTTATTCTTGAATGCTGACTGCTATTAATATCCAAATGATAACAGCATAGTTGTCCTTGGAAAGTTCTGTGTTGTTTTACTTCAATAATTGGTACTGAAAATCTAAAAAAATATTTTTGTGAAGGGTAGAAAACATTTTGGGAAATGGAGAAACTAAATGCTGGTTACCATCATTTTCTCTATTTTCCACAATGTTTTCAAAAGGCTTCTTTCTCAGGATCGTAATCAGTCGCGATTGTGTGGTAAAGAGTTAAATTGTTGTCTGCAAATGCTTTCAATTTTGACAAAATTTAAGAATTTTTCATCTGTACTCAATAATCTGGTTTCTAAACCACATGGAGTAAGATGGTTGCCTTTGATAGTATTAGGGGAAAAGGAGAAAATGCTGGTAACCTGCATTTTCTTCCTTGTTCATGCTATGTTTTTTACCCTGCGAAATTCGAATCTAATTGTTTGAGCTTTATTTGATTAGACTTTCACAATTACTTTCACCATGGACATGTATAAAACTTTGTCACTTAGTAGAGTTCAATTTTAGCCCGATTAGCACAAATAAACATTTTCATCTTACAAATATTACCCAAATAATAGCAATTTCAGGTTTGCTTTTGTTTACAGTGTTTCAGCAATGTGCAGCCTGATTTTGGTCTACATTGGCTGCGATGACAACTATATTGCTGTTAAAGGTTCTGCAAAGGTTAAAACTCAATCTACAGAAATTTGATAACACAAATGACCTTTTGAACCAAATATCCAAATAAGGAAATATTTGCCATAACCCTTTACTAAAAAAAAATCCAACCCTGTAGAATAATGCCTTAGAAAACATTGGGGGGAAACATGTAAAGGCATTTCCCACAATGATATAATTTATTTAACCCATTACCACACAATCCCTACTTTTGACGCCCCTGAGAAAGAAGGTTTTAGAAAACATTGTGGGAAAAGGAGAAAATGCTGGTAACCCAGCATTTTCTCCTTTTCCCACAATGTTTTCTACTGCTCACTAAACAAATTTCAAATTTTCCGTCACTTTTGTCATCTGCAAATGCTTTTAATTTTGACCAGTCTTAAATTTTGTCGTTGCTAATGAGTTAAAGTAATCTCTGTCAGGTTCATTTATACTTAGGCCTGTGTGATAAGGGTTTAGATTTATTCAGGGGCTAAATATTTTTTTCTCTGATGACAAGCCTGGGTTCACTATACATCAGAAACAAGAAGCACACTGTCAGGTTCACTGAGACTTTGGCCTACGTTGTACAAGGTTTGAGCTTATATAGGGACTAGAATATTATTCTCACTGCTGACAACCCTGATTTCACTTTACATCAGAAAAGGAAGTATCTGAGTTTTGTCCTATTTTGAAATAAAAGGGCACCTTTATCAACCCTTTGCCAGAGGACAAAATTTAGGTTTAGATTGGTTTTTAACCCTTTACTCCATAAGGCATTTCTATGGCATCTCTAATTGACCCTAAATGACAGCAAGGATGAAACCGTTTCTTATGCGTAAATGACACCTTTTGATAGCATAGAAAACATTGTGACAAAAGGTGAAATTGCTCGTCACGAGCAATTTCACCTTTTGCTACAATGTTTTCAAAAGGCTCCTACAAGCAATGTGTAGAAATGAGTATCTATGGAGTAAAGGGTTAACACCATTTTAACAGCTTAGGTCATATCATGGAGATCAGTGATGCACCCATGTGTTTCCTAGCTGCCTTATACTAGTACTGACACAACTCTGTTTCCAAAGCTACTGACTACTTTTCTCACATGCATCAGAGGTGAGGGATGAATAATTGATGTAAAGGAAAATTGCCATAATTGGGTATTGAACCCACAACCTCTTGGTCACGAGTCAGATACCATTACCACTGACCTACCCTGCTAGGCAAAAAATTTAGGGCTTGCCAAAGTTGAATGCTTTGCAGACAACCAAAAAATGTTATTGAAGAAAAGAAATTCACTTTGGAAGGATAGAAAACATTGTGTGGAAAAGGAAAAAAACCTATTTGTATGCTTTTATATAGTTTCTTTCTTAGGATCATTAAAACTAGGGTTTATATTGTAAGGGTTAATTAGACGTGTTTAACTCTTTACCACACAATCCCGACTTTTAACGACCCTGAGAAAGAAACCTATTGAAAATATTGTGGAAAAAGAAGAAAATGCTTGTAACCAGCATTTTCTCCTTTTTATACGCCCGTCGAAGACGGGACGTATTATGGGATCACCCGTGGCGGGCGGGCGGGCGGGCGGGCGGGTGGGCGTCCGGGCGGGCGGGCGGCGTCCAGTTCTTTGTCCGGAGCATATCTCCAAAACTATACAAGCTAGGGTTATGAAATTTTATGGGTGGATAGATCTCATCGAGGCGGAGTGCAGTGCAGAGGAATCATAACTCTTGCTCGCTTAATTTTTGAGTTATTGCCCTTTGTTGTTTTTCATACTTAAATTTTGTCCGGAGCATATCTCCAAAACTATACTAGCTAGGGTTATGAAATTTCATGGGTGGATAGATCTCATCGAGGGGGAGTGCAGTGCACAGGAATCATAACTCTTGCTTGCTTAATTTTTGAGTTATTGCCCTTTGTTGTTTTTCATACTTGAATTTTGTCCGGAGCATATCTCCAAAACTATACTACCTAGGGTTATGAAATTTCATGGGTGGATAGATCTTATTGAGGGGGAGTGCAGTGCATAGGAATCATAACTCTTGCTTGCTTAATTTTTGAGTTATTGCCCTTTGTTGTTTTTCATACTTAAATTTTGTCCGGAGCATATCTCCAAAACTATACTAGCTACGGTTATGAAATTTCATGGGTGGATAGATCTCATCGAGGGAGAGTGCAGTACACAAGAATCATAACTCTTGCTTGCTTAATTTTTGAGTTATTGCCCTTTGGTTTTTTTTCATACTTGAATTCTGTCCGGAGCATATCTTCAGAACTATAGTAGCTAGGGTTATGAAATTTCATGGGTGGATAGATCTCACTGAGGGGGAGTGCAGTGCACAAGAATCATAACTCTTGCTCGCTTAATTTTTGAGTTATTGCCCTTTGTCGTTTTTTATACTTGAATTTTGTCCGGTGAATATCTCCAAAACTATACTAGCTAGGGTTATGAAATTTCATGGGTGGATAGATCTCATCGAGGCGGAGTGCAGTGCACAGGAATCATAACTCTTGCTTGCTTAATTTTTGAGTTATTGCCCTTTGTTGTTTTTCATACTTGATTTTTGTCCGAAACATATCTCCAATACTATACTACCTAGGGTTATGAAATTTCATGGGTGGATAGATCTCATCAATGGGGAGTGCAGTGCACACAAATCACAACTCTTGCCTGCTTAATTTTTGAGTTATTGCCCTTTGTTGTTTTTCATACTTGAATTTTGTCTGGAGCATATCTTCAGAACTATAGTATCTAGGGTTATGAAATTTCATGGGTGGATAGATCTCACTGAGGGCGAGTGCAGTGCACAAGAATCATAACTCTTGCTTTCTTAATTTTTCAGTTATTGCCCTTTGTCATTTTTTATACTTGAATTTTGTCCGGTGAATATCTCCAAAACGATACTAGCTAGGGTTATGAAATTTCATGGGTGGATAGATCTCATCAAGGGGGAGTGCAGTGCATAGGAATCATAACTCTTGCTTGCTTAATTTTTGAGTTATTGCCCTTTGTTGTTTTTCATACTTGAATTTTGTCCGGACCATATCTCTTAAAGTATACTAGCTAGGGTTATGAAATTTCATGGGTGGATAGATCTCATCAAGGGGGAGTGCAGTGCACAGAAATCACAACTCTTGCTTGCTTAATTTTTGAGTTATTGCCCTTTGTTGTTTTTCATACTTGAATTTTGTCCGGTGCATGCCCCAGCTTTACAACTTGGGGTAAGACGGGCGTATCTTGCGACAATTTGCCGCTCTTGTTCCACAATATTTTCTACCCTATCAACCTCAAAAGTTGCTTTATTAAGAAGATTTAAATTTTTGTCTGTACATGCTTTGAATTCGGTCTAAGCCAAAAATTTGTCGTTTGGTAAAAAGTTAAATGGTTGGATTTTTATTGAAAGGTTAGAAAATATTCTATGTTAACCCTTTACCATACGATCCCAACTTTCAACGCCTCTGAGAAAGAAGCTTTTTAAAAACATTTTTGGAAAATGAGAAAATGCGGGTAACCAGCTGGTAACCAGCATTTTCTCCTTTCTCCACCATGTTCTCTACCCTACCAAAGCGAGATTTCACCATTTGAACCACATTGAAATTGTTGTCTGCAAATATTTTCAATTTAGTTAATTTTGTCATTTGGTAAAGGGTTAACCCTTTACCACACAATGACGACTTTTAATGACCCTGAGGAGGAAGCCTTTTGAAAACATTGTGGGAAAAGAAGAAAATGCTGCTAACCAGTATTTTCTCCTTTTCCCACAAAGTGTTCTACTTTTCAAAGAAAACTTGTGTCATCTTTGCAACTATTAAATTGTTGTCAATTTATGCTTTGAATTTGGTTTGGTCTAGAATTTTGCCATGTGGTAAAGGGTTAAAAGGAAAATTCTGGCAGTAACCATTTTCTCACAATGTTTTCCAATATTTCTAAAGACAAATTCCAATATTTGAGCTTTCTCTGATTAGTTGCCAGCAAGTGCTTTCAAATCTAAGTCATAAATTTTTGTCTTATAAAAAGTTAGAAGTACACAAAGTCATGGTTTAGGTTTACAAAAAGGAGAAAAAAGAGGTGACCCGCCATAAAATGACAAAGTGTATTTTTCAACATACATGTACAATTATGTAAATTTTATCTGGGTAACTAAGATACACCATACCCTTTTATTATCTGTATCTAACCTCACGAGTTTGGAGTGTGAGAATGTAAATGTATCAGATTGCCTCATTCTTAAATGTTTACCAAACAACAAATTGATTAATTGATTAAATGATTGATTGATTGATTGATTGGTATTTAATGCCATTTTCAACATTATTTCTGTTGTATCATGGCAGCCAGTGCATCTACTAGCCATATGATGTAATGTATAACCATTCGTACTCAGTTTTTGCGTTGTCTGCACATATCATATTCTTCAAAGATTCAGCTGTCTTATATGACACATCACTAGCCCCAAAAGCGGGCTGACTGTAATATTACATTCTATAAAGTAGTAATGTAGAAAATAGCTTTTATCAATAAGTTTGAGGAGAAACGAGACCTGTTTTACCTCCAAATTACTCTAGACTGCTGATCATAGCTGAGTGAATTGCACGAGGTAGCGTTTTATTGAGTAAACGTTTATTTTAGTTTGAAATTCAAAGTAACGGTTGTCGGGTAGGAATGTGGTTCAGTTCTGTAGCAAGGATGCCCAAATTAGATAGAAGAGTATTTATAGAATGCCATCTAGCGGGAGATAATGCAGTTTTTGAACTGTTTGTCCATAATTTACGCTTACAATCACCACATGCATGATGTCATTGAAAGACCTCAACCGTTGACAGTGCCAATCTTATTTGAACCCTATTCCACACAATCAAGAGTTTTTATGGTTTGAGACAGAAGTTTTAATGGAAACTTTCTGGGAAAAGAGGAAAATGCTGGTGCCTAGCATTTCCTTCTTTTCCCGCAATGGTTTCTTAAATTCTATCCTTTCCTTAACAAATTCTAACTTTTTATTGATATTAATTTTGTCTTCTGAACATGCTTGGAGTTGGGACAAGTCCAAAATTTCATCGTTTGGTGGAGAATTAAGGTAAGACCTGTGTAATGGAAAACAGCTATTTCCACTAATATACCATCCTGCAAAATAAGCTATGATTAAAAATGAGTATCATTGAACTACTTTCACCAATTCATTTTTTTTTTCCATTTTTTTCCTTCTTTGAATTATTATTTATAAATCTAAATCCAATATATTCTCAATTCAAAAAGATATAATAATTACCTCCCTTTTCAGAAAACTAACAAAAGTATCAAAAAATAATTTCTAGATAGACATAAACAAAAATTTCTGACCGGTTAGAAATGTGCAAAAATATCATTTCTGCATAAATCCTCATTTATCCTTATTTATCAACCAATTAGAATTTTTGCCCCATGTTCACCATAAGTGCAATACACAGGTCTTACCTTAAATCCATGAGAGTGTTTTCCAAATACCATACCACAAAGGATAAACAAAGGGAAGAAAAACTTCATTTTTCTAACATTATGGAAAACATAAAAAAGAAGAAGTTGTTTGTTGCAATTTAAAGCCTTTTTTTCCTTCAATGAATTTCAAAGCTGTAAACTGCTCAACCCTTTACCCTATAAGGCATTCCTATGGTATCTCTAATTGACCCTTAACAACAGCAAGGATGAAGCCGTTTCCTATGTTTATATGACACCTTTTGATAGCATAGAAAACATTGTGGCAAAATGTGAAATTGCTTGTCCCGAGCAATTTCACCTTTTGCCACAATGTTTTCCAAAGGCTCCTACAAGCAATGCGTAGAAATGAGTATCTATGGAGTAAACTGCTTAAGTGTTAAAAGATGTAAGCCTTGCTCCAACAAAAGTGGTCATAGTGCATTGCTGTTATACATTACATCAAGATGTCACTTAACCCATTACCACACAATCCCGACTTTAAACGACTCTGAAGAAGAGGGTTTTTGAAAACATTGTGGTAAAAGGAGAAAATGCTGGTAACCAGCATTTTCTCCTTTTCCCACAATGTTTTCTACCCTATCAAAGGTAAATTTCAATTTTCAGATCAAATTCATGTTGTCGTCTGGAAATGCTTTCAATTTGGGCAAGTCTAAAGTTTTATCGTTTGATAAAGAGTTAAGTATGTACCTGTAAAATTCACTTAGTCTGACAATTGCTTATATACAGGGGTAGAGCGTTCCTTGGTCATGCAGAAATTTATAAATTGCCAAAGTTTGGACCCATGTTAGTCTGCACAGAGAGTGCAGACTGACAAGGATCAATACTTTTTGCAAATGGATGAAGCCCTGTTTTCACAGAGCATGTCTAATGTTGTTTTTACGATACTGGTTTAACATGGAGCATGTTTGATCTGTATTTATTCAAATATTTGCTCTACTTAAAAGGCCTCTATACTTTATTTTACCCTTGGAGTTTCAAGTGCAAAGTTTCTGTACTCTTACCAAACAATAAGATTTTAGCCTTGTCCAAATTGAAAGCTTTTGCAGACAAAAAAAAGACAATATTAATGAAGCTCAAATGTTAAGATGTGTTTGGGAAGGGTGGCAATGTGGGGACAGCAGAAATTGCCGTTTTCCAGCAATTTATCATATTACCTACCACCTAATATTTTCTATGGGTTTCTTTCTCAGGGCAATTAAAAGTTGGAGCTGTGTTGTACCAAATAACAAAACCTGGCCTTGTCCTAAATGAAAGCAGACAACAAAGTTTACTCAAAACTTGTCTTTCACAGGACAGCAAATATTGTGGGGACAGGATTTTTTTCCCACCCCTCAGTGTTTTTTATAGCCATGTTCCTTGTTGAAAGTTTGGATTGTTCAATAAAGGGATTAACTCATTACCAAACAACAAAATTTTAGATTTGTCCAAATCGAAAAAATTTGCAGACGACGAAATAAAAGTGACTGAAAATTTGAAATTTGTTTTGTGAAGGGTACAAAAAATTGTGGGAAAAGGAGAAAATGCTGGTTACCAGCATTTTCTCCTTTTCCCACAATGATTTCTAAAGGCTTCTTTCCCAGGGTCGTCAAAAGTAAATGGGTTAGGTAAATATAGATCAAGAAAATTGTAGTATGTTAATGATCTACTTTTTCTATTAATATGTTGAGCCTTTTTAGGCGGAGAAAATTTTCTGAAGTTGCAATAGTTTGGCATATACATCTATATGACCCATTGCACTGTGAAAAAGGGGTTTGATGTATCTGCCAAAAGTATTGACTCGAGTCATCCTGCATGGACTGTACAGGCTGACTCTGGTCAATGCATTTTGCTGTTGGTAAGATTTCCGCCTGTCAAGGGACAGTGTACCACTCTATCTTTGACCCAAGACAAAATGGGCTTTGCATTTTATGAATTCATACATGTAATATTGTGATGACTTGCTAAGCATAGTCCATTATGGAGAATGCATATTCTCCCTTTTCCCCCCCTGCCTTTTTTCCAGAGCATGGCTCATACATTTTGGTAGATTGGATTTCAATACGCTTATTCTTGCCCTAAACAGCCTGTTATACAAGTTTAAAAAAAAAAAAGAGAATGGAAGCAAAGGTCAGTTTCTGAAATTAAAAGAGCAATGGTTGTTGATTGTTTAACCCTTTACCAGTGGACCAAGTTTTATACTGTTGCAAGTATTTGTAAGTAACAAAGCTCCAGATAGAGGGAGTGATTTCCATTTCAAAATTGAAAATATTAACTATACTCCATTAAACCCTATGTTGTTGGTACTCATTAGAATCGTCTTGTCAACATTGCAACGAGTGAAGTGAGACGATTCTAATGAGTACCAACAACATAGGGTTTGAAAGAGAAGTAATGGATTTAGAATACCATCACTCCCTCTTATCTGGAGCTCTTTGACAATAAAGAAAATATAGCCAAAATGACAGAACTTGTCTACGTAAAAAAGGGTAGAAAGCATTTTAAACTTTGTGGGAAAAGGAGACAAGACTTGTTTCTAGCATCTTCTTTTTGCCACATTTTTTTCCGAAGCCTTCTAACTAAAACTCGGCATTAATGTGTGGAAAAGAGTTTAAGACATGTAGAAAAATTATTGTGAAAGCATAATTATTGTGACAGAAGCCATTTTGGACCGAAGCAGACAGTTGGTTTCATATTTATCTGCAATTGAATCGATGGACATGGCATTTTAATCTGTGATTTTGCCTGACATCAATTTAAGGACAAAAAGGAGTTAACAAACCATAGTAACATGTCCTCCGTGGAAATGGCAAAGCTTATGGATGAAGAAATCACTGATATGAATAATGACACAAGTGGCAAACCGGGACACAAGAAAGACGAGAAACAGAACACGAATGAAAACAAAACAAAGAATGGAAGTCTTCCCTACAAGAAAAATGCTGTGGTAATTAAAATAGCTTCAGGCAGATTTTCTTAAATTTTTACGACATGAAAAAAATGGACTTGACCAAACAAACAGCATTTTGACTATAAAGAATTAAATATGGCACAGAAGAGGGGATTTGTTATTAAAGGCAGGAAAACAGTTTAGGAAAAGGAGAAAATGCTGGTAACAAGTATTTCCTCTTTTTTTTTCGAAGATGTTTTCAATAGCCATTTAAAATACAGGATGGTTTAGTTAACTCTATACCAAACGACAAAATTTTAGACTGGTCCAATTTGAAAGCATTTGCAGACAACAAGTCTAGAATGTTTTCATCTGGCAAAGACATGGAGTAAAACTACTCATCGAATAGGCAGGAAGACAGTCTCATGAAAGAACAGAAATCTCTAATTTTAATTGCTTTAACATCGTTTGTTTATTTTCTGGATGGTCTTGGATTAGGACATGTTCAAAAGGCAACTGTTGTACATATGAAAATGGTTTTTGTGAATTTGTACGCATAAAGTGGTTACTATTAATTTAAATTTTGTACATTTGAAGCAGATCATACATTTTACTTCTGATGGAAAGAATTTTGAATTACTTGTATTGATGTAATTTTTTAATCTGGCTGCTTCGAATGTTCTGGCCCTTCTTCCATTAATACTGTGCATCGACTTATGAGGTGTTTTGACAGAAAAAAGATAACCTTAACCTTTACATGACCACAAACTTGCAGACTCATTCAAATTGAAAGCCTTTGCAGACAACAAATTTAAGGTGGCCTAAAAGACAAAATTTGTTCTTGAAAGGGCAGAAGACATTGTGGGAAAAAAGGAGAAAATGCTAGTTATCAGCATTTTCTCCCTTGCCCACAATGTTTTCAAAATCTTTCTTTGTCAAGATTATTAAAAGTCTACATTGTGTGGCAAAGGGTTAAAGAGACCTGGGTTTAAAACTAACTGCTTTTCACTTTGAGGGCTTATCAGTATGGTACTTTGTAAACCAAAATATGGTAATGTCATAGAATTACATGCATGTATATTGGAAATATGTTGATTAAAGGAACCTTTGAAAGAAAAAGATGGACTGAGAAATGGAAGCAATGGTGTCTTCCTGGGTTCAATTCCATCAAAAGAGAAGGATCAAAATTCAAAAATGACCGAAAAGGATGAAAAGGAAAAATCTGAAAAGAATGAACAAGTTGCGGGATTTTTCGAGTTGGTAGGTTTTGGTTTTGCGGCGTGAAGACACCCACACTATCCCCCGCTTTGTTGGCTACTTTATGCTAGACTAGTTGGATACTTTGATGCTAAGTAAATGAACCATGCTCTGTGACAAGGGGGTTTAAGGCATCTGCAAAAAGTATTGGCCATATTAATTTTTTGCTATTTGTAAATTTTCTTACATGATCACAGCACCATTCTACCCCCGGATTCGGTAAAATGCATTAGAGATGCAGTAAACCCTATGTTGTAAGAGTATAGATCAAAGGCATCTAGCATGGTCTGCATCACAGTTTTATGTTTTTTGCATGGAATTCTTCCCAATTAACATCACAATACTAAAATTTTATAAATATAAATGAGTGTAAAATTATATCAATATAAATGAGTGACAATCTGAGAAAAGGGTGTTAAAAGCATTTTCTGAAGGCATTGTACCAAGCAAGTGGTCATATGAAATAGATCAACTGGTTGAATCATGGGGTAGTTATCCTTTAGCATGAAGAAAATTCATCCATAACAAAAAGTTTCAACCCAGGTCAGCCTGAGCAGACTGCAAAGTCTGATCTGGGTCAATACTTTTTAGCAAGTGGATTTAACCACCTCTTTACAGAGTATAACTCATATTTAATCTGTATCTTTGTATTGCTAGTGATTTTGAATCTCTTAATATGTCATTTTCCAGATTTATGTGTTGCTTCAAAACTTGTTCAGAAATGCTCGAGATTCTTATTAGACTGAATACATGTATGGTACCTGTCAACGGCTAGTTATTTGTTATTCATAAACAGCTTAACTCATTACCAAATGACAAATTTTTAGACTTGTCCTAATCAAAAGCAATAATTTTGCAGATGACAAAATAAAATCGACTGGAAATTTGAAATTTCATTTGTGAAGGTCAGAAAACATTGTGGGAAAATGAGAAAATGCTGGTTACCAGCATTTTCTCCTTTTCCCTCAATGTTTTCAAAAGGCTTCTATCTCAAGGTCGTAAAAACCAGGGATTGTTTGGTAAAGGGTTAATATTTCATATAAAGGAACACTATCATCTTTTCCAGATTTATGTGATGCTTCAAAACTTGTTTAGAAATGCACGAGATTCCTTTTAGACTGAATACATGTATTGTGCCTGTCTAGGGCTAGTTATTTGTTATTCATAAACAGTTTAACGCTTTACCAAACAGTGAAATTTAGAAGACTATTGCAAATTCAATGCGTTTTGCGGATGACAAATTAAATTATGAATCAGAAAATTGAGTTTAATATTAGAAGGATAGAAAACGTTATGGGACATGCTGGAAATGCTGGTTAACAGCATTCTCTCCATTTAGCACACAGTTTTCGTAAATGTATTAACTGTTAAATGCCTTTCACAACTACAGTTGCTTTTGCAGCCAGTGTAGATCATGATCAGATTGCACAAAATGTGACCTACAGTCTACACTTTCCACTAAAACACTAAGAAAAAAGCAACCATCAAGTTTCAATTACCATACGTGGGTTTTATTTAAACTGAATAGTTTTATGTCCATTGGGTTCAGTGCTCTAGGATTTAAAAGCCCGGTCTGGTGGCTCAGTGGTTGGGATATCTGACTTGTGACCTGGAGGTTGTGAATTTGATACCCAGGAGTAGGGAACTTTCTTTCTGGCAATATTTCACCTCTCATCTCTGATACATGTGAGAAAACTAGTCCCTGGATTTGGGAAAAAAGTTTTATCGGTACTGGTGTTGGAAAGCCTGGAAACACATGGCTACATCACTGACTGCCATGTTGTGACCTAAGCTGTTAAAATGGCGTTAACTCTTTACCACACAATCCTGATTTTTAACGACCCCTGCGGAAGAGGTCTTTTGAAAACATTAAGGGAAAAGGAGAAAATGCTGGTAACCAGCATTTTCTCCTTTTCCCTCAATGTTTTCTTACCTATCAAAGACAAGTACCGTTACCGGAGACACGTATGAATTGTCATCTGCAAATGTTTTCAATTTGGACAAGTTTTCATTTTCATCGTGTGGTAAAGAGTTAAACTCCAATACAAAGCAATACAATCTATGACTTAAAATTGCATTTTACAGTGTTGCTGAATGTGCTGACTTTTGACCTGCTTTTTTGGTACTGATAGCAAATGAAAAAATAGAAGTTTGTGATTGGTCAAAAATGTTAATAATTTTGATTTTTAGGGTATCTGCCTCTCTGCAGGCAAATTAAAGTTGTCTATCTTTTTTTTTTTATAAGATATTGCTTTTTATTCCTCGTTAGATTTATCATTGCTTTGAATTTAGACATTTTTTCCACCCATATGCATTTCTTTGTTCTATTGTACATATATTTTTTTTTTTACTTTTTTAAAAAAGAATTTCAAATTCATATTTTGTCATCCTGAGATTTATCGATATGCTTGCCAATTGAACCTTTGTTTATAACTTTATAACCCATAAAACAAGATTTGTGATTCTTTTGAAACTGACAAAGGTTTGTCATAGGTTCCTGAAAGACCATTAAAGGCCAAGGGTTGGCCAAAAATAATAAATATTTCCAGCCAGGTAGAAAACATTGTAGGCAAAGAAGAAAATTCTGGTTACCAGCATTTTGTTCTTTTCCCACAATGTTTTCAAAGGTCTTTTTTCCCAGGCTTGTCAAAAGTTTGCATTGTGCAATTAAGGATTAAATGCTGTTGGGTTAGGATTACAATTACATGTCATCTGGTGGGGATTATACATGTATAAGGATTTTAAATATCAATACATTTTACCACCTGTGAAAGACTTCACCCTGTTCTTACAGGCAATATTTGAGACTGATCCAAATCGACTGATCCAATGCAGAAGACTATGAAATATGACTCAAATTTTGGAATTTATTTTGAGGAAAAGTGAAAGCATTTTGGGAATCAGAGAAATTGCTGGTTTCCAGCACCAGCATTTTCTCCTTTTCCTACAATGTGATCAAAGATTTTCTTCCCAGGAACAATAAGATTGAGTACGAAAGCCTATAAGGGTCAAAATGAACTATAAGAAAAAAAAAAAAATGTTATAACGCGAAAAAAGTCGCACTTACGCGAAAATTCTCGTTATAACGTGATTATAAAACACGTTACAACATGAAGAAAGTCACACTAACGCGAAAAATCGCGTTATAACGTGAATACAAAACACGTTATAAAGCGGAAAAAAGTCGCTCTAATGCGGAAATTTGCGTTATAACGTTAATATAAAACAAGTTATAATGCGAAAATTCTTGTAATAACACGAAAAATCGCGTAATAACGTAAATTCAAAACGCATTATAACGCAAAAAAAGTTGCACTTACGCGAAAAATGTCGCACTGATGCGAAAATTTTCGTTATAACGTGAATATAAAACACGTTATAATGCTAAAAAAGTCGCACTAACGCAAAAATCCTCGTTATTACGTGAATATAAAACATGTTATAACGTGAAAAAAGTTGCACTAACGCAAATTCATGAAACTATATCAGTGAATTCATCAGTACAATGGTAGGGCTCTGAGGTGCCTTGTCTAAAGCCACTCACATGATAGACTCAGTGCGTCGTGCCTGGGCCTCTAGTTTACCGATGATTTTATCAATCGGTCTTTTCGCAGGTACATTGGAATTAATTGCAAAGTCGCATTGGTCCGTATGAGGCACCATAGATATGAAGAAGTTAACCTTGGTGTGATACTAGACGAACACCATTATTATTGGGCTATTAATATAATATTTTTGAGTACGGCTCGGCAGTTCTGACTCGTGACCTGAAGTTTGTGGGTTCATAGCCGGTTGCAGCGAACTTCCTTTTCGGCGATTTTTTACCTATCATCTCTGATGCACGTAAGGAAGTAATTAGTGGCTTGGGGAAAAAATGTTGTGTCAGTACTGATGTGAGAATACAAACACATGCATCAGTGCATTGGGCTCCATGATGTGACCTAAGCTGTCTAAATGGCGTTAAACCCCAATACTCATGAACAAACAAAATCGAATGAGCCCTGCTCTAGAAAAAGGGGACTTATTACATTCCAGTGATGTATGATACTAAGTTAGTTAGCACATGATTATAGGTCTTACTAGAATTTTTGCGTTACTGCGACTTTTGTTTTGCGTTATTACGTGTTTTAAAACATGTTATTACGAGAATTTTCGCGTCACTATGACTTTTGTTTTGCATTATTACGTGTTTTAAAACACATTATTACGAGAATTTTCGCGTTACTGTGACTTTTTTGGCGTTATTACGTGTTTTAAAACACGTTATTACGAGAATTTTAGCGTTACTGCGACTTTTTTTGGCGTTATTATGTGTTTTAAAACACGTTATTACGAGAACTTTCGTGTTACTGTTACTTTTTTTGCGTTATTACGTGTTTCTAAAACACGTTATCACGAGACTTTGTGCGTTAGTTCGACTTTTTTTGTGTTATAACGTGTTTGAAATTCACGTTATAACGTGTTTAAAAAAAAAAAAATCACTTTCATTCTGACACTTGTAGGCTTTCATAATTGTGAAATGAATGGTTTAGTAATTTTGCATGGAGATCAATTTTGAAAACATTGCTGCAAATAGAGCATTGCTTGTAGGGATCAATTTCTCTTTTTTATGCAATGGTTTCAAAACCATATTGATATGCCAGGCCCTTGTTCATGTGGATTATCCCTCTGTCACAATAATATTTTTAGAGCTTTTTCTCTGTAACTTTGTTTCATGAGAAGAGTAAGGTCAGCCTTACTATTAGTACAGTACTAGTATCATAGTGTAACAGGTATTATTTAGTAAGAAGATTATCAATACTTAAATGAATTTGTTCTGTAAAGTAAATGACCTTTTAACCCTTTACCACACAATCTGGACTTTTAATGACCCTAGGAAAGACGCCTTTTGAAAACATGGTGGGAAAAGGAGAAAATGCTGATTACCAGCATTTTTTTCCTTTTCGCACGATGTTTTCTAACCTTTCTAACACAAATTTTGAATTTTCAGTCACATTTATTTTTTTGTCAGCAAAATATAATGCTTTCAATTTGGACCAGTCTATAATTTTGTCGTTTGGTAAAGAGTTAAAAACATAGTTACACATTTAAACATTTTTAGATATTAAATGATTTCTCTGCTACTGGCAATGTACGTACTGCCATTTTACCAAAGAATCTGATGCTTTTACAACCATTTATATGAAAGTTTTTGAAAACATTTTGGGAATAGGAAAAAAAGTTATTAACTAGAATTGCCTCACAATTATTCCAATGATTTCTGTCATATTTCACAGGAACGTCTTAGGGCAAGACACTTCAGAGCCTGGCCTAGTGATGCTGAAACACAGGAAAACATGAATATTTGAGCTGTCACAGTGATATGACTGAAATAATGTTGAAAGTGGCTTAAAACACCATTCAGACATACAAAAATCTGTTGTATATTATCCTTTATCCTCCTAAACAACTAAAATTAACCTTTTCCCAAACAAGCCCTGGTTTTTACATTTCTGCAGTAAAAGTCTTTTGAAAACACTGTGGGAAAAGGAGAAATTGCTCGTAACGAGCAATTTCTCCTTTTCCCACAGTGTTTTCTACCTTTTTTGAAAATTTTCTGCCATTTTCTCCAAATCCAAAATTGTCGTCTGCAAACTCTTTGGTTTTGGAAGAGTCCAAAATTTGTCATTTGGGAAAGGGTTAAATGTTCAATTCGATAGTTAAAACCCAAATATTGCTATTTCAAAGCTATGCTTTTGGGGAATAATGTCTTCCTAATTGATAGTGTAGAGCAAAGATTAGACTGCACATTCTCTGCAGTCTGATCTTGATCAACACTGTCCACAGAAGGTCAGCGAGTCAGGCTTGAGCAGCCTAAAAGTGAATTTTGTCAGCTTGCAATCTCTTTTAATAGGAACAAGTCTGAAATATTGTTATTAGGTAAGAGCTAGGTCAGAGAGTATAGACCACAAGTGCAGCCAAACATTGATTAACTCTTCCCACACAATCCTGACTTTTAACGACCCTGAGAAAGAAGCCTTTTGAAAACATTGTGGGAAAGGAGAAAAAGTAGGGATTGTGTGGTAAAGGGTTAAAATTGGAGACTACTTGGAAGAGGTAGTGAGATATGATGTGATGACCTTGCATTTCTAGATTGTGTCCTATCTATTCACCCTGCTCTGATTGATTATCTAGAAAACAGTACAACTGCAAAAGGGCTTATAAATCTAATCTGAATTTATTGAAAATCAATATGTATAGGTACATTTGATGGAAATTTTCCAGTGTCAAATACTAGTAGCTTAAATTTATATTTTATTAAACCAGATTTTTTTTTTTTTATAGTTTTTTTGTATGTTTTTTTGTCAGTTTTACAATTTATTCCATTATTTTATAATAATGAAATCATAGGATAAAGAAATATAATCATTTTTTATTGTTAGTTATAACTTGTTTCAAAAATGGAAATGGGTAGACTAATCAAGGCTTTTAACTCTTTACCACACAATTCTGACTTTCAAAGACCCTGACAAAAAAGCCAATAGAAAACATTGTGGAAAAAGGAGAAAAAGCTGCGACCCTGTGTAGTGACCTTCTGTTTCGTCAGTTTAATTTGTATTGCAGCAAAATGCAATTAACTTTTAGTGAACATATCATTACCAAGGACAAAATATTAAAACGCCATACAAGCAATCAATCAATACAATCTCGAATAAGGTGGCTGTCTGTTACATGAACCAGGCAGAATGATATGAAATGGAAAAAATATACAGTCAGTTGATTGATTGCATTTTCTGTTGAATTATTCACAATTAGCTATGCCTCCATAAATTGAATTAGCCGATGCAGTGCTTAGCAGTGTGTGACAAGATCAAACTGCATTGAAATTTTTTGTGTCTGCTAATATAAATGGTCTAGATATTTTGTAACTGCTAATCTGTTATTAGCCAAGATATTTTGTGTCTGGCATAGGCCTGGATATTTTGTGTCTGGTAATCTAATTGGCCAGGATATTTTGTGTCTGTTAAAGGTGGCCCTTCAGATCTTGGGACGAAAATTTAAAAAAAAATGCAAAGAAATTATCTTTATACTCCCCAAGCCTTTTAATTTGCCTTCATAAAACCCCAGTAGTCGAAAACCATCCGACAGCACGAGAAATTACAGATTAACTACGGCCCAGGTTGACACCAACGGGAGACACGTTCTATTTTTAGATGATCAATTCGCTCATTCATATACAGGAATACATAGACAAAGTTTCAAATATAGGGTCCGAAGAAGACATTATGGAAAATAATTATTACATGTTTGTTATGTAATGGAATTTAAGCGTTATGAGTCACGTGCCAGTGACTTGACCTTCCCAAAATGCTTTATTGATTTTTGGCGGGAAATCTAAAAATACCTTAAGAGGCTACGTAGCCTTTTAAGGGAACACCATCAAAAAAATTTTTTTTTGTAATTTTATGAGTCTTACTTATTGATGATTTGTATTATTTTTTCATATAAATTTTAGTGATATATATGTTTTTTAATTTGGTGAGATGAAAAAATTCTAAATACCCACCTTTAATCTAATTGGCCAAGACTTTTTCAGTCATCCAATGAGATGGCTAGTATTTAAAACAATTTGGTGGTAAGAGAAAGAAATAACCCTGTCACAATGACTATCATCAACTCACTAGGAGGAAATTAGTGGAGGTGGGGATTCCCTCGTTTTATTTTTTCACCCTCTGTCGGTTATTAGCTAAGCTACAAGTCAAAACATTTATTTGCCTACCAGGCCTGGTGTGACACAAGGACGGACAGAAAATATTGCATTGACCTGGCATTTGGGTCAATATTTTAACCTAATATAGCCCTGAGTGTTTATTCTACTTTAAATCCTCATACCTTATCCTTTACCTACACTTATTTCTACTTGGTCTATTTTCACCAACCATTCTGAAGAACATTTGTAGTCTTATTATCTATGATTTTCTAAAATTGAAAGTAACACAACATATGATTGGCTAAACCTAATAAGTTGTGTTACTTTCAAATTTAGAAAAATCTGGAGATCAAGACAAAGATCCTTCCATAGCATTGTTGGTGAATATTGGCCCAGATAGCAAATAACTTTTCTTAACATTTTGGAAATAATAATGAATAGAATCAGAACAAGCCTTATCTATGTGCATGTCTATACAATATTTTTCATAAATTTTCTATCTCTGTTGTATTAAGATAATGTGTTATTGCGGCAGGGTCTTAAGTTTGGTATGAAATATTACTGGTAATACAAAGTGTTTGTTCAGTACAGGATTTGGGGCAATAAAGCGATGATCCAAGGTCAATGAAATACATGACCTCTGTTAAAATCTTAACCCATTAACAAACAATCTGGTATATTAACCCTTTCCTGAATGACAAAATTTTAGAACAGTCCAAATTGAAAGCACTTGCAGAATGATGACCAAATAAACATAACTCGAAAATTGAATCTTGTTTCCACCGGGGTAGAAAACATAGTGGGAAAAGGAGAAAATGCTGGTAACCAGCATTTTCTCCTTTTCCCACAATGTTTTCAAACGGCTTCTATCTCAGGGTTGTAAAAACCAGGGATTGTTTGGTAAAGGGTTAATCCATTACCACACAATCCCTACTTTTGACGCCCTCGAGAAAGAAGCCTGCAGAAAACATTGTGGGAAAAGGAGAAAATGCTGGTAACCAGCATTTTCTCCTTTTCCCACAAAGTTTTCTACTCTTCACAAAACAAATTTTAAAATTTAAGTCACTTTTATTTTGTCGTCTGCAAATGCTTTCAATTTGCACAAACCTAAAATTTTGTGGTTTGGTAAAGGGTTAACAGCCTTGGGGAAGAGCCCGGCCGGATAACTCAGTGGTTGGCGTATCAGACTTGTGATCTGGTGGTTGTGAGTTTGATACTTAAGAATCCACTGAAGAGTCCCAGTGCTAGTATAACCTTTTACGAGTTTTTTTTTGTGATAATGCTAACATACTGTTTATACTGAATGGACTGAACAAAAAGATTTTAAAGGTATTGTCATGATTGAAGATCGTAAATTGCTATGTAAAATATACCCAATTACATTACCTGACATTTCACCTCTAATGCATGTGAGAAAAATAATCAGTTGCTTTTGAAACGTCATGTCCATACTAGTGTGAAGGAGCCATGGGTGCATCATTGACCGCCATGATATGACCAAAGCTCTTAAAATTGGGTCAAACCTTTACTAAACAATCCCTGCTTTTCAACAACCCTGAAGAAAAGGCCTTCTGAAAACATGGATACCAGCATTTTCTCCTTCTCCCACAATAGTTTTTATTCTTCCAACATCAAATTTCAACTTCTGAGTCAAGTTTATTTTATTGTTTGCATATGCTTTCAGTTTGGACAAGTCTAAATTTTGTTGTTTGGTACTGGCTTAAACTCAAATACAATCCAAAAAAACTTTACCAGATAATCCCAAGGTAAATGTCCCTGAGAAAGAGGGCTGGTAACCAGCATTTTTTCCGTGTTCCAAAATATTCTTTATCCATCCAAGACAAACTAATCATTTTAGCCTTGTTGAATATGTCTCCTGCAAATGCTTTCAGTTTTGACAGTTTTAAAATTGTGTAGGTTTGGTAAAGAGTTAATTAATTTCTTTATAAATTTCAGTTCAAGTATTCGAAGAAGAAGGATGTGCTGTGCATGATCATCGGAACGCTGTCTGCTATGATACATGGGTCCGCATTTCCCCTCATGATCATCGTGTTTGGTGAGATGATAGATATTTTCGTCATTAGCGGAGAATATGCACTCGTGGTCGATTACCTGCAGTCACTTGGAATATTGGCAAGTCTTGGATTTACAGAGGATCAAGTAACTAAAGATCCAGAACTGTTGAAGTAAGTCAATGTGGATTGGATGTGTTTACTTTTCTTTTATGCTTTTTAGTGGTTTATAGAAATCTAATCATGATTTATATCCTTATACATGTACATGTAATTCACTGGTGGATAGTATATATTTGTTGTAGTCCAAACTGGAATCTAGGCAGATCTGGAATATGCTTAAACTAAACAGGAAATCAGTCTAGACCAAATAAGGGTTTTAGTTTGGCAAGGCAGCTCCACAATCTGCCTCAACCAAACTGGAATATTTTTTCATTTAATAGAGTAGTGCAACTACATATAAAATATTTTATTTAACTTGACCCCCCAAAAATAAAAAGTTTTAATCAGAAATTCTGAGTAACATAATTTTTTGTTTGAAATGTTTTGCATTTTAGAAAAAAAAATGTAGAAAATGGAGCAATTGTGGAAAATAACAAATGAATTACTTTCCTATGAAATACCTCTTAGTTGTAAACATATGTGTAATTAAATGATTAAGAAAAAATTTGGAAAACAATCTATTTTGGTCTACATAAAATCACAATTCTAATTTGGTCGAGGTAGACACTCGTTATTTGACTGTATACATGTAGTAGAATATGTGTATCCTATACAGATAATTTGCGAATTTTTCAAATTCTCCAAATGGCAAAATTTCCATAATGCAAAAATTTCCACTATATTTAACATGTGTACTAAACTACCCTAATATTTCAGGCCCCACTATGCGACCATTTTGACCCAGTCAAACAACACAGTGAACACTGGAACTATAGACAAAGCCATTGACAATGATCTACTGGAGGTGATGAGAAGATACGCTATTTATTATATTGGTACGAAATATTGTCACTCAGTTTTAACCATTAAGTCTGTACCATACAACAAAATTGTGGACATAATTTATACATGGTGCTGTTATTCAACCATTCAAAATTTTTTGCAGTCTGATATTTGATCTGTACTGTTTGCATTTTGGATAGAAGCAGCAGATTTTTTTTCGCAGGAGATATGTTATCTCTTGATCAAATGACAAAATTTTAGACTGCTCCAAATTGAAAGCATTTGCAGACGACAAAATAAACATGGCTTAAAATTTGTTTTGAGAAGGGTAGAAAACATTGTGGGAAAAAGAGAAGATGCTGTTTACCAGCATTTTCTCCTTTCCCACAATGTTTTCAAAAGGCTTCTTTCCCAGGGGTGTTATAAGTCCAGATTGTGTGGTAAAGAGTTAAATGATGCTTATATCAAAGAAAATGTAATAAGGTGAAAAACATGAGATAAGAAGGCTTGCTGAAAATTAAACTGGACATTATCAGGAACCCCCCACCCCATACCAAGGCCCACATATTGTAATGTCTATGTTTCATGTTTTTTGTTCCATAATATTTTAGTGTATATGCAAACACACTTCAGATCTGAAGATGCAAGTGCACCACTGTTTTCAAAAGTCTGCATGCTCAAAGTTATGCTTAGTTTTTGACTCTGGACACCAGCCTAAAAGTCAGTAGTTTACCTTAGACACCATATAAGAGTGTATTTTTTGCAGTTTGATCTTGACCAAACATCTTAACTTTTTACCACACGATCCCGGCTTTTAATGACTAGGAGAAAGAAGCCTTTTGAAAGAAGACCTAAAACTAATTTGTACAAACTTATGAATTTGTCTGCGGACTCTCAGTTTTGAAGTCTGAAATTTGTTGTTTGGGAAAGGGTTAACTCTTGACCACTTTAATCCTTGCTTTTCACAACCCAGAGAAAGAAGCCTTTTGAAAATATTGTGGGAAAAGGAGAAAATGCTTGTTACTACAATGTTTTCTACCCTTCCAAAAACAAATTTCAATTTTTGAGACCCATTTATTTTGTTGTCTGCAAGTGCTTTCAATCTGGACAAGCCTAGAATTTTGTCCTATGGTAAAGAGTTAAACTGTTGTCATAAAAAGCTTGTGTTTTCCAGCTATCGGTGGTGGAGTCATAGTGTTAGGTTATCTACAAGTTACAATGTGGATGATTGCATCGGAGCGACAAACCCATCGTATACGTAAACTGTTTTACAAGAACATTCTACGTCAGAACATTGGCTGGTTCGATACTCAGGAATCGGGAGAATTGAACACAAGAATCTCAGGGTAACTA
The DNA here is from genome assembly GCA_943736015.1 of Tridacna crocea. Classification (NCBI taxonomy): domain Eukaryota; kingdom Metazoa; phylum Mollusca; class Bivalvia; order Cardiida; family Cardiidae; genus Tridacna; species Tridacna crocea. The sequence continues at coordinate 31,992,707 of OX031069.1, forward strand.
TGGATTTTAACTGTTTACTTGAGCCCTATTTCTTGAAAAAATTTATCATTATGTCTCTTATTTCTCTCATGTCTACTGACGAACCCCATTTCCGATTTAAGTTGAGTTGTTATCTGGTGTCATTTTGATAATATTAACAGACTTAAGAATCATTCTCAAATCTTAAGGTGACACAACATTTCACATTCAACTCTACAAGATATTGGATTTAAAACCGTTAAAATGATTTAAGTCCATTATTTTGCTGAGCTGTGTCTGAAACATGTCAACTTGTGATTTGAGAATGTGTCTTAAATCTTTAGATGACAAACTTTTAGCCCTGTCCAAATTGAAAGCATTTGCAGACAACAATTTCAATGTGGCTCAAATGATGCAATTTTTGGAAGGCGAGATTTTCATTCTCGCCTTCATATGTCAACGCTCGGCAGCTTGCTGAAAATGCCTCTGAACAGCATTATCAAAACGCCTTTCAAATAGTTCGATACTTCTCGAGTACATTAGAACAAAACAGTGCCGAGACCATTGTAAATTTAATCAGAACAGCAAGAAGAAACTTCAAGTTCCTAGAAGGAATGAAATTGAATTCGTAAAAAGCATCGTTTTTGGCAAATGCAAAATACTTTGGATCAGTTCATTGATATAATCACGTTGCTACAGCAACGAATAAACTATAGCTATTATAAGCCAGTCGAAAGCTACTAACATGACGTCGTTCGGACCTAGTTCCACTTCACAACGCATAAACAACTAACCAGTGGGATCGTACATGTAAATTTACTATCCCAGAACTAACCAATCGGATAGCTTCTTTGAATGACGTACCGCTGATAGACCCCTTTCCTCTGTTGGCAACCTTATTCTGTCTTTGTGAGGAGTAAAATTTCAATGAAATAAATTCCTTTGAATCATCAAGTGTTTAAACAAAATTTTCTCTTTCAAAGAAATATTTTTCTTTTATCAAAGTTGTGGGTGGCTTTATGATTAATGACTAGGTTATTGTTACGCATCGGCGTGGCCGAGTTTTGATTCCGGAGACCCGTGAAAAGAAAAAGGTAAATCAGTTGAAATCACAATAGATGTGTCATTTCGAAGTAGTTCTGGTCAGTATAATGTACCGATGTATAGCCTTGGTTCCAGGCTGATCACTTCTTTCCTTATATACGAGTATGATCGGATTGTACTACGTCAAAAATGACAATAACATGATCTGTAACCGTTTTAACATGCAAAGAATTTTAACTTCTCCTTTTGGTCTGTACGTTGCTTAACGTTCAGCAATTATTCATAAATATTTAACCCTTTACCACTCACTTGAAACGACTCTGAAAATCAAGCTTTTAAAAACATCGAGAGGAGAGGGGAAATTACAATCGAAAACCGGCATTTTTTTCATTTTATCACAATGTTTCTACCCTATCAAGAACAAATTTCGTCGCTAATTTGGGCCACCCTGAATTTGTCATCTGTATGAATCAGTGCTTTCAATGTCAACTTAGTCTGAAATTTCTTTGTCAGGTAAAGAATAAACGCTTATCGCAATGAATTGTTCTCATTATCACTTACCTCCATCATTATTAGAACTGAAATCTTTACCTTATATATTCCCATTTATTTTCCTCTAAAGAATTTCTTTCAACAATACACTTTTTTCCAAAACTGAATAACACTATGATGAAATTAACTTGACAGGGAGAATCCCCACTGTCCTAGAGTGCATCGGAAGTGTTCGTGATTTTCTAAGAACACGGACCAAGGGCCTGTGTCTGTGTAACTGTACACGATATATTTTTGTCGAACAAAAGAATAGGGTGTGTCTCAATATTGACGAATTGGCAATCATTTTGCTTTCATGTTTGCCGACAAGCTGAACGTACATTCCGGTTACGCGGGATTAATGAAAGACAAGCGTTAATGTCAATGAACCCTTAGATCGTTTATTACGCCTGTCTCTTTTGAAGACAAGGCAGACAATTCTATAGTCTGCACAGAATATGCAATCTTATGTCGGATTAGCTATATTGTAATAACCCGACCAAAACAGCCCAGGGTGAGGTTGCAATAGTTAAGCATTTTGCCCGAGATGTAAAATGCCATTTTCATCAATCTAGCACTCTAGTATAAGGGTTAACAGAGTCATAGATTACAAGAATCGTATAAACGAAGAACACCTTCCGACGTTGTTTATAGGACCTAAGAAGTCAACCGTCAAATGATGTTGAATGGTTATCCTTGATAGGATGGTAAACATTGCGCAAAACGGAGAAAATGTTCGTTGCCAGTATTTTCTCATGTTCCTGCATGCTTTCAAAATACCCTTCCCTTTCTAAAAACTAAAAAGCCCCCATTCTTTAAGGTCATTAAAACCCAGCACATGTATTATAATCTAAATGTTAAATCTCCGTTTTGAACATTGAAAGTCGTTTGTTTTGAAAGTCTTTTTCAGTCTTGATAAAGTACATTTCAAATAAAATGGTAAACAAATAAAAAAAAAAGCCTTTTAACTGAACGACACTGAAAATTTGACAACCACAAGGGAAAAAAAAAGTTTCAAAATACTCTTGGAAAAGGAAAAAAACGCTAGTCACGAGTATTTTCTCTTTTTACCACTATGTTTTGTACTTTTTCCCAGCCGAAGGGCACATCTTTTCAGCTGCTCTTAACTTATTATCTGCTAATTGCTTTAATGTAGACGGCCCAAACTTTTTGTTATTTTCTGAAGGGTTTTGTAAAGGGTTACTAAGATGGAAAACATTGTAGGAAAGTCAAACAAAAGGTTGATTATCATTATTTGCTACTTTTCCTACAATGCTTTGAAAAGCTTCTTCTTCAACATTCTTGAAAGTCAGTATTGTGATCTGAAAGGCTGAATCTCAGTTTCTATACTCTAAAATGTACCTTTCTAAAAACTCTTTGCTCTCTCAATAAAATTATCCATGGAGTAAAATGGTACAGACTTTCAAGAAATTAATCATCTCATTACAGAGTTACAGTTTTAGATCTTTCAAAATTGATTGCATTTTCAAGCAAAAACTATTCTTTAATCCTTTACCATATCCTATCACGTACAGTTTTAACAACCCTGAGAAAGAGGCCATTTAAAATATTAATTTTGAAAAGGAGAAACTTTCTTGACTCTTTACACGAAGAAAAAAAATTCGGACTTTCCAAAATTGAATGCATTTTCAGGTAGCAACTTTTTGATCTGGCACCATTGATGGAACCTGTATGAAATAGGATGGAAGATATTTTAGGAAAAGGAAAAATGTCAATTAGCACCGTATTCTCCTTTTCAGACCAAAAGTTCTCAAGCCTTCTTCCTAGACCTTTTAAACTCATTATTGGGCTAATAGACGGTTAGATCTAAGTTTCTATACAACGTAAAAACATATACGGGTAACAGCAAATTAAAACTCTTTGCTATCACATAAAACTTTTCCTTCAAATGAAATGGAAAGGAGTTTCAGAAAAGTCCATATGTTTTAATTTTTTTCAATATATTTTCACAAGCCTTCTTCAAGTTTGCTAAAACTCAGGATGGTAAACTGGTCTTCATTGCACAGGAACATTGCACAACTCAATAGACTTTGCTGTATCAGGAGAGGCGATTTAAGTACAGGAAAATGTATTGCAATATGTTATGCCTATATTCTAAACTCGCCTTCCAACAGTACTTTCAGTACTTTGATTTATTGATAGGGTAGAAAACATTGTGCAAAAAGGAGAAAATGCTGGTGACACTTCTCCCACAGTGTTTTCAATCGCCTTCCTCCTCAAGATCTTTACGAAATGTCAAAATTTTAGACTGGTCCCAATTGAAAGCATTTACAGATGAGAAAATAAAGATGTTAAATTTGTTTTGGGAAGGGAAGAAAACATTATGGGGAAAGGAGAAAATGCTGGTTACCAGCATTTTCTCCTTTCCCACAATGTTTTCATAAGGCTTCTTTCTCAGGGTCATTAAAAGTCGGAATCATGTGGTAAGGAGTTAAAACAATTGGTCTAAGTGTTAAAATATAAATGTATGCTCAAAAGATTTTTGTTTGACCTGTCCAAAGGCTCCGAATCTAATGATTTTCAATAAATCTTTTTAAGTTTATGTACATAAATGGTAAAGATAAATACTGCTTGTGTTTGTTGACATGAACATTCATCAAAGGTCGAACACTGTATGTAATTATCATCGAAATCTCGGTGGGAAATCACCCAGTCGGTTCCGTATGACAGCCTGATCAATAAAAATGTACTGTTTGTAATGTCTTACTTTTCTGTCATACTTTGTTTGACCACTTATGGTCCAACTAAAATATGTTGACTTTGCATGTTCTAACAGTACCTGATTAGAATTAAATTAGACAGAGGAGGGAATGGAGGATGAGTTAGAGAGAGAGATTTTGTCCGTCTTTAACTTTTCATCGTGTTTTGTATATTTGCTCATGTCATAAAGCCTTTACCACACAATCCCAAGTTTTAATGACCCTTAAGAAGACGGCTTTTGAAACCAAAGTTGGGAAAGGAGAAATTGCAAGTATTTAGGAGGCCCTTAAAAAACTTTTAGGGAAAATGATTAAATGCTTGTTACAAGCATTTTGAAGTTGCATTTTCTTCTGTTCCCAAAATGTTTTCTACCCTTTCAACAACAAATTAGAACTTTGGAGCCACATTTGATTTGTGGTCTGCAATTGCTTTTCATTTTGGACAAGTCTGAAATTCTGTCATTTGAAAAAAAAAAGATTTAATATAGTTGACCAGTAATTCATGTTTGACTACATATTTTTAACAGGGACATTTCTACGATCCATGACGGTATAGGTGATAAATGTGGCAGTTTTTGTCAGTGGATCAGTGGTGCTATTATTGGTGTCGTCATCGGTTTTGTATATGGCTGGGAGCTCACGCTGGTCACCATCGCTGTCAGTCCGTTCCTGGTCGGTGCTGCTGCTGTGACAACGAAGGTTAACATTGCTTTCATAACTTATTCTTTGTAATTAATACCGTATTATGAGAGCTGCATTCTGGTAAAAGAGGGTTTAACTATTTACTGGTAGACAAATTTCCTGTCTGAGTGCCCCAATTCAATGAAAACTGACTACATGCTAAAACATGCAGCTTAGCGCATAGTCTTGATGTTCTTGATCGACTCGGCAATTTCGAGTGTTGTGTTGATAGTTTAGTAATGTATAAGGGGAAAAAAAGGGCTCCTGAAAGGGAAATTGCTTTTATGTTGGTTTTCCCAGTGTACATGATATATATGTTCGAGACATAATTATCATCCAATGAGATCAGGAGAAATTTCTTTGCAGTATAATAAAGTTGACTGCTCCATGTTTTTCATGCTGTCAGCCTAGCATGGTAGCTTGCAGGACTTGTGAAAAGGGGTTCTGGGTTGTATTTCTTGCACAGCCAATTTCTTTAGAAGGATTGATGAAAGTAGCTGTGACAGGAATCATTTCTATTCCACTGCTGACCATTGTTTCAGTGATAGTCATGCAAGAAAAGAGCCGGTGGCTTGGAAAGAAAATTGTGTGAAGTGCTGCTAAAAAACATAAACTCCAGAAAAACATGGATAGATGCACTGGCTTGCTCCAAAATAACTGAAATGATTTTGAAAATGGCTTTTAACACCATACAGTCAATCAATCAATTCAAAACTGTCAAGAAAGGATCTTACATTCCATTAAGTGTGTCATGTTATAGTTGTAGGTCCAAATACAACTCTGCGTGTTGTACATATTTTTTCAGTTGCACTGTCTAATAAACGAGACAAGAAAAGTTTAGTAGTGTCCAGCTGAAAGTATTTGTAGATAATGGGTTATTTGTATTTCAAATAATAGAATTCATCTTCCAAAAGTGTTGAAAACATTATGGGAAAAGGAGGAAATGATGGTTATCAGCATTTTCACCTGTACCCACAATATTTTCAAAAGCCACTTTTTATCACAGCTGTCAAAAATCAGGATTGTGTTTTAAAGGGTTAGTTTAACATACCACATATAATGTTTTTTGTTGTCCAGTTGGTTGCCATGGCATCTGGGGCAGAGCTGAAAGCCTATGCGACAGCAGGAGCAATTGCAGAAGAGGTCCTTGGAGCCATTCGTACAGTTGTGGCTTTTGGTGGCCAGGAAAAGGAGTCAGAAAGGTGATTAACCCTTTACCAAACATGACTCTTAGAAAGAACCCTTCTGAAAACATTGTGGGATAAAGGAGAAAATGCTGGTAACCAGCATTTTCTCCTTTTCCCTCAATGTTTTTCAGCATTCCTAGAACAAATTTCAATTTTTTAGCCATACTTATTAAATGCTTTCAATTTGGACCATTCTAAAATTTGTTATTTGTTTGGTATAGATTTAATTTTATGCTGTAACTGAATTATTAAAATTTTGATTTTTTTTGCTTGGCATATACATAAAGCATGCTCTTGCAAAATGGGGTTGAGTGCATCTCTGTCATTACATAATTGAGGATCAATAAAAATCAGTAATTATTAACCCATTACCAAACGACAGTATTTTAGACTGGTCCAAATTGAAAGCATTTGCAGACAACAAAATAAAAGTGACTGAAAATTTGAAATTTGTTTTGTGAAGGGTAGAAAACATTGGGAAAAGGAGAAAATGCTGGTTACCAGCATTTTCTCCTTTTCCCAGGATGTTTTCTAAAGGCTTCTCTGTCGGGGGTGTCAAAAGTAGGGATTGTGTGGTAATGGGTTAACCAACTCAATCATATGGTAGATTGATCTTTAGATAAAAAGGAAAGTTTCTACACAGGTAAAAGTTTTAACCAATATTCATTCATTCATTCATTCATTCATTTGTTTGTTTGTTCATTCATTCATTCATTCATTCATTCATTCATTCATTCATTCATTCATTCATTCATTCGTTTGTTCGTTCGTTCATTCATTCATTCATTCATTCATTCATTTGCTTTAATTGCTCACTTACTTACACAGTCACACACTCACCCACCCACCCTTTCACTCACTCACCTACTCAGCCATCCATTCTTCCACTTAGTAATTAATTCATCTGTTCATTTGTATGTTCTATTGTTCATTGTTTATTACATTCAATGATCTATTACAGATATGACAAACAGCTGACCCATGCCAGAGATATGGGTATACGTAAGGGCATGATCAATGGTGTTGCCCTGGGCTCTGTCTGGCTCATCATCATGGTGACTTATGGGTTTGGGTTCTGGTACGGGGCCAAGAAGATTAGAGAGGACCCTGATGATTATACCATTGGCAATGTCTGCCTGGTAAGTTTTTTGTGTTGTTGTTGCTGCTATTGCTGTTTGTCCCCTGCTTTATCCTCTTTCCTCCTTCTCCTAAATAATCTGTATGCTCTTTCCTCCTCCTCCCTTCTTCCTTCACCCCCTTTTCTCATAACTTTCAAGTTTTGGATTTTAAAGTGTAGAAAACATTGTGGGAAAGTATAAGGAAGCCATTGTGGTCAAATAATTCATTTCCCTCAATAGTTATAGAAATAGACTGCTACAGAGATGTCTGTATTTTGGAATTTCCTCATCCTATACCGGATAACAAACTGTTGACTTGTCCAAAGAGAAAACATGTTTAGATGGCAAATAAAATGTGGCACCATTGATGGAATTAGCCCCGACCTTTTATGGTAGGATCACAGGTTTACACAACCCTGAGAAAGAAGCCTTTTGAAAGCATTGTGGGAAAAGGAGAAAAAGCTGGTACCAGCATTTTCTCCTTTTCCAACTATGTTTTCTATCCTTCTCAAATCAAATTTCAATTTTTGATTCACATTTATGTTGTTGCCTGCAAATGCTTTCATGTTGAACTAGTCTATAATTTTGTCATTTGTAAAGTGTTGACCCTTTACTCCATAGATACTCATTTCTACGCATTGCTTGTAGGAGCCTTTGGAAAACATTGTGGCAAAAGGTGAAATTGCTCGTGACGAGCAAATTTCACCTTTTGCCACAAAGTTTTCTATGCTAACAAAAGGTGTCATACATACAAAAGAAACAGCTTCATCATAGCTGTTATCTAGGGTCAATTAGAGATACCATAGACATGTCTTATGGGGTAAAGGGTTAAATGGTGAAAAAATATGAAGGGAAAAGAAAAAAACTCCTAGTAACCACCTTTTACCTCTTTTTCCTGCAATGTTGTTTTTTTCAAAAACCTTTTAGCAAAGCATCATTAATATACAAGATTGTTTGGTAAAGTAAAAATCACAATTACAAACCTGAAAATCATTACATAATTTTAACTGTAAGATTTTAAACTCTATTTTTAGGTATTTTTTGCTGTAGTGATCGCAGCTTTCTCCCTGGGTAATGCCTCACCTGCCATACAGAGTATAGGGAAAGCTAGAGGAGCAGCCTATAAGGTGTATCAGCTTATAGAACAGGTGATTAACTTTGAACTCTGATCTGTGAAATGGGAGGTTTAATCTAGAAAAAGTATCGACCCATGTCAGCCTGGGCAGTCTGCACAGACTGACATAGGTGAGAACTTTTGCTACTGGTCAGTTTTTCTGAATTCCAAAGGATTATTCACCAAGCCACCGTTTCCAAGTCTGTACCATACAGGACTTAACCCTTTACCACACAATCCCTACTTTTGATGCCCTTGAGAACGAAGCCTTTTGAAAACACCATGGGAAAAGGAGAAAATGCTGGTAACCAGCATTTTCTCCTTTTCCCACAGTGTTTTCTACCCTTCCCAGAACAAATTCAATTTTTCAGTCACCTTTATTTTGTTGTCTGCAAATGCTTTCAATTTGAACCAGTCTAAAATTTTGTTGTGTGGTAAAGAGTTAAGAATAGGAGGTAGGTGGTTTGATTCCCGGCTCAGCCAACTGTACTGGTATTATAAAGAAACTCTAGGAAAGCATGGATAGGTACACTGGGCGCTGCAATATAACTGAAACGAAGTTGGTAACAGCATTAAACTCCATACAATCAATCAAAGGACTAGTCTATTTCTTGATTGATTGTTATGTCTTTTGAAAACATTGTGGGAATAGGAGAAAATGCTGTTAATCAGCATTTTCTCCTTTCACCTCAATGTATTCCACCCTATCAAAGAAAAATTGCGTTATTTGAGCTACAATGAAATTGTTGTTTGCGAATGCTTTCAATTCGGACAGGCTAAAATTTTTTCGTCCAGTAAAGAGTTAACCCATTACCACACAATCTCTACTTTTGACGACCCTGAGAAAGAAGCCTATAGAAAACATTGTGGGAAAAGGAACCAGCATCTTCTCCTTTTCCCACAATCTTTTCTACCCTTCACAAAACAAATTTCAAATTTTCAGTCACTTTTATTTTGTTGTCTGCAAATGCTTTTGATTTGGACATGCCTAGAATATTGTCGTTTGGTAATGAGTTAATAAGAGATGGAGGCTGATAAGGGACATTACTATGGATGCTGAAATTTTATACGTATTGTGAAAGAAGATTGACTTGATTCGCTGACTTTGAACTATAAAACTGTTTCAAAAGTTTACAAAATGTTGTCTATTCCTTGACAGGTTCCCCCTATAGATAGTTTTTCTGATGAGGGAATGCAGCCAGAGAGGTTCAATGGGTCTGTGGAATTACAAAATGTATGTTTTACCTACCCCTCCCGACCAGATGTGAAGGTAAGTTCAGGTTGTAAGACTTCGGCCAATTTATGATGACTTTATCCAGATAGACCTCTGTCTCTTTAACCCTTTACCACACAGTGACGACTTTTAACGACCCTAAGAAAAATGCCTTTTGAAAACATTGTGGGAAAAGGAGAAAATGCTGGTAACCAGCATTTTCTCCTTTTCCCACAATGTTTTCTACCCTTCCCAAAGCAAATTTCAACATTTCAGTCACATTTATTTTGTCATCTGCAGATGTTTTCAATTTGGACCAGTCTATTATTTTGTTGTTTGGTAATGAGTTAATATGAGACTCAGCGGCTGTAGACCTTCAGTCTTTACTAAATGACTTGTAGAAAATTTGATTGAGTCGCACTCGTTCAGCCTTTTATGAAAGAGTCCCGAGTTTCTGTAACCCTTTCTCAAACAATCCATTTTTTTCACGACCCTGAGAAAAAAACCTTCTGAAAACCTTGTGGGAAAAGGAGAAAATGCTGGTAACCAGCATTTTCTCCTTTTTCCCACAATATTTTCTTCCCTTCCAAAAACAATTTTGACTTTTGAGTGGCATTAATTTTGTCGTCTGCAAATGCTTTCGATTTGGACAAGCTTAACATATTGTCGTTTGGTAATGAGTTAAAACACTGTAGGAGATCATACCAAGCAGTTCATCACAGAATGATGAATCCATAAAATCCATTTTGTGTAACAACAAACAGAATCATGAGGTAGACTGGTCCTTTGATATGCAGAAAATGTAACAAAAGCAAAAAGTTTCAACACAGGTCAGCCTACACAGACAGTGCAGATTGCCCTGGGTTGAAACTTTTTGCAGATGCATTAAGCCCCAATTTGTACAGAGCATGGTTCCATCCTTTCAAAATAAGCAAGTTTAGAATTTTGTTGTCTGGTAAAGTGTCAATTTCTCTTTCAGATTTTGAAGGGAGTGAACCTAAAGATAGAGAGAGGACAGACTGTTGCCCTGGTTGGAGCCAGTGGTTGTGGTAAATCTACAGTTGTACAGCTAATCCAGAGGTTTTATGACGCCGAAGAAGGGCAGGTATGTTTATAGTTCAAAATTGTGAGTTATGAGGCACAATAAATAATCCACAAGGGCGAAAGCCCAAGTGGTTTATTCATTGCGCCTCATAACTTAAAACGTTGTTTATTGAACAATAAACCATGATAGAAAGAAAATGATTTTGATTCTAATATGACCAACTCTTAATCAACAGAAAACAAGTTTATACTTAGAGTGAAAACACGGATGAAGATTATATGTTCTATTGAATAACTTACTTACTCTATACTGAATGACGTCACTCTAGATAGAATGACGTCATGCTAGATAGATGATAAAGATTTTATCATGATTTGGTTGCACTGTATTTAAAGAGCAGATTTCATGTGTCATGTTAGAATTTTCTATTAACCAATTTCTACTAGTGTTTTGTGGGTGATTCAAAACCCTTTATAGTAATCTTTGTATGCTATATATTTTGAAAAAAGTCAGTACATATTTTTTTCGCTTTGTTGTAAAAATGACTATGTACGACTAGTATTGGTCATTAAAACTTGTGTTCTGTTCATAGAGTAGAAAAATATGTTTTACATCATATTATGAAATATCTTCTACACTTACAGGTTTTGATTGATGGAATTGACATGCGAGATATCAACGTAAAATGGCTGCGTCAGCATATTGGTATCGTAAGTCAGGAACCTATACTGTTTGGTACAACGATTGCTGAAAACATCAGATATGGTGGAGATGATGTCACTGATGAAATGATCACTGAGGCAACAAAAATGGCAAATGCTTATGACTTCATTATGGAACTTCCTGATGTGAGTTATCATTAAATCTTTACCACATAATCCTGACTTTTAACAACCCTGGGATAAAAGCCTTTGAAAACATTGTAGAAAAAGAAGAAAATGCTGGTAACCAGCATTTTCTTCTTTACCCACAATGTTTTCTACCCTTCTCAAACCAAATTTCAATTTTCCAGTCACTTTTAATTTGTCATCTGCAAATGCTTTCAATTTGGACCATTCTATAATTTTGTCGTCTGGTAAAGCATTAAACTCTGTACCGGACGGTAGAATTTTTAGACTCATCCAAAATTAAACCATATGCAGACAACTAATTAACTCATTACCAAACGACAAAATTTTAGATTTGTCCAAATCGAAAGGGTTGGCAGACAAAATATAAGTGACAGAAAATTCGAAGTTTTGTTTTGTGTAGGGTAGAAAATTTTTTGGGAAAAGGTGAAAATGCTGGTCATCAGCATTTTCTCCTTTTCCCACAATGTTTTCTAAAAGCTTCTTTCTCAGGGTCGTTAAAAGTAGGGATTGTGTAGTAATGGGTTAAAGATGGACAAAAAGAGGCAGATATTGTCCTTAACTTGGTAAAAGACACTGTAAAAAAAGAGAAAATCCTGGCAACTCTTCACTAAGTGATCTCGAGTCTATACAATTCTGAGGAAAAAATTTATGGGAAAAGGAGAAAATGCTGACAACCAGCATTTTTCTCTGTTTCCCAGGATGTTCTCTCTCTCTACAAAGACAGATCATTTTAGTTCCATTTGAAACATTGACTGCTTAAAAAATGAACAAGTCTTATAATTTTGTCATGTGATGAATAGTTATGGTGATTACCGGTATTTCTAAACCACACAATCCATTTATCTGACTGCCTTTTTAATCCTCAATCTCAGATGCACAATAGAAACATGTTCAAAAAACCAGTGGGAGTGGTGGTTAGAAAAACTTCCAGGACTGTAGATGCCTTTATCCCTTTACCAAATGACAAAATTTTAGACTGGTTCAAATTGGAAGCACTTCCAGACTACAAAATAAACATTACTCAAAAATTGAAATTTGTTTCAAGCAGGGTAGAAAACATTGTGAGAAAAGGAGAAAATGCTGGTGACCAGCATTTTCTCCTTTTCCCACAATGTTGTTTTAAAAGCTTTTTCTTCCAGAGGTGTTAAAAGTCGTCATTTTGTGGTAAAGGGAAATGGCCAGTGACAGTGAAGATTAAGGTCATACTACACAAAACATGCAGTCTGATCTTTGATCTACACTGTGTGCTTTTCCAAAACAACTCTCAGCTGGAGTAATCCTGACATTGCATTTATTTCAGGTTTATTTGAAAGCAAATGACTGTTTGGTTCATTCAGACTTTTTAGGTTAACCCTTTACCACACAATCCTGACTTTTAACAACCCTGAGAAAGAACACTTTTGAAAACATGGTGGAAAAGGGAGAAAATGCTGGTAACCAGCATTTTCTCCTTTTCCCAAAATGTTTTCTTCCCTTTCCAAAATAAATTTCAAATTTTCTGTCACTTTTATTTTGTCGTCTGCGAATGCTTTCAGTTTGGACCAGTCTGAAATTTTGTCGTTTGGCAAAGAATAAATACTGATTTTATGTATCCAAGAAAACAAATAAGAGACTGCAGGATGCAATGTTTTGTATTTTCACTATGTTTTATTCAACCTCCTTACAGAAATTTGAGACCCTTGTAGGAGAGAGAGGGGCCCAGCTAAGTGGTGGTCAGAAACAGAGAATTGCCATTGCTAGAGCTTTAGTCAGAGACCCCAAAATTTTGTTGCTGGACGAGGCTACCTCTGCCCTGGATACAGAGAGTGAGGGAATTGTACAGGAGGCCCTGGAAAAGGTAAGCATTAATCTTCAATTTAACCCTTTATCACATAGTCCAGAGTTTTAACTCTCTACCAAACAATCCTTGGTTTTTACAACTCTGAGTTAGAGGCCTTTTGAAAACATTATCGGAAAAGGAGAAGATGCTGGTAACCAGCATTTTCTCCTTTTCCCGCAATGTTTTCTTTGCTGCTGGAAACAAATTTCAATTTTTGAGTTACTTTTATTTTGTTGTCTGCAAGTGCTTTCAATGTGGACCAGTCTAGAATTTTGTCATTTGGTAAAGGGTTAAATGTCCCAGAGGAAAAAGGCTATTGAAAACATTGTTGGAAAAAAAAGAAAATAGAGGTAACCAGCATTTCCTCCTTTTGCCACAATGTTATCTTCCCTCTCTAAGACAAATTTCAAAATTTGAGCCATGTTTAATTTGGCATCTCTTTTGGTTGTCTTTCAGTTTAGACCTGTCTATATATTTGTCGTTTTGAAAACAGTTACCATTTTACCCTATGAACAAAGATAAGACTTTTTTGGAAGCATTTGTAGATGACAAGTTGAATGTTGCTCATATGATAGAATCTGTCTGTGAGAGAGAAGATATGATAACATTGTGGTTACAGCATTTTCTTTTTTTTCCCAATGTGTTTCCAAAAGTTTTTTCAGGGTTGTTAAAATTTTAGTTTGTGTCGTAAAAATATTATTTAACCATTGCCAAAAGATACTGCATTTTTAATAACCCTAAGAAAAAAGAAATTTTGAAAGCTTAGAGAATATTGTTAGGAAAGAAGAATTTACTTTTAATTAAGGTTTTCACTTCTCATTTTTATCTAATCTTACAGCTCATGCAACAACTACCGGTATTTAAACTTTTCAAAACTAATGGCATCTGCACATGACAGATTTAAAATTTTGTATCAGTGAAACTAAGGTCTCTGAAACGACTTTGTTGGAAAAGCAGAAAATGCCTAGTTTTATTATACCTAAAAAAAAAAAAAGAAGAATTATAAGTTAACATGTTTTAGACACAGTTATGCCTCTTTATTGCTTGAAATTTTATACTGAAAATGCATCCTGTTTGCTTTGCTATTGAAGGCCAGTTGTGGATGGACCACAATTGTTATAGCATAGTTCAGTTAGAGTACAAGAGATCATTTAAATCTGCTTTGCTGTTTTAGGCCAGTCATGGACGGACCACAATTGTTATAGCACACAGATTGTCAACTATTAAAACCGCTGATGTTATTGCTGGATTTAAAGATGGAGTCATTGTGGAAAAAGGAACTCACGATCAGTTGATGAAACAAGGTGGAATATACTATCAACTTGTTACCCTTCAGGTAAGGAATTTCTAGACTTTTTACAAAGACAGCAAATTTTGGACAAGTCTACACTGAAAGTTTGCAAAAGATCAGTTCTGTATTGATTAACAATATTGTCTTAGAAAGGGAAGAATATACTGTTGGAAAGACAGAAAATTAATGAAACCCTTACAGGGTTAGATAAATGAGCAAGATGAAATAAATTTGCCAAATTTTGAGTCTCAGTTTTCTGAGTTAATAGTAGATATTTGTGAGATGCTAGTATGAATTCCATTGGTGGATATTTTGGTAATCTGTGCTTGATTGATAGAATTTGTGGTTATGTATTCTTGCCAGCAGTTGCCCTTATGGGCGATGCCCCAGAGGGCAGTTAGTTTTGTTATGAGGGATAGTGCAGATAAAGGCGCTTAGCAGCCTAGGGGTTAATGTGTTGTTATAGACAGATTTAATTGTTAACTTTTTGCAAAACAGCAAAAAGTTTGGACTAGCCTTAATTGAAGACATTTGCAGACGACAAAATAAATGTGACTAAAATTGACATTTGATATGGGAAGGGTAGAAAACATTGTGGGAAAAGGAGAAAATGCTGCTTACCAGCATTTTCTCCTTTTCCCACAATTTTTTCAAAAGGCTTCTTTTGTTAGGGTCATCAAAAGTAGGGCTTGTGTGGTAAAGGGATAAATATATATGTCTTATTTGTTTTGTTATCATTTCAGACTAAGACTACAGATGAGGGTAAGAACATTTTAATGTTTATTTCTGGAAGAACTGGTCAAAGTTTTGTCCTAAGTCATTTTTTTTCACATGTGTTTTCTATCAATAACAATAGTTGCTGTGTTTTTTTCTTAATCTTCACTTTTGACACTCAAGTTTCTAGCGGATGCAGTAGTTCCATAGCATATGGTAGTTTCATTCTTAAAAATATTTTTTTTTGTATCTTTTATGCTCTTTTTCTCTTTTGTAAAACTTTTTTCTTTGACACTGAATTTTAGCTCACTTGCCTTTCAAGCAAACACAAGATATTTTCATAGCCTGGTCATTGTCATTGTCATTGTCTTTGTCATAAACTTTGAAATTTTGTCATATCTGTTGTAGTTGAAGCTTTGATCTTCAAATTTTGGCTAGCGTATTACTATCAAACATGGAACCAATACAAGAAGGGCAGGTAACTCTGTACCAGACGGCAAATTTTATGACACAGTTATGCCCTTGTTCAACTGAATTTCCATAGAGTATGGCTTAAGTAATTTGTCTAACAGAACTTTGTGATGAAAAGTTTCATGTACTTTTAGATTTAGGATATCTATCATAGTAGAATACCCATATTATAGTTCTGTAGCTATGTTATAATTTTATATCATTATTTTGAATAAAACTTTAGTATGTCAGCTAGTTTTGAATTAACCAATACAAGTAGGAATGGAGGTGAGACTTTGATGTACTCTCATCATTTTTGCAAATTACTTGACTGGCTTCACATGGGTTTGTAGTACATTAAAGTATTGCATTTACTTTCCTTTCCTTGTAGTACTGTAGTATTACTGAAATTTATCGCATAAAACCTCCTCCAGCAGCATATGAAGCCTATGACTAAACTCTTTACCACACAACAAAATTTTAGGTTTGTCAAAATCGAAAGCATTTGCAGACGACAAAATAAAAGGGATCGAAAATTTGAAATTGGTTTTGTGAAGGGTAGAAAACATTGTGGGAAAAGGAGAAAATGCTGGTTATCAGCATTTTCTCCTTTTCCCACAATGTTTTCTAAAGGCTTCTTTCTCAGGGTCGTCAAAAGTAAGGATTGTGTGGAAATGGGTTAAATTCATTATGGTATTATCAATTTTTGGCTCTTTGCTCTGATCAATATTCAGTCATCAGGGTGTGAAGATAGAGAAAACAACCATGTCATCTGCTGGAATTTGCACTAATATGCAGTATTGCCAAAAAATGAAAGAATATGTTGCTATAGTATATATGCATGGACAGTTTTGATTTTCTTGTTTAAACAAATGCAAGAAAAGTTTTTTTTTGATATCAACAAAATTGCTGGAAAAGGTGATCTTACCCCCCCTTGAAGCTGTTTTATTTTACTTTTGGTGTACATGTCAAAGAGCTTTCTTCTTGTGTATGTCTACATTTGAAACCAAACCACAACTGTGTAAATATGGATCCATGGACCTGTATATAGGCTATATATGATGATGAAGGACATTTTTTGTCTGATGTTAACCCTTTACTCCATAGATACTCATTTCTATGCACTGCTTGTAGGAGCCTTTGGAAAACATTGTGGCAAAAGGTGAAATTGCTTGTGACAAGCAATTTCACCTTTTGCCACAATGTTTTCTACACTATCAAAAGATGTCATATCCACATAAGAAATGGCTTCATCCTCGCTGTTATTTAGGGTCAGTTAGAGATACCATAGAAATACCTTATGGGGTAAAGGGTTAATGTCTAGGAGATTGTTAGTGACCTTTTCACTTATATATTAACCACCTACTAAATAGGTATCAACCATGCTCTGTGGAAAGGGGGCTTAACTCTTTACCGAGCGACAAAATTTCAGGCTAGTCTAAATTCAAAGCATTTGCAGACAACAAAATAAACATTGCTTAAAAAATGAAATTTGTTTTGGGAAGGGTAGAAAACATTGTGGGAAAAGGAGAAAATGCTGGTTACCAGCATTTTCTCCTTTTCCCACAATGTTTTCAAAAGGCTTGTTCTTCTAGGGCATCAAAACTCAGGATCATTGTGTGGTAAAGAGTTAAAAGCATGCAGGCTGACATTGGCCAAATATTTCTGCTAATTTTTAAGTATCTGCATGTCAAAGGACCAGCCTTCCTCATGATTTGGTTGTTGTACAAAATGGATTTCGTGGATTTTATAAGTCTATGTTGACTTGCTTGGTAAAATGTCCCATGGAGTTGCATTAAGCTCCCTTTTGTCAGAGCATGGCATGGCATGGCTCAAATATTTTTAGATGTATCCCTGACAGTTACAAGTATTTCAAAGCAGTGAAGGAGAAGGAGCTTTACTTCCTGGAATGACATGGAAAACGTTGTGAAAAAAGGACATGTGTTTTTAATACTTAACCAAACCTTTTAGTTTTAATTATCCTCTGAAAGAATGCTTTCGAAAAGCATTTTGGAAAAAGAGAAAATGAAAAATATTTTATTCTAAATTTTCAAAAACAAATTACAGCATTTAAGACATGTTCAATTTGTCGTCTTGAAATGCTTTAAATTTAGGTTTAACTCTTTAACATACAACAGAATCTTTGACTAGAACAAATTTAAGGTATTTACAGACAAAGATTCCAAGATCACAAGATTGTTTCTGTCTTTAAAATGTTAAAAAACATTGTGAGAAAAGGAGAAAATGCTAGTTACCAGTACCAGTCAAGTCTTCCCTCTTAGGGTCAGTCATTTTAGCTATTTAGTAGGATGAGGGTTTAAACTTGTGGTTATTTGGTTAAAAGTTAACAGGTAAAGGTAGTTTTTGAGGAGAAAAGCTTTCAGCGAGGAAAAGCTCCTTTTTCCTGCAATGTTTTGAAATACTGTCTTGAGTTTTATTGTAGGAGAAGGGAGTGATTGCTTTCAACAAGCTAAAGCTCTGTCTCCTGCAATGTTTTGAAGAACATGTCTACTGTTTGGGTGTAATATGTAACATATATTAGGTAATTGGGATAAATGATTTTCCTTGAATTTCATATAACCTTTTACTCTGCTGTGCTCACCTTGGATTGTGCTGTGTACTCACATTGTAGACGCAGGTAATTATACACTATTTTCTTCATTTTTTGTTGTCTTTGGTAGTTTAGTACATATACTTGTATCTTTTACATCGATTGTGAAACAAGTTTTAGAATTTAAAGCTGTTTCCAACTCGACAAATCTTAAACACCCCAAAATTCAAAATACCTGTATTCTGCAGAGGACAAATTGAAAATCAAAGCAAATGAGCCTAACTTCTCAAACAGGATAGAAAAAAGAAATGTGGGAAAAGGAGAAAATGCAGGTTACCAGCATTTTCTCCTTTTCCCACTATGTTTTTGAAAGATTTCTACCTTGGAGTCGTTAAAACAGAGGGAGAAGTCAGAGGGAGAAGTCAGGCCTGCTTTAGCTCCAGGTTTCTCTTAAATGTTTATCATATCTGATAGAATCGCACCAGGTAGCGTTTTATTTAGTAAATGTTTATTTTAGTTTGAAATTCAAAGTAACAGTTGCCTCGTAGAAAAGAAGTCCGGTTCTGTACCCAGGATGCCCAAATTAGATAGATGTGTATTTGTAGAATGCCATTTAGTGGGAGATAATGACATGTACCTTAACCCTTTCCCAAACAATAAAATTTTGAACTAAAATTGGCAGAGTATAGCTCAAACCTTGTTTAGCTTTTGAAAAGATAATAACTTTCGTTAGAAGTTGGGAGAAAATGCTATTTCAAAGGATATTGAAACATAAACTGTACCTGCACAAAATATTGCAGTCTGATCTTTGATCTACACCTCCTTCTGTATTGATAAGATATTTTAAATCTTTACCACACAATCCTGACTTTTGACAAAGAGAAAGAAAGCCTTTTGAAAACATTGTGGGAAAAGGAGAAAATGCTGGTAAGCAGCATTTTCTCCTTTTCCCACAATGTTTTCTAACCAGCTGGAAACAAATTTCAATTTTTGAGTTAAGTTTATTTTGTTGTCTGCAAGTGCTTTCAATTTGGACTGGTCTAAAATTTTATTGTTTGGTAAAGGGTTAAACAGTAGCAACCCTGAAACTGCAATTATTTAGATTTTATTTCTAGACTGAAGCAGTCCATTACTTTTATTTGGTGCTGTACAGGTTACTCAATATTTGTCTGTATTTTAATGCTATCTTTACTGTGGATGTCCAATAGAAGAAAAAGGTAATGTTTTAACTGTTATGGATTTTGGTTTGTTTGCAATGAGCCATTTACCAAACACACCAAAGCTTTAAGACTTTAATCACTAAATGATAATAACAATAATTAAAATCGAAATACATGATTTTACAGTTGATTTCACCAAAAAGAAAATGCTGTAACAGACTGTAGATCAAAGATCAGAATGCATGTTTTATGCAGTCTAATCTTGGTCTATACTGTCTGCACAAGAACCCTAAGTGGCACTTAGTATCCTAAGGTTTAAAAACCTAGAGAAAGACAGCTCTTGAAATTGTCATAGGAAAAGGAGAAAATGCTGATAACCAGCCTAATGCTCTTTTTCCACTATGTTTTCCCCATTTTTAACTCTTTACGACATAACGATACAAATAGACTGCACAAAATTGAATGCATTTGCAGACCACAACTTTTACCACATACCAGTAATCCCTGGTCTTTTGTGACCCTGAAAAGAGAGCTTTTGAAAACATTGTAAAAAAAAAAAGAAGAAAAAAATGGTAAATTGTTATCTGCAAATGCTTAGACAAGTGTAGAATCTTGTTTTCTTGTAATCAAGAATTCTAAGACTGGCTTTATTGTAATCAGACAAGTCTAATTTAAAATTATTGGCAAATAATGTACATGATGAGGCTAAAGTAATGATATTGTCTCAGAAAGGATTGAAAACATTGATGGGAAAAGGAGAAAATGCTGGTCACCAGCATTTTCTCCTTTTCTCATCAATGTTTTTAAGATCCTTCTTCTTCCTCTTGGTTGTTGAAATCTGGGATTCTTTGTATAGAAATACTAACCCTTTACCAAAGGACAAAATTATAGACTGGTCCAAATTGAAAGGATTTGCAGACAACAAAATTAAAGTTACTGAAAATTTTTAATTTGTTTTGGGAAAGGCAGAAAACATTGTGGGAAAAGGAGAAAATGCTGGTCACCAGCATTTTCTTCTTTTCCCTCAATGTTTTCAGAAGGCTTCTTTCTCAGGGTCCTTAAAAGTCGGGATTAAGTTAAGACAATATTAAGAATGACTGGTTAAAAATAATAGCTTGTTGAACTTCTCAATGATTGATTTGTTTTTGTTTTACTTTCTAGACATTGAAGCGGAGATGTATTCAGGTCAGAAGCCAGCATTGAAGAAACAAATGTCCAAACATATCCCTGAACATGATGTTTCAGATACAAAGTCAGTCGATGGAGATGACAAAGAGGTGGGGATTATTTCATGCTTTCTGGTAATTTATCTGGAAATAATGGTGGACTGTAAGGTTTGATAATTCCTAATTATATTGGTCCCCTGGGATACAGTCTTACTAACAGCTTCTAAATTTTTGTACAAGAATTTGTGTAACTTTACACCTATGTTCTGATTTACAAGATGTGTGAATCTATTTTACTCAACTTACCTAATTTGGTGAATTTTTCTATGTGTAACTCTTCAATTTGAAGGCAGAAATAGTGGTTCTTATGCACTTGTAACGTAGGTATACAGTATGTGCCACTTAACCCATTACCACACAATCCCTACTTTTGACGCCCCTGAGAAAGAAGCCTTTAGAAAACATTGTGGGAAAAGGAGAAAATGCTGGTAACCAGCATTTTCTCCTTTTCCCACTATGTTTTCTACCCTTCACAAAACAAAATTCAAAATTTCAGTCACTTTTATTTTGTCGTCTGCAAATGCTTCCGATTTTGACAAGCCGAAAATATTGTCGTTTGGTAATGAGTTAACTCTTTACCAAATGACAAAATTTTAGACTAGTCCAAATTGGAAGCATAAGCAGACGACAAAAGTAGCGTAACTCAAAAATTGAAATTTGTTTTGGGATGAGTAGAAAACATTGTGGGAAAAGGAGAAAACGCTGGTTATCATCATTTTCTCCTTTTCCCACAATGTTTTCAAGAGCTTTCCTTCTCAGGGTCATTGAAAGTCGGGATTGTGTGGTAAAGAGTTAATCAGGAAAATATGATGTAATTTTATATGCATTTACCTCACATTTCTTGCACTTTACATAATATTGTAACGCATTCTTTGTGGGAAGGGTACTCCATGGGGAGTTACCGAAAAGAACTGTACTGGTTTATATGAAAGTGTGAACAAAAAATGGGATTGAAAGCATGAAATGAATAGATTTTTGTTTTCTTTTCCAGTGACAGATTGAAATTCATTTCATTTTCATGTACATCATTGTTAATATTTCCATTTGTAGCTACACAGCTAGTGGAAATATTACCGACAATGTTCGAAGAATGAAAAACATTTACATCTTTAACCAAAAGAAAAAAAGAAAAAATTGTTTTTCTCTTTAACTCTTTATAACACAATTCCGACTTTTAATGATCCCAAAGAAGAAAGGCTTTGAAAACAATGTAGGAAAAGGAGAAAATGCTGGAAAACAGCATTTTCTCCTTTTCCCACAATGTTTTCAGTCCTACCAGACAGAGAAATCACCATTTCAGCAATATTTGATTTGTCGTCTGCAAATGCTTTGAATTTGGTTCAGTCTAAGATTTTGTCATTTGGTAAAGAGTTAACACAGAATCTTGAGTTTTGATGATCCGGAGGAAGAACGCTTTTGAAAACATTTTCTTATGCACCCCTTGAATGCCTTTGGCATCTGATAGCTATCTTATTTTTCAAAAGCCAATGAATGCATTAGCTTGAACAAGTAAATTATGGCTTTCATTGTCTTTTGATTACCAGGAAGAAAAAGAAATACACTGTATGTTCTTTGGCTGCTAAAAAACAGGCAACTGTTTGGTAAAGTATCAATGATTCATGGTTTATATCTTTTAACAGGATAAAGATAAGAAGAAAGAGGAAGACAACGCAGGACTGGGACGTGTGATGAAGATGAACGCACCAGAGTGGTACATTATTGCTCTGGGCTGTTTTGGTAGCTTAATTAACGGAGGTGTTATGCCGTCTTTTGCCATCATCTTTGCTGAAATGCTCGGGGTAGGATTTGCTGGCTACTTTTTACATTCATTTTACTTTGTCCCTTACAAAACAATCTGGTGCTAAATATCAGGATTGTGTGGTAAAGGCTTTACTGAAAAATTTGCAGAAACTCTTCCTTAAATCTTTACCAAACAACAAAATTTTAGACTGGTCCAAATTGAAAACACTTACAGACGACAAAATAAATCTAACTTAAGAATTGAAATTGGTTTCCAGCAGGTTAGAAAACATTGTCGGAAAAGGAGAAAATGCTAGTTACCAGCTTTTTGTCCTTTTTCTTAATATTTTCTACCTTTGTAATGCTTTACCTTCCAACGAAATGTTTGACTGGTTGAGTTTGAAAGCATTTGCACTAACAAACGGAATGTGCAAATGATGCAATATATCTTTGAAAAGGTGGAAAAAAAAATTGGGAAATCATTTGCAAATATCATCGAATTTCTGATTTCAAAAGCTTAAAATTTTGTTGTCTGATAAAGAGTTTAGTTGATGTATTTTGCTGTGTTTAGGTATTTTCAGAATCTGACCCTGACAAACAAGAGGAGGAAGTGAGATTCTGGGTGTTGATGTTTGTACTGATTGGCTGTGTGAGCTTTTGTACCTATTTTCTGCAGGTAAAATCTTTAACCTTTTACCACACAATCCCGACTTTCAACGGCCCTGAAGAAAACCTTTTGAAGACATGGTTGGTAAAGAAGAAAATGCCGATACCCATCATTTTCTTCTTTTCACGTAACGTATTTTACCTTTTAATCTTTTACCATACAATCCTGTGTTTTAACAATCCTGCATGAGATATCATTGGAAAACATTTTGGGCATTGGAGAAATGCTGGTAACCATTTTCTCCTTTTTTCTACAACATTTTCTAACCTTTGTTAAAAAATCTAGTCACTTGAGCAACACTTACTTTGTCAGTTGCACATGCTTCAATTTGGATGAGAATAAGATTAAGTGTTTGTTAAAGCGTTAACCCTTTACCACAAAGCAAAACTTCATACTCATCTACTTTAAGGAAATTCACGAAGGAAAATTTACATGTTCTCAAATAATGATACTTGTTCTTGAATAGGTAGAACACATTGTGGGAAAAGGAGAAAATGCTGGTTACCAGCAGTTCCTCCTTTTCCCACAATCTTTTTCACCCTTCCAAGACCAGATTTCAATTTTTGAGTCACAGCAGTTTTGTCCTTTGCAATTTTGGACGAGTCTGAAATTTTTTCTTTTGGTAAAAGGTGAAAATAATTTTATCTTTTTGTCATTAACAGGGTGCCATGTTTGGTAGGTCTGGAGAGCACCTGACTTTACGATTACGGTCCCTCAGTTTTAAAGCCATTTTACGACAGGTATGTATTGTCATAATTGATAACAAGCTGTATGCAAAGTTCTTGTTGTACAGCTACCATGCTAACTCTTGACCCTATGATCCCAAGTTTGAACAACCCTTAACCCATTACCACACAATCCCTACTTTTGGCACCCCTGAGAAAGAAGCCTTTTGAAAACACCATGGGAAAAGGAGAAAATGCTGGTAACCAGCATTTTCTCCTTTTCCCAGTGTTTTCTGCCCTTCCTAGTACAAATTTCTATTTTTTAGTCACTTTCATTTTGTCGTCTGCAAATGCTTTCAATTTGGACTAGTCTAGAATTTTCTCGTGTGGTAAAGAGTTAAGGAGAACACTTTTGAAAACATTGTGGGAAGGGGAGAAAATGCGGCTTTCTTTATATTTACTTTGTTGTTTGCAAATGTTTTCAAATTGTACAAGTCTTGTAGTTTATGAAGTTTTGTGAAGGGTGGAAAAGATTGCTGGAAAAGGAGAAAATGCTGGTTACCAGCATTTTCTCCTTTTCCCACAATGTTTAAAAAGGATTCTTTCAGAGTCATGGAAACCAAGGATTGTTTGGTAAAGAGTTTAGTCTCCTTATATAACAGTTTAATGTATTGATATTGTATTGATCCTGAAAAACAGTTCTACAATTTGTATTAACTCATTATCAAACTACAAAATTACGGACCAGTCCAAATTCAAAGAATTTACAGACGACAAACTAAATGTGACTCAAAATATGAAATTTGTTGTAGATAAGATATTTTCAAGTTGGACAGGTCTAAAATTGTGTCATAATTATGTTAAGTTTTTACCAGACGACGAAATTTTGGACAAGTCTAGTTTGAAAGAATTTGCAGAGACAATATAAATGTGACTCAGAAATTGATATTTGATTGAAAGGATAGAAAACAGTGGGTTACCAGCATTTTCTCCTTTTCCCACAGTGTTTTCAAAGGCTTTCAGTCCCAGGGTTGTCGAAAGTCAGGATTGTGTGGTAAAGAACTAAAGAATTAATAGACTTGCAAAGTAGTTTAACTCTTTACCACATGAGAAAACGTTAGACAGGTCCAAATTGAAAGCATTTGCAGACGACAAAATAAAGGTGACTAAGAAATAGAAATCTGTTCTGTGATGGGTAGAAAACACTGTGGGAAAAGGAGAAAATGCTGGTTACCATAGTGTTTTCAAGAGGCTTCTTTCTCAGGGGCGTCAAAAGTAGGGATTGTGTGGTAATGGGTTAACCCTTTCCCAAACGACAAACTTTTGGACTAGACCAAATTGAAAGCATTTGCAGACGACAATTCAACTCTTGCTGAAAAGATGATTTCTATCTATGATGGGGTAGAAATCATTGTTGGAAAAGGAGAAAATGCTGGTTACCAGCATTTTCTCCTTTTTCCACAATGTTTTCAAAAGGCTACTATTCCAGACCCGGATTATTTAGGAAAGGGTTAACAGGCTTTGGAAACTGCAATGGTCTTTCATGTAGCACAGAAATCTGCATTGGTCAATAATCAAGCACAGATACTAGAAAGAGCACATTGGTACATCTCCATTAACCCATTACCACACAATCCCTACTTTTGACGACCCTGAGAAAGAAGCCTTTAGAAAACATTATGGGAAAAGGAGAAAATGCTGGTAACCAGCATTTTATCCTTTTCCCACAATGTTTTTTACCCTTCACAATAAACATTTCAAATTTTCAGTCACTTTTATTTTGTCTTCTGCAAATGCTTTCGATTTGGACGAACATTTTTTGTGGTTTGGTGATGAGTTAAGAGGCGATGCACCAATTTACTATTTTTAATAATGATGTTTGATGACCTAGCAATGAAAATACCAGTATTATGTAATATATCAATGTAGTTTCATTTGAAACTGGTTGAATACAGACCCTGATGTTTGAAGGGCTTTATTTCATTTTTTTTCTGAATAGGATATTGCATATTTTGATGACCATAGCAACAGTGTGGGGGCCTTGACAACCAGACTTGCAACAGATGCAGCACAAGTACAAGGGGTAAGCATGTCTTGTGAAACTAACTGAATTTTTACCAAAGATTTTCTTCTACAGACATTATTCTGGCTACTACCTGCAACTTGTAACTCTCTACCAAACATTTAACTCTTTACCACATGAGAAAATTTTAAACTAGTCCAAATTGAAAGCATTTGCAGATGACATATTTAATGTGACTGAAAAATTGCAATTTGTTTTGGGAAGGGTAGAAAACATTGTGGGAAAAGGAGAAAATGCTGGTTACCTAAAAATTGAAACTTGGTCTTTGAAGAGTGGAAAATATACTGGGAAAAGGAGAAAATGCTGGTTACCAGCATTTTGTTCTTTTCCCACAATGTTTAGAAAAGGCTTCTTTCTCAGGGTTGTTAAAAGTCGGGATCGTCTGGTAATGAGTTAAATTGTGGACAAGTCCAAATTGAAAGAGTTTGCAGACAACAAATTACATATGGCTCAGATGACTGGATTTGTGTAAACCCTTTACTCCATAGATACTCATTTCTTTGCATTGCTTGTAGGAGCCTTTGGAAAACATTGTGGCAAAAGGTGAAATTGCTTGTCACGAGCAATTTCACCTTTTGTCACAATGTTTTCTATGCTATCAAAAGGTGTCATACATGCATAAGAAACAGCTTCATCCTTGCTGTTATTTAGGGTCAGTTAGAGATACAGTAGAAATGCCTTATGGGGTAAAGGGTTAAAAAGAGCAGAAAAAATTGTGGCTGACGTACAGAATGAAGGTTACCAGTTAAATTACTGCAGCTGTCATCGGATCTTCAACTGTTCAACATTGCTTCAACCTTTCTATTTGTGAAAGCAGTGTGGTGTATGAAGAGAGGAAAGAAACTATAGAAATGCATCTGAAGAGTCTTTTTAGATAATCTTGCTACAAACTGATAATTACATAAAATTTACTTTTCTCTGCAAATGTAAAGATACATGACTGATGATTGCAGTTGTTATGGGAGATCACTCCTTCCTTAATGCATAGCTTCATCTTGTATAAAATCACTACCTAGCTACTGTGTAGGAGAGAATTCTCTTTAGCTCAGTAGTTAGGGTGTTGGTCTCTTGAACCACAATAATATTTTCCACACCTTTTCCAGTCCTGCCAGATGTGGTTTGTATTTGCAAACTTTCATGTTCGTAAGTGCAGTTTAAAGGTGTAAAGTTGATTATTAAATAGCAAGTTGGTCTCTTTACAAACCGTTTATTATTATTTTAATTAGATCAGATTTGATGTCATTGTACTTGTTTTCAAACCTATCAAAGGCAAATCCTGTATTTTCAGTGATGTTTTGTTTGTCATCTGCACATGCTTTCAATATGGGCAGATCTGGATTAATTTTGTATAGTAAAGAATTAACACATCTATCTTTCAGGCGGCGGGAGCTCGTATAGGTCAGTCAATCATGAGCCTGTCCAGTATAACAGCTGGTCTGATCATCGCTTTTGTCTATAGCTGGAAAATGACCCTGGTCATTCTGGGATTTGTACCTTTCCTTGTGGCTGGCGGGTTCCTACAGATGACCATGTTGCAAGGGGCTGCTGGTAAAAATAAGGAAGCTTTAGAAGCAGCCGGAAAGGTAAATTTTAAATATAGCCACGACATGTTTGTTCACGGTACATATTGCTTTAAGGTAATCAGTATTTTTCCGTCATAGCAAAAGTGGCGCTCTGTAGTGGCTTCTCTGGTCTCTATTTTGAGTGTAAATGTGTTGAATTGATGATATCTGTACCTCAATCAACTTAATTTTTCAAAATAAAAGTTAAGAATGGAAGAAAAATGTACCGGAAGTGAAAACAATTTCATTGGCACATGCTTAACACTATTTACCCCAACCTAATCCTTCATTTTAACCCTTTCCCAAACAATCCCTGGTTTTTACGGGTCTGAAATAGAAGCCTTTTGAAAACATTGTGGGAAAAGGAGAAAATGCTGGTAACCAGCATTTTCTCCTTTTCCCACAATGTTTTCTACCCTATCATAGACAGAAATCATCTTTTCAGCAAGAGTTGAATTGTCGTCTGCAAATGCTTTCAATTTGGTCTAGTCCAAAAATTTGTTGTTTGGGAAAGGGTTAAGCAGTTTTACTTCAAAACATGCATGATGTCATATTTAGATCATCTGCTGGGTCATGTGGTAATATAATCTGATCGTTTGACCGCAAATTGGCGCCAAGTATATCGAATTGTATGATTTTTTAAGCAAACCAGTGAAGTCACATGCATCAATTTCAGAATGGCACTGAGACAGTGGCGAAGTTCAACGTTGATTTTCTTTCAAATGTTTTGATGAAACGGCATTATATTTTCTATGAAGCTAACTAAAAGATGAAATTAGAAAATTATTTGGTGATTTATTCTATACTCTGTTAAAATTTTGACTTTTTCTTAATCGGACCTTAACTACCGTGAATCAACAAACTGCAAGGCTAGTATTTTTAGCAAGGCTGTTTTAAAAAAAAAAAATGTTGAGCTACTGTAATAGCCCTATCCTTGTCTTATTCACCTTTATAGCGCAATAATTAGATATTTTATAAAATCTGTATTATTACTGACTTAAGGTATTTACTTCAAACTTGAACACTTTAGTATCAAAAAAGAAAACCAAAAATCTATGGCAGGTAATCATCAAAGAATTTTTGATACAGTTATCCCTCCTTTTCACCTTAGAATTAGAAAATCAATCAACTGCAGTAGAGCATTAACCCATTACCACCCAATCCCTACTTTTGGCAACCCTGAGAGAGAAGTTTTTTAGAAAACATTGTGGGAAAAGGAGAAAATGCTGGTGAGCAGCATTTTCTACTTTTCCCACAATGTTTTCTACCCTTCCGAAACCAAATTTCAAGTTGGACCTAAAAATTTATTGTTTGGTAAAGAGTAAAGGATTAATTTTCTTCCAAAGGACAAAAACTTGGACTCACACAAATCCAAGGCCTGTACAGACAACACTTTACTTGCAGGTCAAACGATGGTCGCGGTCTTTGAAAAGAAAGGCTTTTCAATATTTTTGAAAACCCTTCTTTTAAATTACATTTTTTTCCTTTTCCAACTATACTTTCTTCCCCATCAAAGACAGAAATCATTGCTTGTTCTACATTTATTTTTTTATCTGTAAATCCTTTCAAGTTAAAAATGTTGTTCCATGGTAAAGTGTTTAACTTCTTTTTGTTAGAGCATGGTTTCAAAATTTTCAAACATTTCAGGTTGCAGTGGAATCCATCGAGAACATTAGAACTGTAGCCTCCCTGACAAAAGAGCCGAAGTTTATTGAAAACTTTCTACATGAGCTACAGGAACCATACAAAAGCGCTATGAAGAAAGCTCACGTCGTCGGAATAGCCTTCTCCTTCTCCCAGGGTGTTATGTTCTTCACCTATGCTGCATGTTTCTATTTCGGAGCCTACTTGATCAGTGAGAATGAACTGGATTATGTGGAAGTTTTCCGGTCAGTAAGAGAGTTTTCTACCCCAATTTTCTAGAATAACATTAAAGTGGAAATAGCCGTTTTCTATTACGGGTCCACTACGTTAAGTTTACATTGTAAATGAGTCCATTCTGACTTTACAAGGACTGTAAATATTCATCATGGTAACAATTCAAATTGTATTGAATTGGTGTTTACAAAAACAATGTATTTTAATCTACAGATTTGAAAAGAAAAGGGATGGGTGAACCATATTTTGGTGTATCTAAGTTGGCCCAGCCTGCATCAATGTCACTTTAAGACAAATTCATTCTTAACTCTTTACCAAACGACAAATGTTTAGACCGGTCCAAATTGAAGGCATTTGCAGACGACAAAAAAAGTGTACTGCTAACTCAAAAATTGAAATTTGTTTCCAGCATGGAAGGAAAAGGAGAGAAAATGCTGGTTACCAGCATTTTCTCCTTGATGTTTTCAAAAGGCTTCTTTTTCAGGGCCATGAAAACCAGGGATTGTGTGAAAAGGGTTAATTATGTTATACATACTGTAGTGTCAAGTGAAAACTGTAAGGGAGTTGTTCATGCTTAGGGACTTCTGCAATCTGAAATAGCCATTTTACTTCCTAGAAAGTCAGAAGCTGTACATGTATGTTTCAAAATTTAGCTGTGTATAACATAGTAAAAGACTGACATGACCTTCTATGTGTTTGAGCAGCACTCTAAAAAGATGGTTTAGCTCTTTACCACATGATCATGACTTTGAACGACCCTGAGAAAGAAGCCTATAGAAAACATTATGGGAAAAGGAGAAAATGCTGGCAACCAGCATTTTCTCCTTTTCCCGCAATATTTTCTCTAGGCTTCAAAGTCAGAAATCATTATAATATCAAGATTTAATTTGGTGTCTGTGGATGCTTTGAATTTGGATTAGTCCAAAAATTTGTCATTTGGCAAAGAGTTAATACATCTTAACTCATTACCAGACGACAAAATTTTAGACTTGTTCAAATCGAATGAAATTGCAGACAACAAAGTAAAAGTGACTGATAATTTGAAATTTGTTTTGTGAATGGTAGAAAACATTGTGGGAAAAAGAGAAAATGCTGGTTACCAGCATTTTCTCCTTTTCCCAAAATGATTTCTAAAGGTTTCTTTCTCAGGGGCGTCAAAAGTAGGGATTGAGTGGTAATGGGTTAAAATGTTTCAACCTGTGTTGGCCTGCATGGACCTGGGCTTATACTCTTTGTTTTCCTAAGTTTTCTACTTGTTATAGAACCATCCTACCTCATCTGTTCAACAAAATTTTTCTGTCCATACTTTGTGACAACTTTCTTGTCTCGATTGTTTGCAAAGTTGCATTAAAAGCTCCATTCCTCATAACCATTCATTTATTTTCTGTTACAGTGTTTTCTCAGCACTGGTATTCAGTGCCATGTCTGTGGGTGAGGCCAGTTCATTTGCACCTGATGCAGCCAAGGCCCAAGCCTCTGCTATAGAGATCTTTAAGTTACTAGATAGGGAACCAGCCATTGATTCATACTCCAAAGATGGGGAAAAGCCAAAAGAGGTACATAGGCCAGCCACTCACATAGTCTTTCTTTATTAGGGCATAAACATAAAAAAAGAATATTTGAATATAAATATAACGTTCAAGTATTCAACCAGTTCTTGAATAATTGACTGCTCAGCAATTAAGTCCCACCCTTCTATCAAGAGTCTTCTCTAAGCATTGATGATTGAATCAAACTATGGTCATATGGGAAAGCAGCAAGTGGCTTGGGAAAAATATCTTGCAACATACTGGTAAAAAAACCCGCAAGAAAGCATGAATATGTGCACTGCTGCTGTGATATAAGTGAAATAATTTTGAAAACAGCATTTAATGTTATACTAACAAACAAAAAAGTTTTCATTTCAGATTATGTTTGAAACATAAATTAGCTCAGGCAAATTTGTGTACCGGTACTTTAAGTTCTTTTTGTCTTCAAACATTAGGAAAAAAAAAAGTCACAGTAAGTGCATGGAAAATTTTTTAACCCTTCACCACACAATGACGACTTTTAACGCCCCTAAGAATGAAGCCTTTTGAAAGCATTGAAAGAAAAGGAGAAAATGCTGGTAACCAGCATTTTCTACTTTTCCCACAATACTTTTTACTCTATAGAAGAAAAGTTGCATCTTTTGTGCCACACTGAAATTGTCATCTGCAAATGCTTTCATTTTTGACAAGGCTGAAATTTGTCGTCTGGTAAAGGGTTGAAATATATTAGCCAATACATAGATGACCATGTGATCACAATGTTTATTTTCATTTTTTTTCTGTCAAATTTCTTTGTTGGGCCTTGCAAATTAGCAAATTTTAAACCATTTCAGGGATCATATACAGCTGCTATAACTTTCAAGGCTATCAAATTCCGCTACCCAACCAGGAAAGATGTCACTGTGCTAAATGGATTGAGTATTACTGTGTCCCCGGGACAGACTGTGGCCCTTGTAGGAAGTTCAGGGTGTGGTAAAAGTACCACTGTACAACTGATAGAGAGGTTCTATGATCCAGAAGATGGAGACGTGGTATGTGAAATCAATTGCAAAATTTAATGCATTTTCTCACGAACAAAGTCCACTACAAAGAAACAAATGAACAAATGAATAGCATAAATAGGGGAATGGGCAGGATTGGAACCCTAGATAGCCCGTATGAAAGACTAATACCTTAACTACTGAGCTAAAGAGATCTCTCCCCAACCCAATTGTTAAGTATTGTATTTATATCGGGAGCAAGCCATGCATTAAGAAGTGGTCTCCCGTAACACACCCCCTGTTAAAGTCATCAATTATTGATGACTCAAAGCTTTATTAGGCATAAACTCCATTTTTTGACATCAAATGGGATTAATGGCTCAGTGGCCAATACCGAACCCCGATCTTACGAACAGAGAAACAAATAAAGAAATGCATTGCAGAAATAAGGGACTGGGCAGGATTCAAACTCTAGAATGTGTGGACGAAAGGTCAATACCATAACCACCGAGCCAAAGAGATACCTCTCTAATGCAGTTTTTAGGTATCGTATTTCTATTGGGACGCAGCCATACTTGAAGGAGTGGTCTCTCGTAACAAATTCTATACATGTTCTTTCGTACCACTTACATTTGGTAACTAGCATTTTTTCATTTTCCCACAATGTTTTCGACCCTGTTAGAAACAAATTTCAATTTTTGAGTTGCGTTTACTTTGTCGTCTGCAAGTGCTTTCATTTTGGATCAGTCTAAAATTTTGTTGCTTTGTAAAGAGTTAAATGGGCTATTTTGAATTTTCTGTCTGATAATTGTAGTGAAAAGGGACCATCAAGTTCTTGTATTGTTACTATTATTATTATTATTATTATTATTATTGTTGTTGTTTTTGAGATAATATGCTATAAAGAATGAATAAGAGAGCATTGTCTTCCCCTGTCACATCTTATCAATTAGACCTGTGTTTACTTTTCTAGTTCTTGGACTCCCACAAAATGACAAATTTGAACATAGGGTGGCTAAGATCCCAGATAGGAATTGTATCCCAGGAGCCCATCCTGTTTGACAGAAGTATAGCGGAGAATATTGCCTACGGGGACAACTCCAGAAATGTGCCAATGGACGAGGTCATTGCAGCAGCAAGAAGTGCCAATATTCATTCCTTCATATCAAGCCTGCCAGATGTAAGTTGTTTAGATACCATATTATTATTAACCCTTTCCCAAACAAGCCCTGGTTTTTATCTGTCTGCAGTAAATTTCTTTTGAAAACACTGTGGGAAAAGGAGAAATTGCTCGTAACGAGCAATTTCTCCTTTTCCCACTGTGTTTTTCACCCTTTTTGAGAACATTCTGTCATTTTCTCTAAATCTAAAATTGTCTTCTGCAAACTCCTTTGATTTAGAAGAGTCCAAAATTTGTCGTTTGGGAAAGGGTTAAGTTGATTCTAAGAAACAGAAAGGACTTTATGGATCCATTATAATGTGATCACTTGCTTAAGCTAACACAATGAATTACAAAGATGCATGTCACTCTGTTTTGCCAGAGCATGGCTTGTGTTCACTAATAAGATTATTTCAGAAAAATGTATAATCAACTGGTTATTTTTGATATGAAAAATATCTCACGAGGATGCGTTGTTAGGCACTGAAAAAACGAGTGCGCAGCGCGAGTTTTTTTTTAATGCCTTACGATGCATCCGAGTGAGATATTTTCATATAAAAAATAACCAAGTTGATTATTCTATTTATCATATACCTTATTAACATTAATATTTGTAATTTTTCGTTTGAAAGTCGAAATCAATACTTTGGATAGAGAGAAGAAATCAGGGACATAGTGCGGATGAATGCATAATTTAAAAGAACAAAACGAGACTTCACAAAACTGAAGAACACTTTTTTTAAGTGCTTAATGAAAAAAAAGTAGTTCCTAAATTACGGCAGGAAGTGTAAGTGAAAGTTGATATCGTCACTAGTGATGATATCAAAATTTATTACACTGGGAAATTCCAGGATTTCACTATATAAATAAAAAATGTCAATAGTGTCTCACTGTAAACATGTACCTGATTGCTACTTTGTACATGAACCTATGTACATGATTGTGATTGCTCCTATAAGCATGAATCTGATTGTTCCTATATACCTTATTGTTACTATGTACATGTGACTGATTGCTACTATGTACATATATTTGAGTGTTGCTATGTACATGTACCTCAATGCTACTATGTACATATATCTGATTGCTACTACGTACATGCACCTGATTGCTGCTATGTACATGCACCTTATTGCTTCTATGGAGATGTACCTCTTTGTTCCTATATATGTGTGCTTGATTGCTTCTATGGAAATGTAACTCTTTGTTCCTATATATGTGTGCTTGATTGCTTCTATGGAAATGTAACT
Source organism: Tridacna crocea (assembly GCA_943736015.1). Lineage (NCBI taxonomy): Eukaryota > Metazoa > Mollusca > Bivalvia > Cardiida > Cardiidae > Tridacna > Tridacna crocea. Next base: position 32,026,893 of record OX031069.1, read on the forward strand.
CTTTGTTCCTATATATGTGTGTTTGATTGCGCCTTATTGTTCCTATTTACATGTACCTGATTGCTCTTATGTACACATACCTGATTGCTTCTGTGGAGATGTACCTCTTTTTTCCTATGTACATGTGCCTAATTGCTTCTATTTACATATTCCTGATTGATTCTATGTACATGTACCTTATCGCTACTATGGAGATGTACCTATTTGATCCTATATACATGTGACTGACTGTTCCTATGTAAATATATCTAGTTGCTTCTATGCACCTATTCCTTATTGCTCTTATGCACATGTACCTGATTGCTCCTGTGTACATGTACCTGATTGCTGCTGTGTTCACATACCTGATTGCTCCTATGTACATGTTCCTGATTACAGGGCTATGAGACCAATGTAGGTGAGAAAGGAGCCCAGCTTAGTGGTGGTCAGAAACAGAGAGTAGCCATTGCCAGAGCTTTACTAAGAAATCCAAAGATTTTATTGTTAGATGAAGCTACCTCAGCATTAGACACTGAGAGTGAAAAGGTAAGTGAATCAATTTTACAGTTATATATGACCTATGCCCTGTGATGGAAGCAGGTCAGCTGACCTTAGCCGGAACTTATCACTGTTATATAATTTTCTGTTTGTCCATACCCCATCTACCTCATGCATAACTCTTTACCAAACAACAAAATTTCATCCCTGTCCAAATTAAGAGCATTTGCAGTCAACAAAATAAATGTGACTGAAAAATTGAAATTTGATTAAGGAAGGGAATGAAACATTGTGGAAAAAGGAGGAAATGCTGGTTACCAGCATTTTCTCCTTTTCCCACACTGTTTTCAAAAGCTTTCTTTCTCAGGGTCGTCAAAAGTTGGATTATGGGGTACAGAGTTAAGCTACATTTCCAAAAAAGTTGATATTATCATTTAGTAAGTATATGATGGTTTGCGTGGTATAATGACTTATGGTTGATTTTTGTGACATGAACTAAATTAACCCATGCAAGTCTTCTACTTCACCATAGTTAAAACTGATTAACCCATTACCACACAATCCCTACTTTTGACGCCCCTGAGAAAGAAGCCTTTAGAAAACATTGCGGGAAAACATTGTGGCAAGGAGCTTAGAGTATTGGACCTTGACAGTGATGAGGATGGAAATTTCATGAAACAGAAAGTTTGTCTGAAACATGTCTGTTGGGGGAGGAGCTGATAAACTAAAACAGAGAGCAGAGAAAGAGGACAGTGATGTAATCAAATTCAGAGATCAGGCCAGTGCTGCCTGCAAAAAATGCCACTAAACAACAGCTTACTTAACCCATTACCACTTTTAACGACCCTGAGAAAGAAGCCTTTGGAAAACATTGTAGGAAAAAGAGAAAATGCTGGTAACCAGCATTTTGTTCTTTTCCTACAATGTTTTCTACCCTTCACAAAACAAATTTCAAATTTTCTGTCATTTTTATTTTGTTGTCTGCAAATGCTTTTGGTTTGGACAAGCATAAAATATTGTCATTTGGTATTGAGTTAATGTGTGATATATATTTACTTTTGAACTCATCCAAATAGATGTCATAGGGGCACTATAACAAAATCAAAATTGCAAATATGTTTTAACCCATTACCACACAATCCCTACTTTTGACGCCCCTGACGAAGAAACCTTTTGAAAACACCGTGGGAAAAGGAGAAAATGCTGGTAACCAGAATTTTCTCCTTTTCCCACAGTGTTTTCCACCCTTCCAAGAATAAATTTCAATTTTTCAGTCACCTTTATTTTGTCGTCTGCAATTGCAGTTTGGACCAGTCTAAAATTTTCTTTCTTGTGTGGTAAAGAGTTAAGTGAAATTCTGTATTAGAATAGAAAATCTGTACATGTATTAGAATAGACAAATCAATGTCATGGCTGCAAATAATTGTTTGTTTTTTTTTCATTCTTGTCCTTTTTATAAAAAAGTTTTTTGTTTGATTTTCCTGTTGAAAAAAACTTGCAGAACCATAAGTGTAAGTCTTAACCCGTTACCACACGGCAAAATTTTAGACTCATCCAAATTCAAAGCATTTGCAGATGACAATTTCATAGTGGCTCAAATGAGGCAATGTTTCTTTGATAGGGCAGAAAACTTTGTGGGAAAAGGATAAAAATGCTGGTTACCAGCCTTTTTTCACAATGTTTTCATTAGGCTACCTTCTGAGGGTAGTTTAAAGTCGTCATTGTTGTAAAGGGTTAATTTACTTCTCATTATTGAATTATTTTACTTTTAGTAAAATTTTGTACAGATCTGCTGATGGGTCTACCTCATGACTAGATGGTGGGTTTTTTTTACCAAAATAGATGTATGTTTTGGGATGGATTCAGTGGTCCTTGAACTTGTAGAAAATTAACCAACAGCAAAAAGGTTTCTACCCTTGTCACTGCACAGATTGGGCAAGCTGACATGGTTCAATACTTTTTGAGAATGACTTGTATATTGAATACTTTCAGGTGGTACAGGAGGCATTAGATAAAGCACGGGAAGGTCGGACAAGTATTGTGATAGCTCATAGACTGTCTACTATCCAAAATGCGGACAAGATCTATGTCATTCGTAAAGGCGTGGTCACCGAGGAGGGGACTCATAGTCAGCTGATGAGCCATCAAGGCTTCTATTACAAGTTGAATCAGGCACAGGGCAGGAAAAACTGAACTTTTTTTGAAAAAATTATTAGATAATGATCAACCTTTTACCAAATAGTGAATATGTGACCTTTGCAAATTCAGATCATGGGCAGATAATCAGTCCAAAATTGAGCTGGGATACAGTAGAAAACATTGTGGGAAAAGAAGAAAATGCTGGTTCCCAGCATTTTCTTCTTTACCCACAATGTTTTCAATAGCCTTCTCCATCAAGCTAGAGCAGGGGTCATTTGTTGAAGGGTGGAAACAAGTACATGTATTACAGACATGTTCCTTTTAAATAATCATGTCCACAATGAGTTTGTCACATAGATATAGAATCAAAACTAAGGAAACCTTTGTATTTCATATCGAGGTAACTATTTATTTTATCCAAAACATGTAAAAGATAATGAATCCAAGTCAATATTGTGCAGTGAAACCTGTGTGATAACCTAGTGGGCATATTGGAGATGATATAGTGTATCGTTGCTCTTGCATTGTGCTGAGATATTGAGAGGTCAGCCACCCTAGCTTATCATGTCAGACGAAAGAAGTTACAGGATTCCCTTATTTGGTTTTCATTGTATTTTTACACAGGAGGGTTGTGCTCGAAAGTATGTGGATTTTTCCAATCACTTGACTCTTTAACAGTTTAACAAGTATTCTTGTAGGAAGTATGTGTTTTATTTCATGTGTCCTTTCTGGTTTGATAACCCATCCTTTATTTTTGTATAGGCTTAACCCTTTCCCAAACAATCCCTGGTTTTTACGACCCAGAAATAGAAGCCTTTTGAAAACATTGTGGGAAAAGAAGAAAATGCTGATTTTTTCTCCTTTTCCTACAATATTTTCTACCCTGCTGTAAACAAATTTCAATTTTTGAGTTAGGTTTATTTTGTCGTTTGCAAGTGCTTTCAATCTTGACCAGTCTAAAATTTTGCTGTTTGGGAAAGGGTTCAACTCATTTGTGTTTCTTCACGGTCATTCAAGTATTGGCCATGCTGTATGAAAAGGAGGCTTAATACATCTTTAAGGTGCATGATACCTAGTAAGTCATAATAATTGATCCATACCATCCATGTTTTATAACAATAGACAGAATCATTAGGTAAAATGGTCCTTGGACATGAGAATTAACCAATAGCAAATAGTTTCAACCTAGGTTAATACATTTATGCAGTTACATTAAGCCTCCTTATCCTAGAGCATAGCTCATTTACATTGTGTATTGTCCAAAGGTTTTGAATCTCCATTTTTATATTTTTCTTTCATGTTTGAGACAGAACTTCAGTAAGCTTTCACGATATAACAAAACTTCAGACTACAGACAACAAATCAAGTGTTGTACAAATTATAAAATCGGTCTCTGAAATGGTTAAAAACATTGCTGGAAAAGGAGAAGATGCTGGTAAGCAGCATTTTCTCCTTTTCCCACAATGTTTTCAAGCAATTTATCAAGGACAAATCTAGACATTTGAACCAGATTCGTCATTGGTAAATGATTTCTTACAGAGTTGGTGTTCTCTGTACAATCACTTTAGCTTATACATGTATTTGACTATCAGATATTTTAAAATTGCCACTTTTTTTCTAATAAATCAACAACCGTTTTTTTTGTAGACAATCAAACATACCATATTTCAATAAAGGAAAATACGTTTATTTGTAGAATTCTTGTTTATGTGCAGGTTTCAGAAGAGAGAGTAGAGAATTTTATCATTAAATGTTTTAACCCTTTACCCCATAAGGCATTTCTATGGTATCTCTAAATGACCCTAAATAATAGCAAGGATGAAGCCGTTTCTTATGTGTATATGACACCTTTTGATAGTGTAGAAAACATTGTGCCAAAAGGTGAAATTGCTTGTCTTGTGCAATTTCATCTTTTGCCACAATGTTTTCCAAAGGCTCCTACAAGCAAATTGTGTAGAAATGAGTATATATGGAGTAAATGGGCATACAATTAGACTGACATAAATATCTCCTGTTGAATATTTTTATCCTTTTTCTATGTAATTTTTCAACAACTAAGTCTTTCACATACTTTATACAGAATATCATGACAAATTTTTTATTGGTCCAAATTCAAAGCATTTGCAGTTGACAATTTCTTTGTAGCTTAAATGAGGATGTCTGTCTTCACCCATTACCACACAATCCCTAATTTTGATGACCCTGAGAAAGAAGCCTTTAGAAAACATTGTGGGAAAAGGAGAAAATGCTGGTTACCAGCATTTTCTCCTTTTCCAACAATGTTTTCTACCCTATCACAGACAGAAATCATCTTTCCAGCAAGAGTTGAATTATTGTCTGCAGATGCTTTCAATTTGGTCTAGTCCAAGAGTTTGTCGTTTGGGAAAGGTTTAACCCTATACCACAAAATGATGACTTTTAACAACCCTAAGAAAGAAGCTTTTGAAAACATTGTGGGAAAAGGAGAAAATGCTGATAAGCAGCATTTTCTCTGATTCCCACAATGTTTTCTACCCTATCAAGGAAGAGTTATATCATTTGATCCACAATAAAATTGTCTTCTGCAGATAATTCCAATTTTGATATGTCTAAAATTTTGCTGTGTGGGAAATGATTTAAGCATACATTTTGCAGTTCAAAACAAAAGTTGTTAATCTAAATAATTAACTTAAAAACATTTAAACTCTGTGAGTGCCATGGACAACTGCCAGTGTCCTGATAGAAAACATAGACCGAGATCAGAATGCAAAGATTTTGTAGTCCCATCTTCTTTTTTTTTTCCATTTTCAGAATTTATTTGAATGCTGCCTTGAGCGTGACCAAATAAAGCATACAGTTTGCAATTAAAAAAACACATTATTTTAATTTGAAAAATTAACCTAAAAACATTAAAATTCTGGAAATGCCATGCACAACTGCCATTGCCTTTATGCAAAACATGGATCAAGATCAGAATGTATTTCTGAATGTAAATGCCTCCTTGAGCATGTCCAAGCAAAACATACGACTTGCAGTTTGACAATGAATAATACTGATTTGAAAAATTAATTTACTAGCATTTTATGGGGCCATGGACAACTGCCACTGCTATTACAGAAAGTGTAGATCAAGATCAGATTGCAAGAATTTTGTAGTCTTATCTTGTTATAATAAGATGTAATATCTCTGATATATTCAGACTTAAAAGTTCTGTAAAATATAGCAATTTGGAATGTTTTCATGTCAGAAGATGTCCACTGCTGTCTTTTGGTGCTTGTAAAATGTTTTAACTCTTTACCAAACATCAAAATTTTAGACTTATCCAAAATGGAAGCATTTGCAGACAACAAATTTAACATGCCTCAAAAATCAAAATTTGTTTTGGGAAGGGTAGAAAACATTGTAGAAAAAGGAGAAAATGCTGGCTACCAGCATTTTCTCCTTTTCCTACTATGTTTTCAAAAGGCTTTTTTCTCAGGATCGGTAAAGTTGGCACTGTGTGGTAGATGGTTAACATATTTATTTCACATCGATTTAGAAACAAGTTCATACAACTTACACTAAATTCTCTCAGGACTTTTTGATTACGAGGCTGACCTCCTACCTCACAAACCACGGACACCACACAGGGGAGTTGTTTGGGGGAAAATTTGCATGAAAAAAGTACCATGGTATCAGCATATACTCTTTTTTATCCTTTGTGTTGTTTTTCATTATATTTTTTGTGTTAGATCAATAATGACAAATGTTTTCAGTTATCATTATGTGCCGAAATGTAATATTTTATTTATTGTGCTAAGTAAACTTATTTGTGCTACTTTACATGTAATTTTTTACAATGATAAAAGGTGGGGTTTTTTTTGTTGAAGACAGATCAACTATTTTTTGTTCGAATTCCTGTTTCCTTTTCATGTTCGGATACCATTGTGTATACTAAAGAATGAACCATTCAAGACTTTAACTCCTTTTTACCAAACAACAGAATTTTAGGCTAGTCCAAGTTGAGAGCATGAAATTTTGCGGACCACATACAAAAAGTGATTGGAAAAAGTGATTTTTTTGTTTTAGTAAGAAGACATTGTGCGAAAAGGAGAAAATGCTAGTAACTAGCATTTTCTCCTTTTTCCTCAATGTTTTCAAAAGGCTTCTTTTTCAGAATTATGTGATAAAGGGTTCAATGCCATTTATCTTTTTCAACTTTCATGGAGTCCACAGCAATTCATTATTAATTATCAGCATTATACAGCACTTCTGTTATGTCCTTAGGACTTTATTTTTTTTCAGTGTAGTAGACTTTCGTGTTACATGTATAACTGTTGATTTTTTTTTTGTATAAGATAAAATGAGTTCTCAGACAGCATAAATGTACATGCGAGATTATAAAAGTAAATAGAATTGCTTGCTTTTGGGAAATGTTTAATGTATGTTATAGAAATTCCTCAGGCAAACAGGAAAAACTGGACCAGAACATTTTTTTAGGAAAATCGACAAGTATTATGTAAGAAATCCAACCATTACAGTATAAAAGTATTGTGAAGCTGTTTTTTCTTACCTTTTTGTGATACTTTAACATTTTCACAGTTTTTACAGGATGAATAGTTCTATTCCCCCCCCCCCCCATTTTCTTGGATCCTGTCAAAGTTAGGGGTTCTGAATTGTTCAGCGGAGAACATTGCAGGATTTGTGACCTGAAGACCAGTGGTATGATCTCCACTATCCAATTTTCTTGAATTCCAACAAAACTAGATTGGAAATGTCCACAGGCCTCTTTACTCAACAGCTGGGGGTCCTGTATGGCTCAGTGGTGAATGATTTGTAACCCGGAGGCCCCAGTTTCGAGCCCCACTTCAGGTGCTAGTCTTTTCCCAGGAGAATCCTTGGGCAAGATAGTTTAGATCCAAAGCCTAGTAATGTTTCCGATCATAGAAAAATCCAATCATTCAAGCTACATTCAAGTCTTTTTCCAAACAGACCTTGGTTTTTATGATCCAGATATACCAGCCTTTTGAATACATTGTGGGAAAAGGAGAAAATGCTGGTTTGCCAGCATTTTCTCCTTTTCCCACAATGTTTTCCATCCTGCTGGGAATAAATTTCAATTTTTGAATTACGTCTAATTTGTCATCTACAAGTGCTTTCAATTTTGCACTTGTTTAAAATTGTGTGATAGAGTTAGGTCTTTTCATACTAAATAAACACATGGCATTTTCTTAAAGGCTAAAAACACATTCTCTCCGCAAGATCAAGAAACAAGTTGGTCATAATCTAAATTAAAGCAGTCTGATACTGATCTACACTGTTCACATACACCGTTGTCTATGCTATGGAAAGGGTTACTGTTATCCGAGGATGCTTAATCCTTTCCCAAGTGACAAATTTTGGACTCTTCCAACCTGAAAGAGTTTGCAGACAACAATTTTAGATTTTGAGAAGATGGCAGAAAGTTCTCTAAAGGGGTAGAAAACACTGTGGGAAAAGGAGAAATTGCTTGTTATGAGTAATTTCTCCTTTCCCACAGTGTTTTCGAAAAACTTTTACGGCAGACTCATAAAAACCAGGGCTTGTTTGGGAAAGGGTTAACTCTTTACCAGATGACAAAATTTTAGACTTGTCCAGGTTGAATATTTTCGCAGACAAAATTAAAGTGAGTCAAAAATTAAAATTTGTTTTGGTAAGGTTAGAAAACATTGTTTGGAAGAGAGAAAATGCTGGTTTTCAGCATTTTCTCCTTTTCCAACAATGTTTTTAAAAGGCTACTTCTTCAGGGTCATAGAAATCCTGGGATTGTTTGGTAAAGAGTTAAAATATGGACCAGTTTGAAATTGTGTCATTTGGTAACCTGACAAATCATGGCTAATGCGTTTTCACATCTATCGTCATGTTTTTATTATTGATAACTGAAATTTATTTTTTATAAGAATTGTTTTATTGCTATTGTATTGTAATTTACAAAGAAACTTGTTGTTACAGAAAAGAAAATGTTAGAACAATAAACCACTGTATCTTATAGCATTGTTTTCATCAGTGCTACACATACATGTACCTAGCTTCTTTGACATCTTTGCCAAGTGTAAGCACTGAGCCCCAGTAGTGTAGTTGGTAACATACAGGACTTTAGTTTAGCTCTTTACCACACAATGCCGACTTTTGACTCTCCTGGAAAAGAAGCCATTTGAAAACATTGTGGGGAAAAAGAAACTGCTGATAACCAGCATTTTCTCCTTTTCCCACAATGTTTTGTACCCTATTAAAGAAAATTTGCAGCATTTGAGCCACATTGAAATTATCATCTGCAAATGCTTTCAATTTGGACAAAATGAAAATTTTGTCGTCTGGTAAAGGGTCAAACATGAGCCATGCTCTGGCAAAAGAGGGCTTAACTCATTACCAAACAAAATTTTAGGTTTGTCCAAATCGAAAGCATTTGCAGACAACAAAATAAAAGGCACTGAAAATTTGAAATTTGTTTGTGAAGGGTAGAAAACATTGTGGGAAAAGGAAAAAATGCTGGTTACCAGCATTTTCTCCTTTTCCCACAATGTTTTCTAAAGGCTTCTTTCTAAGGGTCGTCAAAAGTAGGGATTATGTGGTTAAGGGTTAATGCGTCTCCGTGAAGCATGATACCAGTCAATCAATAACACACTTATGGCTCCATATTAGTCACAGTTTTTAACCACCAACTTAGTTATAAGGTAGACTTGGCCCTAGAGATTCAGAAAATGGAAAGGTCGCAAAAAGTTTTGGCCCATAATTATCAGCCTGTGCGGACTGTGCAATCTGACATGGATCAATACGTTTCAGATTCATTAACCCTTTCCCAAACGACAAACTTTTGGACTAGACCAAATTGAAAGCATTTGCTGACGACAATTCAACTCTGACTTGCTGAAAAGATGATTTCTGTCTATGATGGAGTAGAAAACATTGTGGGAAAAAGAGAAAATGCTGGTTACCAGCATTTTCTCCTTTTCCCACAATATTTTCAAAAGGCTACTATTCCAGACCCGTAAAAACCAGGGATTGTTTGGGAATGGGTTAAACCCCCTTTTTGCAGAGCATGGCTAATATTTATTTCACATTGATTTAGAAACAAGCTTTCATACTTGTTCTACTCTCAATTGATTTTGCTTACTCGGAACTACATGTACACCAGTACTTGGGCTGAATGTGTGGGCGGATGAAAAATCACCAAACTGACAACAACTCCTGGGTATCGAACTCAAGACCTCATGGTTACGAGGCCAACACTCTACCTCACAATCATGGACACTGCAAGGGCTTGAGTGGTCATTGGTTCGAATCCCTAGGTTGGCCAAGTCTTTACATGGATCGATGATAGTCAGTGCAACAGGATTCATTCTTCTCTTGGGGCTGATCATTGGTTTGGAATAGATACCGGTATGTGGGACAGAGCCAGTGGCCAGGGAAGAATATCATGAAATTACTGAGAAAAGGAACTCCAGGAAAGCATGGGATACGTGTACTGGCAGCTGCAATATAGCTGAAATACTGTTGAAAATGGTGTGAAAGATCATGCAATCTATCATTCAGCCAAGTGTAAGTATAAACCTAGTTGGCATAAGTTGAAGGTCATATGACGAAATTGGCCTAGTTGTGGTTTATTTGAGCTATTACACCTGGATATATTCTTTTTTATTTTTCTCGGGGGGGGGGGGGGGGGGGGGGGGGGTCGCGCCTTGATAATTATGTGCTCCCAAGTGCAGAGCTCTAATTTTAAGAGGAGCCATGGACCCTTAACTCTTTACCAAACGACAATATTTTTAGACTGGTCCAAATTGAAAGCATTTGCAGACAACAAAATAAAATTGACTGAAAATTTGAAATTTGTTTTGTGAAGGGTAGAAAACGCTGTGGGAAATAGAGAAAATGCTGGTAACCAGCATTTTCTCTTTTTTCCACAATGTTTTTAAAAGTCTTCTTTCTAAAGGTCGTTAAAAGTCAAGATTGTGTGGTAATGGGTTAACTCTTTACCAAACCACAGAATTAAAGACTAGTTCGAATTGAAAGCATTATGCAGATGGTAAAATAAAAGTGACTTCGTAATTGAAATTTGGTTTGGGAAGGCTGGGAAACACTCTGGGAAAAAGGAGAAAATACCGGTTACCAGCATTTTATCCTTTTCCCTAAATGTTTCCATTTTCTTGAGGGGCATTAAAAGTAGGGATTATAGAGTAAAGGGTTAAGCACTTGTAACAGCACTGCATGTGGATGCCATTGCTCGGCTGTAGTTGCTTGATTTTTACTGAAAATTTGAGTCGAAAAGGGGGTATGATTGTGCCAAAAATACTTTGAAAGTTATCTGCCCTTGTTGTATGGAGTCATCTTTTTGGTAGTTAACATTTTTTCTGAATTTAAAGTAATTATCTTTCATAAAACCAGTGATACAACAAAATGTAAAGGTTTTTTCATGACAACGATGTGGCAGTAGAACACAGACCTATGACAATACTTTATTGTTTTCTCTAACCCATTACCATACAATCCTGACTTAACGACCCTGAGAAAGAATCCTTCTGAAAACATTGTGGGAAAAGGAGAAAATGCTGGTAACCAGCATTTTCTCCTTTTCCCACAAAGTTTACTACCCTTCACAAAACAAATTTCAAAATTTCAGTCACTTTTATTTTGTCATCTGCAAATGCTTTCAATATGGACAGTCCAAAAATATTGTTGTTTGGTAATGAGTTAAAAGAAGCCAAGTTAAATATAGACTAAGAAAAGAAGAGAAAACAAACAAGTGTTAAAATGACTTTTAGGCTAAGGCCCAGATCAAAAAAGGGCTCTATTTTTAATTTTTTTTCAATCCATCTGGTAGAAAAATTCAAATGGTACAGTGAGTTAGGATAGCCTATTACGGTCACTTTAAGCATGGATGCCAGATCTGAAAGTGGTGCAGATTTTTTTTATATGCTAATAAACGCGCCTACCCAAAATTTGCCTATATCAAAATTAAACTTTTCCTCTGTTCACAATAATGGAAAAAACAATGAAACAATGCAATCTTTTTGACAAATCTTTTGAATTTAAGATGCTCATAAAAATCCACATTTACCTGTATGTAAGACTTTTATTAAATCAAGTCTGACCAATTTCACATACCGTAAAACACCTAATAAATGTTCCTAGCAGAAATGAATTGAAAACAATCTCTGAATTTCAGTCTTCACATTGAATGTGTTCTGGCTAGATTTTTTTCACAGTCTTGGCTAGAGCTACTGGGACAGACATAGAGGACCAGAATTAAGAACAGTTATGGAGTTTTAGCATTTAGCACCTCAAAAATGATCTATTTATGAGTGCAACAGTATAATTTGTTGTTGCACACTAACCTTTGATTTCGTTATTTCATTATATATTCACAACTGTAACCATAAGTATGCCAACACTAAGATTTGGCTATTTTCATTAATTAAGCTGCTTTATTTCCTTTGTTACTCTTAGTCTCCTACTTTGTTAATCTATTTCACTGATACAATAGGGGATATGACTTGAAGCAATAGGGTCATGATGGCCCTGTATCGCTCCACTGGCTAATAAGTGAAAAAACTACAAGCCAAACATTATAGGCTAAGGCCCAGATCAAAAAAGAGCCCTATTTCTAATTTTTTTTCAATCCATCTGGTGAATTAGGATAGCCTATTAGAGTCACTTTAAGCATGGATGCCAGATCCGAAAGTGGTGCAGATTTTTTTTATATGCTAATAAACGCGCCTACCCAAAATTTGCCTATAACATAAATTAGACTTTTCCTATGTTCACAAAAATGAAGCAGACAATGATACAATGCAATCTTTTTCACAAATCTTTTTAATCTAAGGTGCTCATAAAAATCCACATTTATGTAAGACTTACAATGTATATTAAATCAAGTCTGACTAATTTCACATACCACAATTCACCTAATAAATGTTCCTTGCAGAATTAATTGGAACCAATCTCTGAATTTTCAGTCTTCACATTGAATCTGTTTATATTTCGGGCTAGATTTATTCACAATTTTGACTAGACCTACAAGGACAGACAAACAGGACAAAAATCAAGAAAACTTACTGAGTTATAGCATCTAGTACCTCAAAAATGATCCATTTATGAGTGCCACAGTATAATGTATTGTTGCACACTAACCTTTGATTTCGTTATTTCATTATATATTCATGTCCAACCATAAGTATGCCAATACTAAGATTTGGATATTTTCATTACTCAAGTTTCTTTATTTCCTTTGTTATTTTTACTCTTCTTTTCTGTTACTCTATTTCACTGATGCAATAGGGGATATGACTTGAAACAAGAGGGCCATGATGGCCCTGTATAGCTCCAGTGGCTAATGAGTGAAAACACAACAAGCCAAACATTACAAATCCGGCCAACAAGTTTCAAACTTGAAGACATACAATAGGGTAAGGCCCAGGTCAAAAAAGGCCCTATTTTTTCATCCATCTGTTACTTTAGTTCACTGATGCAATAGGGGATCTAACTTAAAACAAGAAGGCCATGATGGCTCTGTATCGCCCCACTAGCTAATAAGTGAAAACACTACAAGCCAAACATTACAACTCTGGCCAATTGATTTTAAACTTGAAGGCATACATTTTTTTTTCTATGAAGTTCTACGAAAATGTTATGACCCCTTGACCCCTGGGCAAAGCCATTTTTTACCACAGAGCTATAATTACTTGAAACTTGGTGGAGGTCCGTAAGATAAACTTCCATATTACATAATATAGGATGTGTGGTATACCAGAAGGTTTTCAAAGTTTCCTAAAATAAATGCCATGTAAAACATGAGACCCATGAAACAGGGCTAAATTTGGTAGCCCTAGGCCTTACTATGGTTCGTAAAAAGATCATTAAAAAAGTTTTCACCACAAAAGCCCAGGTAAAACTTGTGACCCCTGGTGTGGGGACAAACTTAAGCCCAAGGCTATAATTTGGGCCCTCCTGGTAGAGGCCCACTATATAAAGCTACATGCAACATTTGGTAGTCCAAGGCTTTGTGGTTATGTACAAGTAGAGGTTTTCCCAATATAAGCCAATATAAAAATTGTGACCCCCGGGGCCGTGCCAAATTTGACCCCAGGGCTATAAGTTGGGTACCCTTGGTACACGCCCACTTAATAAAGATACATGCCAAATTTGGTGGCCCAAGGCCCTATGGCCCGCCCTGGTGGCTCAGTGGTGATCGTGTCGGACTCATGACCTGATGGTTGTGAGTTCGATACCCGGTTGAGGTGAACTTTCTTTTTTTCCCCTCTCACGTCTGGCTATGGAAAGAAAGCTTAGTACTGGTGTGAGAAAACCAGGAAACACATGTGCGTCACCGACCCCCATGATATGACCTTAGCTGTTGAAGTAGTGTTAAACCCCAATGCAACCAACCAATCAACCAACCAACCAAGGCCCTATGGCTAGGGATCAGAAGGATTTTAAAATTTTACCTATATAACCCCATATAAAACTTGTGACCCCCCCCCCACGGAGATTGGTCAATTTTGACTCCATAGCTATTATTTGAAGTAACACTGTGGAGGTTCGCTACATAAAACTACATGCCAAGTTTGGTAGCCCTGGACCTTATGGTTTCGGATAAGAAATTTTCGAAGGTTTTCAATATTTTTCAGTTTTGTTGCCATGGCAACCAGAGTTTTTAAAGGAATCAAATTCTTTCAAGAAATTCTGAAGAAGGCCACGACAGGATCATTTCTGTAAAGTTTCATCAAAATCGGATGGGTAGTGTCAGAGAAGATGTTTGAAATATAAGTTAATGCACGCATGGACAGACGCACAACGGACACCGGGCGATGACATAAGCACGCTTGCCTTCAACCAGTGGAGCTAAATACCTCTTGATGACTTAAAGTAAACAAATACGCAGTTCATTGAGCGTAATTGTGACGTGTGATCAATCATCAGCTTCTTTGCTTGCTGCACTGACAGTACAGCTGCTTTGTGTGTGTATATATATTTGTGTGTGGGATGTGGATGTGGGTGTTTTTCTGTTTTATTTTGAAATGTCATGATGTAACGGATTTATTTCCTACATAACAAATCTTAACTAGTCAACAAGACAGTATTTTGGTGCAAATGACTTTTCATTTCATATATAACTATTCAATAATTGTTTAGTTTATTTTTTCTCAAATAAAGGCACTAAGTACAAAACTTTTTTTTAACACTTTTATGTGTCTGCACTGTAACATTTTGTGTCATTGCTGTAACACATGTGTCGTTTATTATATAACAATGATAAAAACTGCTCATAAAATGAAGCCACGCCATTTAATTTAATAAAGAACATTCTGGAAACAAAACGGAAAATACAGTTACATTTTCATTACAAACAGCTATTTACTAAATCTATATAACTTTTTCAAGGAATTAAAATAGTTGCAAAAAACTGATTTTCTCCGACATATAATGTGCCAAAATTTTGTTCCAAAATACTCAATTCAAATAAAACAAATATGCGTTATACAGATGGTTCGAAGTGCAATCTGACCTAAAAAATATCTAATTTTCTTAATTAGAATGGGATTTCTTTTACTTTACAATTTCGTTACATGAAGGACATGTCAATGTGTTATGACTGGCATTGCATCACCGTAAACAATATTCAAGTGTGGAATATGCATTTTTCCGTGTGCAGCACATTCTATTTGTACATATAAGAAACCTTATCAAACAAACAAAAAAATCCAACTTCATTTTCAAAAATCATGTCTCCTACAATCTGCCATAACTATATATTAGCTCATAGTGGGTGGGGTAAAGGATAAGCAAGACCAAAACATAAATACAATGCAGCAATTTAGTACAATAGTAAGCATTTAGTTCTCATCAAACCCTTCAACAAGAAGCTGAAACCCAAAGGTCTTAAATGATATTAAGTTGCTCATGATTTTCAGTAAATGTATGCAAATTTGGTGGGTGGGGTAACACCAAGGCGCCCAATCTATATTTTCTCCTCCTGTAACTTAATTTTACCATTACTTATGCGCTTCACTGCCAATTAGAACTATTTGCAATCAATATACTCTGGCAGATATTGAAATTTTGTGGTTTGTACACATAAGCTTAATTCAATGCATTTTCAGTGGGTGGGGTAACAAAATGTCGTCTGAAAAAAATCTGCACCATTTTTGTTTCTGGCATCCACCCTAATTTGACTTCTATATAGCTGTACTATCACCTGGTACCAATGAAAATTTTCTACCAGATGGATTGAAAAAAAATTGAATCCAGCTGGCCAGGCCTTAGACTATTTATTTAATAAAAAAAAAACAGACAAAAGAACAGTTGCATAATTAATCAATTATACATGACAACTAGTGACATTAAAAAGGTTTTAACTCCTTGAAAAATAATACTGTAGTTAGCAATAATATGCACAGTATTTTTTTAAAGTGTTGCAATCCCTGTCTTTTTTTCCTGGGAGTTAATTTTTTGATATAAATAACATGAAAATAGATCAGAAATTACTAAAATCTGGCTGTTGCATACCCCAGAGTACCAGTGTACCAGTGTTTTGCCTATAACAATATTTTTTTCATATCAGAGCTCCAGATAGGAGTGATTCTGATTTCAAAATTGAAAATATTAATTCTCTACTATGCCCTATGTTGTGGGTACTCATTAGAATCATCTCATCGAAACAATTCTAATGATTACCAACAACATAGCATTTTAAAGAGAAATCATGTATTTAGAAAACCATCACTGCCTCTTATCTGGACCTCTGTACATGTTGCAGCTAAATATAAGAAAAACGAGAAGATTTAAGTTTGAAAACAAGATTATTCACACCAGAAAATCAAGCCCATTAAGAACACTGGGGGTGCAGCACATTTTTGTTACTGTGTATAGTTCAAATGACAAGGTGTGAGACTTATAGGTAAAAGATCTTTGAACACTTGAGGTAATTTGTTTGATTCCAAGGGTTTGCCAAAATAATTCCGATAGTCTTTCAGAATCTAGGTCATGTGGGATTGTGCTATACACCGAGCATATTTAGATACTTTAGGAAGGGTTCGTCATGTAACTTTAACCCTTTACCCCATAAGACATTTCTTTGGTATCTCTAACTGATCCTAAATAACAGCAAGGATGAAGCTCTTTATTATGTGTATATGACACCTGATAGCATAGAAAACATTGTGGCAAAAGGTGAAATTGCTCGTCACGAGCAATTTCACCTTTTGCAGCAATGTTTTCCAAAGAATCCAACAATCAATGCATAGAAATGAGTATCTGTGGAGTAAAAGGTTAACTATCTGCTGTAACATAACTAAGAGCAGCCTATATGGGCAACCAGTGGCACTGATAAATAAACTAGAGGCAATTGAGGGCCTTAATCAGTCTACTGTTTGTGATTTTGCTAATTTTCTTGCATATGTCGATAGGCGAGTGCAACACTATTCTACGTGCCTGTTCATTGTACAGGCACCTAGAATAGTGTTGCACTCACCTGTCCATGTAATGAATCCATGATGTAGAATGGTTAACAGCTAAGGTCATATCATCGCGATCGGTGACGCATATGTGTTTCCTGACTCTCATACCAGTACTCATAAACAAGTGTGACACAATTTTCTTTCCAAAGCCACCGACTACTATTCTCACATGCTTCAGCAGAGGTGAGAGGAGAAAATACACCAGAAAGAAAGTTTGCCTCATCCAGGTATCGAACTCACAACCACCAGGCCATGAGTCCGACACGCTCACCACTGAGCCACCCGGGCGGGCGATGTAGAAGGGAGAAAGACACAAAGACACAAAAATGGAGAAGATATTGTTGATGTAACTGGACTTGAATGCTTTGAGATAGTATTATTAGTAGGCATGGTGACTTGAATAAATAATGAAATAACCAATGTATAATCTTCCAAAAGCCCATATTTGTCATCAAGCGCATTTAGGATATCGGTACTCTTTCTATTAAATAATCCCTGCAAGTTTCAAAGAAATGGGACCAATAATGTAGACTATGTTGAACACACAAAACCAAGTCATAAAATGGCTTCTTTACCTACACTGATTGGTAGATTTTCCTTTATGTTTTTCAAATTCCTTCTCCAGGTTCAATTAAACACAGTATTGTTTGGGAGGTTCAAGTTAAAGAATGGTCTAAATGTATTGCAGAATTGAGAAGAGAATTGAGCATGACTGAGAGAAAAATGAAAACATCCTAATGTGAAAGGTGTGGGTGTAAGATTCTGTGATAAGAAAGGGTGGTTGTTTTCAGGACCTCCACCTATTATCCCCTTACCAAACAAGCCCTGGTTTCAACAATCCCAGGAAAGAAGCCTTTAGAAAACATTGTTTGAAAAGGAGAAAATGCTGGTTACCAGCATTTTCTCCATTTCCAAAAATGTTTTCTACTCTATGAAGGACATATTGAGCCTTTTGAGCAACTTTTGATTTGTTGTCTGCAAATGTTTCCAGTTTGGACGAGTCTAAAATTTTGTTGTTTGGTTAAGAGTTAAAGTTAGGCTGTTTTTCTTAGTTTTGTGTGCCAGAAGTAAGTTTGTGTTAAATGTATGCCTAAAAATAAAGGGCATGAAGGAATGAATGTGGGAAGGAGAGCATGATAGAGAAGGAAAGAAAGGCAGATTGGCAGATGGGAGAGTGAGCAAGCATTGAGTGGGGGAGAAAGAAGAATAAAAAAAAAAAGGATTTTGAGAGAGAGAGAGAGAGAGAGAGAGAGAGAGAGGGAAAAGAGATATTAGAAAAGAAATTCACAGAGAGAGAGAGAGAGAGAGGGAAAAGAGATATTAGAAAAGAAATTCGCACAAGCGGCAGAGAAAACAAGGTGAAAGTGAGAGAGATAGCATGAGAGTGTAGACAGAGAGAGAGAGAGAGATTGTAAGAAAACCTTGTGGATGAAGTCATGAACAAGTGTGAAATAGAAGAAAGAAATTGTACAACAGTCATGTCAATGTTTGTGATCGAGTTGAATTAAAACACAAATTGGTTCTGGAGGATGGTAAGGTAACTGGATTCTATGAATATAGGTAAAGACAACACAAGTGAGAAAGAGTCGAAGGACTTTATTGACAGATAGAACTGAGCATGACTGAGAAAAAAGAAACAATAAAATGTGCGTAATATTCCATGATATGAAAGAGTTTATGTTTATGGGAGTTCTAAGTGTTGAAGTTTGGTATTTTCTTTTTTCAAAGGTAAATATGCTACATAATCTCAAAGTTATATTCATGCTAAATAAAGTTAATTTAGATAAGTTTTTATCTGTGGTACACTAGAATTGTTCACTCCCCCCATTTCTATAATATGATGGGGGATCTCCCCCTCTCTGAGGTCATCCTGGATGCAACACTGTAATATTCTATGATATGAAAGAGTTTTTGTTTATGGGAGTTCTAGGTGTTGAAGTTTTGGCTGTATTTCTCTGTTCTGTGTGTAAGATGTATGTGTGTGTTAAATGTATGCCTTAACATGAAGGAATTAATATGGAGTGAAATGAGTATGAGAGACAGAAGGAGAGAGGGAAACGTTAAAATGTGCGTACTATTCTATGATATGAAAGAGTTTTTGTTTATAGGAGTTCTAGGTTTTGAAGTTTTGGCTGTATTTCTCTGTTCTGTGTGTAAGATGTATGTGTGTGATAAATGTTTGCCTTAACATGAAGGAATTAATATAAAGCGAGATGAGTATGAGAGACAGAAGGAGAGAGGAAAACGTTAAAATGTGCGTACTATTCTATGATATGAAAGAGTTTTTGTTTATAGGAGTTCTAGGTGTTGAAGTTTTGGCTGTATTTCTCTGTTCTGTGTGCGAGATGTTTGTGTGTGTTAAATGTATGCCTTAACATGAAGGAATTACTATGGAGTGAAATGAGTATGAGAGACAGAAGGAGAGAGGAAAACGTTAAAATGTGCGTAATATTCTATGATATGAAAGAGTTTTTGTTTATAGGAGTTCTAGGTTTTGAAGTTTTGGCTGTATTTCTCTGTTCTGTGTGTAAGATGTATGTGTGTGTTAAATGTATGCCTTAACATGAAGGAATTAATATGGAGCGAAATGAGTATGAGAGACAGAATGAGAGAGGAAAATATTAAAATGTGCTTAATATTCTATGATAAGAAAGAGTTTTTGTTTATAGGAGTTCCAGGTGTTGAAGTTTTGGCTGTATTTCTCTGTTCTGTGTGCGAGTTGTATGTGTATGTTAAATGTATGCCTTAACATGACGGAATTAATATGGAGCGAAATGAGTATGAGAGAGACAGGAGAGTGGAAAACGAGAGTGCAAAGTCCCTTTTAAAAATGGTTGGCTAGGAAAGAAACGGTACTATGCTTTCATGGGAAGGAATTCGCATATTATATCCAGTAGAAATGAAACCCCATAGAGTTAACAAGATCCAAGGTCACAAAAGAGAAAACTGATGAATGGTACTGCAAGTTCAGAGAATTCTTAGAAACCAAAGATCTCTTGGACAAACCCGCAAAAATATGGAATGCAGATGAAACAAGGTTCACAATGGGCTAAAATAAGGGAAAGATAATTGGACCCTCAAGAAAAGACATAAATGTCCCAAGCATATCTAGTGGAAAACAGCGACTTACTGTTATGTTTTGTTGTAATGCAGCTGGACAAAATGATGCCACCCTATTTCATATATCCTGAGACCAAACTCAGATGTTCTGGTCCGATTTGGCCCATAATCGAACTCATCTGAGATCTTATGGTCATACACACTTTGACCAAGTTTGGTGCTGATTGGTTGATATTTGTAGATGCTAGAGTGTAAACAAGAAAATGTGAACGGACGACGGACGGACGCCGACGGACGGTGAGTGATCACAATAGCTCACTCTGAGCACCTCATGCTCAGGTGAGCTAAAAAAAAAACATTATGTTTTAATTTTGTTAAAATGTATTTGTACATTCTTAATTTGTGGATTAGGATTCGTAATTTCCCAATTCCATCAGCCATTTTGGCAATGGCAAACGTACCCCCGAAATGATAAATATTGATTTACTGTTATCGTCTGATTTGTCTCTTTTTTTTTTCTTTGTTAATAGCTAAAATTGATCAATTATAAAAGAGTAAAATAATGATTCAGAAAGAAATGAATGATTTAAAAAATATATATATTTATCACTTCTTTTTACAAAAACTGTGAATTACATCATAAAGATCTATCTTTATTTCACACCTATCACATTTGTTGATTGAGGTGAGGAAATAGGAGATTAACTTCGATATGGTCGTCAGTTTACATGTCATAAGCTGGCATGTTTTTATAATCCCATGAGTACAACTTTTTTGACTGATAACTTCTTCAAAAGAACTCCTTTAAAAACCCACTGATTTTGTCATATTTCTCAACATTTGTCTCAGTCCTTCAAGAAATGCTGCATCAGCAACAACATGGATGGCACTGAGGACTATATCATCTGGGAAGACAATATCTGCCAAAGTCACCAGAACGACATTACAGAGGAAGAAGATGATGACCAGTCATACTATAAGGTTGCTAACAACGGCATGACAGATGAAGAAATCCAGAAACTTTTCAACGAAAGTGATGACAACAAGTTTGAAGGATTTGATCCTGTCCGGGAGTAAAAAACAGTCCTTTTCAGGGCTAAATTTTTCAGAACGGCCCTATAAAAGGCCAAAAACAGGTTCCTTCGAAGATATAAACAAACAAATCGAAAGTCATTTTTCTCAATGTTGTCATTTATCAAAAAAAGCACAGCCACAAAATAAAGCACATCTCGAATCATTACCATTTCAAAAAATCAATCCAAGGCAACATAAATCTCGGATGGTCCAATCACAAGAAAGACACGATACAAATCGGTCTGAGGATCTGACCATCCAGGTGGAAGGAGCCTTCTTGGTTAGACGCAGTCGTATAAGGAAGGTCTCTCCAGAGGTTCTGCAGTCAAAACTGGATTGAAAGAGAATCAAAAGAACCAAGTGCCTATTTCAAGGTTGTGATGCTGAGGCACGAAGAGTGAAGCGCCATGTTCAGCAGAAGCACATTCCTGCTATATTTCATGACCTGGAGGCAGAAGAGTTGATGAGAAGTCAGGAGTTTCAAGGAAACAGCTGGAAGCCTTGCAGGTCCTGGCAGACATCATCATGGTTCAGTGTGAAAAGCCGACACCAGAATCTCTCAGAAAAATGACTGATAAGAATCTGCTTATTGACCCCTCGTCAGAGATAACATCCTCTACCCAAAAGGCAATGGCCAGGTTGTGTCAATATGCAAGTTGGGAGGTCCCAGAACAGTTTATGCTGGTGCCAACTATCAACTCCCCAGCCGTGCTGATTCATTGGAGACCAATTCTAACAAGAGGGCAATGATGGCCCTGTATCGCCCCACTGGCTTTTTAACCCTTTACCACACAAACTGAAGCGATCATGACCATGAAAAAGAGGGCCTTCAAAAACAATGAACACTGTCAGGCATTGACAATGAACACTGTCAGGCAATACAAGCAGGTTAATTCATTAGCATGAAAGGTAAAATCCTTGGAAAAATAAGCTGAATGATAGAAACCTTACTCTGAATTTATTATTCACCTCATGTGCGCATAACTATTAGCATCAAAATGAATCACACTTGAAAACAGAATATTTTCTATCAAAAACTTAATGTTTAGCACCAATCAAGTATCTATCGGGGTTCCCACAACTTTCTGCTTGACTTTTCCCAGACTTTTTCCAGGATTTTTTTCAATATTCAAGGTTTTTTGCAATAGAAAAACTGGAAATGTAAAACCTTTTGAAAGCAACTTTCTTTCATACATTCTTTGTTTTAATGAAAAATTAAGATTTAAAGAACATTCAAACTGCATGATATATATGTAGTTATTTCATTTCTTTATTTGGCCAGTTACAAAACTTCAAATGACCGAATATAGATTCAGATCAGCCTATCCATACAGGCAGTTTAATAAGGATCCATGCTGTTCTCTTACAGTTCCTAAGTTCCTACAAGTAATGAAGAATTTGAAGGCAAAATAGTATAGATCCTTATAAGACCACATAACCAGGCAAATTGGGAATAATAGGACCATGATGGTCCTATATCATTCACCTGAGTACTAAGTAGTAAAGGTCTACGGTGAAGATAAATACCAAATATGGAAGTTCAAGGCCAAACAATTCTGACAGGGTATGTAACTGTGCAAAAAGCATTTTCTTCTTTTCCCAAAGCTTTCACAACCCTTCTTTTTCAGGGTCATTGAAAGTCAAGATTGTATTGTAAGGGACTGAATTAACTTTAAGAGGCATTTCCTGGTCAAAATGGTGGTCAAAAGACATTAAAAAACATCATTCGCTCATTGTTAAGACACAAATGAGACTTGTCTCAATAACTTTTTATCAAATTTCAAAGGATGTTGACTGAGACAGTAATCAAGCCAAACTGGGAACCCTAGACTAACAGCTCACAACATTACTGACTAATTTATTGGAGCTCGATAAGTCCAGTATGTGAAAGGTAACCCCTTTGTCCATGACCTAACTTACAGAAGAAAATTGTTTCACAAGGTTTGAACCCCAGGAGCATCATATGAACAAACTTGGTAAAGGTCCTCTAGAAGATAGTACATGTATACAAAATATGAACGTTTGTAACCCCCTGGGGGGGTAGGTTGAACCCCGGGGGAATCATATGAGCAATCTTGGTAGAGGTCTAATAGCAGATGCTGCATACCAAATATCAAAGCTCTATCCCTTCTTGTTTTAATGAAAAAGATTTTTCAAAGTTTTCTTTTATTATTCCCATGTTTAAACTTGTGGCCCCTGAGATGGGGTCAGTTTTGACC
This sequence comes from Tridacna crocea, assembly GCA_943736015.1. Lineage (NCBI taxonomy): Eukaryota > Metazoa > Mollusca > Bivalvia > Cardiida > Cardiidae > Tridacna > Tridacna crocea. Next base: position 32,050,312 of record OX031069.1, read on the forward strand.
CCAGGGGCATTATATGGACAATTTTTGTAGAAGTATACTAGGAGATGCTACATACCAATTATCAAAGCTCTATGCTTTCTAGTTTCAGAGAAGAAGATTTCAAAGATTTTGCTCTTTTTTTTCTTTGGTTGCCATGGCAACCAGAGTTATAGGTGGAATTTAATATCTTGAACAACTTTAGTAGAGATTTAAATAAGGAACATCCCTGCCAAGTTTCATCAAGATTGGCCCAGTGGTTTAGGAGGAGGAGATGTTAAGAAATTGTGGATGATGCACGACAGACATGGGGCGATCACAAAAGCTCACCTTGAGCACTTTGTGCTCAGGTGAGCTAAAAATGTGTTGTTTTTTTCTAACATTGGGAATTATTTTCTTTATGATTTGAGACACAGAATCAAGTCCTTGCATATCATTTACTATCATAATGCACAACAGTTTTGCTGTAAGCCTTCAAATAGAGGTTCTTTTCCCTCTTCAGTCATTGAAACTAAAGCCTAATCCAAAAGTACCATGTTTTACTTTCACTTTAATTGTTCAGTTTTCATGACCTGAAATACATGAATAAATAAACCGGTCTTTTCAAAGGGCAATATCCCTGCTTTTAATGTTTCTGAAAATACGAATAATCGTACTTTGTTAGATTTAATACTTGAAGTATTTTGATCCATGATTGCAGACAAGCGCTTACTTTCAGTTTCTTCTGACTCGACAACCTCATCCCGACGAGAATCATAACTTGGCTACATAAAGATAAAGTCTGTTTACCTTTCAGACCCCTATGGATTTAAATTTTTCAGTTATATTTTCTGTTGTAGCTCATTTTCACATTAATTCACTTCAGCTCGACCCCGGGAAAATACAAAGCGCAGCTGCACTGTATTTTAGGATAAGTAGAGAGTTCTCCGAAATTAATACACTTGATCCCGGTTTATTTAAATATTACAATAACTATTCCGGGACCAGTGAACCTAAAAAAAGACCGTAACGTATTTGGGAAATTCACCCTCTTCGACCAATGACGGTCTAGGATATATATTGCAGAAAATATTGGACCTTTATCCGAAAAATGGAGGACGCAGACCAGAGATTATTATCGTCCTAAATGTTTGTTTCATACCCAAAACGTTTCATACTTTTTCCGGGTTTTTCCCGATTTTTCATAGATATAACAAAAATCAAGACTTTTTCAAGACAGGGAACGGGTTTTACGAAATTCCTGACTTTTTCCCGTTTTCCCGACTGCGTGGGAACCCTGTTTCAATGCAATTTGATAATCAAGGGAGGTAAATAGTACCAAACTTGTTTCATAAAAAGAGTTATTTCCCTTGATTAATGTTTAAATTGAAGTGACTATATTTTGAAGCCCATGTTAAACTTGTGTTCCCTGGATAGAGCCAATTTTGACCCAAGACCTACAATATGAAACTAGAATGTGTGGTTATAAACACAAAGATTTTTGAATCTTGCCCAATAAAAAGCCCTTTAAAACAAGTTTGCTCAACAAAAGGCCCTGTAAAATATGTGACCCATATGACAGGTTTATAAAGCCAATGTAAAACTTGTGACCCCTGGGATGGGGTCAAACTTGACCCCCAAAAAAAGTTAAAATTTGGGCCCTCTTGGTAGAGGCCCATTAGATAAAGCTAAATGCAAAATTTGGTAGCCCTAGGCCTTACGGCTATGTACAAGTAGATTATTAAAGTTCCCTATATAAACCCATGTAAAACTTGTGACCCCCTGTGATGGGGCTAAATTTGACCCCAGGGCTATAATTTGGGCACCCTTGGTAGAGGTCCACTAGATAAAGCTACATGCCAAATTTAGTAGCCCTAGGCCCTATGGCCAGGTGGAAGAAGATTTTTAAAGTTCTCCCCATATAAGCCTATGTAAAACTTGTTACCCATGGGGCGGGGCCAATTTTGACCCCAGGGCTATAATTTAGACACTCTTGGTAGAGGTCCACTAGATAAAACAACATACTAAATTTGGTGGCCCTATGCCTAGGTAGAAGAGGAATTTTAAAGTTCTCCCTAAATAAGCCCATGTTAAACTTGTGACCCCCAGAGCGGGGCCAATTTTGACCCCAGAAAAATAATTTGAAGAAAGAGGTCCACTAGATAAAACTACATGCCAAATTTGGTAGCCCTAGGCCTTACGGTTTCAGACAAGACGATTTTCAAAGATTTTCAAAATTTTACAGTTTTGTTGCCATGGCAACCAGAGTTTTTGAAGGAATTAAATTCTTTCAAAAAATTCTGAAGAGGACCATGGCAGGATCATTTCTGTGAAGTTTCATTAAAACTGGATGGGTAGTTTCAGAGAAGAAGACATTTAAAGAAAAAGTTAACGCATGGATGGACGCACGACGGACACGGGCCATGACATAAGCCCGCTGGCCTTTGGCCAGTGGAGCTGAAAATGGTTATTTCCCTTTGATAAAGTATCGCCATTTACAATTTTTCAAGATAGCCACGTAAGCTTCATGTGTTACGATATTTTGGTCAATTTTTGATGCGTGTTGTACATCCGAACAACCTTTTTTCCTCGGATTTGATGCTGAAAAAGGCCTGCATGTTATACATGCCTGCGTGGTATACACAGCGTTTTACGGTATGTTCCATGACCCTTTAGTAGAGTGTTCATTCAATCTTATGGGGGATGTGGTTGATATTAGGTCCACTAGAATGAATACTGAAACACTTAGTGCTGTCCAGAATGCAAAGTATGCTTTCAAGGCTAGGAAAACTACAGCTCTGCAATATTTCAATCGGAAGGATGTAAAAAAGACCCAATAGGGCAGTCTGTTTGCCTCAGGAGGGCTGCTGTAGAATATAAGAAAGAGCAAGAAAGGAAAAGAGAAAAAGGGAAATTGCTTGTAATGAGCAATTTCTCCTTTTCCCACATTGTTTTCTAGCCTATCGGAAAACTTTCTGCCTATCTCATCGAATTCAAAATTGTCATCTGCAAACACTTTGAGTTTGGGACAGTCTAAAATTTGTCATTTGGGAAAGGGTTAAAAAGTTAGAACAGAAAATGGAAGAGAAACCGAGGGGGATATTGTAACAGATGACTGACAATCATAGTATAGAAAAGCAAGAGATGGCGGAGGAACAGGAAAGAGAGAGAGAGTTGGAAAGGAGCAATTGCTAAATTGAAGGAAGAAATACAGAAATCTCAGACAATTATAGAAGATGAAATCAAAGGTCTGTTAAGTCAAGGGACATTCACATTTACCTAGAAAGACCAGAAAGCACATTATTCACTTGTGTTGTAGAGCCAGGTATGTTATAAAAAGCAGTTTTAATCCACCTTTGCCTTGCTGGGAGTGTTATTAACAGATTACCAACAACACATTGTGTGTGTGTTTGTATGTGTATTTCATTATGTTCCTTTTGTCTGTCTTTCTGTCTTATTTTCTGTATGTGCGTAAATATTTAAGACTATCTGTCTGTCTGTTTGTCGTTATGTCTGTGTTGTATGTGTACATGTATGTATGCCCTAATGAACTGAAATATGCAAAAATGAATCTTCTAAGCAACTGTATAAATACTTTGTCTGGAGGAAATGATTAAAAAAAAAAAGAAAGAAAAAAAAAAATGAGCACAAACTTCAATCTATGGCCTGTCCGGCTAAAACAGTGTTTAGCATATTCGATTCTTAAATTTGTAGTTTCGAGTGTGATCCGTGGAGTTAATTCAATTTATTAACCTCATAATGTTTTTACAATAATCACCCTGGTATATCAAAGGTGACAAACACGTTTTCAGCTGGGATTTGTGGAAGGGGTATAAATAAGGCTGGAAAACTAACTTCTACCAATTCATGAATAAAGAAGATTGTGTAGAACCAACCACTACTGTCTCTTTCTAACTATTTCCAGGAAGACCTTTGAATCTTGCGTAACACTAACACTAAGACCGAGCGTAAAAAATAAATTTATGAATGAGAGTTAAATTGAACAACAGCCATGTCAGTATTTATGGACGAGTTGAATTAAAACATATACTGGATAAGGAGGATTGATGAATAACTGGATTATGTGGACTGGAGAAAAAGAGGTCAAGTTTTCTGTAATTCTTAAATTCAAATATTTAAAGTGGAAAGTCACGTTAAAACATTTTAAATACAGTTTCTTTAATATTAAAGGCTATTGGTACCACCATGAAAACATACTTACAAATCAGACCAAAAAGTACAAGTCATCAGTACCTTTTCTGTCATTCAGATGGTAAGCCATTAACCAGATATCAATTTGGTGCAGTGTTAACAAAAGTTGTCCAAAGCGCAAAGTTGCAAGGTGGAAAGCAGTATAAAACCCACTCTTTCCGCATTGGTGCAGCTACTTGGTTGCATCAAAAAGGCATAGCCTCAGACATTATTAAAAGAATGGGAAGGTGGTCTTCTAATGCTTTTCAGAGATACATTAGATAGGCTTGTATATTTCAATTCAACTTACAATTTTAATTTGCCTTTAACTTAAAATCTTGCATGTCTGCTCACACAGAGTTAAGTATTTTGCAGACGTGTGGATTACTGGAGACTCTTACATTCATTGGGCAGAACAACGTGCTACATACAGGAACAACAGAAAGGACCTGGACGTTGACAGGGTGTCGTGTATTAAATGGTCTGGCCAAAGAGGGATGCGATGGGAACAATTAATGCACAAAATTCAGTATCTTTCGTTATATAATCCCCCTCCTAAGGTTCCTATTATACATGTAGGGTCCAATGATATTGCATCAGTCAGGTGTAATGTCATGAGAAACGCCATTAGAAACGATATTCTAGAACTGTCAAATTTGTTCCCTTCCACAAATCTTATTCTTTCTGCAATGTTGCCTCGGCGTAACTGGTCAAGATCCGATATGCCACTTGACAAGATCGAAAGAAAACGGAAATTGTTAAATAGATTTATGAGGCGACTTGTGTCTTACTTAGGGGGTACTTTTGTTGCACATGAAGATATAAAAGCTGATACCCCAGGTTTCTACTTTGCAGACGGGATACACCTCTCAGATATTGGTAATGATTTGTTCCTGTTGTCTATAAAAGAGGCATTGGAAAAGATACTTTAATGAACTTCCAAGCTCCGGAATTTGGGGCGAACTATGGTTCGTGTGGCAGGAAATTCCGGAGAGATATGTGATTCTACTAATTATCAGCTATGGTTGCATTAAGTTTGCACTGTCTAAAATTGCTAACGTTATGTGTAATGTCGGACTTTCATGGTTAGGGAGCAGGTTTGCGGCCGATCCAATCTGAGTTTTACGCCTAGTGATTGGATGTCTAACGCTAGGCAGCCTTCACGTGAGGATTACATCCAGGGAGGCTAAAAGGGATAGATGTCGTGGGGATTGGACCCCCGACAGGTTTTATACGGTCCAGTGATTGGATGTCTAACGCTGGCCACCTCCATGAGAGGATTTCATCCGTGGAGGTATAGGAGGGTTATTATTTGGGGAGCCGCAGCCTTGTTCCGCACTTCACATATCTCCCTGGGATTTTCGGCCTAACACGGACCATAACCGCCACACTATGTAGGATTAGTGTAAATGAGCATAATTTTGATTATGTATTGAAGGAGGTTTAATCTACAATTGTGTATGTGTTATGATAACAGTGTATGGAAAATGATGGTGTGAATAAATGATGTAAACTTGTATTGTTGTCGGGTTTAAATTTAGCCATAATGTAATAATTAAGAAATATTTATTTCTTTAAATAATATTATTTAATATTATAATATTTACCGGTAATATTATATTTATTTAACATTTAAATTGGAAAGGCTTAACTGATCATGCTAAACAATGCTTGATAGCAACAACAAATCCATGGAAAGGTCAAATAATGTTTATAGATTTTAGTAAAAAACCCACAAAATCGCTAAAGGTAAGTAAAATAGCTTAACAATTTCTTGATGGCAACTTTTTACCATCTGGAGTAAAGAATGCCACTCTCCCTATTCTGTTTGTATACAACCTGCTAGGGGTGAAACAATACGGTAAAAAGCGTATAGCAATATATTGCAATACGGCTGACCTGTATTGCAATATGTATTGCAATATGCTGTATATGCTGACATTTAGCATATCTGACCACTGTTAGGGTAGCATATGCTAAACATTTGACTAGTCTTTAACACAAGCTAGACTGAAATGACAAAAAAATTAAGAATTGTCCATAGAAACAAGTAAATGACTCAGTGACATGTCAAGTCATGTTCTTTTTCAAAAATATTAGCATGTCAACCTTGTCAGCACCAGAGAAGCCCTCTGTGCTGACAGAAAGTCACCAGCAGTACTGAACACTCGCTCAGAGGGCGCACCTGTTTATGTAGAAACCAGATGTCCTACTATTACGAACTTTGGAAACTCAACAGAGAAGACGGTGTGATGCACTAACTTACTCTGTTACTAACACTAATACTTTCCCGCTTATCTACCAGGAAAAAAACTGCAAAATAAGTGTGAGGAAAGTTATAGGAAATGAATAACAAACTCTGTTGGTCCAAAATCAGTAATACGGTTGGCGGTTATTTGGAGTTCGTGTCGCGAATTTGAGGTGGCCGTAATTTTACCTTAACACTGGTGACACCGCCTGTGGAAAAAATAAACAACTTTCGCTTTCATAAATCTTTCAGTTAGTTGAAAAACGATCGATTTCTAACAAAATTTTTGGGAAAAGCGGACTCTCTAATGCAATAAAGAGAAGTTGACATATTGCAGAAATACCGATACGGTAAAATTCGTACCAGTTACATTTTTTTCTTTGAACAGACCACGGTTAATCGGTATATCGGTAAACCGTTTCACCACTACAACCTGCATACAGAGACATAAAAAACTGGTACTGAAAAAGAGGCACAGCTGTCATAAGTCATTCAATAATCCCACCATTAAAACTATATTGAAGTTGTCATGCTTTTTTGTGCTTTTTGCTTATTTCAGTGGAAAACTGAACTGATGCCTTGCTACCATAAAAATTTGTGCACATGTAATTTTCAGAATACTGATCAGACTTAACAATGTTTGAACTAAACCATGGAAACGTCAAATAATGTTTATAGATTTAAGTACAAAAACCGACAATAATTAAAGAAAAAAATAGCTAATGAGTTTCTTGATGACAAAATCTTTACCATCTGTAGGACAGATTGTGTTCTGCATATATACAACCTACAAAGAGAGACATGCAAAAAAACAGAATTGAAAGTGACACATATCTGTTATAAGTCACTACCCTTCACAAAATACTCCCATTATTTTACAATGCATTCAATATGTCATGCTTTTATTGCAGTTTTTGCCTATTGTAGTGACAAACTGAATGGAAGCCTGGCCAAAACATAATGTATACACATGTAACTTTCAAACTATTGACCAGGCTAAACAATGTTTGATAGCAGTAACTTAACCCAGAGATGCCAACCTTTCTAATTTATTCAGAATCAAACCGATCTTAAAGTCTAATTTTTGCATTACGATCTCTGGCATCGAAACTCCGATAAACTCCGACAAAGCATGGTGCCAACAAAAACTAAAATAATTAAATTCCTTATCATGCAAGGGAGAGTAGCCCGATTACTGGTCAAATAGAGTAACTTTCCTTTGACAGGCTGGTTTATTGTATATTTTCCATAAGTTCCTCATGTACTCATTGTAGATAGTAAAATAGTTGTAAACCCGACTAGTCAATAGACAAAATGGCTGCCCCAGCCAAAAAACATTGCTTCATGCAGAAATTTATCGAGAAATATACCAATCTGTGGCCTGTTCTCAAGCAATCTAGTAAAGGGAGAAAGTGGGTCAGTACTGAGATCTTTGGCCATATGTCTTTGGTAAGTCTCTATATCTCCAAAGAAAATTATATTTTAAGTACATGTATATGGTATTCCAGAAAATGTCCCAAGATTCCAGAGAAGTGTAATTCAGGGTTGGCATCTCTGCTTAACAATGGAAACATCAAATAATGTTTATAGATTTCAATAAAAGACAAACAATAAGAGGGCCATGATGGCCCTGGATTGCCCACCTCACTCTGCCTAAGTCAATAGGCTAAATTTCACTCAATGTGCATAATTCAATTTCTGACCAATTGTCAGGTCAATTGAGCTTCAAATGTGGCCTCTAGCGGGTCCACATGGAAATTCTGTAAGTTGGCATAGTGACTAGTTTATCATCATAGGTGACCCAATTTAAAACTCATCAAAATTATCAAGACAAACATTTTAAACAGTTTTCAAGTTAAAGGAGCAATAAATGTGGCCTCTACAGTGTCCTCAAAGTATTCATTTAATTTGATCTAGTGACCTAGATTATGACCCCAGGTGACGGATCTCGGTATTTCATCAACATAAAGATTCTAACCAATTTTCAAGCCAACTGAGAAAGAAAAGTGGCCTCTGTAGAGCCATAAAGGTATTTCTTTGACCTGGTGACCTAGATTATGACATCAGGTGACCAACTATTTAAGTAATCTTAAGATTTCATCAAGAGAAACATTTTATCCAATCTTCAAATCAATTAATAAATGTGGCCTCTAAAAAGTCCTATAGTTATATTTCTCTAATTCGACTTAGTGACCTGGTTTATGACCGCAGTTGACCCAATTAAGATTCAAGACAAAAATTCTGATCACTTTCCAAGTCAATTGTGCAAAAAATGTGGCCTCTAGAGTGCCCAAAATGTATTTCTTTAACATACCCTCATGACCTAGTTTATGATCCCTGGTGACCCAATTTTGAACTCACTGAACATCAGGTGGGCTAACAAACAGAACGAAAGCCAAGAATGTTAGGAAATTTTGTTGATGAACTATGTATGAGAGTAAAAGAAAAAAGAAGGAAACCAAACAACAGCTATGTCAATATTTGTGGTTATGTTGAAGTAGAACACAAACTGGATAAGGAAGATTGTTGAATTACTGGATTATGTGTACTGGATAATACTTGGTCAAGTTTTCTGTAATTGATGCAATTCTTAAAGAAAAATATTCAAAAAAGACAGTCACATGTTACATTTTAACACCTTCTCTGCAATGTTTTTTTAGAACGATATAATGTAAGGGAAGTAACTCAGTGTTACTTTCTGTTTACTCCATACCAGAATTAACTTTCGCTACACTTATATTGGTCACATGATCCAAAATGGCTTGCTGTTGTTGATTTTTTCACAAAAACAAGACGGTCTTTCAATATAAATTGCTTTTCAAAGATGGTGGCTGGTCCTGGAGGTATTAGATCGCATTTCTAAGTAGGAGATGTTATTGCAAAACTAGCAATAGTGACGATGATGACTTATATTGGGATTCTGAATCCGAAAATAATGAAATAGACACTTATTCTGAAAACAATATGCCGTTGTTACCTGTTGTTTTGGCTGCACTATCACAAAATGACGATATTGAAAATGAAAGTAGACATTCTTCATCATCAGACGTGTTATCACTATGAAACCTATTTCATACATTGCTGTATATATACCAACATGCATATAAAATATGGTGTAAATCCATTGAGTAGTTTTGAATTTATTGCGATTTATATGGTACTGTTCTGAAAAGCCAGTTGTTCCCCATCATATTAATATATATATGGCACATATATATGGCAGTGAAGGGGTTAAATACAGTTTCTTTACTTCGAATATTTAAAGTGGAAAGTCATGTGCTACGTTTTAAATATGGTACAGGACAATTTCTGTGAAGTTTCATCAAATTTGGATGGGTAATTTCAGAGAAGATGATGTTTGAAATAATAGTTTCCACACACACACAAAGGATGCACAACAGATACTTGGTTATGACATAAGCTAAGTGAACTTTAGCCAATGGAACTAAAAATAAATTAAAATAGCTTTAATGAAAAAAAATCTTTACCATCTGTACAAAAGATTGAGACTCTCCCTATTCTGTTTGTATACAATCTGCATTTACTCAAAACCCAGTCAGTACCTTTATATAAGCTTACTTCTGCACTTCCATCATGTGCATATTGCTTTTCTTGTTACATTTCCCTGTATATAACTGTGCACATGTAGATTCAGGTAAATGATAGGAAGGCCATAGATGAAATGTTAAGGTGCAAATGTAATAAAAAGAAATCAGTTTGCACATTTCCTGTGGTCATTGTGGACAAAAAAAGTGGGTAAGAGAGCTTTCATGTTGACTTTTAGTAATTTGCATCCACTTCCGGTCATTGATGATACCTTGGCTATGTTTGGAGGGCTAAATATTGAAGTACACCAGACTGTACGTTAAGTCTGGATATCGATAAGTTTTAATGGACAAAAATGAGATGATAAGACAGCTTTTAAATATCACAGTTGTCTTTTTAACTGTACCTAGTTATTTGGTTACAATTCTGTGGACTTTGAATTTAAAACTATATTTGTATTGTTCAGATATAATGGACAGAAAATTCATTACATAGAGGTGATAGCTGATGATACTAGCTAATACTAAGTTTGATGGAATTTATGCCACTTTAGACTCAGATCATATAGAACTGATCAGAATTTGCTTAAAACTGTATAATGTGCCACCTTCACTTAACTAGGTTTTCAAATGCACCTTTTATACAGTCAAAGCTCCCCCCTCCTCGTAGCTCAGTGGTTAGTGTATCACACTCATGACCTTGTGTTCCATACATGGTTGAGGCAAACATTCTTTCCAGCGATTTTTGTGTCACACCTCTGATGTGTGCTTGAGAGAAAGTTGTTAGTGACTTGAAAAGGAACTTGTGCTGGTTCTAACATTTTCTCCTTTTAGGGGGAAAAGGAAAAGAAACTTATTTTTTTCTTTAACAAAAGAATTTCATTTGATTCATTGAAACTAAGAATTGTGTTAAAAGGGTTAATTTAGACTATTTTGAATACATTATTACTGAAAGAATGACAAGTTTGTTCTCTGAGCAAATCCGACTTAGATCATGTCTACATGTACAATCCCAGTTTAGATCTATATCTGCGTCCATAGACAAATATGTCAACGTATATTACCTAAACCTTTCATTCGTATCAATGAATCAATCAATAATACATTTCAGTTTCGCCAGTTTTGGATCTTTCCGGTAATTTAGATCATTTTGGTAACTTCCGCCTTTTTTGTAATGGCGCAAATTTTAAGTTAGGCCTACTCGCTATCAAAGAATATGGACGGAAATAGAGGTTTATATCCATAAAGAACTGTGAAATTTATTACCTTGGAACAAGTTAACAAGTTCGCCATACATGTAGAGCTCTAAATTTTATAACAAACACCCTTTGTTTTGTTTTTTGTAGATCGACCTGAGTACTCTTAAGTGTACAAGGGATCGACCCAATTTGTTTCGCTACCTGCCGGTTTCGTACCAAAAGATTTCACACCTTGAAAGCAGAATTTTCACTACCTTTGCTTTTAACAAATCAATTATTGGCATGTTTACCAAAGAACATGACTGACAAATTTCTTGATTTTCTTGTTAATCTTATCAGCATTTATAATGAAACAGACAAGAAAAGCACAGAGCCATTCAGTCAAGTAAGAATGTTAGTTTGTGGTATTTAGAGCAAAAGGACTGAGTGTTCAGCAAAGTGGAAGATTAGAATTTTTGTGTGTGATACTTTAATTCTATTGAGCAGTGTATAATGCAACCTATCCTACGCTCCAAGAGTAAAAGGAATGAAAGCATATAGAAATGTATGGTTTTTCATTTTTGCAATACCGGTAGTTGTATATCATATTGCATTTATGGGCATGTCAAAGTAAAAATTAATCCCAAAAAACACAGGTACATGCAGTATTTTCTACCAGCAGGTCCACAACGAGGAAAAAGAAAGCAGGGATCCAGAAAAAGCTTTTGAGTCTGTGGCTAATCATTACCAACTTGCTAACTATGTGAGTAGAAAATCTGATGAAGGAGACCAGCTGAGTCAATACAATGCTACTCCTTTTTGAGTCAATATAATACCACTTAATTAAATTTTGATTATAATAGTAATAAATACTGTGAGTATACTTTAATCCTTAGCTGTGTGTTGCCTAAAGAAGCATCACACCTAAGGTTAAAGACTAACATTTTGAAGCAATAGGTTAACTTATTGCATTTTATCGCAAATGTGCAGGTAATGGACAGAGCACAATCCCTGCAGAATCTAAATGCTATTTACATACAAAAAAGGAAACTGAAATTGAAATGCGGATGAAACAAAATGGCCAAAAAAAAAAACACAACAAAGTCACCTAATTTCAAGATGTAAGAGGAGAAATCAATGGGTTTTAGGATCCTTTTCTCACAAATACCCTGATATTTTTTACATGTTCGACTTTTTTTATTGTCAGCAAATGATTCCTCTTGACAAAGAAATGCCTCCAGGTCTAGAAAGAGTGGAAGAGGGGGAAGAACTGTGCGTCACTAGGAGCTGGCTCTGCCTGATTCTTAGCAAGTGCAAAGGAAAGGGTCCCTCTTTCTTATTCAAAAAGATGATGGATGGCTTTTTTGAGCCTGAGGACATAAAAGACCATAAAGCTGTTGAGTTTGCCTCAAAAGATACAATTATGAAGGCAATTAAAAGTAAGATGTTATTTATGCTAGTATTTAAAAAGAAAACAATCCATTGCTTTTAAGTGAAAAATCAAATTCTGTCATTCTGCCATCAGTAATAGTTGCAAATACTATATAGCTGCTATAAAGCCACAAATACTAGCAGCTACAGAGCTGCCACCTAGTGGCTCTGCAGCGGAAACTTAGAGCCAGAGACCTTATATTTCTGTAAGGGATGTGTTCCCATTTAAGCTGACCATTGCTCCTGCAATATCTTAAGACTTTGTGAAATGTACGCCCATCTAACCCCAAGTTGTAAAGCTGGGGCATGCACCGGACAAAATTCAAGTATGAAAAACAACAAAGGGCACTAACTCAAAAATTAAGCAAGCAAGAGTTATTATTCCTGTGCACTGCACTTCCACTTGATGAGACCTATCCACCCATGAAATTTCATAACCCTAGCTAGTATAGTTTTGAAGAAATGCTCGGACAAAATTCAAGTATGAAAAACAACAAAGGGCAATAACTCAAAAATTAAGCGAGCAAGAGTTATGATTCTTGTGCACTGCACTCCCCCTTGATGAGATCTATCCACCCATGAAATTTCATAACCCTAGCTAGAATAGTTTTGGAGATATTCACCAGACAAAATTCAAGCATGAAAAACCACAAAGGGCAATAACTCAAAAATTTAGCAAGCAAGAGTTATGATTCCTGCACTGCACTCCCTGTCGGTGACATCTATCCACCCATGAAATTTCATAACCCTAGCTAGTAAAGTTTTGGAGATATGCCAAGGACAAAAAATTCAAGTATGAAAAACAACAAAGGGCAGTAACTTAAAAATTAAGCAAGCAAGAGTTATGGTTCCTGTGCACTGCACTCCCCTTCAATGAGATCTACCCACCCATGAAATTTCATAACCCTAGCTAGTATAATTCTGAATATATGCTCTGGACAAAATTCAAGTATGAAAAACAACAAAGGGCACTAACTCAAAATTAAAGCGAGCAAGAGTTATGATTCCTGCGCACTGCACTCCCGCTCGATAAGATCTATTCACCCATGAAATTTCATAACCCTACCTAGTATAGTTTTGGAGATATGCTCCGGATAAAATTCAAGTATGAAAAACAACAAAGGGCACTAACTCAAAAATTAAGCGAGCAAGAGTTATGAATTCTGCGCACTGCACTCCCCCTCGATGAGATCTATCCCACCATGAAATTTCATAATGCTAGCTACAGTAGTTGTGGAGATATGCTCCGGACAAAGAACTGGACGCTGCCCGCCCGCCTGCCACGGTTGATCCCATAATATGTCCCGTCTTCGACGAGCGTATAAAAATGAGTGATTTCTCCAGTGTTTACTTGGATGATATTCTGATTTATTTAAAAATTCTTTAATTGAGATCTTTGAACATCTAGAACATAATCAAACTTGTGTTTGACAACCTACATAAGCACACTTTACGTCTACAGTTGAAAAGTGCAGTTTTATGAAAAAGGAAATATATCCAAACGTTGTCTGGTGAGGAACCCAATGAAGGTATTGTTCATATGTTTTTTGGTAATGAGACAAAACGTAATTGTGTGACAATATTAATTAGCTCTATCTATCCCCTTCCAAGAAAAAATAAAACGCTAACTAAAAATTTAAAATGGCCAGCAAAAAATGAAGAGGTCTATCAGATTATTCTTAATGTTGTTGCATGTCCCTTCTACCAGTAATTGGAGTATGGTGGTACATGAAGTGTCCATAATTCATTCTGAAAAAAGAACCACCTAGTGTAGATTCGGAACAACTACCCAAATTATCTGCTGATATTGCTGTGGAGGGAGCAACAAGGTAATCAAGTGGGACTTTACTGCAATCTATGACAAGCACTAGACAATGTCACAAGCCAGAACCTACCATGTCACATTTAAATAGCATAAAAACAGTCAGGCGCAAAACAAATGAAGTACTTTAACACAGACATCCAAATATTTATTGCCATTAGTGTTTAGTTCCATAATGAAGGATATTAAATCAACAATATTCAAATCTGCCGCAGTCAAGAAATTACGAGCCTTCTGATTTGTTGGTAAACATTTTAGGCCGAACTCCATATGACAAGGATGAAGATAAAATCATCCAGCTTGCTCCTGTAAAGGAAAACTCCAATGCTGGTAACTTGGATGGGGTATTTTCTGTTCTTACAAAGGAGGCCAATTCGACTAGCGACAATTAAGCCCTACCAGAGAGGATCTTTGCATGTGCAGAGGATGATTTATCTCTTTCATCTGTCTCCGGACATCGTTAAGAAAATATGGCAGGGGGAGTACATAGATTTGGGTTGTCTGCTTGCTAAAAATTATTGCAAGACCAGTAAACAAAGGCTCTTTCTTAGTGACAAATGCAAAATTGTCAAAAAAGATTAACATTATTGCTGGAATTCAGGAATGAACAGATGCAGATCAATTTACATTAAAAAGCATCCTACTGCAGTTCGGAGTTTATTGCATTATACCCAAATCATTAGGGATGCTGAAAAGAAATGTGGTAGTAATGCATGGTCAACTTATGACGAAAAATTTTAGGATGCGCCAAGCCATTATGCCTCAGCCATGGAATAAGTTAAATCGTGCTAAAACTAGTGGCCAATGGAGAAACCAATGACCGCTGAATTTACATTTATCATTGCCACCTGTTGCCCATAAAGGCGCATTGCCAATGCTGGTAACTTGGGTGGGGTATTTTCTGTTCTTACAAAGGAGGCAAATTCGACTAGCGACAATTAAGCCCTACCAGAGAGGATCTTTGCATGTGCAGAGGATGATTTATCTCTTATCTCTTTCATGTGTCTCCGGAATAAGTTAAATCGTGCTAAAACTAGTGGCCAATGGAGAAACCACTGACCGCTGAATTTACATTTATCATTGCCACCTGTTGCCCATAAAGACTGTCAGTTTTTGTTACTGGGGGGAAGTGCAGGATACAGGATGAAACCCATCCTGAAATTCCTCCAACCTCTCATTGTATAGCACAATCACACAGGACCTCAAGTTAACGTCTAATCTATAGGACTAATAGTAATTTTAGATTGCCAGTCATTGGAATCCAACCCACACCCTCAAGCAACCTGAAACTTAACAATTACAAGGCCTATGTTCTACCACTTCAGTTATGGGGGCTGGTTCCAGTGAGAGTTGGCTACAGGCAATAGAATACAAAATCCATGAAACTGCTGATAACCAGCATTTTCTCCTTTTCCCATAATGTTTTCCACCGTTCCCAACACAAATTAAAATTTTTAGCCATGTTAATTTCATTGTCAAATTTGGTAACCAGCATTTTCTCCTTTTCTGTAAGGTTTTCAAAAGGCTATTTTCTCAGGGTCTCTTTAATACTCGGAATTGTGTGCTACAGGGTTAACCAATTAGGGTTCCTATGTAACTCTCTATGTCTCTGCTACTTCCAATTTACAAGACCTTAAGGAAAAAGGAGCAAACTGTTGTACAAGCCAGTTCCTCCTTTTCCAACAATATTTTCCCATATCTTTTAACTCTTTACCATACAATCTTGGCCTTTAATGACCTTGAGGAAGAAACCTGCTGAAAAGAAATGTAAGAATGCCCTCTTTCTCAGGCTTGCAAAACCAACAGATCTCGAGGTAAAATTTACGTAAAGCCTACTGGATGTCCATAAACTGTAAATCTGTCTGTAGTAAAATGTTCTTTGGCAATGGATGGGAGGCTGGAGATAGTACTGTGAAGGTCTGTTTCTCTTGGTTGAATTCAGTGCTGAAATAGTAAAAACTTTATTATCTCTTTACCATACAATCCCGCCTTTTAACGACCCTGAGAAGGAAGCCTTCTGAAAACATAGTGGGAAAAAGGAGAAAATGCTGGTAACCAGCATTTCCTTCTTTTCCCACAATGTTTTCTTCCAATCCCAAAAGAAATTTCAAATTTTCAGTCACGTTAATTTGTCGTCTAGAAATGCCTTCAATTTGGACCAGTCTAAAATTTTGTTGTTTGGTAAAGAGTTAAATGGAATTGTATCAGTCACTCATTGAATTACATATACTGGTGTTTTTTGCTACTCTAAACACTTTTTTAAGTCATAGTATGGTGACAGCTCACATATAACTGTATAACTTGGGTTTCTCCAGTACTACGCTAAGACCCTGAAGTGCTTTGGCAAAGGATGCCCCCACAAAAAATACCCGGAGGGTCCAGTGAGGCTTGAACCATGGCCTCAAGGTCACAAGTCCTACACTTCATCATTGAGCCACACAAGGCCTCATCTTTCAGTAAACAACAAATTCTTACTTTAACTCTTTACCAAATGACAAATTTTAGATTGGTCCAAATTGAACGTGTTTGCGGATGACAAAATAAAAGAGACTGAAAATTTGAAAGTTATATTGGGAAGGATAAAAAACATTGTGGGAAAAGAAAAAAATGCTGGTTACCAGCATTTTGTCCTTTTCCTGCAATGCTTTCAAAAGGCTTCTTTCTCAGGGTCATTATAGGTCTGGATTGTGCGGTAAAGGGTTAACAACCCTCTACTAAAGTTTTGGTCATTTGTCAAATGATCAAAGAATTAAATACTTTTCATTCAATCAGTAAGTATTCACAAGTTTTTCTTAATTCTGTTCCAATCCTGATTTATATGACTAGCATCACTCTGAATGGCTGAAACAAAACATCTCAGCCATTCAGACAGCTATTACTGAAATTTGAAAAAAACAAATTCTTTACTGCCTCTTATGACAAAATTTTAGACTTGTACACTTTGTCAGCAAATGGCAGGATTTTTCTTTGAAAGGAAAAACGAGCCAAAAGAGAAAATGAGAGCAATAAATGCATGTGCTGATGCTTGGCTGTAATCTTATTCTTTGTCAAAAAAAGAAGGCATAACCATGCTGAAAATATTTTTGATGGTTACTTGCCCCAATCATATGACTTCTCCTTCTGATAGTTAACAGCTTGTCTATGTTTGAAGTGTATATATTCAATAATAACAGAGATACTGTTTAGAAACTGTAAAAGTTTTTGCACCACCCCAAGGCATACTGATTGACTGTATTGATATAAAGTTGTTAAATGCCATTTTCAACATCATTTTAGTTATATTGCGGCAGCCAGTGCACCTATCCATGCTTTCCTAGGGTCTCTTTTACCAGTACTTGGCACAATTTTTCTTTCCTACATAACCACACCACAAAGAAGACCATTATGACCAAGACGATGATGCACGAGCCATGACAGTAACTTGTTTTCCTCTAAAACGGCAATGCTGAAAATACTGGTTACCAGTTTTGTCTTCTTTTTCCTATATGTTTGCATTTGTATTTTATTTAGATTCTTGATAGACTGCTCAATGGGAAACAGGAAACAGCTGTAAAATGATTCAAAAACTTACAAGACCACAAATCCAATCACATTGGTTTCAAGAATATTTTCTTCTGTAGAATTGGCACAACTTATACTATAGACATGGTGCAGTAAACTGGTACCTGAAATTAATCAATTCATATAAACATTTTCCTAGTTATCTGTTTTTCTATTTGTAAATCAATGAAAAAATTTGACCTGTCAATACTGAACGCATTACTCTAAATGACATATTGAATTTAGTTCCTAAAAATGGTATTTGTCTTTTAACATTTGAAAATCATTGTGTCAGAGAAATTCTATCAGCATTTACTTCCTTTCCAAAAATGTTTCAGGAGCTTTTTTTCATTTCAACGATGCAGTGGCAAAAGGAGAAATTTATCATATTCTGCAAGTTCTCCTTCAGCCACAATGTTTTCATAGGTATTCAACGTTCAAATTAAAAATAAAAAAAATGAATGCAGTTTGAATTATTTCCGTGGGTGTATGTTGTCTGTATTATCAAATTGTAAAGCTGGAAGAGAATTTTCTTTTTTATTGGAGGTATGAAAAAAAAATCTCTTCATTCCTTAACCCTTTCCCAAACAATCCCTGGGTTTTATGGAATGGTAGCCTTTTGGAAACATTGTGGGGAAAAAGAGAAAATGCTGGTAACCAGCATTTTCTCCTTTTCCCACAATGTTTTCTACCCCATCATAGACAGATCTTTTCAGCAAGAGTTGAATTGTTGTCTGCAAATGCTTTCAATTTGGTCTAGGCCAAAAGTTAGTCGTTTGGGAAAGGGTTAAATAAAAACCAAAATAACACTTACTAGGTTGTAAAGGCACTAATTTTGTTTTGTTGTCTTGAGTTTTCATTCCTAAAGGTAAACATGAGTCTGGTAGTGCTGGTGCTGCAATAGAAGAGAAACAAAACACTGTACTGTCATAGATTTCCTTCCAGCAACAAAAACATCATATGAAGTAAATTCTGTACTAAAGTTTAGTCCTTTAAAACACAATACCAAATTTTGACAATCAAAAGCTTTTGAAAACATTGTGGAACAGGAGCACCACATACCGGTGCAAATGTTCAGCTGCAAGTGCTTCATTTTCAGTGAAAATTCGAAGTTGATACAGGGGCATGACTGTGACTAAATTATTTTGCTGTTTAACTGCTTTTGTTGTATGGGTTCTGCTTTTGATAGTTAATAACTAGTTGGGGTTTTGACTTAATTCTTTACCACACGACAAAATTTTGGACAAGTCCAAGTTCAAAGTATTTGGAGATGACACCATAAATGAGAATCAACAACTGAAATTTGTTTTGGGAAGGATAGAAAACACAGTGGGAAAAGGAGAAAATGCTGGTTACCAGCATTTTCTCCTTTTCCCACTATGTTTTCCAAAGGCCTCTCTTTTCAGGGTTGTTAAAAGTCAGGATTATATGGTAAAGAGTTAAGTATCTTCAAGAATGACAGAAATGCTACAAAACGTCGAAGTGCAAACAACAATTCAGGGCTATGACAATACCTGATCATTTTCTTCAAAAACTCACAAAATTTTAGACTTGTCTTCTTTGAAAAAAGGCATTTAAAGATAACAAATAAAATAATGGATATACGAAATGAATTCTTTTTTTCCCAAATGGTTAAAGAATAATAAAAGTACAAAAAAATGATAAATACTGGTAACCAGCATTTTTTCCATTTCCCAAAATGTTTTGTACTTTTCCAAAGTTTCAATTTTTAAGTTACATTTATCATATCATCTGCAAATGCTTTGAATTTGGGCCAGTCTAAAATTTTGTTGTTTGGAAAAGCGTCATAACACATAATTACTAAGTAGGGTGTTACAATACTCATGTACACTTCTTTTGAAATCTATAGAATTCTATATATATACATAGATTTAAATTCTACAGAATGAAAAAAACTTTCTTTCATACTATACCTCCAATCTTATAGATTTTAATGTCTGAGCATTTCACTTCAAAAGTATGGGGGAAAAAGTTGTGTCTGGTTCCATAAAAATACTCTTTGACCTTAGAGTCTCTAGCATCTGACCTGGCATGTTGACTTCTCTCTACAACCTATCAATACAGAAAAAATAAAATACACTGTAAAATATTATGAGGGAAAGTTTTCCCAAAATTATGTAGACTTTTCACAAAATTTGACAGTCTATAAACAGCTAAATACCATAATTTAACTCTTTACCACATGAGAAAATTTTAGATTGGTCCAAATTGAAAGCATTTGCAGATGACAAAAGTGACTGAAAAATAAATTTGGTTTGGAAACTGTAGAAACACCGTGAGAAAAGGAGAAAATTTAGAGGAATTTTCTCCTTTTCCCACAGTATTTTCAAAAGGCTTCTTTCTCAGGGTCATTAAAAGTCCGAATTGTGTGGTAAAGAGTTAAAGACACATTATTATCATTGGTATTATTGATACATTTTAACAAATTTCATCGAAACACAATAACTGAGTCATAAGAGACAAAAAATTGACAAAAGATCAAACATAACAAGCAATTTCGTTGAAATGATATCCCCCGCCGAAAAAGACCTTTTTTGATACAAACGTATAAGAGGTATTGTGTTTTGCATGTACATGTGGCCTTTTTGTTATTGGTCCATGATAAAATTATACATTAAGCTCCCTTGTTCCATAGCACAGGATTTCATTGCATAATAACTCAAAAATCATAAAAAGCAGAGTTATCATTCTTGTACAATGCAGTCCCCCACAATAAAATCAATCCACGTATGAAGAAACATGTCATTAACTGAAATAATTTTTGAGTTATGTCCTGGACAAAAACTGAGCCTGAAAAATAACAAAGGGCAATAATTCAAAAATCATATTGCCAGAGTTATCGTTCTTGTACACTGCACTCCTCACAGTAAGATCCATCCACCGA
Organism: Tridacna crocea; assembly: GCA_943736015.1. NCBI lineage: Eukaryota > Metazoa > Mollusca > Bivalvia > Cardiida > Cardiidae > Tridacna > Tridacna crocea. The sequence goes on from OX031069.1 coordinate 32,071,127, forward strand.
TTAAGTTACATGTTCATATCTGAAATAGTTTTTCAATTATGTTTTGGACAAAAGTTAAGCCTGAAAAATAAGAAGGGGTAATAACTCAAAAATTATGAAAGTTAGAGTTATTATTCTTCTTCACTGCACTTCTCCTTATTGAAATCTAGACACATACAAATTTTCAAGTTGATATGTGAAACAATTTTCAAGTTATGTGCTAGAGAAAAAAAATTAAGCCTGAAAAATAACGAAGGGCAATAACTCCAAAAATTTGAAGGACAGAGTTGTCATTCATGTACACTGCACTCCTCCTTAACGAGATCTATCCACTTACAAAGTTTGAAGTTGGTATCTGAAATACTGGTTAAGTTATCTACCAGATAAAAATCGGGGATGGAAGGAGGGACTGACAGAGACTATAACCATATCCCACCCCCCACCAGGGGGATAATATGTATGAAAAATAAACTAGCACTTGTTCCAGAACAGGATAAATTCATCAAAGGGTAATCAGTCAAAAAAAAGCCTGTGAATCTAAAAAGAAATGTGCTAACAAAAATCCAAAGTAAAAATTTACAAAGGGCAATAATTCCAAAAATACTGAAGATAGAGTTATGGTTGTTGTGCACTGCACTTCTCCTCAATGAGTTCTATATGTGTGTGAAGTTTCAAGTTCCTAGCTTTTATACTTTCGGAGATTTGCTCCGGACAAAAATCCAAAGTAAAAATGTACAAAGGGCAATAACTCCAAAAATACTTCAGATACAGTTATGGTTCTTATGCACTGCACTTCTCCTCAATGAGTTCTATATGTGTGTGAAGTTTCAAGTTCCTAGCTGTTATACTTTTGGAGATATACTCCGGACAAAAATCCAAAGTTAAAATTTACAAAGGGCAATAACCCCAAAAATACTGAAGACAGAGTTATGGTTGTTGTGCACTGCACTTCTCCTCAATGAGATCTATATGTGTGTGAAGTTTCAAGTTCCTAGCTTTTATACTTTCGGAGATTTGCTCTGGACAAAAATCCAAGGTAAAAATGTACAAAGGGCAATAACTCCAAAAATACTGAAGATACAGTTATGGTTGTTATGCACTGCACTTCTCCTCAATGAGTTCTATATGTGTGTGAAGTTTCAAGTTCCTAGCTTTTATACTTTTGGAGATACGCTCCAGACAAAAATTCCAGAAAAAAGTGTACAAAGGGCAATAACTCCAAAAATACTGAAGATAGAGTTATGGTTCTTGTGCACTGCACTTCTCCTCAATTACTTCTATATGTGTGTGAAGTTTCAAGTTCCTAGCTTTTATACTTTCGGAGATATGCTCCGGACAAAAATCCAAAGTAAAAATGTACAAAGGGCAATAACCCCAATAATACTGAAGACAGAGTTATGGTTGTTGTGCACTGCACTTCTCCTCAATGAGTTCTATATGTGTGTGAAGTTCCTAGATGATGACTTTTGACGACTTTGGAAAGAAGCCGTTTTAATACATTGCGGGAAAAGGAGAAAATGCTGGTAACCAGCATTTTCTCCTTTTCCCACGATGTTTTCTAGTATCACTAAACAACTGGTCTGTTTAAGCCACATTGACACCGTCATCATGCGCGGATCCAGATAAGGGGGGGGGGGGCGTCACCGAAAACGCACTCGTCTTATTATATGATACTTTTGATTTCCAGATTTCAGTGGATGTAAGCCTTTTTTATAAGAAAAGTCAACGTTTCCAGTTCTAACCATGAGGAGGTCTCCACATTTAGAACCTTTTTTTTTTTTTTTTTTATTTATGACCGTATTTTACATAAATGCTGTGCAATATCAAACCAGTACCATTTCAAGAATATGATAACCACATTTTTGCCAAAATTCCGGGGGAGGGTCTGAATCCGCCCATGCATGACATATCTTTCTAAAATTTGTCAGCAAGTTTAGAATCATATGGCAGAACTTTTATTGTGAACTCACCCCTCCAGACTTTGGTAGCAAAATAATCTTCACAAAATCTGGTAGATCTCTCTTCAGTTCATTGTAGAGTCTCTCTTGGTCTAGAACTGCTATGACATCAACTTAAAATGAGAAACACAATTTTTATCTGAGAATTTCACATGAGAAACTAGAGCTGTCACTGAATGTAACTGTAGACCCTGCCAATACTTTGACAGTATTTTGTACACAGACGGACATGTGGACAGACACACAAATGGACTGACAGACATACGGACAGACACCCTGATTCTAGTATACCCTTGAAAACATTTCATTTTGCGGGGGTATGACAAAATGGTTATATTCTTATAAGTGAGTTACTGGGATTTCAGAGTGAATAATACCATTAGTGAAAGTTACCATGGTATAATCACCAGTGACAATATGGTTTTAGAATGTTTGCTACAACTCCTTTTTTCCTATATTGCTCATGTTGTACCATTCTTGATAATTATTAATTAGAGCTGTCACTGAATGTGACTTAATACTCCCACCAGCTCTTTGACAGAAACAGGCAATTACAAGTATTTTGTACATAGACATAAATCATACCATTTTAAAGTATGGACATCATTGTGAATCTGATATCGTGTGGTTGGTCCATGTGTTAATTTTTAGCAGAAAGAAGGGTTTTAAAATCAGTTAACCCATTACCACACAATCCCTACTTTTGACAACCCTGAGAAAGAAGCCTTTAGAAAGTATTGTGGGAAAATAAGAAAATGCTAGTAACCAGCATTTTCTCCTTTTCCCACAATGTTTTCTACCCTTCACAAAATAAATTTCAAATTTTCAGTCACTTTTATTTTGTCGTCTGCAAATGCTTTCGATTTGGAAAAACCTAAAATTCTGCTGTTTGGTAATGAGTTAATAAGTAAACAAACAATCAAGCAACTTGGCAACTTTTGACCTTCGTTTAAAATCATTTTTTCTGTCAGCAGCTAACACTAAATTCATAATTTCTCAACAGACAGTTTTGATATTTCCAGGTAACGATGCAAAGGGAGGCATTGTCTGAAACCTCAAAATCACATCCATAATGTTGTAAATGTTATAAAGTTTTTACCTTCAAAAGAACCGGCTGTATGTTTCAGGGTCTCATACCCCGAACCTTTGATCCATCCTCCAGTATTTACAATAACACCACTGAAATTAACTGGAAAAAACCGAAAGAATGTCAGATATCATCATCATCAACATCAATGATGACAACAAAAACAACAATAAGTCATCTACATCATTGATAACAACAGCAAAAAGTTTTGGCACTTTACAATTTGCTAATGTGATGAAGGGAAGATTCAGATTCGTTTTACGCCCCCCCCCCTTCCCTTCCTGAATTTATTTTAGAATGACGTTGAACAATAATTACATATTAAGTTCTCTACTCATTTATTTTCAAAAATAATCCATTCTTTCCATTTTAATGACAACCATCAAGGGATTGTAGTAATAATATTGTGCATGCTACTCTGCATGTTTGTCTTGTGGGTTGCTCGTATCTACCGATCAATGTCACCATTTTGGAAGTTGTATAGTTATGTGTACAGGACTCCCAAACGAAAAACTGCTTATACACATCTTTTGCCAGTGCACATGATATATATCTGAGAGGCATATTATCCAATCAGATAATGAGAAATTTTTTTGCAGTATAGTAACGTTTTCCAACCTTCAGTAGACAAATGCCAACAATAATTGCTATATATGTTATGTTGTCTGCAAATGCTTTCCATTCATACCAGTGTATAATTTTGTTGTTTGGTAAAGAGTTTACAACTTACCTTTATCATTTTCATCACATTTCATATTCACAATGTCAGCCATTCTAGACACCAACAAGTTATAAAGGGTGAGGTTTTTACTCTGACTAGTATGACCAAAATGTAGGACTACTGGGGCGCAATGGTCAAAACCCTCTTCAATGTCAGCTGCTCTCTCGATCACATAACTCCCGATTGTGCCTGGGATGGAAACTTGACCCTATCAAATAGAAATTTGCAATTTAACCCTTTACAACACAATCCTGACTTTTAACGACCCTGTGATAGAAGGCTTTTGAAAATATTGTGAGAAAAGGAGAAAATGCTGGTAATCATCATTTTCTCCTTTTCCCACAAAGTTTTCTACACTTCCCAAAACAACTTTTAATTCTTAAGTTACGTTTATTTTGTTGTCAGCAAATGCTTTCAATTTGGACCAGTCTAAATTTTGTCGTTTGGTAAAGAGCTAAATTAACCACAAAAACATAATCATAAGGTGAGAACCTAAAGAGGTTTTACTTTTCCCAATCCAAAAATACTCATCGTAGTTGCCACTGGGAGTCAATGAGAAATAGCATCTTCATTCTTTACCAGAAAACATAATCTTATATTTGTCCTATTTCAATACATTTGCCAGTTTTATTTATTTTTAAGTTAACCGTTTACTCCATAGATACTCATTTTGACGTATCAACAACAGACAGCTTTTGAAAACATTGTGGGAAAAGAAGAAATTGCTCGTAATGAGCAATTTCTCCTTTTCCCACAATGTTTTCCACTCAAGCAGATATTTGTATCCGCATTTGTCCATATTTTTGACATCATATCTTTATTTACTGCTGAAATGGAAGAACCTTAAATTGGCCTATCAGGTAAAGGGTTAAGTTTTAAGTTTAGTTAAAGTATATCTATTTCACATTGATTAAGAAACAACTTCTTACAACTTATACTAGTCTCTCTCCATTCTGCTTCCTACATGTAGGTACTACACCAATGCTCAAGCAGAATGTATGGGCCAATGAGAAATCCTAATGTTTAAACCTACTCCCAGGCATTGAACTCGGAATCTTATGATTACAAGATAAAGACTCAACATTACAATCACGGACACAACTAGCCAGTTTGATGGGACAGTTCTAAAAAGTGAATAGAACGACCTGTTATCATACAGTGAAAATCTTCCTCTTGTTAGGTTTTAAGCCAATATAATTTATACCTATTGCATAAAAAGTTCTTGTTACTTCTTATAATCGCTTTCTATTATTGCTTCCTAAAAATCTTAAACATTATTTCCAACGTGATGTTGGTAGTCCAAAAGACTGACCCATTCTTCAGAAGATTCAAATCTGAAACCTTTGATGTACACGTAGGAGTTGAACCCTCCAATCCCACTATACTGATGCCCACTATTAACTGTTTCAATCTAAAGCATCTACATATATTAACCATTTACCAAACAATACCTGCTTTTGAAAGAAGTCTTCTGAAAACACTGTGGGAAAAGGAGAAAATGTTGGTAATCCCACAATGTTTACTACTCTTCCAAAGCTAAGTTTCAAGTGAAGATTCATGTTCATTTTGTCGTTTACAAATGCTTTCAATTTGAACAAGTCTAAATTTTTTTTCCTTTTGTCAAGAGTTAAACATAAATCAGTATATGTGATTCAAGAGGGATTTGTTTTGAACACAAAAGAAAACACTTCAGGAAAAAAAAGATAAATAAAAAAGATTGAGTAAAAACTTCTGTCTTCCAAACAAGGATTTCCAAAGTCTTCATGAACTAAGGATCATGTTAAAACAGGGTTGTTTGAAAAACTTTTTACCTGACAAAAAAACTGTAGACCTGCTTGTATTGAAAGTATTTGAAGACCACAAATCATATGTTACATGAAGTTCGTCTTTCAAAGTGTAGAAGACATTGATAGAAAGGTGAAAATACTATTGACCAGTGCAGATAATTCCTTCTTTTACCCACAATGTTTCAAATGCTGCTTTTTCCCATGGTTATTAACCTGCAATATTACATTATTTTGTTAAAAACTCCAAGGTAAAATAACATATTAAGGATGACTTACATGAGTAGCTTGGGTACGATTTTTAGATGAAGAGAGACATCTTACCTGACCAACATCCAGATCCACCAAGAGGGGAGCTCTGCCTAATCGGACACCATAGTTTGCTAATATAGAACAGAGCGTGGATTTCCCCACATCTGTTGGTCCCACTATCAAAACCTGAAAATACAAACTGATACAGTGTACTGTCTCAAAGAAGACCGGATGAAAGAAACAAAAGCATCCCTTGTGGCCTCGACTGCAGTTGGTTTTATAAATACCGGTAGATTGACTCTCTGTGATGATTTTAAGTCAAAAGAAGTGGCAATACTATGTCAAAAAAATTATGACTGTTACCTGCCCCTTTTGTACATGTTCCCCTTTTAACTCATTACCACAGGAGATAATTTTAGACCGGTCCAAATTGAAAGCATTTGCATACGACAAAATAAATGTGACCGAAGAATTTAAACTTGGCTTGGGAAGGGTAGAAAGCATTGTGGTTAAAGGAGAAAATGCTGGTTACCTAAAAATTGAAATTTGGTCTTTGAAGAGTGGAAAATATAAAGGGAAAAGGAGAAAATGCTGGTTACCAGCATTTTCTCCTTTTCCCACTAAGTTTTCAAAAGGCTTCTTTCTCGGGGTCGTTAAAAGTCGGGATTGTGTGGTAAAGAGTTAATACTTAACAACCAGTCCATGTTTGAAGTAAATATCTTCATTAATGACAAAAGTATTGCAAATCTTCAAAGTTTTTGCACAACAATGACGATGATGCAGATACAACTTTACAGGGCTATGATAATACAGTGGAACCCCGTTACAACGAAGTGCGTTATAGCGCTGATTCCGTTATAACACGGGTGTCCTTTGGCTCCCAAAATTTCGGGGATTGACCATTTTCGAGTCTGATCCGAATCCATTGATCTTCGATGTAAAAAAAAAAAAAGACCTCTCGGTCAAATAAAAAATCGATACCGTCCACATAACGTGACAATTTTTCACACCTTTACCTTGTTGATTACATTTATCACCTATCGCTTTGCACAATTACTTTGACAAATACACGCACAGTAGGTAACAATAGGACCTCGTCCCATAATTGTCTTTGCAAACAATCTTGCATTATACAAACTTTACGTCAAGCATGAAATGTCCTGTTAGTGTTGTCCCCATGATTACAAAATACAGCATTATTGAATACAAAACCTTGTTTTTCTTCTTCATTTATCGGCAACTAATCCGTTTAACTTAAACATCAAATGACGCAATTTTTTTTATTTCGGTCACAACAAAATTTTCAGAAAATAGCCGAATGACTCTCTTTCTACCGACTACACAACGTACACGTGACACGACTGGGGTACTCTTGCAATTATCATTACGATACGCAGAAGGATTGTATCAGAAAATATAAAGCAACAGAGATACTGGCTTATTGCGTGATTGCATAGTTTTGAATGGAGGTCAGCCTATAGCCAGGTGTAAATTTTTCGGGCGAAACGGTTTAAGTGTGTACGACAAACACTTGCACTTACAACCCTCTCGCTTTGCATTATTGGTGTGTTACGTCATACATGTACCACTAATGAAAACTTTACTGCAAACATTGTGTGGATAAACGACTGATGTGATTTCTTTACGGATAGTAGGTTAAATTCCCCTGTGACTTTCATCATGTACAAAAGAAATATAAAAGAAAGAAATCTTTCGCCATTGCCGATTAGGGTTCATTGTGTGCAATGGTCAGCATGATTAAAAAAAACATGGCGGCGACACCGTCTGCAATCCAACACGATACCGTTTAACTTTGAATTGAAGGGGGGCGGGGAATCAGCGTTATAAACGTAACTCCGGATATAACGCTGTTGATGACCGTGGCTCCCACCGACAGCGTTATAACGGAGCTCCACTGTACCACAATGTTTTCAAAAACAGTTGAGCTAGAAATAAGACTGATCTACATTAAATACACATGAAAAGCATCTGCAGATGACAATTTCAGTGTGGCTCAAATGGTGAAATTTTTCATCATTAGGACAGAAAACCTTGCAGGAAAAGTTTCCCACAATGTTTTCAAAAGACCTCTTTCCCAGGCTCACCTAAAGTCCTGATTGTGTGTTAATGGATTAACTGGGTTAACTACCACTAGTCATTCACTTACCCTAGGGCCCCTTGTTAAATCTCTTTCTGCCTTTTCTCTCATCTGTTCTATCGCCACATGTACATTAAGGTATATTATCATTGGGGTCTCCTTGGATATATAGGCCACCTCTGTCCGTCCAGTTAGGTAGGATAAAGTTAAGGATGAAATAATCAACTTCTGTTTATTGACACCAAGAGCAAAGGCTTTTGAAAATATTATCGGATAAGGAGAAAATGCTGGTAACCAGTATTTTCTCCTTTTCCCACAATGTTTTCTAGCATTCCCAAAGCAAATTTTGATTCAAAGTCAGTTAATTTTTTGTCTGCAAATGCTTTCAATATGGATGAATCTTGAATTTTGTATTATGGTTAAGAGTTTACAATGCTGGATAAAAATATTGTAAATTGATTGCTGATTGTATGGCATTTCAACACTTTTGACAATATTATGACAAGCTTTATTCTGCACTCCCCTCCTCCTAAATCCTGGACGCTACCTGTAACTGTGTAACCATCTTTGCTAAAAGGCTCTGCAAGACTTTTGAAAATAATGTGGAAAGAGGAGAAAAACCAGGCGACAGGTAAAAGGTAACAAGCATTTTCTCCTTTTCCAAGAACATTTTCAAACATTTGAAATTCAAATCCAATAATTTGAGCCACATATAATTTGTCATTTGCAAATACTTTGAATTTGGCACATGTCCTAATTTTTAGCGTCTGTTTACTCTTTACCAAGCAAAAAAAATTTTAGACAAGACTTAATTAATTGAAAGTACATGTATCATTCTGGAAACGGCAAAATAATGGTGATTAAAAATTGACACTTGTTGTGGGTAGGGTAGAGAACATCGTAGGAAAAGGAGAAAATGCTGGTTACCAGCTTTCTCATGGTTGCTGAAAGTTGTGACCGTAATGCATGCATAAAGAATAAAAAAGTATAAATACGCAACCATACAGGTCAATGAAAAAGGATATCTTCAAATGACACTCGTGCCATGTAAACACCGCCACTTTAGAGCCTGCGCTGAACATGTATTTCCTTCCAATGGCAAGTTCACTCCCAAAAATCTCTGCTTTTCCACTGATGAGCTGTAATAAATGATAAACGGATTTTTGCTGCTTAATTCCACCAAAATTTATTCCGCGCACCTTATGACTTGATAAAAGTGACCTTTCTTTCCTTCAATCATTTTTCAATTGATCCTTTCCAAAACAACTTTTTAACTTTTCTTCACCAAAAGAGTATGCAGATGACAATTTTACATTTAATTAACATGATGGAAATTCCTCCAACAGAATAGAAAACACGGTGGGAACAGTGGGAAAGGAGAAATTGCTTGTTATGAGCATTCTGTTTTTGAAAGACTTAAACTGTGGACACACAAAAACACAGGTTTGTTTGGGAAAGGGTTAACTCTTTAAAGTTTAAATCCCTAGTTTTGGCAACCCTCACAAAAAAAAAAATTGAAATTAATCTGGAAAACGCGAAAAGTACTGGCTTTTAATCACCCTGGGGAAGAAACCTTTTGAAAACATGGTGGGAATAGGAGAAAACGCTGGTAACCAGCATTTTCTCCTTTTCCCATTATGTTTTCTACCCTTCTAAAGAAAGAATGCACTAATTGAGCCACACTGAAACTGTTGTCTGCAACTCCTTTCAATCTGGATTAGGTAAAAATTCTGTTGTCTAGTATGGGGTTAAAACTACTTACATTACTGTCTGAGATAATTTCAATTATCAGACCGTTCCTTCCAAGTATCCACAACTCTCTGTGAGAATGATTTCATTCTAATGTTAGTTAACATCTCCATTGCTTTTTGAAAATTTTATATTCATGTCCTCTAAAATTTTTTTATTAATAGAAAATATCCTGTGTCTTTCAAATAGAAAATTGCCTGTGTCTTTCAACCTGATCAATTTTATGCATAATTTTGAATGTTTCTATTATATCAGCCCCGGATATATAGGGATCTCCCTAGCATCTGAAACTCAAGAGTCATTGACTCTTGGGCCACAAAATCCAAGAGTCAAATTGAAATTTTCAAGAGTCAAAATTTTCAATTCAAGAGCTAGGTTGGTGCCAGGCAAAGAGTTTTAGAAGCCAAAGGTTGATCCATCAAAACCCAGGATCAGTCACTGTCACTTGGTCTTAGTGTCATTTTCTAAGTATTTCATGACTGTGAGTCCTGTATGATCAATATAAATCTAGATCTACAGCTTTGCATCACTGATATAATTTGTAAGTCGTTCAGTTCATTTAACTATTTTTGATGGTTTCATTACATCCATTAGAGAGCCAAGTATAGAAAGTCAGCTTCAAATTCCTGTGCTTCAGGCTAGTGAATGATCTAAAGGTTCAATAAAAAAAAAATAATCAGGCTTAACCTTTCACAACATTAGGGATCTTATGTAAGATCCCAGACCACACTATCCCCAGTTTGAACAATCCTGAGAAAGAAGGCCATTATTAATGGCAAAAGAGGTGAAAATAGTGGAAACCAGCATTTGTTTTTCTTTTTCCAACAGTGTTTTCTACCTTTGAAAAGGCTAAACACAATTAAATTATCTGCAAATTCTTTCAATCTATTCAAATCTGAAAAGGTGCCGTCTGCTCAACAGCTATTTCAATTTCTGTATACCAGTCATTAATTCATGCATTGCAAGAAATATTTGTGACACGATTTTAATTAAATCCATCGCAAAATATCTGTTTTGTCTTTCAAATGATCTAAGAAATATCGTTTCACACTTAACCCTTCTTGAAGATGCCAATTTCCGAAAATTATCAGGCAACAACTTTGTCTAGCTCCCATAAAAAAATTGGCGAAATATAAACCTTAGTATTCTTCATAAGAAAAAGAAATTTATGAGAAAAAAATTCTGTAAGGCCACTTAAATTAAAAGGTCAAGTAGAGCTATTTCAAAAAAAAAATCGTGTTTGACGCTGTCAAATTTACTTGAAACGAAAGTAAAACTTCGCTTACATGTAATTCGTTCTGCACCACAGTGTCCAAAAAATTGCGATTGTTCATGAATGTATTCTATTAATAGAACAGGCGTACCCGGTAACTGGCCAATGCGCCACCGTTATCGGATCTTCGTCTATCGGATAGTTAAGGGAGATGCAAGGGTTAACAGCTTAGGATACCCGATATATCACAATCAAGTTGGTGTTGGCCGATTTCACAGTTTCGGAAGTGTTCAGTATGCAACACTGATAAGAATTTGACGGTCGGCCATATTATCTGATTACGGTTAATCACGCCTACGACTTATATGGTTGACGCTTAGGCCAGAATTCGTGTGCGTCAATTTGACGTTTATGGTATTTTTTTCGAGCGTCAAATCGGGGTCACTAACGATTTTCAAGCGTCAAAACCCGAAGTCCCGGGTCAAAGGAGATCCCTGAGCCCTTCATCTTTTGTCCTGAAGAACTTTAGACTTTTATATTACATTATATGGCCTGCAAAAAGGGGCATTCCACATTTACATAAAGTGTTGTCTCAGATCAGCCTGCCCAATTTGTATTGGCGAATCCAAGACGCCCCTTTATGTTTTTGTAATTTTCTGTTTTGCGCAAGTGTACCGTAGCACAAAATCTAGTGTAGTTGTAAAGTGCTGTCTTGGATTAGCCTGCGTGGACTCCGAGACGACACTTAACTCTTTACCACATGAGAAAATTTTAGACTGGTCCAAATTGAAAGCATTTGCAGACGACAAAATAAAAGCGACTGAAAATTTGAAATTAGTGTTGTGAAGGGTAGAAAACATTGTAGGAAAAGGAGAAAATGCTGGTTATCAGCATTTTCTCCTTTTCCCACAATGTTTTCTAAAGGCTTCTTTCTCATGGGCATCAAAAGTAGGGATTGTGTGGTAATGGGTTAATGCAAAAGTCTGAATGCCTCTTTTTGTGTGTTGCATGCCCTATGTCCTAGAATATCCTGCATATTGGATGTTGAAAGAAAAAAAAATCCATGTTAGAATACCAGCAATACCTCTAAACTAACAGATGAACGAGACTCCACTTCAAATCTCAGTTCTGATTCTTTTTCCAGTTGGAATTCTTCTGTCCTCTGAAACAAGGCAGAAATACAGAGTAGAATATTCAATAGTTTAAACTTTTACCAAACAATCCCTGGAAATGAAGGCTTTTAAAATCGTTGTGGTAAAAGGAGAAAAAGGTAGTAACCAAGGTTTTCTATCCTTTTATGACAGAGCCATATTTTCCTCATTAGAGATCTACTGTCTTAGTTCAGATCTTATTAACCCATTACCACAAAATCCCTACTTTTGACGCCCCTGAAAAAGAAGCCTTTAGAAAAACATTGTGGGAAAAGGAGAAAATGCTGGTACCCAGCATTTTCTCCTTTTCCCACAATGTTTTCTATCCTTCACAAAACAAATTTCAAATTTCAGTCACTTTTATTCAGTCATCTGCAAATGCTTTCGATTTGGACAAGCCTAAAATATAATTGTTTGGTAATGGGTTAAAATTGATACATAGTCCAGTGTTTTGTCCCATTTTCTCTTCAAATTCCAGGTTTTTCATCTAATCCAGAGATATTCACATTGTAACAGTTTTGGAAGTATAGTCAGAAACTCTTACTGTATTTATGTGTTGCATTGTTGAAAAAATTGTGAGTCGTTTTCTTTAAATATATGCCAAATGCACAAAATCATGTGTCAAGGAAAACCCTGATCATATTTTGTTGGAGAAATGGATACACATTTATACTGACGTGGTTTCCTACGTAATGACAGTCACATCACACAATAATTTTTTCAAGAAATCTGCGCAAGTACACTGTATAATTGTCAATTCCCAAAAGAAATGGGTATCGAAATTATAATCGGCCAGTTTTTAGAAAGAGTTGGACAAATGATTGATATTAGATCTACTTGATTATTAATTTTATTTTCTTCCATGTTGCATGTTTGCAAACAAATAACATTCGATTGCATGCCTTATTGATTGCAATTATCCATTAATTTCTATCCCTGCAGTCAAATTAAAGACAATTGGTTACTTAGACATCATAACTGAGATCCAATTACACATGTACCACAATACTGTCATAAATTTGATAAACAATCACATAATAATGCCTAATTGTTATCTGTAGACTGTAATCTGAATCACCAAATGCTTTAATATGATTATATAGACTCTTTTAAAAGCGTATTCCTTACAATGAATGGACAATATAGACGTTTTCCACACCTGTTTCCACATGTGTCAAAGCCTTTGTGCTTTTAAAGAAAAAAAACATATTCTGAAAGTTTTTAAGTAAAAGTCCTAAAATTTGGATGCAATATACATAGGCAACTGGCTATAGAGTGCAGTGGTCAGGCTGGAATCCAACATTTCAGCCTGGATTCCAATTTTTCCCAGAGCCTTAGTGAGAACACCAAGATTTGAAAATAGTAAATTTGAGAGTAACAAAAAAAAAATTATTGTAATAAGTGTAATAAGCATTTGGTATGTCCAACCCCAAAAACACATGTGTCAAAAACTGTATATTATTTGAATCTGGCTGGAAGCGATATTTTTTGTCAAAAATCATAAATAAGTCAGCTCATTGGTAATGATAAATTTGGAAATATCCGGGTACTGGTTTCGTCGTAATGAATACAAAAACAACGAAAACCAAGGACGTTGTTTTTCATACAAAAATCTTCGAGATTTCAATCTTTTAATTTTTCCACTAAAACTATATTCCTGAATCAGTTTCACTGATTTACACCTGTTCTAATTCTGCCATCTTTTCTTTCAGTTTCCAGTACGCTATATTCAGCCGTCTCGCATGTTCTTTTAACAAGAATCAACTTTCACACTCGTCACGAATCGGTAGTTTCCGTATCCTTTCGACAAACATTCGGCCGACCTTCGTGTATGGAGTTACGGAATCGGGCGAGTTGTGACGAGTGAACAGAACCCGTCTACACGATCTCGATGAGAAACGAGCGTTTTTCAACTGTGATGCAATTTTAATTTGGAATACTTGGACGTTTTCAATTCTGGTTTTTCCTGAAATTTCTAAAATGCAATAGCATTGTGTATTTTATATTTCAGCCTGTTAAGACGTTATCAGTCGGGGAAAAAAATAGAAATTCGATAGAAGGTATGTATTTCCATTCTATTGATAGTTAGTTACAAGAACAAAGCAAGGACTACTGTACTGCTGAATTTATTCCAACATAATGCCCTCCAAGTTCCAACTTCCATGTTTGCGTGTAGCCACTCGACATTTCCGATCATTTTACGAATGAATCGATTGAATCCTTACTCTGTGCTAGACAACGGAATTTTAAAGTTGTCTAGGTTGAAAGTATCTGCTAACGTATCCAACAACACAGTAAATGTGGCTCCGATTTAGGGATTTTACTTTGAAAGGATAGAAAACATAGTGGAACTGGGAAGAAAAACGCTGGTTACCAATAAGCCTTTCTCCACATTCCACGGCTTTCTTTACTGAAGTTGTTGGAACGTTTGGTTGTGTGATAAAGGCTTATCTGCTTGAGGTCAACCCAAGAAAGAGTGTGTTTAAATTTTTTTTTTTTTCTTTGTTGATCTGACAGGTACAATACAGTTTTTCAGTGAAAGTGTCTCAGGGGTGGATCCAGGATTTCTTCATGGGGGGTTCAACTCTGTCAGTCTCAGATGTGCAGACACGGACCAAAAGTACAAATCAGTCGCCAATGAGTTGGAAGTCCGTCAAAAAAAGAAATCTGGAAATTTAGGGGGATTTATCCGAACCCCTCCCCCGCCCTGGATCCGCCAGTGTGTCTCAATTCCTGTAAGATGTAGGATAGTCCTCTATGGTACCACAGTAATTAATTTTGTTGAAAATTTACAAGAAGAGAAAGAACTCGGGTCTATTATATACCAACAATGTGATAAACTGTTGCATGTAAAGTATAAATGTTGCTATCAAAGCTCAGTCATGTTTTTCAGAAAAATATATCTATCAAGCTACCATGTTGACTATGGGTGATCAGATGGGAGTCCACTATGGTACTGTGTCAACTCCAATAATTTATATTATTTTGAAAATCTTAAAAAATATAACTTTTACACAATAATATATAGGGGCGTAATGATACATCGATGTATCATGATTGTGGCTGTCCCGATAGCAATGTATCGATTGCTTTGTCCGACATCGATAACAATCACTGATATTTTGTTCAGCAATCAATAGTTTCAATACTAGAAATTATTTTAAGCCTGTTAGCTTGATCTAATCTGCTGTTTGGGGTTCTTTTTAAGGAATAAAATTGTGCATAAAGACCGATTCAGTGCCAAGTACCTTCATTGTTACTTTAAGGCATGTTCAATTTCAATCTTTAGTATATGCCATTTCAGCAGGGTTCTCCCTAGGTCCAAAATCCCAAGAATCATTGACTCTTGAGACCAAATTTTCAAGAGTCAAAATGGTATTTCCAAGAGTCAAATAGTTATGTCCAAGGGTCAAAATTATCATGGAGAAATAAGAGTGAAATACTGACAATTTTCTATTTATATTCTTTGTTTATGGGTAGGAAATTAGATAAGAAAATACCCTTGGAATGCAGTGGACAGAAGAACTTCAAATTGCAGCCCTAGTATGCAATTCATCTTGATAAATAAATGGACACAAATAACATTTTTGAACTGTTTACCAAACAACAAAACAAAATTTGACTATCTAGATCATAATTATTTTAGACATTTGCAGACGACAATTCAAATGTGGCTGGGATGACTGAATTTGTCTTTCTTGGCCTAGAACATTGTGGAAAAAGGGAGAATGTAAAGACCCGTTAAAGTGTTATTTCTAAAGGTTTAAGTTTTCTTTTCTTGTCTAAATTCTTTTTCTTTCACTATTCTTTCAGCACTAATGATTTAGGACAAGAAGACCTAACGTCCATCCTTTCTAAACCCCCCCCCCCCCCCCCCGCGCTAATATATTGTATTCATCTTAGAAAAAAAAAATCCTAATTTATAAACTGAGATTTTAGCCTTCATTTATTGTTTCATGAAGAAATAAGTATAAATTCACTGTTTAAATTTGTTAGTAAAGATGAAAAGATAGTTTGAAGTGCCTCTGATCGGACAATGCCAAACTGATCTCTGTTATGTCATGGGTTTTCACGCTTTTTCTAGCGATCTTTTTTTTTCCAAGTCTGTTAATTATTTTACAAGCACTGGTGCATGTTTTGACATAAATTTGTTAATTAGATTAGCAGTTAACTTGAAAACCTGTCATTTTAAACTAGATAATTGGATTAGCACCTTTATCATGTTTTCATAAATGACTCGCCACTCGACAGCTTGATTACGTGTGATAAACAGAGCTGCGTCTTTACACAGTTGGTACTGATCATGTTTATTATAGTCTACATTCCTGTCGGACGCATGTGACATAATTTTTATGACCCTTTGACTGGAAATCTCGTGCGGCAGATTGACGCTTAGGCAGATTATTTTGAGCGTCAGAAACAGGTAATTTTGGATTTCCAAGCGTCAAAACCCGGAGTCCCGGGTCAAAGGAGAACCCTGCATTTGGACATTAAAGAATGATACCATATGTTTGAGAAGACATTAAAAAATTCTCAAATCTTTTTCGCACATGTTAACCATTGCCTCAAATTTTAGTTAATTTTCTTATTTACATTCTCAATAGCTGGAATAATCGGGAAATGATTGGAAATGTTATTTATTGTCCAAGATCGATTTTGCATGACTTTTTCATACTTAGTAATCGAGCACAACTATATATATTATGTTTATGTCTACTGTATTTGCTGCTAGTTTTGAGATCTTGAAGTTCAAAAGGCCAATTTTTGAGCCCATTTCCGATTTCTTAAAGAGGGAGAGACTGCTGATAAAAAGCATGTAGCATGTAGATTATGTTATATGATACTGAAACATGGTGGGAACATGACAACTTTGCATAGTGAACTGCCGGAGACCGGGTATTAAAAAAGATCGTATATAACTCGATAGTATCGTGATATTAATGCAAAGAATTGGATGTCTGATGTTTTGGAAAAAATTATGTTGCAGACTGTCTGAATATTTAGGAGAATTAATTTATCGAACCGTCCAGAAAAACGACAAAAAATGAATTAATTCTGAAATTAATTTAAAATGTCTAGAGTTTTAGGGTGTCCAAATACATAATATTGAGAATTACGGTATTTTCCATTTTGACCATCAGCACTTTTGTAAAAACTATTTACTTTGTTTACTCCTTCAGTCATCAATTCCAGCACGAAATGGTTTTGCTCTTTATTATGTAGGGACATTATTACATCTTTTTTGGTGCGAATTGTATTCTTTTGTCAAAAAAATATGTAAACAACAAAAGATAGTTACTTTCCCTAGTAAGCCTAAAGAATTGGGGACAACTTTATTGATTCAAATGGGGCAACTTGTACTTGGGGCTACAAAATTGTAATTGTTATTTTGCAATCAGTAATACAATCTATTTTTCAGTCATGCCCTATGACAAGGGGGCTTCATGCCTCTGCGAAAAATATTTACCTAGGTCAGCCAATGCAGTTGGCACAGGCTGACTGACCTTGGCCGAAACTTTTCCCTATAATTTTCTCTATATTTTAGAAGGATCCCATATGGTTTGCAACACGCGAAAAGGGGCATTCGGATATTTGCGTAAAATGTCGTCTCGGATCAGCCTGCGCAGTCTGATCCGAGAGAGAGCTTTATGACTACTGTACATTTTGTGCCACAATAGACTTGCGCAAAGCAGAAAATTGCTGAATAACTGAAAATGTCGCTTCAGATAAGCTTGTGCGGATTGTGCAGGCTGATCCGAGACGACACTTTATCTCTTTACCAAACGGCAAAATATTAGACTGGTCCAAATTGAAAACATTTGCACACGACAAAATTATTATAAGTAAAGAATTGGAAATCGTTCTAGGAAGGTAGGCTACCAGCATTTTCTCCTTTTCCCACAATATTTTCAAAAGGCTTCTTCCACAGAGGTGTTAAAATTAGGGATTGCATGTTAAAGGGTTAAGCAAATGTCCGAATGCCCTTTTTCACATTTTGCAGGCCACATGGTTTGCAACATGCCAAAAGGGGGATTTGGTCATTTGTGAAAAGTATACTTTCCGATCAGCCTTTGCAGTCTGCACAGCCTGATCCAAGAAGGCAACTTATGACAACATTGGATTGTGTGCTTCAGAAGACTTTGAAAATTACATAAAAACAGAAAGTGTGGTTTTAGCTGGTGTGAACTGTGCAGGCTGATCGGAGACAGCACTTTGCACAAATGTGTGAATGCCCTTTATAGGCCATATAATCATGCCATGTAATCACATGTCCTTGTAAGTTTGTGTGCAAAATCTAGACAAAACGACCCTGTCACCAAACAACAAAAATGTAGACTTACTGATATTCAGATTGGAAGCATTATTTTGTAGATTGCAATTTCATTGTGGCTGAAATGATGGAAGTTCTCTTTTCTTGGATAGAAAACATGCTGGAAAAGCAGAAAATGGTGGGTACCAGCATTTTCTCCATTTCCCTCAGTGTTTTCAAAGGGCTTTTTCCTGAAGGTCAGCATGAGAACCAGACAAAATTTTTCTTCCAACATGTAATGAATGGAAATGTACCGAACTCCAACATAGTACCGACATAAGATGAACATACTGGTCACATGACATGACAAGATATAAATATTCAGAAGCATCCAAAGTCTAACATTTACATGTCTCTGTCTGTTTTGTCAGGGGAAAATTTTTGAACATGTTAAGAACTTCCCACCGAATGGAATGGACATCCCTGAAAAAGTTACAGATTCATTGGATAAGAAATGGACATAAAATGAACACGAAAGGATAAAATGATTTTTTTTATCTGTTATTTGTCAGTTAGCTCTGTGACAAAGGCATAATATTTGTATTATTACATTATGATAAATACATAGTGGCACCAGCCTGTTCACTACATTTTAGGCTATCAAATTGAAAAAGAAAAGCATTTGAGACTTGAGATTAAGCTCAAAAGATAGTACATGCATTTGTCAATCATTGATAAGATAAAGAACATTGGAAATGGACAAAATACCGCACAGCCAGCATCCTCCTTTTTTTTTTTTCAGACAATGTTTCAGAAAGCCCTCTTTCTTAGACTTGTTTAGACTCATGATCGTTTGGTTCTTGGTCAGTCCTTTACCACACAATGCCAAATTTCTATGACCTAAAAAAAAATGTATATGCTTTTGAAAACATTATAGGAAAAAGAGAAAATGCTGGTAACCAGCATTTTCTCCTTTTCCTACAATTTTTCTTTCTGTATTCAAGAACAAATACCATCATCCGAAAGCATTTGAATAGCCATCAGTAAGTTCCTTTGATATGGAATGGATGAGTCTAAAATTTTGCTGTTTTGAAAATGATTAAATTAACTTGTAGAATTATTTAAACCGTGTACCACACAACCCTGAGTTTTGATGACCCTTATAAAAAACTGTTGGAAAAGGAGAAAATGCTGATAACCATATTTTCTACCGTTCCCAAAACAGATTTCAATTTTTGAATATTTATTTTGTCGTCTGCAAATGCTTTGAATTTGGAGATGTGAAAAGTTTTGTGATTTGGTAAAGAGTCAATGAAAGGTTGGTTGTATCGGGGTTTAACCCCACTTTAACAGCTAAGGTCATATCATGGTGGTCGGAGACGAACATGTGTTTCCTGGCTTTCTCACACCGGTACTAACACAACTTTCTTTCCAAAGCCACGGACTACTTCAGCAGAGGTGAGAGGCGAAATAACACCGGAAAGAAATTTCCCCTCAATCAGGTATCGAACTCACAACCACCTGGTCATGAGCCCGACACGCTCACCACTAAGTCTACTGGGTGGGCGTTAATGAAAGGAAAGGAGAAGGAAAGTTACTATGACATGTTTGTTCTTGAGAAGGTAGAGTTCAAAGAAGAGTTGTTATTCGGATAGTAAATATCTGTGTAAATATTCTGCAGGTATTTCTGTAGATCGTGGGTGTTATTTTTTTGTTCAAGTTATTATATCCCTGCCAGAAATCAAAGTGCTTGAAGCACTGGATATTGTAAAGGAAGGCAGGAGGAAAGTTAGTATGACTTGTATATTCTTGAGATGGTATGGAACAAAGTGTACTTGTTATTCGGATGTTTAATGTCCATTTGAATTTTCTGAAAATATTTCTGTAGATCATTGGTTTTTTTTTATCATAAAACTGACAGCACTGAATATTGTTTGAGCTACATGAAATTCATTATCTTAAACCTTTACCAAACAATTCCAGGTTTTTACGACCCTGAGATAGAAGCCTATTGAAAACATGAGAAAATGGTGGTAACCAGCACTCTGGCAGCTACAATTTTTAACTCTTTACCAAACAACAAAATTTTAGACTGGTCCAAATTGAAAACTCTTGCATACTACAATATAAACGTAACTCAAAATCTGAAATTTGTTTAGAGCAAGGTAGAAAACATTGTTGGATAAGGAGAAAATGCTGGTTTCCCCTTTTCCAACAATTTTAAAAGGCTTCTTTTTCAGGGTTGTTAAAAGTCTGTATTGTTGAAATTGGCAGGTAAACAGTCAGCACCAAACTTGGTCAAATTATATGACAATAAGACTTAAAGGTAGGTATTTAGGTTTTTAGCATCTTACCAAATTGAAAGAGATATATATATGAAATTTATATGAAAAAACAATACAAATTATCAATAATTAAGACTCATAAAATTACAGAAAGAAATTTTTTTGGTGGTATTCCCTTAAAAGGCTACGTAGCCTCTTAAGGTACTTTTAGATTTCGCGCCAAAAGTCCGAAAAGCATTGTGGGAATGTCAAGTGACTTGCATGTGACTAATGACACTAAAATTCCATTACATAATAAACATGTAATGATTATTTTCCATAATGTCCTCTTCGGGCCCTATGTTTGAAGCTTAGTCTGTGTATTTCCTGTATGTAAATGAGCGAATTACACATGTAAAAATAGAATGTGTCCCCCGTTGGTGTCGACCTGGCCCATAGTAAATCCCTAATTTCTCATGTTGTCGGATGGTTTTCAACTATTGGGGTTTTATGCATGCAAATCAAAAAGCTTTTGGAGTACAAAGACATTTTTTTTTTTTGCGTTTTTGTAAAATTTCATCCTAAAATCTGAAGGGCCACCTTTAAGATAAGTTTGATTATGGGCCTAATGGGACCAGATCAACTGGATTTTTTGCTCTTGAATTAGAGAGTTCTTTAAAATGGTTCTTTGTTTGGAGCATAACTGTTTCATCTACAGTCTGATTGACTTGAATCTTGGCACTTGTGTTTGTTGCAGTAATACAGAGTGCAGTGTGAAAGAACCATAATTTTACCATGTACAAGCAGAAAATGCTGTAAAAATGACAATCAAATGGAAACAACTCATAGACATGTTATTTCCGTTTGATTGTCATTTTTACAGCATTTTCTGCTTGTCAGGAATGTAACTTTGTTGTCTCTGGTCTGAACATCTTCAAATTTGGTGTGCATATTTGTTGACAAATAACAGAGTGTAATAGTGCACAAGAACCATAACTCCTGAGAGCATAAATTTTGAGTGATTCCCCCCTTTGATCTTCATGTTGATAGCATTTCATGCTTGTCTGGAGCAACTATTAGTGATCTGAAGTAGGAATGACTTTAAATGTGGTATGCTTATTTGTTGCAATATTTGGAAGTGCAGTATGCGAGAATTGTAACTCTACCTTGTGCTGTCTTTGGAGTTATTACCCTTTGATCATCATTTCTACAGCATTTAGTGCTTGTCCAAAATATAACTTTTTCATCTCCAGTCAGGACGATTTCAAACTTGGTATGCATGTTTGTTGCAATATTACAGAGTATAGTGCAAAAGAACAATAGCACTACCTAGCACAGATTTTGAGTAATTCCACTTTGATCTTCATTTTTACATTTTTTACTTGCTTGTCTGGAAAGGAACTTTGTCACCTCAAGCCAAATTGACTTGAGGCTTGATAAACATGTTTGTTGCATTTCCTGCCCTTTGCCATCATCATATCTCATGGACAACTGGCTGTTGAATGGGCATATCTTACAACAACTTGTCCCTCTTGCTGTATTACCATTTTGCCTTGAACTTCAATATTTGGTATTTATTTTCATTGTAGACCTTTACTGCTTAGTACTCAGGTAAGAGATATTGGACCATCATGGTCCTCTTGTTTTTTGACAACAATATGATATCAGCCAGGCTGGATACCTCGGTGGATAGCGTATCTGACTTATCACCTGGTAGTTGTGAGTAAGATACCTGGTTGAGGCAAACTTTCTGTGCGTTGATTTTTTGTCTGTTACCTCTGATGCATGTGAGTATATATAGTCAGTGACTTGAAAAGAAAATTGTGCTACTGGTATAAGAAAGCCAGGAAACACATGGTTTGGTGCACTGCCTGACATGATTATGATCCAAGCTGTTAAAACAGCATTAACTCTTACCAAACAACAAAATTTGAGAATGGTCCTAATTGTGTAAGCATTTGCAGATGACAAAATAAATGTGACTCATAAATTGAAATTTGATTTTGGTAGGGTAGAAAACATTGGTTGCCAGCATTTTCTCCTGTTCCTACAATGTTTTCAAAAGCTTCCTCAGTGTCGTTAAAGGTTGGGATTGTGTGGTAAAGAGAAACTCCAATTTATTCAACAATAAAGATATGAATTATTAGACACATTGAGTAACTTGTGTCTAGTTACCAATCTGAATGAGAGTGAAGGATATTTTCTCCTCACTCCCCCCTTCCCATCTTACCAGCCTGTTGTTTCTGAATGAGTCAGACTCTAAATACGGCAGCCAGGTATATTTAGAGTGTAACAGAAGCCAAACTATTCCAAGAACACCTGACCTCTGGCTGTGGTGGTGGTGGATGGGGGAGGAAAAACATTATTAACTAGGAAAATAAAATCAGATAATTGGATTAGGAAAGAAAGGGGAGAAAAGTGGCTGTTACTAGTATATGATCTGGGTTGAGTTTGTAGGATTGTGTGTAGGACTGTAAAGTGAACCCCTGTCTCTTCCCTGAACCAGGATGTTGTTTTTTTGAAGGAAGTGGGACTTTGTCCCAGATCATAAGTAAGTAAAATACTTTCTTCTTTCCTTTTTGTCTTGCAACTGAATTTTTTTAAATCAATGTGGAAAAAGGAGAAACTTGTATAAAACAAGCTTGTCTTGAATTTCTCCTGTCGTTACTAAGATTTCACTTGTTTTCATACTTAGGTAACTCTGTCTGAAACAATCCCTGGTTTTAATGACCCTGAGATAGAAGTCTTTTGAAAACATTGTGGGAAAAGGAGAAAATGCTGGTAACCAGCATTTTCTCCATTTCCCACAATGTTTTCTTCCCTTTGTAAAACAAATTTCAATTCCTTAGTCACATTCATCTTGTTGTCTGCAAATGCTTTAAATTTGGATCAATCTAAGATTTTTAGCGGTTTGGTAAAGAGTTAAAGCTTTTTTTAAACAGTCCAACGTTTTAACCCCTTACCCCATAGGGCATTTCTGTGGTATCTTTAAATGACCATAAATAACAGCGAGGATGAAACCGTTTCTTATATGTGTAGGACACCTTTTGATAGCATAGAAAACATTGTGACAAAAGGTGAAATTGCTCGTCACGACAAAGACAACTTCATAGCAAAAAAAGCAAAATATTTTTTCTTTGCATATGTAAGAATTATCAAGGAAAAGTTCCAGCCATTGCTGTCTTTTCCTCAGTATTTTATCCTCTCTTACAGCTTTTCATTGTTTTGATGATAGTTATGTGGGAAATAAGCCAGTGGTTCGGGAAAATCATTGTACAGAGTATTGGTGAAGGAATGTCCTGGCAAGCGTTGATAGGTGCACTAGCGGCCATAATATAACTGAAATAATATTGGAACAGTGCTGCATACCAAACAACAATGAAACTGAAAGCATTATGCAAGCAACAATTTAACACTTTACCAAACGACAAAATTTTAGACTGGTCTTAATTGAAAGCACCAAAAATAAACATAACTCAAAAATGTTACCAGCATTTTCTCCTTTTCCAACATATTTTCAAAAGGATTCTTTCCCAGGGTCTTTAAAAGCCGAGATTGTGTGGTAAAGGATTAACCCATTACCACACAGTCCCTACTTTTGACGCCCCCGAGAAAGAAGCCTTTAGAAAACATTGTGGGAAAAGGAGAAAATGCTGGTAACCAGCATTTTCTCCTTTTCCCACAATGTTTTCTACCCTTCACAAAACAAATTTCAAATTTTCAGTCAATTCCATTTGGTCGTCTGCAAATGCTTTCGATTCGGACAAACCTAAAATTTCGTCGTTTGGTATATGAGTTAAGATATTGGCTGTAAATGTTTTCAGACTGGACAAGGCTAAAATTTTGTTGTCTGGTAAAGGAATTATAACTGCCATAAACCTATTCCACTGAATGTTCACGACCTAGGAAAAACCTTTAAAACATTATGGGAAAAGGAGAAAATGCTTGTAACCAGCATTTTTCTCCTTTTCTCACAATGTTTTCTACGCAATGAAAGAAAAATTGCACCATTTGAGCCAAATTGAAATTGTCGTCTGCAAATGCTTCCAATTTGGGCAAGGCTAAAATTTTGTCGTCTGGTAAAGTGTAAAGGGCTTATCAGCTTATTATATTGATTCAGTGGAAAGCGATGGAATGTGAGGAGGAGATCAAGCCTGGTAAAACCATTATGATATTGGAATTTCAAAAAACTTATTCTCTCTGCCAATATCTCTGATGTAATACAAGTTATTGAGATCAGTCATCTAACAAGTGCCTTTTAGCTTACCTGGCTAAGCCTAATTAGCAGTCTATAGTGTGCAGGACTTCAGGTTAAGAGGTCATGGGTCTGATCCCTGGATCTGACAGTTTCTCTCTGATGATTTGTGATATTCATTGCGACAGGGTTAATTCCTCTCCCAACACCGACCATGCCAAACGACAAACTTATAGACTTGTCCAAACTGAAGGCATTTGCAGACAACAAAATCAATGTAACTGAAAAATTGAAATTTGGTTTGAGAAGGGTAGAAAACATTGTGGGAAAGGGAGAAAAAGCTGGTTTCAATGCTTTTTAATGGTTTCTTTCTCAGGGTTGTCAAAAGTAAGGATTGTAGAGTAATGGGTTAAGTAGGGCAGCAGCCAGTTCCTTTGAAGGTGTATTGTGGAGAGTACTGGGTAAAAGAGACTTCAGGAAAGCATAAATAGGTGCACTGTAGCTATTAAACACCATACATTTGGGAAGAGTAGAAAACATTGTAGGAAAAGGAGAAAATGCTGGTTACCAGCATTTTCTCCTTTTCCCTTAATGTTTTCAAAAGGCTTTTATCTCTGGGTTGTTCAAAGTCTGGATTGTTTGGTAAAGAGTTAAACTCCAAGAAAATCAATCAATCAATCAATTTGCTTACTTGGTGATTATTGGAGAGGTCATCAGACCTCTCCAACAGTGTTGCAGACTGCCTCAGAAATTGCTGTCTAAATCCAATCTTTGTAGGGGAATTGTTCCGATACACAGTCTGTTTTGTCATGATTTTATAAAGAAATCGAAGTCTAAAAACTGAAATAGGAAATAGACGTGGTTTGTTTCTATATCACGAATTTCAACAAAATTGTAAGGATTTAATTGCATATTCCCTTTCCAACAATTTTAATTTTGTATTACAATCTTAAATCTTAACAAAAAGAAGAAAAAGAAAAAAGAATTTCGTTAAAAATAGAAACCAACACAGCGGAAAAAATCACGTGACCTTAAAACGCGGGAAGAAGGTCGTGTGACTTACATAAATTACAAGGACGGATGAATACGGAATCCTGTTTTTGCCATCCACTTTGATGAATGTGTATTTACAACTGAACAGATTTCAACTACCCGTTTATTGTCTTGCTTGTTTCTTTACATGTACCTAGATTATATTTAACCTAAAAGCATAAAAAGTATTAGAAAAAAATGATGTCGACCTCTCCTGGCTTCTTTTTTAAAGAAGCCACTTGTACTTGGTCTGTTGTGACTGAATGTCCATGGGTCTGAACTCCCATACCGTACCTTCAAGGGTCTTGACTCTTTACCAAATGAAAAAAATGTTAGACTGGTCCAAATGAAAAGTATTTGCAGACAACAAAATTAACCTAACCTCAAAAATAGAACTTTGTTCTTGGGAGGGTAGAAAACATTGTGAGAAAAGGAGAAAATGCTGGTTACCAGCATTTTCTCCTTTTCCCACAATGTTTTCATCAGGTTTCTTTTTCAAGGCCGTGAAAACCAGGGATTGTTTGGGAAAAGGTTAATGACCCTGAAGAAGCTGGCCTTTGTAAACATTGTTAGGAAAAGGAGAAAACACTGGTAACAAGCATTTTCTCCTTAACCCCACATTGTTTCCTACCTTTGCAAAGGCAAGTTTCAGTGTCTTAGTCATGGTTAAGTTACTGCCTTCAAATGCTTTCAATTAGATCCTGTATGGCAAAATTTCAAGACTTGCACAAACGTTGAAAGCATTTGCTGATGACAAACTGAATCAAACCAGGGGATTTATTTATCAAAAGGTAGAAAAGATTGTGAACAGGGGAGAAAATGCCGTTTACCAGTATTTTCTCCTTTTCCTACAATGTTTTCAAAAGCATCCTTCATGTGGATCACTAAAACCTTGCATATTTGGTAGATGGTTAGATATGTTATATTCATCAGATATTGAAATGTCAGATGAGCGATATAGGGCTGTCATGGCCCTCTTGTTTCCTTGCATACCATGCAATTGAACATGAAGTGGAAATTACCTTATAATTATAGACTAATATTCTTCATTTTGCTTGCTTAACATTTTACCTGATATGCCAATTTGAGGCTCTTCCATTTCAGCAGCAAATAAAGACATGATGTCAAAAGTATGGACAAATGAGGATACAAATATTTGATAGAGTGGAAAAAATTTTGGAAAAAGGAGAAATTGCTCATTACCAGCATTTTTTCCTTTTCCCACAATGTTTTCAAAAGCTGACTTTCTCCAAGTAGTTAAAACTGTAGAATGTGTGGTAAAGCGTAAACCAATTAACAAGAAATTTACAGCATTGATGAACCTATAAATGAAGGCTTTTGAAAGTATTTTCACTTTTGTGGGAAAAAGAGAAAAATGCTCTAAACATTAAGCACCCTTTTCACAGAGCATGTATCTTTTTTGTGATGTTAATGACAGGTTAGGTAACTTGTATACTGTATTTGTATAACTTTACAAAATTGACACACTGTGTACATTGTGTATTATTATCTGTAGAGCTTTTGAAAATCCACCTTTTTAATTCTTTTTTTCCATGTGGTAAAATTGTATGCTTTCTCAAATTAAAAGAAATCGCAGACCCCTAGTTCAATGCACCACAAGTTACTCTCAGTCCGAAGCATGCAGGACAAGAACAAGGGGTAGTTGGTTGGATCTCTGGCTAGGCCAATTTCCATTGGAGGATTGATGATAATCATTGCGACAGGATTCATTCCTATTCTACCACTGGTCATTGTTTTGACGATGGTGATGTTGGAAAGCAGCTAGTGGTTTGAATTGAATATTATGCAGACAACATGATAAAAGTGAATGAAAAATTTGAAATATGTTTTGTGAAGGGTAGAAAACATTGTGGGAAAAGGAGAAAATGCTGGTTACCAGCATTATCTCCTTTTCCCACAATAGTTTCGAAAGGCTTCTTTCTAAGGGTCGTCTAAAGTAGTGATAGTGTTGTAGTGGGTCAATCCTTTACCTGATATGCCAATTTGAGACTCTTTCATTTCAGCAGCAAATGAAAATATGATGTCAAAAATATGGACAGTTGAGGATACAAATACCTGATTGAGTGGAAAACATTGTGGAAAAAGGAGAAATTGCTCATTATGAGCAATTTCTCCTTTTCCCACAATGTTTTCAAAAGCTGTCTCTTGTTGATACGTCGAAATGAGTATCTATGGAGTAAGGGGTTAACACCATACAATCAGTCAATCAGTACAGAAATAAGACTGAAATTATCAGTATTTCAAGATTGCTCATGTGTACAGTGTTTCAGCAGATCATTTGGTGTAGATCAAAGATCCGAGGCCTAGGGTCAATATTCACCAACCATTCTTAAGAACGTTCTTCAGGGTTCGCGCTGCCAATCGCCATTGTCGCCATTTGCGACAAAAATTAAAATTTGGCGCAAGATTTTTTCATTTGGCGAAAATGTGTGGCGACAACTTTTTACAAGCTGGCCCCAAAAAGAAATTCTTTTGAAATTCATTGTCGTAAGCTTTTGCGAGCTAAGCGAGTTATAGCCTCGGTCGAGTGGGCGAAGAAGTCGCCGGATTTCAAAAAACTTCGCTCATTTCGCCAAGAAAAGCGAAGTCCAAGTCGACTGAAAAAAATCGGGAAGTCGCCTCGCATATATTGACAAAGCATCCTGTGTGTAATCTACCATATCAGCGTGTGCCGTACCCGATTTACAGTTAGTGCCCAATCAGCGAGTTTAATTAGTTTACAACATACCGAGAGTCTGATTGACAAGTCATTGTTAATTAACTTTACAACACCATGGGATAATCCCATATTATTGACAAATATCAGGGCCGCCTATTGGTGTTTGTCGGATCTCTATTTTTGAAACATGGTTTGCTATATTTAGTAACTACCTATATGAAAGTGAAAGTAGTACCCCGGATATCAGTCAATCTTCGTCAACTTTCATTTCCAAAGTTTTAAATGGATTAAAATATCCCAGTTTTAAAAACCATGAAATCGGTACCTACTTGCTTATAACCATATACTCCTAATTAGTTATTAGACTGTACTCGCAGTTTTCCAAACGAATAGATATGATGACGTACTTAGATCATTTAGATCATGTGGCAATATTTTCAAATCATGTGACTAATTTGGCGCCAATGTAGTATCACGTTACAAGGCTTTCAGCGAATTTAGCGAAGTCACATGATTCAACTTCAAAAATGGTAGCTCGTCACCATTATCTCCCGCTAGATGGCATTCTATAAATACTCATCTATCTGATATTGGCATCCTGGGTACAGAACCGAATCACTTTCCTACGCGACAACCGTTACTTTGAATTTTAAATTAAAATAAAGGTTTACTCAATAAAACGCTACCTCGTGCAATTCACTCAGCTATGATCAGCAATTCAGAGAAATCTGAAGCTAAAGCAGGTCTCATTTCTCCTCAAACATATTGATAAAAGCTATTTTCAACATTGCTACTTTATAGAGCGTACAGTCAGCCCGCTTTCGGGGCTAGTAGTGATGTGTAATATAAGACAGTCGAATCTTCGAAGAATATGACATGCGCAGACAATGAGGTCGTCACTGCAACAGCGTTGGATGAAATCGAATATATTCTATGACACTAACTATAAGATAAAATGTAAAAAAAAGTTGTTGTCTTTGATTCTAGATAGATCTAAGTATTCTGTTGATTTTATAGTATTTCCTTGATTTGGCTGCGAACTGCAAATCTACAAGGCTTTGAAAGTAAATCAGGTGTTAGATTTAGTTGTTGAATGATGGTTTTATTTACGATTTATCAAATATTAATCAAAGACAAACGCTAATCAGACAGCTGTATTTTCGATGTCTCTTGCACTCTGAAACTGGGTCTAACTTATCAATAGAAAGTTGAAAACATCGTGGCAATATGAGAAAATGCTGGAAGTAAGCTTTTCTACATTCAACAGACTATATATTTTTTATATACGTGTATCTTTAAACATTAGTTATAGACTTTGAGCGGTTATCTACCGGTATTTGCCTGCTGCAAATGCTGTCAATTTGATAGGTTATAAATAGGTAACTTTTAAGCTCTTTCTTTCTATGTAAAAATGGATCGCTGCGTTAATGTGTGTGAGAAAAAGTAAAGCCGATGCCTCCCATAATGAAAGTGAATCTAGCCAACTCGGTACGCCTTCGAAAGTTGCAAAACGATTATTTAAGAACTATTGGCTTTCTGACCCTGAATTTTCTAGCTTTCTCAAATACGATGCTTGCAAAAAAGTCATGCTATGTAAAATGTGTCTACAATGTCAGTAAACGAACTCATTCACCACTGGCTGCTCTGTCATGAAGAAAGAATCAATTATCAAACACGCAAAAAAAAATTTGAAAAACCTTGTTCATATGACCCTGAGAAAGTGTTCCTTTTTCTTTGTCATAGATAATTCTCATTGTCTAACAAAGTTATCTACCCCTTAACATACATTATACATTATGAATGGACTGCATGCAACTCCTTACAATTCTGACCAGTCTAAAATCTTGTCCAGCATGCTACATTGTGATACTCATCTGGCCCCAACTCCTGAAAATTTGGCCCTAACTCTCCCCAGATTGGCCCCAACTTTTTTCATTTGGCGAAAGAGCTGGCGACAACTTTTTTAGACCCAGAGCGAACCCTGGTTCTTGGTCTTACTCTCCAGAGTTTTCTACATTTGTAAGTAACACAACTTCTGATTGGCTAAACCAAATATCTGATTGGCTAAACCATTTGGTTTAGCCAATCAGAAGTTGTACAACTTATAGATTTGGAAATCCTTGGAGAATAAGACTAAGAATATTCTCAAGAATGGTTGGTGAATACGGGCCCTGATCTTGATCTAACCTGACCACAAAGTTAACTCTTAGCATTTTCTCCTTTTGCTACAGTGTTTTCAAAAGGCTTCTTTCTCAGGGGCGTCAAAAGTAGGGATTGTGTGGTGATGGGTTAACTATAGTAATGAAAGTTGCATGAAGGGGGCAAAGATTTATCTAACAAAGAGTGTTCAATTTGTTTATTTGATGGTTCTATGAAATTTTATAATGAGGTTTAACTTCCTTGTTCAGTGTTTAGTTACTAGGTCCTTCCAGGAATAGTACAGTGGGTCATTCATTGGATAACAGCCCCTTTTGTATTGCAAATGCTTTTGTGTTCAATTTGATAATTACATATATACAATCTTCTACCATGAACACTTTTTCTCCTTTTATCACACAATCCAGGGTTTTAACCCATTACCACACAATCCCTACTTTGATGCCCCTGAGAGAGAAGCCTTTAGAAAACATTGTGGGAAAAGGAGAAAATGCTGGTAACCAGCACTTTCTCCTTTTCCCACAATGTTTTCTACCCTTTACAAAACAAATTTCAAATTTTCAGTCAATTTTATTTTGTTGTCTGCAAATGCTTTCAATTTGGACCACTCTAAAATATTGTCATTTGGTAACGGGTTAATGACATTGAGGAACCCAGCCTTTTGAAAACATTGTGAGAGAAGGAGAAAATGGTGGTAACTGCTAACCAACATTTTCTCCCCTTTTCCAAACCCTTACAAACAATGTTTTCTATCCTATCAAAGAATAGATCATTATTTGATAATTATATACAGGCCCGTAGGAACGGGGGGGTTAGCGGGGGCTCAGCCCTCCCCCCCCCTCCCCCCGAAAATTTTGAAAATCATAGTAACTAGAATATGAGTTTTTAGTGCAATGCAACAACCACTCAAAAAATCTCAGTATTTCAAAGTTAGCCGCCCCAATCTTGAAATGCTTCCTACGTGGCTGATATAACCTACGATAAAGAATTTTGCCAGACAGTTACTAACTGTGAACAAAACATCATCTTCAGAACAATTGACAGGAATAGAAGAAATTGCTGGTGTCCAGCATTTTCTCCTTTTTCTCACAATGTTTTCTATCTTATCAAAGAATAGGTCATCCTTTTATTAGAATATAACTCTTCACCATTGATCCTTGACCACACAACAAAATTTTAAACCCATCCAAATTGAAAGCATTTGCAGGCAGCAATTTAAATGTGTCTAAAATAGCAAAATTTGTTTTTCATAGAGTAGAAAACATTGTGGGAAAAGGAGAAAGTGCTGGTTACCAGCATTTTCTCCTTTTCCCTCAATGTTTCCTAAAGGCTTCTTCCTCAGGGTCGTCAGAAGTTGGGATTGTGTGGTAAAGGGTTAACATTGTTAACAACTTTACCAAAACTATCACAAATGACTGCAACTTACAGTAAAAACAGTTATTAAAGATTTTAAAGCAAAATAATCTACAAAATTTTTGTGGAAAAAAAAAGCAGTATTTTTTCTGAATTTCCCACTAAATTTTCTAAAGCTGATTGTAGTAAGGATGTGAAAAGTAATAGCTAGATTGATTAACTCTACCAAACAACAAAATTTTACGTTGGTCCAATTAAAACCTAACTCAAAACTAAAATTTGTTTCCAACAGGGTAGAAAAACATTGTGGGAAAAGGAGAAAATGCTGGTTACCAGCATTTTCTCCTTTTCTCACAGTGTTTTCAAAAGGCTTCTTTCTATGGCTGGTTAAAATTCGGGACTGTGTGGTAAAGGGTTAACTGTTTGACATTACCTGCACAAACTTGATCTCGCTTGTTCAATGATCCTTGCCAAGTGCATGATTCGTTCTTGCTGTAGGATAACAATTACTGAGAAGTCTAGTAGTTTGCAGAGGGACTTTCCCATTACCAGGTAAACAGTATTTATCTCCATTTCCCATCATATTTTCAGTCTAACCATTGACAAAAACATTAAATTTGTCATCTGCACATACTTTCAATTTTGACAAGACTGACTCAATTGATTTAGTGGTTGCAAGTTTGATACCCGGTTGAGGCAAATAAGTTTAGTTTAACTCATTACCAAACGACAAAATTTTAGGTTTGTCCAAATCAAAAGCATTTGCTGTCAACAAAATAAAAGTGACTGAAAATTTGAAAGCTGTTTTGTGAAGGGTAGAAACCATTGTGGGAAAAGGAAGAAAATGCTGGTAACGTACCACCATTTACTCCTTTTCCCACAATGGTTTCTACAGGCTTCTTTCTCAGGGGTGTCAAAAGTAGGGATTGTGTGGTAATGGGTTAAACATATTAATTTTATTTTACATCGATTGAGAAACATTTTCTTACAACTTACTCTAATCTCTCTCGATTCTGCTTCCTGGGAACTACACCATTACTCGCGCTGAATGTGTGGACCAATGAAAAATCCCAAAATTGACAACCGCCCCCGGGTATCAAACTCAGGACCTTTAGGTTATGAGGCCAATGCTCTACCTCAAGAACACTGTCACCACTCTAATACAAACAGTTTGAACAAACACTGGCAGGAGACTGAAGATGCCAAACAGGATGTTGATGGTCTATAATTTGTTGCTCAAAGGAAATTAGATTCTGTCAGAGAGAGCAAGGAAAGTGTAAATATAGATTTTTGTTTGAGAGAGAGAGAGAGGTGATAAGGCCGGACATTAACCTAGAGTGACCAACTTGATTAACTGGGTACCAAATGACAAAATACTAGTAGTAGACATGTCAAAACTTAAAGCCACAGCAGACGACCAAACAATGTTACTGAAAAATTGAAATTTGTGGTTTGAAAGGAAGCAAAGATGGTGGGAAAAGGAGTAAATGTGGGTTAACAGCATTTTCCCCTTTTCGTGCAATGTTTGCTCTGCTTTTTTCACAGGGTTGTTAAAAGTCGGGATTGTGTCTGAACTCTATACCACACGAGAAAATTTTAAACTGGTCCAAATTGAAAGCATTTGCAGACAACAAATTAAGGTAACTGAAAAATTGAAATTTGTTCAGGGAAGGGTAGAAAACACTGTGGGAAAAGGCGAAAATGCTGGTTACCAGCATTTTCTCCTTTTCCCACAATTTTTTCAAAAGGTTTCCATCTCAGGGTCGTAAAAACCAGGGATTGTTTGGGAAAGGGTTAAAGAGTTAACCTTATACCACAGAATACAGTTTTATTGACCAGGAGCAAAAAGCTTTTTGAAAACGTGAGGAAAGAAGATGCTGCTAACCTTTTTCATGCTGTATCGAGGAAAATTGTGTCATTTTTGCCATGTTTAATTTGTTATCTACCATTGCTATCAATTTGGACACATTATTTCGTTGGTTGGCAACAATTAAACCTTGAACCAAATACCAAACTACAAAATTTTAGACTGGTCCAAATTGAAAGCATTTGCAGGCGACAAATGTGACTGAAAAGTTGAAATTTGTTTTGGGTAGGTTAGAAAACATTGTGGGAAAAGGAGAAAATGCTGGTAACCAGCATTCTCTCCTTTTCCCACAATGTTTTCAAAAGGCTTCTTTCTCAGGGTCGTTAAAAGTCGGGATTGTGTGGTAAAGAGTTAACCAACTACCAAGTGACAAATTTTTAGACTCGTCTCAATTGAAAGCGTTTGACTTATTGAATTTGGCCCAAATGACAAAATAAAAATGCTTTATAGGCTTGAAAACATTGTGGGGCAAGCAGAAAATGCTGATTACTGACATGAAACACCATTCAATTGATTCGGATTTGTTGAAACTCTGGATCATTGTAGAAAAGGGTCATTTCAGACCCCATAACTCAGGACAGAATAATTACTGGGGGATGATGTATGATCTGTTCTGAATAATGACTTTTCAGAGACTGTCACACAAAATGCGAAATGACTTTGCTTCACCAAACATTTCTGGTCTATCGACATACTAGGCTACTGTAGAATTGGACATCCAAAGCTCTTATAATCAACTCTTTACCAAACGACAAAAATGTAGACTGGTCCAAACTGAAAGCATTTGCAGACAACAAAATAAAAGTGTCTGAAAATTTGAATGTGTGAAGAGTAGAAAATATTGTGGGAAAAGGAGAAAATGCTGGTTACCAGCATTTTCTCCTTTTTCCCACAAAGTTTTCTAATGACTTCTTTCCCAGGGTTGTCAAAAGTAGGGATTGTGTGGTAATGTGTAACTCATTACCACACAACAAAATTATAGACTGGTCCAAATTGGAAGCACCTGCAGACGAAAAAAATAAATGTAACTCAAAAATTGAAATTTGTTCCCAGCAGGGTAGATAACATTGTTGGAAAATAAGAAAATGCTGGTTACCAGCATTTTCTCCTTTTCCCACCTTGTTTTCCAAAGGCTCCTATCTCAGAGTCGTAAAAACCAGGTTAACTCTTTACCATATGACAAAATTGTAGACTGGTCGAAATTGAAAGTATTTGCTGATGACAAAGTAAATTGATGACTAAAGAATTGAAATTTATTTTGGAAGGGAAGAAAAAGTCATAGAAAAAAACAATGCAGATAACCAGTATTTCCTCCTGTCCCACAATGTTGTCTGCCCTTCCTAAAACAATTTTCAATTCTTCAGTCTCATTTATATTTTCGTCTGCAAATGCTTTCATTTTGGACAAATATAGAGTTATCCTATTCAGCAAAGAGTCAACTCTAACGAACAGTCTTGTGTATAACTATCCTGATGAGGAAGCCTCCCCAAAAAAATGTAGAAAAAGGACAAAATGCTGATTACCAGCATATTCTCTGATATCTAAATGTTTTCCAACCAGTTAATAACAAATTACATCATTTAACTCTTTACCAAATGACAAAATTGCAGACTTGTCCAAATTAAAAGCATTTGCAGACAACAAAATAAATGTGAAACAAAAATTGAAATTTGTTTTGGGATGGGTAGAAAACATTGTGGGAAAAGGAGAAAATGCTGGTTACCAGCATTTTCTCCTTTTCCTACAATGTTTTCAAAAGACATCTTCCTCAGGGTCGTTAAAAGTCCGGATTGTGTGGTAAAGAGTTAACCCATTACCAAACGACAATATTTTAGACTGATTCAAATTGAAAGCATTTGCAGACGACAAAATAAAAGTGACTGAAAATTTGAAATTTGTTTTGTGAAGGGTAGAAAACATTGTGGGAAAGGGAGAAAATGCTGGTTACCAGCATTTTCTCCTTTTCCTACAATGTTTTCAAAAGACATCTTCCTCAGGGTCGTTAAAAGTCCGGATTGTGTGGTAAAGAGTTAAGCCATAATTACCAATAACTCTTTACCAAACGAGAAACTTTTACACTGGCCCAAATTGAGAGTATTTGCAGACGCCAAAATAAATGTGACTAAAAAATTGAAATTTGTTGCAGGAAGGGAAGAATACATTCTCAAACAATCCCTGGGGTTCATGACGCTGAAAAAGAAGGCTTTCGAAAACATTGTGGTCAAAGAAGTAAATGCTGGAAACCAGCATTACCTCCATTTTCCCACAATGTTTTATACCTTTCCAAAAACAAATGTCAATTTTTGAGTCACTTTAATTTTGTTGTTTACGATAATGTCGTCAGCAAATGCTTTCAATTTAGGATCAGTCTAAATTTTTGTTGTTTTGTACAGATTTAAGTCTTTCCCAAACGACAAATTTTGGACTCTTTCAAACTGAAAGAGTTTGCAGACGATAATTTTAGATTTTGAGAAAATGGCAGAAAGTTCTCTAAAAAGGGTAGAAAACACTGTGGAAAAAGGAGAAATTGCTCGTTACGAGCAATTTCTCCTTTTCCCACGGTGTTTTCAAAAGACTTTTACTGCAGACACGTAAAATCCAGGGCTTGTTTGGGAAAGGGTTACGAGTTAACACATGTAAACCATATTATTTCCTCAGTTCTTTGTAATATGAAGAGGAGTAAATCAATTTAGAAATTCTGACTTCTGTATCATATGTACCATAAATTCAAGATTTATCATTCAAATAAACACAATTATATGTGTATATACACTGGGAGATGATAATAGACACCTGTCTCTATTTTACAGTATGATGTTGTAACCTTTGTATATCATATCTCTAGAGCACAGCCAAAAAAACACCAGTATGTAGCACACAAGGCTTGAAAGCAGGGTTTCTGGTTCAAATCTCCACCTCAACCAATTTCTTTATGAAGATTAAGATTGCGACAGGATTCATTCCTCTCTCACCGTTGACCATTGCTTTGCAAAACGACAAATTTATAGACTGGTCCAAATTGAAAGCATTTGCAAATTACAAAATAAAAGTAACTGAAAAATCGAAATTTGATTTGGGAAGGGCAGAAAACATCGTGGGAAAAGGAGAAAATGCTGTTACCAGCATTTTCTTCTTTTCCCACAATGTTTTCAAAAGGCTTCTATCTCAGGGTCCTCAAAAGTTGTCATTGTGTGGTAAAGGGTTAAAGATTAATAATGAGGGAAATAACCCAATGCAAGATTAAAAAAAAAAAGCCATTAGTACATAAATATTGATTTACATAAGAAAGTATTGTTAACCCATTACCACACGAGAAAAAGTTAGACTGGTCCAAATTGAAAGCCTTAGCAGACGACAAAATAAATGTGGCTGAAAAATTGAAATTTCTTCTGGCAAGGGTAGAAAACACTGTGGGAAAAGGAGAAAATGCTGGTTACCAGCATTTTCTCCTTTTCCCACAGGGTTTTCAAAAGGCTTCTATCTCAGGGGCGTCAAAAGGAGGGATTGTGTGGTAATGGGTTAAAGTGATCCTGAGAAAAAAATGTTCTTTGACAAACAATATTGCAAAAGGAGAAAAAGATGGTTAAAAAGTTCACCCTTTCCCAAACAAACCCTTGGTTTTACATGTCTGCAGTACCAGTCTTTTGAAAACACTGTGGGAAAAGGAGAAATTTCTCGTAACAAACAATTTCTCCTTTTCCCACAGTGTTTTCTGTCCGCTCGGATAATTTTCTGCCATTGTTATGAAAGTTAAAATTGTCGTCTGCAAACTCTTTCATTTTGGAAGACTCTAAAATTTGTTGTTTGGGAAAGCTTCAGTTAAAGGATATTACTCATGTCCCTATCCTGGCTAGTTTTTGGTGGGGGAGTGCAAGATGGATGACCAGTCATGATGGCCGTTGGCTTTGATGTTGACACCTAAGTTTTTTTTACCAAATGGCAAAACTGAACACCAGTCCTGATAAAGTGAAAAAAAAAATAGACTGGTCTACATTGAAAGATTTCAAAGTTGACAAATAAAGTGTGGCTCAAATGATATCGTCAGTATCAAAATAGGTAGAAACATGGTGTGAAAAGGAGAAAACGCTGCCTACAAGCATTTTCTCCTTTTCCCACTATGTTTTCAAAAGCTGTGATGATAATTATTTTCCTCATAGTTGTTAAAAGCATAGGAATTATGTTGTAAAGGATTGACATGTAACTTGAAGGCTATTTTTAGACAGTTTACAAAAACCAAAACTTTTGCAAATGATGTATAGTACAAACATGATTGATAGATTCAATGGTGTTTTATGTGACTTTCAACGATTTAACTGTACCACGATGACAGCAGACATATTCAAGTATAACTTGAGTACCAGCAGTAAATGGCTAGGACTCTTAACCCTTTACCAAACAATCCCTGGTTTTTACGACCCTAAGATAGATGGCTTTTGAAAACATGGTGGGAAAAGGAGAAAATGCTGGTTACCAGTATTTTCTCCTTTTCCCACAATGTTTTCTATCCTGCTGGAAACTTTTGAGTAATGTTTATTTTTTTGTCTCCAAGTGCTTTCAGTTTGGACCAGTCTAAAAGTTTGTCATTTGGTAAAGGGTTTAGTGCCTTTACCAAGGAAACTCCCATGAAAAACATCTGCTTTGTGCGAGAATCAAACTTACGGCCCCATTATAATAAATCCTGCAGACTACCACCGTGCCATAGTCGAAATGATACGGAAAGGGAAGGCTTCTATTAATGGGCATCATCTGCTTTTCTCACAATACTTTCTACCATATGAAAGAGATAAGTTGTCATAATTATGAGCAACATTTGTCTTCAGCAAACACTCTTTACAAATATTTCAAATTATAATTCAAAACTTTCTTAATTGATAGAGGCATGATATTGAGATCTTTATGTTACCAATCCAGTTAAGTGTAAGCGGTTTACAGCAAGACAAAAGGCCACACTCCCCAGCATTTTCTCTCTTTCCTACCATGTTTTCAAAAGACTCCCTTTTCAATAGTATTAAAGTCAGGATTGTATGTTAAAGGGCTAAGGGTTCTTGCAGAAAGGTATTTTAAAATGCATTTCTATGATTATTATCTCCAAGTTTTCTGAAGTATTTTTACATCAATTTGTCTGGAAATTCTAATCCTTTTTCTACATTTAGAAACTCATTCTGTCTCACCTTTGCTCTGTCATTCTGCTGAGAAAGAGAGAGAGAGAGAGATGGGGGTATTTTAAAATACAACCCTTTCCCAAATGGCAAATTTTGGACCAGACCAAATTCAAAGCATTTTGCATATGAGAAATTAATAGTTGCTAAAAAGATGAGTTTTCTAAATGATAGGGTAGAAAACATTGTGGGAAAAGGAGAAAATGCTGGTTACCAGCATTTTCTCCTTTTCCCACAATGATTTCAAAAGGCTTCTATTCCTGACCCGTAAAAACCAGGGATTGTTTGGGAAAGGGTTAAGACATTTTTCCCTTAAGCATTATCTCTGTTGAACCATCACCACACATACAAGATATTTTACATACATGTCTGTTGACCCATCACCACACATACAAGATATTTTACATATATCTCCACATTTACAAGATATTTAATGTATATCTTTTGGCCCCTCACCACCCATACAAGATATTTTACATAATATATCTCTGTTGACCAATTGCCATACATACAAGATAGTTTATATATACCTGTATCAGATAGCTTGTTATAACAGTCTGTGAAAAGAAGAAATATTTATAAACAATTTTAGAACAATCCTTTTCCATAATTTTTCCATCAAGTTAGAAATGAATAATTATTTTATAATTTGTGATCAGCAAAATAATGCTGCAGATTTAGTTTGACCCAAATTATCGTCAAATGGTAAAGAGTTAGGCAGAAAAATTTGTAGCATGATACTACAGGAAGTCAGGAGACCAAGGTTAGACTGCACCAAAAATCTGTCTAATCTTGATCCACTCTTACCATGTTATACTTTTGAGATCCCAGTTAACTCTTTACCACACAATCCGGAGTTTTAACGACCCCAAGAAAGAAGCCTTTTAAAAACATAGTGGGAAAATGAAAAAATGCTGGTAAACACAATGTTTTCTTCACTTCCCAACGAAATTTCGAATTTCCAGTCACTTTTATTTTGTCATCTGCAAATGCTTTCAATTTGGACCAGTCTAAATTTTTGTTGTTTGGTAAAGAGTTAAACATTGTAAATTGCTTTAGATTTATCACAGCTTGATTCTTGTGCTGAAAAAAAAAACATTTTATTTGGAATAAGATGAAGTTTTAGGTTAGCTGTGGTTCACCAGGTAGACTGGTTTATATCACAAAATTTTGAGAATGAAATATTTCAAACATTTTCCTGGGAAAACCACAATGAGTATCAAGAACTAGTCTGGAAGCATGAGGAAGAACTCTGGAATGTTGCAATTAACACACAGTCTTACCCTTCCTCTTGTAAACCAGCCAAAAACCTCTGCCTTCCATTATTTCATCCTTTACCAGATGACAACAATATCTTAGACTTGTCCAATTTGTAAGCATTAGCAGACAACAAAATTTTAGACTTGTTCAATTTCAAGGTATTTGGAGACTACAACTTAACCTTTCACTACAGGAAAACAATATCTATAGCCTTGTCCAAAATCAAAGCATTTACAAACGACAATTTCATTTTGGCTCAAGTGGTGCAATTTTTCTTTGATAGGGTAGAAAACATTGTGGAAAAAGGAGAAAATGCTGGTTACCAGCATTTTCTCCTTTATCCACAATGTTTTCAAAAGGCTTCTTTCCCAGGGGCTTTAAAAGTCGTCATTGTGTGGTAAAGGCTTAATTCTCTCGGATTACGAAATTTTTAACTAAATGTTGAATTCGAAAATTTTTTCTGTGACATGACTTCACTGAGCAATAAAACTTGGACTTTACCAAATTGTAAGAATTTACAGACGGCAAAATAAATACACCATAGCGCAAATGGTGATTTTTGAATTGGATAGGGAAAAAAAAGTTGTAGGAAATAGAGAAAATTCTGGTTAGCAATATGATTGAATTTGCTTTTGAAAATACAGAAAACAATTTGGTATCAAGAAAGATATGGTGGTTACCAGTGTTTCCTCCTTTTTCATTGTTTTTAAAGGATTTTTTCCAACATGGGATTGTGTGATACAGGGTTAAAGTCTTAGCTTTTAAGCTAAGAATTGTGTGATGCACTTCTTGTGATTATGGGCAAAAATTCTAATTGGTTGCTAAATAAGGATAAAAAGGATTTATAAATGCAGAAATAATATTTTTGCACATTTCTAACGGATCAGAAATTCAGTTTATGTCTATGTTGAAATTATTTTTTGATATTTTTGTTAGTTTTCTGAAAAGGGAGGTAATTCTTATCTCTTTTTGAATTGAGAATATAGTGGTTTTAGATTTATAAAATTAATGATAATTCAAAGAAAGAAAAAATGGAAAAAATGAATCAGTGAAAGTAGTTCAATAATACTCATTTTTAATTATAGCTAATTTTGCAGGATGATATTTTAGTCCAAATAACTGTTTTCCATTACACAGGTCTTACCTTAAGATCAACAAGTAAAAGATAGAATAAGTAACCAAAAGGATGTATATTTTAGGAAAAGGAAAACAAACTCTCTAACTAACAATCCAAAATTTTTACAGCCTTTCAAAAACATTGAGTGAAAAGAAGGAACTTTTGGTAACCAATGTTTACCTTCAATCTTCTGTAGCCTTTCAAAGAAAATTCCAGTTATTTTCACCACATTGAAATTGTCATCTGCGAATACTTTCAATTTGGTTGTGTCCGAAATTTTATTGTTTAAAAAAAAAAAGGGTTATAGCCTTATCTTTGATCTACCATCAAGTAGAATGAGCAACATACATGTAGATGGAAGAGCAAGTTAGGAAAAAGTTATATTAATCCTTCCACAAAATTGTGACTTTTAACGACCCTGAGAAAGAAGCCTTTTGATATCATTGTCGGAAAAGGTGAAAATGCTGGAAACGAGCATTTTCTCCTGTACCTACAATCTTTTCTAACCTTTCGAAGAGAAAATTTCATAATTTGTGCAACCTTTCGATATGACGTCTCCAAATGCTTTCAATTTAGACCTGAGTCGAAAATTTTGTGGTTTGGTAAAGAGTTTAACCCTTTACTCCATAGATACTCATTTCTACGCATTGCCTGTAGGAGCCTTTGGAAAGCATTGTGGCAAAAGGTGAAATTGCTCATGACGAGCAATTTCACCTTTTGCCACAATGTTTTCTACACTATTAAAAGGTGTCATATACACATAAGAAATGGCTTCATCCTTGCTGTTCTTTAAGATCAGTAAGAGATACCATAGAAATGCCTTATGGGGTAAAGGGTTAAGATAATCTTATGCATCAGCATGCAACACACGAAAAGGGGCATTCAGACATTTGCGTGAAGGGTTAGCCATGGATTAGCCTGCACACTCAGTGCAGACTAGTCCAAAACATGACTTTCCATTTTTATGTAATTTTGTGTTTTTTTGCAAGCCTACTGTAGGACAAAATCTAATATAGTCGTAAAGTGCTGTCTCAGATTAGGCTGCGCAGACTGCACAATACTAGTGCTTAATGCAAATGCCCTTTTTTGTGTGTTCCAAATGAAAATCATCATTCCAGTAATATTTAATTTGTCGATTGTGAATCCTTTGAATTTGGACCAGTCTAAATTTTTGTAGTTTGGTAAATGGTTGAAGTGTTCCAATGTTCTGGAGAGGAGTGCTTTTGAAAACACTGCTGGAAAAGGAGAAAATTCTGGTTAAAGATAAACCATGTCATCCTATCCATATTCAATTAGTTACTAGCACATGCTTTCAATAAGGAACAGTCCAAAATTTTGTCATTTTGTAAAGAGTTTAATCAACAAACATGTTGACAGGTCTCATTACTTCAGATGGTCATCATTCTAATTCATGATAATTTCTCAAGGGCCACTGACCTACCCCGTTGTTGATTTATGACATCTTCTGTTTTAGCCAATGTTTTAAAAATACCTTCTCAGCTGACAGCATCAAATTGATTAATTGTATACATGTTATCTTTAACCCTTTACCACACAATGACGACTTTTAACACCCCTCAAAGAGATCGATTTTGAAAACATTATGGGAAAAGGAGAAGATACTGGTGACCAGCATTTTCTCCTTTTCCCACCATGTTTTCTACTCTATCAAAGAAAACTCATTTTATACGAGCCACATTGAAACTATCATCAGCAAATGCTTTCAATTCGGACAGGTCTAAAATCTTGTCGTGTGGTAAAGGGTTAAAGCATTTTTCAACATTATTTCAGTTATATCTCAGCAGCCAGTGTATTCGTCCATGCTTTCGTGGATTTTCTCTTACCAGTTCTTTGCAAGCCACTGGGCGCAACTAGTTCTTTGCAAGCTTTATAGCCATCAATGATACAGTGATAGGGGATCAGAGGATTGAATCCTGTTGTAATGAATATCATCAATCCTAAACATTGGCCACACAGGATGTTTGAACTAGTGACTCCTAGATTTCAGGTCCTATATACTGTATGTAACTCTTTACCAGACGACAAAGCTGTGTTCAAATTGAAAGCAATAAGTCTTGTAGACAACAATTTCAGTGTGGCTCAAACAGTGCAGTCATTTTAGATGGAGTAGAAAACATTTTGGGAAAAGGAGAAAATGCTGGTTACCAGGATTTTCTCCTTTTCCCACAATGTTTTCAAAAGGCTTCTATCTCAGGATCGTCAAAAGTCGGGATTGTGTAGTGAAGAGTTAACCCATTACCACCCAATCCTTACTTTTGACATCCCTGAAAAGAAGCCTGTAGAAAACATTATGGGAAAAGGAGAAAATGCTGGTAACCAGCATTTTCTCCTTTTCCTACAATGTTTTCTACTCTTCACAAAACAAATTTCAAATTTTCAGTCACTTTTATTTTGTCTTCTGCAAATGCTTTCATTTTGGATTAGTGTAAAATTTTGTTGTTTGGTTATGAGTTAATAATGCTCTTGTCCATATGAGTAAAGCAGATAGTATAGATCAAAGATCAGATTCCACATTTATATGCAGCCTGATCTTGAATCTACACTGGCTGTAAATGCAGCTATACTTGTGAAAGAATGCTCTTAGCGTTTCGTTTCGAAAGGTTGTAGACTAGATTTTGTACATTTATCATACAAGACATGATCTTGCGTTTTTACTTGAGGCAAATTGGTGTCCTACTTTTACTGCTCATGACAAAACTGCAACTTACCTTTCTTAGTAATATCAGTTTGATTTGCACCGCTTGTAAGTTTTAACCAAATGACAAAAATTTAGCCATGTCGAAGTCATAGCTTTAGCACACAAAAAGATTCACATTACTCAAAAGTTGAAATTTAGTCTTGGTCTGGAAGAAAATGTTGTGGGAAATAGTCATCAGAATTTTCTTTTTTTCCCTTCAATGTGTTCAACCCTTTGAAAATCAAATTTCAATTTCTGAGTCACATTTATTTCCTTTTAGGTACTTCACTTTTACATGTACTT
The DNA here is from genome assembly GCA_943736015.1 of Tridacna crocea. Taxonomy (NCBI): domain Eukaryota; kingdom Metazoa; phylum Mollusca; class Bivalvia; order Cardiida; family Cardiidae; genus Tridacna; species Tridacna crocea. The sequence goes on from OX031069.1 coordinate 32,115,454, forward strand.
ATATTTATTTACTTATTTACAAATTCTTTTATTAAATTACATGGTGATTATGCATTATTTCACACTGTTTCTAAAGTTGCTTGCAAAAGTATTTTCTGTTTGATAAAAATTTAACCCTGTACCACACAACCCTGAGATTTAACAGTCCTGTAGGAGAAGGCTTTTAAAAACATCGTGGGAAAAGGAGAAAGTGCTGGAAACCAGCATTTTGTCCTTTTCTCACAAGGTTTGTTTACCATTTCAAGACAAGTTCATCATCAGAGGGAATTTCAAAATATCATCAGCAGATATTTTCAGTTTGGATGGGGGATATAATTTTGTGTATGGTAAGTAGAAAGGTATCAGATTCTTATTCTGTATAATTATATTTTGTCCTGTTTCCATTTAACTCTTTACCAAACGACAAAATTTTAGGCTGTTCCAAGCTGAAAGCATTTGCAGACGACAAAATAAATATGACTAAAAATTTCAAAGGCTGTTTTTAAAGGGTAGAAAACATTGTGGGAAAAGGAGAAAATGCTGGTTAGCAGCATTTTCTCCTTTTCCCACAATGTTTTCAAAATGCTTCTATATCAGGTTCGTTAAAAGTCGGGATTGTGTGGTAAAGAGTTAAAAGTCCTTGAAATAGATAAATTCAACATGGGGTAATGGCATAAGGTTAAATTCCTGTTTTATCATGACTGCCTATTTGTTAGCCTTTTTCCACAGTACCATATTGTCTATTATTAATGCCCCGTATCATGGACGTATGGGCATTACATTTAGGGAATGGGGCAATTAATAGAGGTAAAACAACATAGAATTTTTTTGAGGATGACGATAACATTACTGTCTGGGTTTAAGTCAATTCCAAGTACAAATTATAGATAGGTCCTTAGACATAGAACCCTGTTACTGGAGTCACATTTACTAATGATGTCAACTAGGAGTTTTAATGATCCCGAAGGAGAAACTATTAAAAACAATGTGGGAAAAGGAGAAAATGTTGGTAACTGCCACATTCTTGTAACACAATGTTTTCTATGCTATCATAGACAGAAATTATCATTTTCACTGTAGAACATATTGATGCTTTTGAAAGCACACAGTCTTTTTCCCAATCAAGAATAAATTGCATTCTATCAGCCATCTTGATATTGTCATTAATTTTGCTATTTCTTTTATCCTTTACCACACAATCCTGACTTTTAACTACCCTGACAGAGAAGCATTTTGAAAACAATGTGGGAAAAGAAGAAAATGCTGGTAACCAGCATTTTCTCCTTTTCCCTCAATGTTTTCTACCCCGCCAATGACAGAAATCATCATTTTAGCAACATATCTTATAATGTACCTTCTGCAAATGGTTTGAAAATTTTGTTACTTGGTTAAGAGTTAAATTTGGACAGGTCAAAAATTTTGTCATCTGCTAAATCATAAATAATCATGAATAATGAAAATTTGTTTTATCAAAGTTATGTACATTTTTCATTTGTTTGTTATTACCTGTCAGGAAAAGTCATTATATTCATTACTTAAAGTACAAATTGTGTGAAAGAAATAATAATTTTTTTTTGTCATCCAACACTCAGGTGTATAGCTGGTCATCACGTGTGCCATGTCAGGTGACTGACAGGGTTGGTTTTGATTGGTCATCTTAAACTTTTTTGGTATGAGAGTGAAATGACTAAAAGCGGATTTAGGAAGTTAGAAGTCATTATAACTAATGCATTAGGATAACTTTAACCTATTGTGTCATTATTTTGTGCATTTATAATGGATAGTACATTTTAAATGCGTTACAAAAGTGTGGGGATTATGAAACATTGATAAAACTGAAACATAAATATAGTGCACATATTCATTATTTGAGTTCTGCCATTTGAAAGAGTATTTGCCTTTTTCTATTTCTTGGATAAGATGTAACATTTTATCACTGGTAATCTATCCAAGGTCCAATGCTTGTTTCTATTACATGCATTTTAAAATCTTATCCAATTTTATGATACTGTAAAATAAAACTTCTGAAAACATGGAAAAAGGTGGAGATGCTTGGAACCAGCATTTTCACTATTTCACACAATGTTTTCTCTTATTCCAAAGATAAGTTTCATAGCTAAAGGTTAAGCTGATTTGTTGTTTGCAGATACTTTTAATTTGGACAAAATTAAAAATTTTGTTGGGGTGGGAAAGAGTAAACCCTCATACCAGATGATAAAATTTTTAGAATCTGATTTCGGCATTTGAAAACTGAAAACAAATAAATTATAACTAGAATGAAAAGGATTTGTCATCTGAAATGGTAGAAAACATTGTTGGGAATGGAGAAAATGCTTTTCCTACAATGTTTCCAAAAGTCTTTCTTGATAAAACATGGGTTTGTTTGGTAAAGGATTAAATGTAAAATGCATTTTGTTTCAAAGACTTTCAAAGACATTGAAGTTTGTGTTTTGTAAAATGCTCTCAAGTGGAGAAAAATAAGAAAGGAAACAGTTTGGTGTCTGTGAATGGAAATCGTTAAATATACTAGGGAAAAGAAGCTTTTATTAGGGAACACATTATGTACATAAAGACAGGTAGGTTGGATAAACCCTTTACCGTAGAATCCCGAGTTTTTTATGACCCCTAGACATAAGGCTTTTGAGAGTGAAAACATCGTGAGAAAATTCTGGTATCCTTCTCTAACAATGTTTTCTACTGTATATATACAAGTTCCATAATAATATCCCTCCCACCTCCCCACCCCACAATGATGTAGCTGAGGGGGATAAACTGTTTCACCATGTCCATCCTTCCATCTGTCCACAGAGCTCCAGATAAGAGGGAGTGATGGTATGCTAATTCAATTATTTCTCTTCCAAACCCTATGTTGTGGGTACTCATTAGTATCATCTCAATGAGACGATTCTAATGAGTACCCATAACATAGGGTTTTAGCAGAGAATCAATAATACTGTCAATTTTGAAATCAAAATCTCTTCCTCTATCTGAAGCTTATGTATCCAACAGTAGACTTCTTATTTTCCTGCTCTAACTCAATTTAAGCTGTTTGTCCTAGGCCCCTGGTAAACAGCATTTTTTTTCCTCAATATTTTCAATGGTTTCTTTCTTTAGACAGACTCAGATGGTAAGATTTGGTAATTTGAAATGATAGAAAACATTGGGGAAAAAGAGAAAAAGCTGGTAACCTTTTTCCAAAACATTTTTATGCTCCCCAAAGGGCGAGCATTTAGTCGCGCTTCGTCTGTCTGTCCTTCCAAAGGGCGAGCATTTAGTCGCATTTAGTCGCCGCTTCGTCCGTCCGTCTGTCCGTCCATCCGTCCAAAGCCATTTCTCCACAACCCCTGGACCAAATTGGATAAAACTTCATATATGAACTCCTTAGGGAAAGATGCCAATGTATCTTTCCCTGTTTTTCCATTTGATCCCGTGTCATGGAAAAAAGGGCCTTAATGCAAAATTGCATTTTTTACCAATATTTCATTCAGTTTTTGTCAAAATTTCATGAAACCTCATGGATATATTGTTTATGGACAGTTTCAGCATGTGTACTTGCTATTTTTATTCTAGGCATTTTTTAAGTTGACGTTCTGTCACGGAAAAAGGGGGTTTCTTGCTAAATTCCAATTTTTACTAATGTCTCATTCAGTTTTGGTCAAAATTTCATTAAACTTCATGGTTATATTCATGGAAAAAGGGGGTTTCTTGTAAAATGCCAAGGAAAAAGGGGCCTTAATGCAAAATTGCAATTTTTACTAATATCTCGTTCAGTTTTAGTCAAAATTTCGTGAAACTTCATGGTTATATCTTGTTTTACAAGTTTCAGCATGTGCCCTTGTTATTTTCAATTTATGAATTATTAATGTGCAAATACCTCTTTCCTGGTTTCGTTTTATGTAATATTTACTATATGGAGTGCAACACATGAAAAGGTGCATTCGGACATTTGCGTAAAGTGTCGTCCCGGATTAGCCTGCGCAGTCCGCGCAGGCTAATCTGAGACGGCACTTTACGACTACAATAGATTTTGTGCTACAGTAGACTTGCGTAAAACAGAAAATCACATAAAATCGGAAAGTGTCGTTTCGGATTAGCCTGTGCGGACTGCACACGCTGATCAGAGACGACACTTTACGCAAATGTCCGAATGACCCTTTTCGCGTGTTGCACTCCAATTTTATGACAGCTCAAAATTTTATGAAATTTCGAATTTTGAATTATTATTAAAAAATGCCACAAATCACACAGCAGTTGTCTTTATTTCAATGATGCAATATTGTCTTATGGGAAAAGAGGGCTTAAAGGGGGCTTGGTGGGCTTATTGTCCTCTACAAGTTTGTATTGGCTGTCTCTAAGAAGTAATTGCATTTCACTTCAATTTTTGGAGAGCATGAACAGGTCCTTTTAGGATAAAAGAAGTAAATTTATATCAATTTCATATATTTTATGACAAGCACTTGTTTGGGGAGCTGCATAACCCGTCTCTGACGGCTCTTGTCTACGTCTGCTTCCTCAGATTTCTTAACCTTTAAGCTGCAAATAGGACTCACTGACCCATTGTCAACAGTATAGATGACGATCAGACTGCACAGAACTAGCAGAAGTTAGGTTTTTACTACCGGCTTAAAAGTTTCATTCCACATATTTAGCAGGACAAGGGTTAACCCATTACCATACAATCCCTACTTTTGACAACCTGAAGAAAGAAGCCTTTTGAAAACATTATGGGAAAAGGAGAAAATACTGATAACCAGCATTTTCTCCTTTTCCCACAATGTTTTCTACCCTTCACAAAATAAATTTTAAATTTTCAGTCACTTGTATGTTGTTGTCTGCAAATGCTTTCGATTTGGACAAACCTAAAATTTTGTCGTTTGGTAATGAGTTAAAACTCGGGATGCTAATGACTTTGCTCCTATTTCGAGGGTTCAACGCAAGACTGTAGTAACTCCGTTTTAGAAAATTTTACAGGAGAGGGAAAAAACGTTCTCTTTTTATCATTTTCAATATTTGAAAGAACAAATTTTCAACATATTCTTATTTTCACATACAAAGGTTACAGAAAACAAAAGAAATAGGAAACAAGTTGTATTTTATGAGATAGATGGAAATATATGAGTTACTACTGTATTGCACTGGAATTGTAATATTTTTCAGAAAAAAATTAGTGCATGACTGTAGTAACTTGAGTTACTACAGTCTTGCACATTAAAAGTGGTATATCTAGGAAAAAGTATCTTTGCAATAATGTAGTAAAAGTTAAATTCTTTTGATGAAATTGGGATTACAGAGTCAAATAACTTGTATTTTTTATGATTAGTAATAGATGAACTTCAGAATTTTTTTTTTCAACCCTTGCCCAACCATAATCATAAAACCGTTACTTCCATTAATCGTCATACCATTCTTGTATTTCATCCTTCAGATTAAACCTCAAATGGTAAGAGTAGATCATGGTCAGTTTGCAAAATGACAACAGCACATCTTTATGATTGATCCCAAATTGTGATCCACAAAATGGGATAAATACTGAATTGCCAAAACTTGAACAGGTGGCTAGAGGGTCATTCTGAAACACTACTGATCAGAAAGAAAACCCAAATATAAAAGACAGTTACAAGGAATAGTAACTCTAGTAACTAAGGCAAAAAAAAACCACAATCTCTAAATGGGGCAAATTAGCATCATTTTATTTATCCAGCTTTGTATGCCAATGATAGACTTTCATCAAAAAGTTAAATTTGAATTATGTTAATTTGTTCACTAATCTTTAACTATGTCACATTCTTATGTTCCATGTCTGTATTACAGTCATCTTTTTCATGGACATAATTATACAAAAATACACACACAGAGAGCAAAAGGAGCAATATTTAATGAATTGTGAGCAAAATTCAAAGCACTAACAGGCATGAATCTTCACAGAAGTGGTAACTTTCTCCCTGACAACAAAATCTGAGACTTATTCAAATTGAAAACATTTCAAATTGACATATTGTTAAAAATTGTGGTATTTGTATTGGATAATGCAGAAAGCATTTTATAGAAAAAAGAAAATTATGATTACCAGCATTCTTTTTACCAAAATGTTTTCAAAAGCTCAGTGTTTTTATAGTGGTTAAATTTTTAGTGTTTTGTAAAATTTTACATAGTTGTGTTCTGATTAAGTTAACCATATTAATTTGAATAATTCAAATTTTGAACAATGTATAAAGATAAAGAAGGACTGAAACAGTTTAGTTTTATGCTTATGAATAGCTGCATTATATTAATTCAGAATCACTTTCACACATGTTCCAGAATCCATGAATTACTAAAATTTTGTTGTAGGGTCTAGCTACTCCCATTTTCATTGTGTCAACAGTAGTAGACAGAATGACATTAATGTAATTAATGTAATTTCTTAATGAATATTCATGTAACAGATATTTTATAATTCTTAAATTCTATCAGCTATTGCTAGAACTATTTCCACAGACATCAAATATTGTAAAAACTATTGTAGACAGGCAACAAAACCAGCAACAAGATACAGTTTAATTCTTGGCTGCCAAAACTGGCTCTGTCCGCCATCTGAATAAAAACTTGTAAGTCTAGTAAGTTACTTTGTAAATTGTACTTCATTGTCAGAGACTTTGGCTATATGAAGTGACAGAATATCATTTTATTAAGAAGAAAATGTTATATGAAATAAATTTATATTCCTGTATGCTCAAATAAGCAGTATATGACAACTCATCACGCCACTCACACTAAGCTGGCTGTATTATATATACTGGATATATAGGTAATAATACTTTTGGTTTTCAATATTGTATAATAACAAATCCATATCACAATATGTCTTTTTCCGGTGTACAGGACTAAAATTGGCCATTTCATTTTCAATGAGTCTTATTTCAAACTATGTGAGCATGGATATTTTTATATCATTTGTGGGTATTAAAATCTACAGTGTTATACCTAGATTATCTTGTTATTCTCAAACACAATAACTGCAAAAAAACAGCGTGTTACAGCATTAAATAATTGATAAGAGAACAGGGCTTCCCTGTAAACATAAACTGAGATAAGTTAGAATGAATGTTTTCATTTGTGAATATATTGGTTATAAAATATTTCTATGTAATAGAAATAGGGTTTCCTTATTTCCATTTTTTTCAAAAAAAAAAAGGAAATATAAATTAACAGAATATAATGACATTGTAACTGAAACTATTGTCCTATTAAGTTAAAGAAAGAAATTGTTGGTTACTTTGACATTCAAGATGTTTAATAACAGAACAGCAGACCTCGACTTATATAACTGATAAGGCAATAAGACAAAGAAATAATAAACTCTAAGGATAATACATGTACTTTTTTGACATAAGTAAAGGAAGTCATGATATTTTTCTTTGCCTATTGTGAAACCAACTGCTGCAAGATATTTCAATTTAATGTTTGAGGGAGGATATCACTTGCTCTTAACCTATATAACAACTCTACTTCAATTACAGATATAACCAGCATGTATCATCACCCTCACTTGTTATTGAAAGACCAGTCAGAACACTTTCAGAATCATCAGACTCATGAATTTGTGTATTATCTGGACAGGGACATAAGATGGACATAAGATCCCTGATCTGACAAATTCAAAGATGGTGTTGCCATGTAGACTTAATAAAAATGCACGTTTCTCATAAAATTACAAAACAGTTCTCATAATAGTCAGCTTTGTCATTGTCACCATACCATCAGATGTAACAAAACCATCATTATTTCTGCTATGATGCCAGAGTGTTTTATAATGGCACTGCATAAGCATCTTCCTTTGACTTACATGTACCATTTAAAGTATGAAATGTATCAACTAGCCTACAAAAAGACATTTACAAGTGTTTCTGCTAAATTCATTTGTCCATAGCATAGAGGTGGTTTTCAAAGTAAGTAAATAATATCATTTGCAATGCCATCAGTAGTTAGGTATAAAAATACCAGCGCTGGTAAAGACTGTCACTAGTATGTAAGATACTGACAAGGAATTGTGGGACGCTAAGTTGAAGGACAACTTTTAATGGAGTACTTTATTGCAGCAACAGAATTTGAAAGGCACTGCTTGCCATACTCTTTACTGAAAGACAAAATATAAGACTGGTCCAAATTGAAAACATTTGCACATGACAAATTAGATGTTATTCAAATGATCAAACTTAGATCATAAAGGATTAAGATCATTATAGGCAAACTATAAACTGCTGGATTCATGTTTTCAAAAGTCCTTTTCCTTTGGATCATTAAAATTTGGGACTGTGTGGTCAACAGTTAAACTTTGAATGTAGTGTTGCCTTGTATGGCAACAGGCTTTTAGGGCCATGATTCAACCTTCAATAAGAAAGCCGGCCTGTCTGATTATAATTTAGGAAAACAGAGCATTTTTTGTGTGTGCTTTGATTAAGTGATTAATCATTATTAAAAACCTTCACATAGCTTATTTTATAAATTTTGTCTAACTTTATGACAAGAATAATACTTAAACCATAAGCATAAACATGTAATTTAAACTTTTAAAAATCCTGAGGAGGGAGGATTTTGAAAACAGTGTGGTAAAGGAGAAAATCCTGGGAACCTGCATTTCTCCCTTTTCGCACAGAATTTTCTATCCTATCAAAAGCAAATGTAATCATTTTGGCTACCTTACAGTTTGCTGTATGAAAATGCTTTCAGCTACTATCTAAAATCTAGCCATTGTCAAGCTGGACCTGAAAATTAGCTTTTGCAGTCATTCGAAGCAAGATCACCCTGAAGGGGTAGAAATGGAAAAGAGGAGAAAATGCAGGTTTCCAGCATTTGTTCTTTTTCCACAGTGTTTTCAAGAGCCTTCTTCCTAAAAGGGGGGCTGGGGAGGGGCTATTTCTGTTATTTTTTTGTTCTCTAATACATGTTAACAGTAATAAATGTAGCTTAATTTGGAAGGTGAAATATATTTTCAATGCTTGTCCCGTGTCTGATGTTGGTGCATCTGGTGATTTCTAATAGTTAATCTGATGTCATAATGAAAAAAAATTGATGCTGTCATAAAGAGATGATGTCATTTCAATACATTTTATTGAGATACTACTTTATTGCATGAATTCAACAGTATAATATTATATGTTTTTTATTTGCAAGACTGTAGTAACTAGAGATACTACAGTCTTGCAATGACAGATTTTGTTAATTTGACTTACTACTATATGGCAATTATAAAATATCTCCTAAAATTGTTTGATTTGAAGGCTAATATTTTTACAGGACATGTATTGTGGATTAAGTTGTACAAAACTGTAAAAACATGAATTTTAGAAAAAAAGGTAGTTACTACAGTCTTGCGTTGAACCCTCGATTTGCTTTTACGGTCATTGAAGATCAGATCATTCTGCACAAAACTTATACAATATGCTATCTCATCTTGATCTTCATTGTCTGCTGCCCCTGATTTTTACTCAACTCTACTACATTGTGGTGGATTAACCCTCTGAAAACAGTGCCTGGTTTTTACGACTCTGAGGAAGAACCCTTCTGAAAACATTGTGGGAAAAGGAGAAAATGCTGCTTACCAGCATTTTCTCCTCTTCCCAAAAATGTTTTGTACTCTTCTAATGTCAAGTTCCAATTCTTTGGCCACATTTGTTACCTGCAAATGCTTTAAATTTGGACAAGTCTAAAGTTTTGTTGTTTTGGAAAGAGTTAAGTTTGCAGAGATAGGATGGCCTCAGCTTTGTTCATGATCAGAACTCCAGGTACGAGGGAGTTATGGTATTCTAAATCCATTATTTCCTCTTCCAAATCCAATGTTGTGGGTACTCATTAGAATTCTCTCAAGGAGATGATTCTAATGAGTACCCACAACATATGGTTTAGTGCAGAATTATCAGTATTTCTAATTTTGAAATCAAAATCACTCCCTCTATCTGGAACTCTGCTTGATGATGATAGTATCTTTAGATTTTGCCTAAATGAAGTCTGACAAAATGGTCAAGTCTCCAAGAATTGGACAACCTCTTTATTTTGTTTATTGTTTATTTTCAGATTTTGCCTCTATGAAGGCTGACAAAATGTCGACAGATTATTATGAGATCCTCGGTGTTGGAAGAGATGCCACCGAAGCAGACATTAAAAAAGCGTAAGTTGACCTGGGAACATATTAACCAACTATTCTTAGGAACGTTCTTGATCTCAGTCTCAAGAATTTTCTAAATTTGAAAATAACAACTTCTGAGTGGCTAAACCAAGTGGTTTAGCCACTCAGAAGTTGCAAAACTTTCAAAATTCAGAAAACCTTGGATAATTGGACTAAGAATATCCTTAAAAGTAGTTGGTGAATGTAGGCCCTGAATACTGTACTATTTATTTGTGTGCTGTGGTATATTGGGAGACAAGGATGGACATACCATTCACGGCGGGGAATCACGTGACACAACAACAACAACAATGACCGTTATTTGAAAAAATTCCCCGACTTCAGGTAAGAAAATCTTCAATAATTCCGTTAATACGTTACCGATTGGAATTTGGTTTGAAGCAGAGAAGGCGGAAGGACTCCAGGGATTTGCTTGATGTGTTAGATTTTTTAAACAACACCTGATAAAAAAGTTATTGACGAGCAAACAATTTTTTTACCCTGGATAATTTGTTTGCTCGTCAATAACTTTTTTATCAGGTGTTGTTTAAAAAATCTAACACATCAAGCAACTCCCCGGGGTCCTTCTGCCTTCTCTGCTTCAAACCAAATTCCAATCGGTAACGTATTAACGGAATTATTGAACATTTTCTTACCTGAAGTTGGTGAATTTTTTCAAATAACGGTCATTGTTGTTGTTGTTGTGTCATGTGATTCCCCGCCGTGTACCATTGGTGCATGTTCCATCGTCTCCATACACTATTGTCAAGTTTAGCCCATAGCTTTTATGAAAGCTAAGTTGAATTCTGTTTACTAATACCATATTAACCCATTACCACACAATCCTGACTTTTAACGACCTGGAGAAAGAAGCCTTTTGAAAACATTGTGGGAAAAGCAGAAAATGCTGGTAACCAGATTTCTCAATTCTGCTTCCCAGGAACTACACCAGTACTCACGCCGAATTGTGTGCAAATGAAAAATCCCGAAGTTGACACCTACTCCTCGGTATCGAACTTGAGACCTTATGGTAATGAGGCCTACCCTCTACCTCACAATCACAGACACCACCCTCATAGCCATGGACCCCACGATCTGCAAATTAAAAGCATTTGCAAACAACAAAATAGGCGTACCAATACCTCAAAAATTGGAATTTGTATTTGGAAGGTTATAAAACATTACCAGAAATTTCATCTGTTCCTGCAATGATTCCAAAAGGCTTTTCCTGGGATTCATTAAACACTGGATTGTGTGGAGAAGGGTTTGGACCAAACAAATCGTGGTTGCCTAGAGCATGTAGAAATGTAGACCAATTTTGCAAAGTTACCTGTCCTCTCCCATATATTGACTTGGCAAGATTAATTTATTGTATGGTGTTTAACCCTTTACCAAACCACCACATTTTAGACTGGTCCAAATCGAAAGCACTTGCACACGACAAAATAAACGTAATTCAAACAGTGAAATTTGTTTCCAGCGTGGAAGAAAACATTGTGGGAAAAGGAGAAAATGTTGGTTACCAGAATTTTCTCATTTTCCCACAATGTTTTCAAAAGGCTTCTATCTCAGGGTCGTAAAAACCAGGGATTGTTTGGTAAAGGGTTAATGCTATTTTCATCATCATTTTAGTTAATATCATGGCAGCCAGTGCACCTATCTATGCCTTCTGTTTGTTTCTTTTACCAGCATTCAGTACAACATTCTTTCCAATCCACTGGCTTCTTTCCAACATAACCATCATCTAAATAAACAATCATCAGGGTTAGAGAGGAACCAATCCTGTCACAATGACTATCATCAATCCTAGGAAAGAAATTGATTAATTTGACTTTCAAATTGGACAAAACTTGAATATTTTTTATTGAAGAAATCCAGACCAAAAACAGTCCTTGGTACAATATTAGTAGTACGGTCAGGTGGCAGGGGACTTGGAAACTTGTTCACGGCTGTGGTGAATTATGTCGCCCAAGCTGAAAGGGCTCAGGCAACATGGTTCATCACAACCCTGAACAAGTTTCCAAGTCCCCTGCCATCTGACTGTACAACAAATTTATTATACTGCAAAGTTGTACCATTCCAACATTTGTAAAGCGAATTTTAATTGTTTTTGGTTGAAAAATTTGAGTACCCTGACGAAGTAGAATTTCCTTTCTCAGTGCCCCAATTCAATAAAAACTGACGTCATTGGGAACTGATGTCACTGAAACCTTTGTAAAACATGCTAAAACCTGCATCTTGGTGCACAATCCTGGGCCCGTATTCACCAACCATTCTTGAGAATATTCTTAGTCTTATTCTCCAAGGTTTTCTGCATTTGTAAGTAACACATCATCTGATTGGCTAAACCATTCGGTTTAGCCAATCAGAAGTTGTGTTTCTTACAAATATTGAAAATTCTGGAGAATAAGACAAAGAACGTTCTTAAGAATGGTTGGTGAATACGGGTCCTGATGTTAATCTTGATTGACGCCGTCATTTTGGATGCTGTGTATACGGGCTCCAGAAAAGAAAACTATTTTTATGTTGGTTTTGCCAGTGTACATGATATTTATGCTCGGGGCATATTATCCAATCGCATCACAAGAAAGTACTTTGCAGTAAAATAATGTTATCTGTCCTCTCCCATACATTGACTTGGAAGAAATATTACAGATAAAATGATGGAAAATGAAGAAATAAATGATGTTATCAGATTTTATGTCAGATTATAGAGTCTACAGAATTTATCAAGCGAAATTATGACCTAAATTCTTCCAAAATCATTTCTCTCTCTTATCGTCATAACCTTTCATCTGAAATGTTAGACTGACTTATAAATCTTTTTTGTTACTACCTGAAATGGGGCGCATATTTACCAACCAGTCTAAATTACTTTCTTAGTCTTGTTCTTGAATTGAAAAGTAAAACAACTTCTTACTGGCTAATCTATTTCTTTAACCCTTTACCAAACAATCCCTGGTTTTTATGGCCTTGAGAAAGAAGCCTTCTGAAAACATTGTGGGAAAAGGAGAAAATGCTGGTAACCGTGCTGGAAACAAATTTCAAATTTTGAGTTTCATTTATTCTATTGTCTGCAAGTGCTTTCAATTTTGGAGCGGTCTAAAAGTTGGTGGTTTGGTGAAAAGTTAACTCTTTACCACACGACAAAAAATTAGACTGGTTCAAATTGAAAGCATTTGCAGACAAATAAATAAACGCAACTCAGAAATTGAAATTTGTTTCCAGCTGGGTAGAAAACATTGTGGGAAAAGGAGAAAATTCTGGTTACCAGCATTTTCTCCCTTTCCCATGTTTTCAAAAACTTTCCTTCTCAGGGTCTTTAAAAGTCGGGATTATGTGGTAAAGAGTTAAGCAAATCAGAAATGTTGTCACTAAATACATGTAATTACGATATTTTGAAGCTTCTTGAGAATGAGAGGTAGAATGTTAACCCTTTCCCAAACGACAAATTTTAGACTCTTCCAAACTGAAAGAGTTTGCAGACGACAATTTTAGATTTTGAGAAAATGGCAGCAAATTCTCAAATTGGGTAGAAAACACTGTGTGAAAAGGAGAAATTGCTCGTTATGAGCAATTTCTCCTTTTCCCACAGTGTTTTCAAAAGACTTTTACTGCAGACATGTAAAAACCAGGGCTTGTTTGGGAAAGGGTTTAATTAATCAACCCTTTACCATGTGTTCCTTTGTGGCTCAGTGGTAATGTGTAGGTTTAGTGACCAGAAAGCCCCTGGTTGGAGCCGCACTGGATCCTCTGGGTCTTTTGTGGGAATGTCCTTGGGTAAGACACCTGTGAGCCCTAGCTCAGTACTGTTGAAACCCTGGATATACATGAATGACTTGAGCTGTTGAAAGCATTGTAAAACACCATGATCTCAAACACCAAATCAAAACCTTCTACCAAATATTTCAGGCTTTAAATTGACCTAATAAGAAGACTTGTGAAAAGATTGCGGGAAAGGGAGAAATGCTGGTAAATGCTTTCAACCCATTACCACACAATTCCTGCTTTTTATACCACTGAGAAAGAAGCCTTTAGAAAACATTGTTGGAAAAAGAGAAAATGCTGGTAACCAGCATTTTCTCCTTTACAATGTTTTCTACCCTTCACAAAACAAGTTTCAAATTTTCAGTCACTTTTATTTTTTCATCTGCAAATGCTTTCAATTTGGACAAGTCTATAATTTTGTTGTTTGGTAAGGAGTTAAATGGACCTAATAAGAAGACTTGTGAAAAGATTGCGGGAACAGGAGAAATGCTGGTCACCAGCAATTTCTCCTCCTCCCACAAATGTTTTTTACCCTTTTAACACTCTGTTTATACGCCCGAAGGGTCATATTATGTTCTGACCTCCGTCCATCCATCCATCTGTCTGCCCTTTAGCAATTTCTTGTGTGTGCAACTCCTACAGTTTCAATCAAAATAATTTCAAACTTTCCACAGTAAATCTCTATGATGTGTAGCTGTTCGTTATGGGACTCTTAACCCTTCACTCCATAGTTACTCATTTCTACGCATTTCTTGTAGGAGCCTTTGGAAAACATTGTGGCAAAAGGTGAAATTGCTCGTGATGAGCAAGTTTACCTTTTGCCACTATGTTTTCTACACTGTCAAAAGGTGTCATATACACATAAGAAACGGCTTCATCCTTGCTTTTATTTAGGGTCAATTAGAGATACCATAGAAATGCCTTATGGGGTAAAGGGTTAAAACCTAAACTTCTTTAGACATTCTCGATTTTAACCCATTTCACTGACAAGCTCCTTCGGGGTTATATGTGCCGCACTGGGAAGCTCTTGTTCCTAAAATGCTTTCATTACCTTTTCTCAAGGAATTGTTCTGTAAAAGGTTAAGTTTACAGTAAATATTATGTCTGAATGTAACTATGATAGGGTCTTGTAGAAAAGGTTTAACTCTACCACAGAACAAAATTTTAGACTAGTCTACATTGAAAGCATTTGAAGACCAAACTAGTATTCTGTCTCAAATGATGTAATTTTTCTTGTAACAGTAGAAAACTTACTTGGAAAAGGAGAAAATGCTAGTATGCAGCATTTTTTCCTTTTTCCACAATGTTGTCAAAATGTTCCTTTTCAGGGTTGTTAAAACTATAGACTGTCTGGTAAAGGGTAAGGAAATGAGTGAAGTTTCTAAGAGTAGAATTAAAAATTTGAAGTGTGGAAAAGGGGCCTCTCTAGCACATAACAGAATTTTAGACTTGTTCACATTGAAAGCATTTGCAGATTACAAAATCATTGTGGCTGAAATGATGTGAATTTTCTTTGAAGGGTTAGGATACATTGTAAGAAAAGGAGAAAATGCTGGTAACTTGTATTTTCTCTGTTTTCCCACAATGTTTTCAAAAGCCTCATTTATTCTGAGTTGTTAAACCATTTAGCTCACAATCCGGACTTTAAACGAGCTTGTGGAAAAAGCCTTTGAAAACATTGTGAAAACATTGAATATTGGTAACTGGCATTTTCTCCTTTTTCCACAATATTTTCTTCCCTACATAAAAGAAAATTCAGTCTCTTACTCACATTTATTTTGTTGTCTGCAAATGTTTTCATTTTGGGCCAGCCCAAAAATTTTGTTGTTTAGTAAAGATTTACTAGAGATTGTGTGGTAAAGGATTAAGGAAATGAGTGAAGCAAGTTTCTAAGTGTAAAAATGCAGCTGCTCAAAATCTTCAGCTGTTTACCCTTTTACTGCACAGTCTCGAGATTTAACTCTTTTATACAGGTCCAAATTGAAAGCATTATTTTGCAGAAGACAAAATGAATGCGATTAAAGAAATTAAATTTGTTTAGGAAGGGAAGAAAACATTGTGGGAAAAGGAGAAAATGCTGGTTACCAGCATTTTCTCCTTTTCCCATGATGTTTTCAGAAGGCTTCTTTCACAGGTGTGTTAAAAGTTGGGATTGTATGGTAAAAGGTTAAGGACAGTAAACTGTTAGGAAGAAACCATTTGAAAACATTGTGGGGAGAGCAGGAAATACTGGTAACCAGCATTTTCCTCTTTTCCCACAATTTTTTTTTTTTAAGATCATGTACCAGTTTTGTTGTCTGCAGATGTTTTGAATTTGAAAAAGTCCAAAATTTGGCATTCTGGGAAAGAATTAACTCTTGACCACACAGTTTGACTTTTTAAAGATCTTGGAGGAAGAAGCCTTTTGAAGACATTTTGAGGAAAGGAGAAAATGTTAGTAATGTTTTGTATTCAATCAAGGAGAAATTGTATTATGTTTGCCACCTTTAATTTGTCATCTGTAATTGCTTTGCATTTCGAAAAGTACAGTTTTTTTTTGTAATACATTATTGAGTTAACTCCTTACAAATGGACAAAAATGTTATTCTCATCCAGGGTTTAAAAAAGTACTTACTGTGACACAGTGTGCTAAAACAGCAGTGAACATTTATGAAAAAAACACCGGTTGATAACATTTTCACCTTCTTCCACTATGTTTTCCTTCGTCTTCCTGCCAGGAGTTGTAAGAATCACTGGCTCTTCAGTAAAGGCCTGTCATAGAATTACCTTGTCAGAGTAAAGGGTTGATCTGTTTATGTATTGTAGTGGAATGAATTTGGGTGCAGTAATGTGTTTATTTATTGATGATGTGAGTAGGTCTAAGATGAAGTTTCTGAGTTGTTTAGATCCTATTCCACTCTCTGGAATTCCATTGATACTACACGAAGATAACTTCTGCTCAAGATAGATTTTCCTACAGAATATGTCAGTTTTGACGTTGAACATAAGTTTCACATTAAGGGCCCTGGTTATTTGTTGCTGAATGAAATCAAAATATTGTATGGTACTATTTTGTAGCAAAGCTTTAGTTTATTGCTAGAATGGTTGTAACTCTGTTATTCAACATTATTTCAACTGTTTTGTGGTGGCCAGTGTACAATATCAATGCATTCCTAGAGTTTCTTTTATTTTTCCATTGTTTTATATTCTCATCAAGCCATTGACTGTTTTTTCACGTAATATCTTCAGCACAATGATCTGCTGTCAGAGAGGGCTACAGTGTAATACAGTTGTTACAAATTTTGTTATCTTACTTGTACCCCCACAAACAAATGTTTTCAGGGTCCGTATTCATCAACCATTCTTAAAAACATTCTTTGTCTTATTCTGCAAGATTTCCTGACTGTAAAAGTAACAGAACTTCTGATTGGCCATTTGGTTTAGCCAGTCAAAAGTTCTGTTACTTTCACACTGACAGTATTCTGAAGAATAAGAATAAGAATGTTCTTAAGAATGGTTGGTGAATACGGACCCATGGGTATACCGGAATCAGCCTGTCTGTCAGTGTATGTGATGCATGTGAGAAAGTATTCATTGGTTAGAAAGAAAGTTGTATTACAACTGGTATGAGAAAGCCAAGAAACAAATGCGCAGGCATTGACCCAATTGATTAAATTTTGTGTCAAATACTCACTTTCTTTTAACCCATTACCACCCAATGCTCACTTTTGACAACCCTGAGAAAGCAGCCTGTAGAAAACATTGTTTTAAAAGGAGAAAATGCTGGTAAGCAGCATTTTTTTTCTCGCAATGTTTTATACCCTTCACAAAACAAATTTTGTCATCTGCAAATGCTTTTGATTTGGACAATCTAAAAGTTTTGTCATTTGGTAATGAGTTAATCCTTTACCATACAATGACGACTTTTAACGACCCTGTAGAAGAAGCCTTTTGAAAACTTTGTGGGAAAGGGAGAAAATGCTGGTAACCAGCATTTTCTCCTTTTCCCAAAAAGTTTTCGACTCTTTCAAAAAATAAAGAAGTAATTTTAGCCACTGTGAATTTATCATCTGCAAATGAATGCTTTCAATTTGAATTAGTCTAAAATTCTGACGTGTCGTAAAGTGTTGACCAAAAAATTAGGTCCTTCCACAGGTGGGAAATTCAGAAATTTTTTAGATCCTCATGGTATGGTACGGAAAAATGGCATTGCGAAATTCAGAAATTTTTTTGATTCTTATGGTATGTTCCTGTTTTTCAGGTACAGAAAAATGGCATTGGGAAATTCAGAAAATTTTTAGATCCTCATGGTGTGTTTGTTTTTCAGGTACAGAAAAATGGCATTGAAATGGCATCCAGACAAGAACCAAGACAAAAAAGAGGAAGCCGAGAAAAGATTTAAAGAAATAGCTGAAGCTTATGAAGTTCTATCAGATAGTAAGTTGCAAACCTTTTCATTGTAACCCTTTCCTAGACAACAAAATGGATGGCGCTGGTGTGTCGTGCCTATAGGGTCCTGTGTGGCTCAGTGGTAAAGTGTAGGATTTGTGACCTGGAGGTCCCAGGTTTGAGCCTCGCTGCCTCCACTGGTTTTTTTTCACAAGAGTGTCCTTGGGCAAGACACTTCAGAGCCTATCCTAGTACTGGTGAAACCCGGGAAACATGAATATGTGAACTGTCACCGTGATATGACAAATACTGTTGAAAGCGGCCTAAAGCACTATTCAAAAGCATCGTGCCTATACTGGACCATCACCGTATACTTTTTCGAGTGAGAAATGGTGACGAGTAGGAATGCACTGCGGTGAGCTCAGAAGCTCTAGACGTGAGTCCAAGTGGAGCCGCCGTGGGTGCAGATCTTGGTGGTAGTTTAAGACCCTTTTAAGCTGAAAGAGTGTGCAGAAGACAAATTCTAAAACTGTACTATTGAGCTATAGCCCTCTGATAGGGAAGAAAACATTGTGAGAAAAGGAGAAAATGCTAGTTACCAGCATTTTCTCCTTTTCCCACAATGTGGCAAAAGTTATCTTTTCTAGGGTCGTAAAAAACAGGGATTGTTTGTTAAAGGGTTAACCCTGTACAACAAATTCCCAAGGTTAATCCTTACTCAAACAATCCCAGGTTTTTACGGGTCTTGAGTAGTAGCTTTTTGAAAACGTTGTGGGAAAAGGAGAAAATGCTGGTTACCAGCATTTTCTCCTTTTCCCACAATGTTTTCTACCCTATCATAGACATAAATCATCTTTTCAGTACGAGTTGAATTGTTGTTTGCAAATGCTTTCAATTTGGTCTAGTCCATAAGTTTGTTGTTTGGGAAAGGGTTAAACAATGTTTTTCCAAATAAGTAGCTCAGTGTTCAGTGTATCCATCTCGTGGCTTGGAGGTTGCAGGTTTGATACAGGGGTGCAGCAAACTTTCTTTTCAGCGATTTTTCACCTCTTACCTCTGATACATGTGGAAAAAGTAGTCAGTGACTTTGGAAAAAAAACTTTGTCGGTATTTGTGTGAGAACGCCATGAAAGAATGGGTGTATCAGTGACTGCCATGATACAACCTTAGTACAGATAATTGTCCCCAAAGGCGATGTTACTTTTTGTCTAGTCACCTCTGGGTTGAGAGACAATCAAGACAAAATTAGTTGAAAGCTCTGCACAGATTTTATGCACAAGTTTGAACTCTCCAAGTGTGGCTGCTACACATGATAAATTTCTAGTGTTTTTCCCGAGATTTACATGTTATACATGACTTTTACATGCTCTTTGGTAATGAAGGAGTTAATAATTTGACTTAGGTCATGTTTGTTACTAAAACTTTATATTGCATTTTACTGCAATACAGATTAAACCACTGAAAAAGAAAGTTATCTTTGCTACCAGAAAATTTGTAATGGACTTGAGACGGTAAGGTGCATGATGAATAATGTCTAAATATTAAACAAATTACCGTTACATTGTATCTCATTATTGGGATTAGATATGACCTAAGCTATCAAAATGGTGTTATACTCCATTACAAAGCACAAAACAATGTTTTGTAATGGGAAAATGAGGAAAAAAGAGTTGATTTGTTTTTCAATTGTGGTGGAATCAATCTAGGTGCAGTCATGTGTTTACCTGTATTTATTGATAATGTTAATACAAAGGTCTAGTGCTGGTGAAACTCAGTACGAAAAAATATGTGAGCTGTTACTTTCCCTGATTTTCAGAAATAATATGAATTTCTTTACACCTATTTCACTAATATTAACCATTTACCACATAATGATGACTTTTAAGGACCCTGATGAAGAAGCCTTCTGAAAACATTGTGGGAAAAGAAGAAAATGCTGGTTACCAGCATTTTCTTCTTTTCCCACTATGTTTTCTACCCTTATATAGACAACTTCCATCATTAGAGCCACATCTAAATTGTCATCTGCAAATGCTCTCAATTTAGATAAGTCGAAAATTTTGCTGTGTGGTGAAAAGTGAAAACAGACTTTAATCTAATTTAAGACTAAAATCCAGAGCTGAATCATCATTTCAGTCAACTCGGCATAATACTATGAACTTAAGCAAGTTAACAGAGATAAGTCCTTTGTTTTGCACATATTTAAGTCCTTTGTTTTGCACATATTTAAGTTCTTTGTTTTGCTTAGTTGAGTCTGAAACATTGTGTCAGCTCAGGATATAACAGTGTGACTAAGAAAATGATATAACAAAGCTTTACCAACAAACTGAACCAACGAGAAAGTCTGAATTATTTGCCTTTCTACTTGCAGAAGAAAAAAGGGAGGTATATAACAAGTATGGAAAAGATGGTCTCACAGGCAGAGGGGGTAGCAACCAATATAATGATTACGATTTTGGTTATGGCGGTTTCCATGGATTCCACTTCAGAGACCCAGAAGAAGTCTTCAGAGAGTTTTTTGGTGGGAGAGACCCCTTTGCTGAGTTCTTTTCAGGTAAAATATGAATAAGATGTATATATTTGAAGACAAAGAAACATTCTGAAAAGCTTTTTTAGCATGACTGTTTAATGTATGAGTATGCATACTTTTCAGTTTATGGAGTCCAAGCCTTATGGGTCAGTCTCAGGGCATTAAGCCATGGTGACCTTGGGTCAGTCAGTATTGTACAGGGCATGAAGCCATGGGGACCTTGAGTCAGCCAGTATCATACAGGGCATGATGCCATGGGGAACTTGGGTCAGTCAGTATCGTACAGGGCATGAAGCCATGGGGACCTTGGGTCAGTCAGTATCGCATAGGGCATGAAGCCATGTGGCCCTTGGATCTGTCAGTAACACACAGGGCATGAAGTCATAGGGACCTTGGGTCAGTCAGTATCATACAGGGCATAAGGCCATGGGGACCTTGGGTCAGTCAATATCGTACATGACATGAAGCCATGGGGACCTTGGGTCAGTCAGTATCATACAGGGCATGAAGCCATGGGGCCCTTGGGCCAGTCAGTATCATACAGGGTACGAAGACATCGGGATCCTTAGTTAGGCCAATTTCTGTCTTAGGATTGATGAGAGTCATTTCTGCTGGATTCATACACATCTCACTGCAGCTGATCATTGTTTTGATGGTTTTGTGGGAAAGCAGCCAGTTGCTTAGATTGAAAAATATGTGAATTACTGTAAGGAAAATTTAAAGATAGTTGCACACTTTGCTTTCAAAGTCAGTCAACTCTCAAATTCAAGGCAGAAATTAATTTGTTACCAGAAGGTGGTAAAACTTAGGACTTTTCCAAGGCATTTTCCGACGACAAATTATTTGGCTGAAGCTGAGGAAATTGCCTTTGAAAGGGTTGGGTTTAAAATCCTTTTCTCCTTTTTATAAGCTCGAAGGGTCATATTATGTTATGGCCCCAGTCATCCGTCTGTCTGCTAGCAATTCCTTGTGTGCACAACTCCATCCAGAGTTTACATTGGAATAAGTTCAAACTTACCACAATCAGTCTGTATGATGTATGGTGGTGCATGTGACTTTTAAAATTTGGATATCTGCAGGCATCTTAGATTTTAACCCTTTACTCCATAGATACTCATTTCTACGGATTGCTTGTGGGAGCCTTTGGAAAACATTTTTTGAGTCACATTTATTTTGTTGTCTGCAAATGCTTTCAATTTGAACATGTCTAAAATCTTGTTGTTTGTAAAGAGTTAAACCCCCTTTTGCCAGAGCATGGCTCAATCGTTTAAGTTTGATGTAGGGTTAATAAATAGACGGCTTGAATGG
The DNA here is from genome assembly GCA_943736015.1 of Tridacna crocea. Lineage (NCBI taxonomy): Eukaryota > Metazoa > Mollusca > Bivalvia > Cardiida > Cardiidae > Tridacna > Tridacna crocea. Next base: position 32,137,551 of record OX031069.1, read on the forward strand.
TACTTGATCATTGCGTACTCAACTATAAATTGAATATATTTCATTCTGTTTTTAGGATCACGCCATGGAGGTTTTTCGAATGGCTTGTTTGCCGATTCTTTTACAGGGTTTCCTGGTCCAAGCCCGTTTTTCTCCTCCTCCTCCTCTTCCTCACATTTCGACCCTTTTGGGGGCGGAAGTTCAGGGTAGGTATTAGGACCCACAATGCTCACTTATTTCTACCACTGACATTTGATAACTTTTTTTCCGTATTTTCTTCAGTAATACAATCCTGTCTCTCTTCCTGCCTCTATAGCTTTTTATTTTGTAAACAGTAATTCTCCCATACTGCATTTATCCATTGACATTCAGCAAATATAAACTTTGTTCCATACAAAAAACGTCTAATTAAATGAGGCTCTAATGACGCTTATTGTCATAGAAAAGGTAGAAAATATTGTTTATGAATGTGTGTTTAACTCTTTACCAAACAACAAAATTTTAGGTTTGTCCAAATTGAAAGCATTGCAGACGACAAAATAAAAGTGACTGAAAATTTTCTTTCTCAGGGTCGATGAAAGTCGTGATTGTGTGGAAAAGAGTTAACTCTTTACCAGACGACAAAATTCAGAGTTGGATTGCTCACTTTGTGCAACATGGTCTTGACCTACTTTTTTGCAGCCTTTATTAATATATCAAACAAACTATTGTTTTAAAAGAAAGCCTAAACAATAAAGGGTTTGAAAACATGGTGTAAATACATGTAGGTAACAGAGTAACCAAGTGTTTTTCTTTGTATGCAGTGTTTTCTACCCTGTTGGAGACTTAGACCTATCATTATAATGAACCACTGTGAATTTGTTGTCTGCAAATGCTTTGAATTTGAACTAGTCCAAAATTTTGTTGGTTTGTAAAGAGTTTATCCTAAACTGAACAAGCCTTGTTTTATTAACAGTTTCAATAACCCTTTGAAATTGAGGTTTTGATAAAAGTGAACAAGCATTTCCTCCTATTTACCCAGTGTTTTCTACCCTTTGAAGCCTGGTTCTGTATTCACAAACCATTCTTAAGAACATTCTCAGTCTTATTCTCCAGGTTTGTCCAAACTTGAAAGTAACACAACTTCTGATTGGCTAAATGGAATGGTTTAGCCAATCAGAGGTTATGTTACTTTCAAAGATATAATGGGCGGGAATACAGACCCAGATTACTTTCTTTGAGCCACAATGAATTTGTCATCTGCAGAAGTATTCAGTATAGACCGTTATGAAATTTTGTCATCTAGTAAAAAACTAAATAGATGACATAATTATTTTCAGTCAGTTTATCATATTACCCTCTGTAGATGAATTTTTGTTAACAGAAGGCATATTTTGAGAATATTGGGGCAAAACAGAAAAATGCTTTTGACTTTTTTCTTCTTTTATTAGAATATTTTCATATCATTTTCCTGTTCCAAACTTAAGCTTGCATTGACTATGACTTTCTGCTTTTCCCATAATATCTTCACTTTATTTTCATGATGAAAACTTGACTAAATTATGTCAATTATGATGTTTTACAGAGATATTTACGATGTCATCAATATGTTTCTGGATGTGTGCAGATAAAAAGAACATTGTTAACACTTTACCACACAATACCAACTTTTAACAACCCTGATAAAGAAACCTTTTGAAAACATGGTAGGAAAAGGAGAAAATGCGGGTAACCAGCATTTTCTCCTTTTCCCACAATGCTTTCTACCCTTCCCAAAGCAAATTGCAACTTTTGAGCCACATTTATTTTGTTGTCTGCAATCACTTTCAATTTGGACAAGTCTACAATTTTGTTGTTTGGTAAAAAGTTAGTTAACTCTTTACCACACAATAAAATTTTAGACTGGTCCAAATTGAAGGCATTTGCAGACGACAAAATAAAAGTGACTGAAAAATTGAAATTTGTTCTGGGAAGGGTAGAAAACACTGTGGGAAAAGGAGAAAATGCTGGTTACCAGCATTTTCTCCTTTTCCTACAGTGTTTTCAAAAGGCTTCTTTCTCAGGGGCGTCAAAAGTAGGGATTGTGTGGTAATGGGTTAAGTCCTTTTTTACAAGAATATCACACAAGACTTCTGTGTGGATTTAGGATCAGAATGCACTCTTTTGTACATTCTGATCTTGATTTATATTGTCTGCAAAATTTCTCCATTTCTTAACCATCAATCAAACACTCCAGAGTTTTTTTTAATGACCTTAAGAGTTCTAATGACACTAAAAAAAGGGGCTTTTGAAAACATTATATTAAAAAGAGACAATGGAGATCACTAGTATTTTCTCCTTTACCACAATGTAATCTTTCAACGAGATTAACCATTGTTTGACCCACAATTGATATGTAATCTGAAAATGAATCAATTTGGACAAATCGAAAAACTTTGTCATGACAAAAATTAACCCATTACTACACAATCCCTACTTTTGACGCCCCTGAGAAAGAAGCCTTTTGAAAACACTGTGGGAAAAGGAGAAAATGCTGGTAACCAGCATTTTCTCCTTTTCCCACAATGTTTTCTACCCTTCCCAGAACATATTTCTACTTTTCAGTCACCTTTATTTTGTCGTCTGCAGATGCTTTCAATTTGGACCAGTCCAAAATTTTCTCATGTGGTAATGAGTTAAGTCTGATTCAAGCTGAAAGCATTTTGCAGATAATGTAATACCTCTTTACAAAACAAAAAATTTATAGACTCGTCCAAATTGAAATATTTGCAGACAACAAAATAAATGTGACCGAAGAATCAAAATTTGATATGGAAATGATAGAAAACATTGTGGGAAAAGGAGAAAATGCTGGTTACCCAATGTTTTCAAAAGGCTTCTACCTCAGGTTCATCAGAAGTCATCATTGTGTGGTAAAGAGTTAAATGAGGATCAAACTATTGGATTTGTTTCTGAAAGGTTAGAAAAGATGTGGAAAATGAAAAAAATGCTGGTTACAAGCATTTTTTCCTTTTTCCAAAAGGTTTCAGAGGACTATTTCCTCAGGGTCGTTAAAACCTCGGATTGAGTGGTCAAGAGTTTAGGAATACCTTCCCAAGCAATGATTTTCACTTTTACAGAAACGTTTGTAAAAAGAGTTAGCTATAGAGATAGGAAATTAGGCAGGCTTGATTACAAATATTTTTTAAATGTAAATGGAGTTTTATAAAATTAATATACATCTGTTTTAATCACAAATATTGACAGCCATTTTCTAACCATGTTATTTTGCTAACTGTTGTCACAAAGTTTGGGCTGGGAGCACGCTTTACTTTTGTTGCACTCTGGGTAAATTTGTGGGTCACTTAGAATCTTCTCTAACCAACTGTTTCTAATCAACTATGAGTTTTTAACCTTACTTATAAACCCTTTGACAGACAACAGAAGTTTAGACTTTTCCAAACTGAGGGCATTTGCAAACGACATAATATGGATAGGTGAGTGCAACACTGTTCTAAGTGCCTGTACATTGTACAGGCACCTAGAATAGTGTTGCACTCACCTATCGATATTTGATATGGCTCAAATAATGATATTTGTATGTGAGACTGTAAAAACACTGGGCACCAGCATTTTCTCATTTTACACAATGTTTTCAAAATGTCATTCCCAAAAATTTGTCAAAAAAATAATGTGATTATGCTGTAAAGGGTTAACTATTTTAATCTAAAAATCCATGTTTGTCTTACAAACTAATTTTTAGCTCTACTGGCTGAAAGCCAGCAGAGCTTATGTGATGGCATGGTTTCTGTCGGCCTTTCTGTCCCTTTACGCGATAAAGCCTGCATTTGTGTTCAGATTTTCATGAAATTTGCACAGTTTGTTCATCTCATCAATAGCTTCAGTCCTATTGATTTTGAAAAAAAAAAAACCAGTAAACTGCGGGATAAGTAGCCGTTTCAAGTTGAAAATATTAATTTCTTGTTTATGCGAAAAAGTCTGCATTTGCTATCAGATATTTGTGAAACCTGCACAGTTTGTTTATCTCATCAGTAGCTTCATCCCTATAGATTTTGACAAAAAAACTCCAACAAAAACAGTATGGGAAAAGTAGCCATTTCAGATTGAAAATATTGATTTCTTGTTAAGGCGATGAAGTCAGCATTTTGTTTTTTAACTCTTTATCAAAAGACAAAAATTCAGGCTGGATAAAATTATGTTTTAACTCTTTACCAAACAACAAAATTTTGGACACAGCAAAACTAGAAATATTTTCAACAAAACTGTAGCTCAAATTATTGTTTCTGCATTTGATAGGTAGACAACATTGTGAGAAAATACAGGTTTTTGTCATTTTTCAGCATTTCTTTCAAAAACCATCTCCTTCTGAGTCATTTACCCTGTACCACAAAATCCTAACTTTTAACAACACTGAGTAAGACTGCCTTTGAAAACATGGTGGGGAAAGGAGAAAATGCTGGTAACCAGCATTTTCCTCTCTTCCTTCAATGTTTTCTACCTTTTCCAAATCAATTTTCAGTTGTTGATTAACCCATTACCACACAATCCCTACTTTTGACGACCCTGAGAAAGAAGCCTTTGGAAAACATTTTGGGAAAAGGAGAAAATGCTGGTAGCCTGCATTTTCACCTTTTCCCACAATGTTTTCTACTCTTCACAAAACTAATTTCAAATTTTAGGTCACTTTTATTTTGTCGTCTGCAAATGCTTAGGATTTGAACAAGCTTGAAATTTCGTCGTTTGGTAATGAGTTAACATTTTGCAAATGCTTTCAATTTGGACAAGTCCAAAGTTTTGTCATTTGATCAAAGAGTTCAAACTGTGGATTGTGTTGTTTAGGGGTGAATTTGGGCCTATTTGATAAAGAAGAAAGTAGGGAAAATTGGATTCTGCAGTAACTACTTTTATAACAGCATCACAGCTGCAAAATGGAAGAATGGTTATCTGTTGGTTAGTTTTTGCAATGCAAAATTCAGCTGCTATGAACTCTGTACCAAACTTCGAATTTTTAGACTCATTCAAATCGAAAGCATTTGCAGATGGCAATTTAAACGTGACTCAAATTATGAAATATTTTTTGAGTTTCTGGGTAGAAAACAATGCAGGAAAAGGAGAAAATGCTGGTCTCCAGCATTTTCTCCTTTTCCCACAATGTTTTCAAAACCTCTTTTCCTCATTGTCATTGAAACTTGGGATTGTGAATCCTTTAAAGAGTTAAAGGAATGATCTAACTGCATGATCTAACCTTGTGAATGTGTTCAAAACACACATATTTTTCTTACATTTGCATTTTACCAATTTATCCTGTTGTCCCAATGTGTTTACTTGTACATGTACAGCTGTATCTTGTTTCCATATTTATTAACCCTTAACTAAACAATCCCTAGTTTTAGCCACCCTATGGGTTAAGTTGTAACAAATCCTTACATTACAGACTATCATAATAAAAACTAAATGTTGAAATAAAATGCCAGAATCAAAACTCAAATGTACCAGTTGAACACCCAAATTACGGTAATTAAGAAATAATCTTCTTTCTATCATGGTTTTATTGTTCATTAAACCGCATTTGTGAATTATCAGGCAAATAAATAATCCATGAAGGCAATAACTGGAGATTATTTTGATTTTGACATAACCAACTCTTATTGAAAAGGAAAACAAATTCATACTTAGAATGGAAACGCGGATGTAGATTATATTCCTGGTTATGGTAGCATAGTTACAGGACTTGAGAATAGGTTTTGTATTCTGAGCTCGACCAATAATTGTGTTCCAAGGATTGATTATAGTAAATGAGAAAGGGCTTATTTCTCTCCCATTGCTGATAAATTGTTTTGACCATGGTAATATTGGAAAGCAGCCAGTGGCTTTGGAAGAATATTGGACCAAGTACTATAAACAAAACTGACAGGGAAGCATGGTTTCATGCAATGGCTGGAATGGAAAATGTCATTAAATGTCATATACACAATCAGTCAATTCAAATCAAGATTGTCAATGAATCGATCAATCAATCAATCAGTCAGACAGTCAATCACAATCAATCAATCAATTAACCAACCAACCAATCAATCAATCAATCAACCAACCAACCAACCAATCAATCTATCAATCAATCAATTTTAGATGAGAGCAAGTCATTGCTCATTGTACAGAGGTTTTCCGAACATAATACTCATCACGTAGCAATCCCTATTGATTTATCGATAGAGGTCACTTTTTGCATAGAAGGGACGGGAGACCTGTGTCGCTGAATGATAAGATATAGGACTCATGACATAAAGGCTGCGTGTTTGGGCCTCAGTGGAAGTCCAACTGGGTTTTGTGTTGGATTGTCCTAGAAAAAGATTCGTTAGATTCCTAGAATGGTACTTTTGAAACCCAGTCCATAAAAATGTGAGCTGTTACAATGATAAAGACTGAAATAATTCTAAAATGCCTTTTGTGTGAAAAGTAGAATTTGGCTATGATGATAAATGATCCCTGAGCTAAGGTTTTTGTTTCAGAAACTTTGGTCTTTATCTTTGATTAGCTCAGCTGTTATTGAAGAAAACATCGAGTTTTTGTCATTGGCTCCAATGTCTGCCTCATCATGCACAAACTTAGAAAATTCATAATATCTCTATTATTACCTAAGATTTTTACTTAAAGCATGGACAACTTGCTGAAATTTTAAAGGGAAAACCCATACAACAAGAGCAGATAACTATCGAAGTATTTTTGACACAGTAATGGCCCTTTTTCAACTTTTATATTTAACTGGAAAGCAAGCCATTGCAGCAGAGCATTCACACCTATGTGCAGTGCTCTTGTTTTTATCATCATTTTATGTTTTGTTTAGTTTGTTTTGTCTTTCGTAGTATTTAAGATGCACTTGAGACAGCACTGAGCCACTGACATGTACTTTATCGATAGATCCTTATCCCTGCATGTTACATTTGGCTTCAACCATTCTGGTCTGTACTATCAGTGAAGCACATAGACCAGAACATTCATACCTTACCCCTCAACAAACCCTTAGACTTTGAGAACACTTTACTACTCAATCCTGAGATATCACAGCCCTGAGAAAGGTTTTGAATACATTTTAAACATTTGAAAACACAAGTTGAAAATTTTCCCGCAATGTTTTCAATCCTCTAAAAATCAATTCATATTACTTGATCAGAATTTGATAATGTTGGTTGCATGTGCTGTCAATTTGGGCAAGTTTAAATCTATGCCGTTTGGTAAAGAGTTAACCCGTTACAACGCAATGCTGACTTTTAATCACCCTGAGAAAGAAGCTTTCTGAAAACATTTAATCACCCTGAGAAAGAAGCTTTCTGAAAACATTGTGGGAAAAGGAGAAAATGCTGGCAACCAGGGCCCGTATTCACCGACCATTCTTGAGAATATTCTTAGTCTTATTCTCCAAGGTTTTCCAAATTTGTAAGTAACACAACTTCTGATTGGCTAAACCGAATGGTTTAGCCAATCAGATATTGTATTACTTACAAATGTAGAAAATTCTGCAGAGTAAGACCAAGAACCTTCTTTAGAATGGTTGGTGAATACAGGCCCAGCATTTTCTCCCTTTCCCACAATGTTTTTTATCCTTTCCAAAAACAATTTTCAACTTGCAAATGCTTTCAATTTGGACTAAGTCGTCAAGAAATAAAGAGTTAAAGCATGGGATTATTGGGTAAAGGATTAAATCTTCAACATGCAATAAATTTAGACTGGTCCAGCTTGAAAGCATTTTCAGACAACAAAATATATGTGACTAAAAATTTGAAATTTGTTTTGGGAAGAGAAGTAAACAAAGTGGGAAAAGAAAAAACGCTGGTAACCAGCATTTTCACCTTTTCCCATAATGTTGTCATTAGGCATTTTTACAGGGTTGTTAAAACTTGAAATTGTTTATAAAGGATTTAAGTAAGACTAGAAATGAAAGTCTAGATGGAAATTTCCCAGTCCACTATCCGAATATCACTAGAAATGTTTTGCTCAGTTCTTAAAATTTTTTATTATTTCTAAAAGTAGAATTAGTAAGGAATGCCATGAGAGAATGTATATGCACTGTTTTACACCCAATCAGATTAGATAAATTTGATCACATGACCAATTTACCCAGTATGCATCTGTTTCTCATGACTTGCCTTTCAGAGTTCTTAGACTTTTGGAGTGACTGCATCTTACTTGTCATTTAACCCCACAGATACTCATTTCTACGCATTGCTTGTAGGAGCCTTTGGAAAACATTGTGGCAAAAGGTGAAATTGCTCGTGACGAGCAATTTCACTTTTTGTCACAATGTTTTCTATGCTATCAAAAGGTGTCATATACACATAAAAAATGACTTCATCCTTGCTGTTATTTAGGGTCAATTAGAGAAATGCCTTATTAGGTAAAGAGTTTATTCTTTACCAAAGAAACCAAGTTTTATCAGGCTAGAAGCTACGAGGAATAAGGCTTTTGAAAATATTGTGGGAAACAAGAAAATGCTCGTAATTGGCATTTTTTCGTTTTCCAACAATGTTTTCTCTCTTTTCACGAAAAAAATCTCTTTACTTGCAAGTAAAATTATTGTTTGTAACTGAGTCTAAAATATTACCATGTGACAAAGGGATTGTAAATATTACAATATTTTATTTAATCCTTTACCAAACAAGCCCTGGTTTATACAGCCCCGAGATAGAAACCTTTTGAAAACACTGTTTGGAAAAGGGGAAAATGCTGGTAATCAGCATTTTCTCGTTTTCTCACAATATTTCCTACCCTGCCTTAAACAAATTTCAATTTTTGAGTTATGTTTATTTTGTTGTCTGCAGGTGCTTTTCAATTTGGATCAGACTAAAATTTTGTGGTTTTTGTAAAGGATTCTTTTGGTGGATAGTATAGATCTGTGATCAGACTACTTACTCTGAGAAAGGGGTCTTGCATGGTGAAGTGTGGGACCCCTAACATGGAGGCCAAGGGATCCACAAGGTTTTTTGTGGGAGTGTTTTTGGGCAAGAAACTTCAGAGCCCCAACGTTTTACTGGTTATATCCAGGAAATACATGTACATGAATGTCAGGGCTGTCGCAGTGATATGACTATAATAATGTTGAAAGTGGCTTGAAACATCATTGACTCAAACCATACTCTGTGTGAACTGGCCCTCTTGGGCTATTGATTAACTCTTTACCACACAATCCCCGACTTTTAACAACCCTTTGATAGAAGCCATCACAGTGTCCGTCCGTGTGTCCGTCTGTGTACAAAATACTGTCATAGCGCTGGTGAGGTATAAAGTACAAACTTTTGTCGTTTGGTAAATAGTTAAGGTATTCGAATTGATCTAAAAGCTCTGAGTGTAACCCAGTTGGCCTTTGTCAAGGCATTGCAGGGAAAAGCAGGAAACAAGTGAATACATGAGCTGTTGCCTGGCTACAAACAAAATACAGTGTACTTTGAAATCAGAATGAGACTATTTCAACAAACTGTTTGGAAGGAAGATATAATTATGTAAACAGTGACCAAATGTCAAAATTTTGGACATGACCAAATTGAAAGTATTTGCATACAACAAATTATATGTAACTCAGATTAATGATGAATTGATTTCTGTCTATAATAGGGTAGAAAACATTGTAGTAAGGAGGAGAAAATGTTTGTTAGATAGATTTATTTCTGTATAAAATATATGTCTATGACAACATAAAAGTACTCTACATGAGATTACATGGACATGATAATGAAATTAGCCCCTAAAGTGCTCGAACCAAGGTTTTGCGGATAGTGCAGATCAAGATCAGACTGCACAGAACGTGCAGTCTGATCTTAGATCTACACTGTCCACTACCTTGTTACATGTTATGGCTGAAATAATCTTGAAATAACAATATAAGGGCTGCTTTTCCTACTTGAAAAGGTTTAACTCATTTATTTAGCGCTTTAAGTGTTAAGACAAACTATATATAAGTACAGAGGATGACACAAAAAAGGATTATTATAAATCCTTTTTATAATTTGCAATTTTATAATTTGATGTTAGCACAACAATTTCAAATGATTGCTGTCTCAGGGTCGGTATTTTGTGGTAAAGAGTTTTAAAGTCAAAAGCATGCAAAATGTAGTGCAGCACTGAAAATAGTCTCAACTTTCATTTGACCTTCGCTTTTTTCAGAAAAATGTGTCCGAATGATAACAGGTGAGGAAAAGGAGCTGTGATTGGTTGATAGTGTTCTTGACAGCCCTATTATGACAATTTTTTATATGTGTATACCCTAGCTTTATGTAATATAGATAAGGAAAGTACATCTAAACTAATAGCGCAAAAACATTCATACACATTTGAATGTCTTAGCTTCATCAACACATTACCTAAATTCTTCATAAGATTTTCTGTCATCCTGAACATGCCAGTTTTAAAAACATTGGGGACTAAAGGAGAAAATGCTTGTAACAAGCAATTTTTTCTTTTGGCACAATGTTTTCTACCTGTACATGTATTACCAAACAATCCTGTGGTAAAAGTAAAGCCTTCATTCACGTTGAACATCTATCTTTTGTAACAATATCAAAATGGTTGACTGCAAATTTGTCTTAGATCATAATGAGGTAATGTGGTAATGTGTTAAATAGATTGTTACAAAAGCATAAGTTTTTTTGCTTGCATGGGAGTTTATTATGCCAGAATTTTTGGGGAAGATGTGTGGGTGGGGGGAAGCTATCAACAGTACAAACATGCTGGATTTTTTTTTTACTTTGTGCAAATTACTGAATTTAGTACCAAGGTATTAGTGGATTTGTCTGTACAGATAGCCTTGGTCATGATGTTAAGAGGGGGGATCTTTAACATAAACATTAATTTTGCATACCACATTTGACATAGACAAAGTTTTCTGTTAAATCTTTGAGAATTTCGTCTCGTACCTCTGGGCTTGTTTTACTAAGGTAGTTAAGAACAAAATTTGTGTTAGTTTTGCATAACCATAGTATAGTGGCATTGATCTGACACGAGATAACTAACATGATTACTTTGGAAAACTACTGTGATGAATCAAAGTTTCCTGGAAATTTTATTTTTTTCATTATACCCCCACAAAACGAATGTTTTCAGGGGTATACTGGAATCAGCCTTTCTATCCATGTTTGTGTCTGTCTGTTTGTCCATCTGTGTACAAAATACTAGCAATTTCCTGTTTCTGTCAAAGCACCAGCGGGGGTATTAACTCTTTACCAAACGACAAAATTGTAGACTGGTCCAAATTGAAAACACTTGCAGACGACAAACTATATGTAACTCAAAAACTGAAATTTGTTTCCAGCAGGGTAGAAAACATTGTGGGAAAAGGAGAAAATGCTGGTTACCAGCATTTTCTCCTTTTCCCACAATGTTTTCAAAAAGCTTCTATCTCAGGGTCGTTAAAAGTCGGGATTGTGTGGTAAAGAGTTAACCCATTACCACACAATCCCTACTTTTGACGCCCCCGAGAAAGAAGCCTTTAGAAAACATTGTGGGGAAAGGAGAAAATGCTGGTAACCAGTATTTTCTCCTTTTCCCACAGTGCTTTCTACCCTTCCCATAACAGATTTCAATTTTTCAGTCACTTTTATTTTTGTCGCCTGCAAATGTTTTCAATTTGGACCAGTCTAAAATTTTCTTGTGCGTTAAAGAGTTAAGTCACATTTAGTGACAGCTCTACTTTCATCTAGATAGAATTCCCCGGACAGGAAACCTTGATTTAAAGCAATAATTTTCTAAAATAATCATGATAGATATTGTGTAATTATTAACCCATTACCAAACAACAAAATTTTAGACTGGTCCAAATTGAAAGCATTGCAGACGACAAAATAAAAGTGACTGAAAATTTGAATTTTTTTTTTATGAAGGGTAGAAAATATTGTGGGAAAAGGAGAAAATGCTGGTTACCAGCATTTTCTCCTTTTCCCACAATGTTTTCTAACGGCTTCATTCTGAGGGGCGTCAAAAGTAGGGATTGTGTGGTAATGGGTTAATGCCACTATACTGTAGTTACAGAAAACTTATGCAAATTTTGTTTGTAACTACCTTAGTAAAATAGGGCTTCTAAAGTTTAAAAAATATATTAATGGACTTAACCTATAAAAACCAAAATAAAACATGAATGTTCAGGGTCTATCATTTAAAGGTGGCCCTTCAGAATTTGGGACGAAAATTTTACAAAAATACAAAAATATCATCCTTATACTCCCAAAGCCTTATAATTGTCATTCCTAAAATCCCAGTAGTCGAAAACCATCCGACAACACGAGAAATTAGAGATTTACTCAGCCCAGGTAGACATCGATGGGAAAAACGTTCTATTTTTACATGAACAATTCGCTCATTTTCATATTGGAAATACACAGATAAAGCTTCAAACATAGCGTCCGAAGAAGATATTATGAAAAATAATTACATGTTTGTTATGTAATGATATTTAAGTGTCATTAGTCACGTGACAGTCACTTAACATTCCCATAATGTTTTTTTTTAATTTTTGGCGCCAAATCTAAAAATAGCTTAAGAGGCTACGTAGCCTTTTAAGGGAATTCCATCAAAAAAATTTTTTGGGGTAATTTTCTTATTCTTCATTATTGATGATTTGTATTGTTTTTTCATATAATTTTCAGTGATATATATATTTCTTGATTTGGTGTGATGTGAAAATTCTAAGTACCCACCTTTAAGTGACATCCATTGAAGATTTATAATACATGTATATGCGAAATCATTGAAGATCTGCCATTTAGGTGAAATACACTTAAGACCTTCCATTTAAATACCATCCATGGAAGATCTGTAACTTAGGTCACGTCCACTGGAGATCTTTCATTCAGTCGACATCCACTGAGAATCTGTAGCTCTTTTGCTATATGAAGTATCAAACAAAAAATAACAGACATATCAAGGGCGGATCCAGAGGGGGGGACCGGGGGTACGGACCCCCCCTGGAATTTTGGCAAAAATGTGGTTATCGGACTCGTGAAATGGTACTGGTTTGATATTGCACAGCATTTATGTAAAATACAGTCATAATTTTTTTTTAAAAAGGTACTAAATGTGGAGTCCTCCTCATGGTTAAAACTGGAAACGTTGACTTTTCTTGTAAATGGCTTAAGCCTACATCCACTGAAATCCGGAAATCAAAGTACCATATAATAAGCAAGTGCGTTTTCGGTGGGACCCCCCCTGAGAAAGATATCTGGATCCGTGCTTGCATATAACCTGTAACTGTTCCTCCTTTATGGTACTCTATTACATTCTTGTTAGACAACAAATGGGTAAGAAAATGCTAATTGTCAAGAAGTACTCCATGTGGTCATTTACCTTTTACCAAACAACAAATCAGGCATTGAAATTTTTTGGCTTACCATGTGACAACTCTCATCCATTGAAAGTGCTGGACAGTTGTTGGGAAGTAAAACAAAGACTCTTTTAGGCAGAAGTTTTATGTTTGCTATACTATTACTGAGGTCTGTATGTTTTGTCTTTATTAAGTACCATCCATGGAAGATCTGTAACTTAAGTCATGTCCACTGGAGATCTTTCATTCAGGTGACATACACTGAGAATCTGTAGCTCTTCTGCTATATGCAGTATCAAACAAAAAATAACAGACATATCACCTGTAACTGTTCCTCCTTTATGATACTCTATTACATTCTTGTTAGACAACAAATGGGTAAGAAAATGTTAATTGTCAAGAAGTACTCCATGTGATCATTTACCTTTTACCAAACAACAAACCAGACATTGAAACTTTTTGGCTTACCATGTGACAACTCTTATCCATTGAAAGAGCTGGACAGTTGTTGGAAGTAAAACAAAGACTCTTTTCGGCAGAAGTTTTATGTTTGCTATACTATTATTTAGATCTGTATGTTTTGTCTTTATTAAGTACCGTATTTTATATTTATTTTTCCTCTAATAGTTATAGTTACAGACTAACATGTTGGCTGTTGTTTCATTTGCATGGGTTTAGTTGCATATAGATATAGCTTGCTGCATTCTTTATTTTTGGCTTATCATGGATTTTGGTTGTCAAGTCATTCACATCAGTGTATCATGTCTTGTTGAAATATCTTAAGTGAGAATGTTGGTTAAATATTTAGAGATAAAAAGTTTGCATTGGGTCCTATATATATTCCGCCATTGTAGACGGCGACGCCATGCACATAGACGACGGGAACGAGGTTCAGAGTCTGCGGGGAGACGGAGGCATGCGGGGTCACAGCAGTCCATTGAAAATATTGGGTATAGCCCTTTTGGGTTTCCTGGCATGTCGTTTGGTTTCCATTCACTGTTCGATGATCCCTTCTTTCATCGGTCACCGGCTGGATTCCATTCAGGGTAAATAAAACCTCTATAGATAGTATACACAAAATTTGTGAAAGGTTATTTGACCTGTGTAACATTTCTTTGTTCTTGTGATTGTTTAGCTCACAGCAGTCTGCATGAAATTCACTTTCAAAGGTCAAGTGGTTCTGACATGGACTATTTCTCTTTGAAGGTCATTTACATCTGTCCACTGTTAGCCCTTTAACATAGCTATTAACTATTCCTAAAACAATATAATGTCATATCTTATGACATAATGGACTATAGGACACTATCTTTTAAGACTAATGGTCATGTGATCCAACTTGGAATTAACATATTTGTTAGAATTCATTGCCCCTTCTTTTTGTACGCTTGTTCATATTCCTCAAATGTCGTTGATTCTCACTTGAAATATTTTTAGAATTTGATTGCCAAATTTTTAAATTTAGGTCTTGAGTATGGTTTGTCCTTTCCAAATCGTGAAGAACATTATATTCCTATCGAGAGCATTTGGAATTTTCACAAGGTCAATATAGTTTCCTATCTCCAGAATGATACTGTTATTCATTTTGATTACAAATATTTTTAATTACAAAAATTAGATGAATTTATCTTTTACAAGAAATTTATATTTTTGTCCCTTGGCTTATCACTTGTAAAGTCATGTGTCACCAAAAAAGGTTTTTATGAGGTAATAGTACATTTATAATAATATTATTTACTTAGCAGTTTTTCCTCAACTTTCATTTTTTCAGCTCACTTTAGCACAACATGCTTGGGTGAACATTTGTGATTGTCAAGTATCCATATTATCCAAATTACCAATTAGCCCTTAGGGGTTAAAATAATACTGCTAAGGGTTCCATTTTTATATGATGTTTTACTCTGTACCATACAACAAAACTGTAGACATGTCCAAATCAAGAGCAAATGCAGCATGGTCAAATTAGATGTAGCTAAAATTGTGGAAGCTGTATTTAATAGGGAGAAAACATGGTTGGAAAAGGAGAAAATGCTGGTAACCAGCATTTTCTCCTTTTCCAACAATATTTTCTAAAGGTTTTTTCCCTATGTTTGTGTGGTAAAAGTTAAATGTTAAATCTGAGACATGGACATTTCAGGTGAGTGGTTGTGGGCCTCTGTGGTCCTCTTGGCAGTATAGATGCTTATTTTATTCAAGATTTATATTTTACTATGGCTTCTTTTCTCTAATAGTCTTTGTTCTCATAAAAGCTATGAGCTCAATTTAATTCAAATGTAATACTAATACAAAGAAAATGCCATGTTTTGGTGAAATTTTTGTCATTAGCCTTCAACCTATACTGTAAAAATTAAGCTAAGGAACAGTAAATCTTTTCCCACACAACTAATATTTTGGCCTTGTAAAACATGCAATGTATTTGCAGACAAGTAGTTAAATATGGGTCATATTGTAGTACTTTGCTTTTACAGGAAGTAAAACCTTGTGGGAAAAGGAGAAAATGCTGGTAGCAATGTATTTGCAGACAAATAATTAAATATGGGTCATATTGTAGAACTTTTCTTTTATAGGAAGTAAAACCTTTTGGGAAAAGGAGAAAATGCTGGTCACCAGCATTTTCTCCTTCTCCCTCAGTGATTTCAAAAAATGACTTTTTTTTTTTAAATCGGGGATTGTGAGGTAAAGGGTTAAAATTCTGTGACAGCTTTACTCTTTGCCACCGAATCCTGACTTTTCACGACCCTGAAAAAGAAGGCTTTTGCAACACCTCCTTTTCCCACACTGCTTTCAAAAGCTTATCCTTTCAGGGTTGTTCGAAGTCAGGATTGAGTAGTAAAGGGTCAGAATAGAAGTTCTATGACAAATACCCATGTTGTGGGCCCCTGCCTGGATAGTTCAATGGTTAGGGTATCTGACTCATGACTTGGTGCTTACAGGTCTTATACCTTGTTGTGGCAAACTATCTTTATGGTGATTTTTGGTCTCTCACCTCCATTGTATGTGAAAAAGTAGCCACAGGCTTAACCCTTTACCCTATCAGGCATTTCTATGATATCTCTAATTGACCCTAAATAACAGCAAGGATGAAGCCATTTTTTTATGTGTATATGACAGCTTTTGATAGTATACAAAACATTGTGACAAAAGGTGAAATTGCTCGTCACGAGCAATTTCACCTTTTGCCACAATGTTTTCCAGAGGCTCGTACAAGTAATGCGTAGAAATGAGTAATGAGTATCTATGGAGTAAAGGGTTAAAAAGGTTTAGTCAGTACTGGTGTGAGAAAAGCCAGGAAACACATAGGTAGGTGCACTTGCCACAGGTTTATATTTTACCCTTTCCCAAACGACAAATTTTGGACTCCTCAACACTGAAAGAGCTTGCAGATGACAATTTTAGATTAGGAGAAAATGGTAGAAAGTTCTTGAAAAGGGTAGAAAACACATTGTGGGAAAAGGAGAAATGGCTCATTAAGAGCATTTTTTCCTTTTTCCCACAGTATTTTCAAAAGACTTTTACTGCAGACATGTAAAAACCAGGACTTGTTTGGGAAAGAGTTAAGATATATATTTTTTGTGAACATTCATGTTTTGTAAGATGTTAAAATGGTGTTAAACCAATACAGACAAGGACTATAGTGAGCATTTCTTCATGTGGTAAGTTTGATGACACCAGAAAGCTCAAAGAAATATACCTTTGAAATAAGTAACAGATTTATTTTGAAAGATTGCACTGAAAATACTGTCATCTCAATGCTTAGAGTGCCATATAGACCCAACATCTTAATTTAAGAAAAAGAACCAAATAATTGCACTTTCCTTCTTGCTCCTGTTATCTCCATCAGAGAGTGTAGATCAAGGATCAGGCTTCACTATATGTCCCATCTTAACTCATGACCAAAACAATATTTTAGGCTTGTCCAAATTGAAACTGTTTGCAGAAGACAAAATAAAAGAGACTGAAATTTGAAATTTGTTTTGTGAAGGGCAGAAAACATTGTGGGAAAAGGTCAGAAAATGCTGGTTACCAGCAGTTTTTCCTTTCCCCACAATTTTTTTCTGAAGGTTTCTTTCTCAGGGGCGTCAAAAGTAGGAATTGTGTGGTAATGGGTTAATATGCACTTGGTGCCACGACAAAAGTTTCTATAGTTTGAAAAGCACTTTAACTCTTTACCATACAACAAACTCTTAATGATTAAGCATCTGCAAAAGACATTTTGAATGTGGCTTACATGATGGAATTAGTCTTTGAGAAAGTGTGGGGAAAGGAGAAAATGCTGGTTACTAAGGCGAGCTTTTGTGAATCCTGCGTTGTCTGTCGTCCATTGTGCAATCACCAACATTTACCTTGTATGTAGGCTTGAGGACAAAAAGTCAGTCAGAAACTAATGACGCTTGATCAGAATGTTTGTCTTGATGTATCTCAATCAAGTTTGAAATTGGATTATGTAGGGTCAAAAAGTAGGTCACTGGGCCAAATCTTAAAAACTTTGTGTGCTCTCCAATGGCCATGTTTTTAGCCGCATAATCTTATATTCTTTTTCAGAATACTTGTCTTGGTAATATATGAGTTTGAAATTGGATCATATAAGATCAAAAAGTATTGGCTAATTTTTAAAAAAAACGTTGTGTGCACTCAGCAGGCTACATTTTTAGCATAATACTCTTGGAATTGGGTCAGAGTGTTTGTTTTGTTAATATCTCTGATATTGGGTCATGGCAGGTCAAAAAGTAGCTCACTGGGCAAAATCTTAGATAAAATTGGTGTGTAGTCGAGAGGCCAAACTTTCAGTCTGATAATCATGAAACTAGGACAGAGGGTCTGTCTTAATGATATCTCAATGAAGTTGAGTCACATCTGGTAAAAAAATAGGTCACTAAGCCAACTCTTAGAAAAAACGTTGTGTGCACACTACAGACTAAATTTTCAGCCTAATACTTATGAAATTAGGTTAGAGTATTTATCTTGATATCTCAAATACAGGGTGTCCGGAAAGTAAGGTAACACTTTCGTACATTTATATTTTGGCTTAAAATACAAGATAACGAGATGAAAAATATATATACATGTAAATAAAACGTGTAAGTTTTTTTGTGTGATAATTTGATTCAATTTTCTTTACACTTCATTTTTTTATGCAGATTTCAATTCAAAAGTTCTTTTTCTGTCCTTGGCGTCATTTTACAATTAATGACGTTTTCAGTGAGACGGCAGATTATGCTCTTTCCATGCCGATCATGCCTGATGATATTGTGAATCACTTCAGTGCACATTTCAGTATCAATCTTCTTTATTTCACTGTTAGTGGTCTTTAACAATATGGCTGTGTTGTCTTGGTTGAGGCTGTCAACCTTTGACCTTTTAAACTAACAGAAAGAAGTCGCTCACGTTGAAATCAGAATAAAGTCGCCCTCATTCCTCATTGCAAAGCAATTGGTTCATGCAGGAAAGTGTTACGCCACACACATCTAAATCTGTGGCAGACTTTTGTACATAATATGTTCGGTGATATAGGGTAATGTCGAAACGATATCCGGAGGTAAGACATGGTTGTATATCGTGGCCTGTACACAGTCCAAAACTCAACCTTAACCTGCATGACTTCCTCCTTTGCAGTGTGTTGAAGTCAAAGGTCTACGATCCCAACCTAAACAACTCAGACCTGTCGTTAAAAAGAAAAATCCTTCTAGTGACATCAGTATGATTGATATTTGAATGCATTTCAAAGTGAGTGAAAATTTCATTGTGTGTTTTCGGTAAGGAAAGTGTGTAAAAAAGTTGTCACATTGACGTGAAAAGGTCATTAATTACTAAAATGACGCCAATGACCGAAAAAGGACTTTTGAAGTGAAATCTGTATAAAAGCACAAAGTGTTATGAAAATTCAATTAAATTACCACACAAAAAAACTTACAGGTTTTATTTACATGTATATATATTTTTCATCTCGTTATCTTATATTTTAAGCCAAAATATAAAAGTACGAAAGTGTTACCTTACTTTCCGGACACCCTGTATTTAGAAAATGGGCTCTGTATTTATAGTCAAAATGTAGGTCACTTTGCCAGATTTGAAGAAAATCCTGATGTGGTGTCTAGAGGCCACATGTTCAGCCTGATTCTCACAAAACCTTATCAGAATGTTTGTTTGGTGATATTTCAGAAAAATTTTAAATTGGGTAACTTTAGGTAAAAAAGTAGGTCACTTGGCCAAATCTCAGAAAATCCCTTTGTGCACTCTAGAAGCCACGTTTGTAGTCTTATACTTGAAATATGGTCAGAATGTTTGTCAATATTTAGGTCACTTTGGGTAAAAAAGTAGCTCACTTTGCCAAATCTTGGAAAATCCCTTTGTGCACTCTAGAAGCTGCAGTTTTAGTCTTATACTCTTTGAGATATGGTCAGAATGCTTGTCATGATATTTCGGTCAATACTGAAATTGAGTCACTTCAGGTCCTAAAGTAAGGCACTTGGCCAAATCTTAGAAACCTTAGAAAAACCTTTTATACAGTCAAGAAGCCACATCTTCAGCCTGATACATAATGCAACTTGAAATATTTGTCTTGATACACTTGACAAATTATGGTCACTAACACTGTTATTTTACATCATAACAACCAGGATCTCTTCAGCTTTATTTCTCATAGACGACTTTACGTATGTGAGCATGGTAGGGCTAGGGGCCCTCTTGTTTTCATATGACTTCTTTGAAAGAAACCCTTCAAAGCATTTTCTTTATTTCCTTAATTTAGGAGATCTCTGGTAGCACAGTTAGAAACATTCTAGACTTGAGAATATAAGGGTGACTTGGTCCAATCCCCAGTTCTTATTCATCGATGTGTCCACTAAATGACAAGAGCTGCCATAAAACAACATTCATTCATTCATTCATTCATTCCCAGTTCTGCCATTTTCTCTATGAGGATTGATAATTTTCGTTGTGACAGGATTTTATTTCCCTCTGCTGATTATTTTTTTGGTGATGGTTGTTTGGGAAACCAACCTGTAGCTTGGGAAGTGCTGTGCTAAGTTCTTGTCAACTCTTTACCAAATGACAAAATTTCAGGCTGGTCCAAATTTAAAGCATTTGCAGACGACAGAATAAACATTGCTCAAAAAATAAAATTTGTTTTGGGAAGGGTGGAAAATATTGCAGAAAAAGGAGAAAATGCTGGTTACCAGCATTTTCTCCTTTTCCTTTAATGTTTTCAGAAGGCTTCTATCTCAGGGTCATAAAAACCAGGTAAAAGGTTAACCCTTTCCCAAACGACAAATTTTAGACTCTTCCAAACTGAAAGAGTTTGCAGACAATAATTTCAAATTTGATGAAAATGGTAGAAAGTTCTCCTAAAGGGTAGAAAACACTGTGGGAAAAGGAGAAATTGCTTGTTACGAGCAATTTCTCCTTTTCCACAGTGTCTTCAAAAGACTTGCACTGCAGACACTTAAAAACCAGGGCTTGTTTTGGAAAGGGTTAAACAAACTCCAAGAAACCATGGTTATGTCCACCTACCCATGCGATATGAGGGCTGTTCAATTAATTCCCAGAATGCAACAGGATTCATTCCTCTCTGCTGATTTTTTTTGGGCAAAGTTTCTTTTTATTCTAGGCAAAAACTTTTCCTGTGATAGCTATAGGCTCAATTTAATTCAAATGTAATACGAATACAAAGAAAATGCCATGTTTTGGTGAAGTGTTTTTCATTAGCTTACAACCTATACTGTAAAAATTAGGCTAAGGAACAGTAAACCTTTTCCCACACAACTAATATTTTGGCCTTGAAAAAATGCAAAGTATTTGCAGATAAGTAATTAAATGTTGGTCAAATTGTAAAACTTCCCTATGATAGGAAAGAAAACCTTTGGATACATTTTATACAATAGCATGTAGATCTGTATAGTATATATTGGATTAAAAAAAATTGCGGTTTCAGAAGGTTTCTAATGCAAAAACACGGGTAACCAAAGTAACCCATGTAATGCGCATTACCAGGCTGCAGTTTTCATCTGTTTGTTTGGTAATGGGTTATCATAATATCGATACATGTATTTCTAACAGTTACATCTTATTTGTCTTTTGTCTATGAGGCCTACAGTTTCCATATGGTAGTCTTCAGATTCCTAAAAACATGTACATGGGAATACCTTCAGATTTATGTTTTCAGTTGGTAGAAATGGCTAGAATGATGCAACTTAACCCTTTACCGAATAGTCTTGGTTTTAAACAGCTTTTATGAAAATGGCTTTAGAAAACATTCTCAGAAAAAGAGATTAGGAGATATTATTGGTTACAGGTTATTAGCTTTTCTCCTTTTCAAAAGGATGGAACTCATTTTTAGAAAGGTTGAAAAAATGATGACAAGAAATGTTTCATATTTCCAACTGTATTTTCAAAAGCCTTTTGTTTGGAAGGGGGGGGGTATAGGTATGCAGGCTTGGCAATTTATTGGTTGGTTAATTGATTGATTGATTGATTGAATAGTATTTCATACTGCTTTCAACATTATTTCAATCGCATCACGGCAATAGCTCATATAATTCATGTATATTCTGGATTTCACAGGTATACTACTTGATGTTTTCAAATGCCTGCTATCTATGGATATTAAAACTTGGAATTGTTAAGTAAAGGGTTAAAGGACAAAAAAATCAGATTTTCTGTAATGTGATATAGAAATACATACCTACATATTTACATTTGAAGTGACCAGTCAAACAGTAATTGTTTGATTTGAGACATCTGGAGCAAGCTATGAGTCTCTACACACAAAAATGGGGGATAATTCTTTGAAAAGAACCAGGAACAGACCATAGGCACTTGGTTTCCATGACTTTCACAACTTAACATTTATTTCTGTACATCTATATCTTACATGCTAGAAGGTTTAGCAGCAGCCATGTTTTAAAGTAACTGAGGTCCTTGGTCAGGGTTTGCTTTACGCAGGCTCAAGAATCATCTGTAAGGCGCTGACCAATACGGGTGCCAGGACAAACATGTCGGTACCAGTATTGGCCAGTGTGTTAGTGATGATTCCAGAGTCAACATATATTGAAACCTGATCAAGGACTTCCGTTGCTTTTAAACATGGTGGCTGCAAAACCTTCTAGTAATTATGATGTGCAGAAATAGAAGAGGTAAGGTAAAGAAGTAAAAGACAGGGAAACCAAGTGCCTATTGAAAAGACATATCAAAAGTTTTACTTTTTCTGAGATGGATCTTCCTTTGTGTTTCGGGGGGAGGGGGGATAGAGAGGAATTAATGTACAGGAAGAATATTCTGGTAGTTTCAAATCATACAAATCAGGGAAAAAAATGTTACATAGACCAGTATTCCAGTATTATGTAAGCATAAACAGAGCGTTGTGGCAAGAAACCGCTTGTTATGAAAAAAGAGCAAAAATACAAATGTAATAGTTAACCCAAAACCACACACACAAAAAAATAGCCTTATCCAAATTTAAACACTTGCAGAGGACAATTTCAGTGTGACTCAAATAATGCATTCTTGCTTCGACAGCATAGAAGGCATTTAGGGAAAAGGAATTTTCTCCTTTTCTCACAATGTTTTCCAAAGTCCTCTTCTACAAGTCGTCAAAACCCGGGATCGTTTGGTAAAGGATTAAACCTTTAATACATTATCCAGACTGTTAAGAAACTTGAGAGAGGTTTTTGACACTACTGTTGGATAAGGAAGAAATTTTTTGTAATAAGTACCTGTATTATTCTCCTTTTTCCATCAATGTTTGAAATCAAATTCCAATTCTCACCTTTATTTTTTTCATCTGCAAATGCTTTCAATTTGGACATGTCAACAATGTTGTAAGGTAAAGGGCTTAGAATATCATCACACTTTATGGATTTTAAAAATAGCTTTTTGGTACAACATAGATCAAGTTCAAACTGCACAGAATGTGCTGATCATAATTTTACTCCGTCAGTTTGATTCTATACTTGGACTCAAGTATGAAATACCATAATATGAGCCCATGACCTGGTGGTTGTGAGTTCGAGGCAAACTTTCTTTCCGGCGTATTTCTGCCTCTCACCTGTGCTGAAGCATGTGAGAAAAGTAGTCGGTGGCTTTGGAAAGAAAGTAGTGTTAGTACTGGTATGAGAAAGTCAGGAAACACATGTGCATCACCTACTGCCATGATATGACCTTAGCTGTTAAAGTGGCGTTAAACCCCAAAACAACCAACCAACCAACCATAATATGTTTCGCCCTCAAATAATACAAGTTTGTTTATTAGGTAAAAGATTGAAATGAACTTGTTTATATCCATGATGATTTTCATATGGATGTACAAAAAATAAAAAGATTCTAAAAAAAAACTCTTTTACGTCTTTACCAAACGACAACATTTTGGACAAGTCCAAATTGAATGCATTTGCAGACAACAAAATAATTGTGAATCAAAAAAAGAAACTTGATTTGGAAAGGGCAGAAAACATTGTG
Organism: Tridacna crocea; assembly: GCA_943736015.1. NCBI lineage: Eukaryota > Metazoa > Mollusca > Bivalvia > Cardiida > Cardiidae > Tridacna > Tridacna crocea. The sequence goes on from OX031069.1 coordinate 32,161,264, forward strand.
GGAAAAGGAGAAAATGCTGGTTTCCAGCATTTTCTCCTTTTCCCACAATTTTTTCAAAAAGCTTCTATTTCAAGGTTGTAAAAACCAGGGATTGTTTGGTAAAGGGTTAAAGATGCATCTGTACTCGTATTCATCCAGTTTTGTATACAATTTTATCTTTATATCATGAAATTTTCAAGCGCAGATCCAGATATCTTTCTCGGGGGGGGGGGGGGGGGGGGTCCCACTGAAAACACACTCGTCTTATTATATGATACTTTAATTTTCGGATTTCAGTGGGTGTAAGTCGTTTACAAGAGAAGTCAACGTTTCCAGTTCTAACCATGAGGAGGTCTCCACATTTAGAACCTTTTTTTTTTTTTAAATTTATGACTGTATTTTACATAAATGCTGTGCAATATCAAACCAGTACTATTTCACGAATCCGATAGCCACATTTTTGCCAAAATTGCAGTAGGGGGGGGTCTGGACTCTCGGTCCCCCCCTCTGGATCCGCCCATGATTATAATCATTCTTGTACCTTCTCATGCCAAATGTTGCCCCTAAAGATTGCAAGATTGCGACCAAAAGAAAATACATCTCATTCTGTTGTGGCTTGCCATTTACATAACAATCTAAGTTTCTGGTTCAAATCAAAGATGTCTCATTAACCTACACATATCCTATCAATTTTTTTATCTATGTTTACATGGCTGTCTAGATTCTACACATTGTAACAACCTAAGTTTCTGGTTCAAATCAAAGACGTCTCATTATCCTACACATGTTGTATCAATTTTTTATCTGTGTTTACACGGCTATCTAGATTCTACACATTGTAACAACCTAAGTTTCTGGTTCAAATCAATGACGTCTCATTATCCTACACATGTTGTATCAGTTTTTTATCTGTGTTTACACGGCTATCTAGATTCTACACACTGTAAAGTTTTGACACTCTGGCTGTGTGGGTGCATCTTTAACCCTATAACAAAAAGTGAAATTTTAGAACAAACCAAATTGAATGCATTTCTATACAGCAGTTTAACTCATTACCAAACAACGATATTTTAGACTGGTCCAAATTGAAAGCATTTGCAGACGACAAAATAAAAGTGAATGAAAAATTGAAATTTGTTTTGTGAAGGGTAAAAAACATTGTGGGAAAAGGAGAAAATGCTGGTTACCAGCATTTTCTCCTTTTCCCACAGTGTTTTCTGAAGGCGTCTTTCTCAGGGGCGTCAAAAGTAGGGATTGTGTGGTAATGGGTTAATTCCTTATAGCACAAAAAATAGACTTGTCCAATATGAAAATATTCAGAGAAAACAGGTGGCTCATAATTGTGATGGAAGTTGTCTTTGATGGAGAGAGAGGAGAAAGAGCAGGTTGTTAGCATTATCCCCTTTTCCCACAATGTTTTTTTCCCTGTACTAAACAAATCATGGTTTTCACGACCCTGAGATAGAAGCCTTTTGAAAACATGGAGGGAAAAGGAGAAAATGCTGGTTACCAGCATTTTCTCCTTTTTCCACAATGTTTTCTACCCTGCTGGAAAAAATTCCTATTTTTGAATGATGTTTATATTGTAGTCTGCGAGTGCTTTTCCCACAATGTTTTCAGAAGGCACCTTTTTCAGGACCGTGAAAATCAGGGATTATTTTGGAAAGGGTTAAGAGATAATTGTGGCTATTATAATCAGAGTAATCTCTAAAAGGATATGAAACATTGCTGGAAAAGGAGAAAACGCTGCATACCAGAATTTTCTTCTTTTCCCAAGATATTTCAATAAGAGGTTTTCTCAGTAATGATACAGGATTGTTTGATTAACCCTTTACCAAACAATGTCTGGTTTTTATGACTCTGAGATAGAAGCCTTTTGAAAACATTGTGGAACAAGGAGAAAATGCTGGTGCCTAGCATTTTCTCCTTTCCCCACAATGTTTTCTACCATGCTGGAAACAAATTTCATGTTTTGAGTTATGTTTATTTTGCTGTCTGCAATTGCTTTGAATAAGCCTTTTGAAAACATTGATGGAAAAGGAGAAAATGCTGGTTTAGAAAATGCTGGAAACCAGCATTTTCTCCTTTTCCCACATTTTCTAGCCTGCATCAGAAAAAATGTCAATTTTGGAGTTTACGTTTGTCATCTGCAAGTGCTTTCAACTCTATTCTAAAATTTTGTCGTTTGGTAAAGAGTTAACCCATTACCACACAATCCCTACTTTTGATGCCCCTGAGAAAGAAGCCTTTAGAAAACATTGTGGGAAAAGGAGAAATTGCTGGTAACCAGTATTTTCTCCTTTTTCCCACAATGTTTTCTACCCTTCACAAAAGAAATTTCAAATTTTCAGTCGCTTTTAGTTTGTCGTCTGCAGATGACTTCAATTTGGACCAGTCTAAAATATTGTCGATTGGTAATGTGTTAAGTGTTAGGGGCCACCATGCATCAAATGGAATAAGCTTAATAATTTATAGGATAGCATTGTTGTTTTATTACTATACCCTCCATAATGAACTGGAAGGGTGGGGGGGTCAACTCGAATCACACTGGCCGTCTGTCTGTCCTTCCTTCCATTTGTAGACACAAATTTGCCCTGTAAGATTCTTGGAGACTTTTTAAAGTACTGAACTCAAATTTACAAACAGGGTTCCTATATATATATGAAGTTGTGCATGTGCAATTTTCATGACCCTGCTGCTATATGTTATGGAATTATCTTTCCTTGAACTTTTTTCCAACTCTAACTTTTGTACTAAACCATTCTGCATTCTATTGCAAAGACCTATTTTTGTGACAAGGAGCTGGGTGTGGGGGGTATAATCATGTTTAGTGATAATTCTAATTATTATTACATGTATTACTTTTGACTTCAGCTTCACGTCATTCTCAAGCACATCGTTCGGAGGTGGAGGTGGAACTGGGGGAAACTTTCGCTCAACGTCAACATCTACGAAATTTGTGAACGGGAAAAAAGTGGTAACAAAAAAGTAAGTTTTTTTGTTCACTGATAAACATGTCTATTTAATCTATATCAGTTGTCAAGAAATTTTATGCCATGCTGCACTATAAGTATTACAGGTCCACTACCGTAAACCCAACTGCAAATAGTATCGATACAATGCCTATGCCGACATGGGTCAAAACTTTTTACTACTGGTATTTATCAACTGTCTGCATGTCAAAGGATCATTCTACCTGGTGGCTCATTAAGTTTTTTCGGAACTTTTTTCATTTATAATGTACATGTCAAAGTCAGCGCACAGGCTTCATGTAAATTTCACTACACATGATACATGTATGCCTCTGGTTTAACACATTCTGGACTATAATTCTTGTTATACAGTAATGTGATAAAAAGAATCTGACATTCGTTGGTTTTTGGGGTAAAAATTTATTAAACTTGTCCTCAAAAAATGTTCTTAAGCTCACCAAAGACTCTCTGAATAACATTTTTGTAGAGTCATTTAATAAATCTTATCTCAAAAACCAACTCATGTCAGATCCTATATATCTCCCCAACGCAGTTGTAATATTGTATTTAACCCATTACCACACAATCCCTACTTTTGTAGCCCCTGAGAAAGAAGCCTTTTGAAAACACTATGGGAAAAGGAGAAAATGCTGGCAACCAGCATTTTTTTAGTTACCTTTATTTTGTCGTCTGCAAATGCTTTCAATTTGGACCAGTCTAAAATTTTCTTGTGTGGTAAAGAGTTAAATTGGGATGAAGCCATGAATGAAAGAATGATCTTCTGTAATAACTAATAACTGTTTAACTCACTACTAAACGACAATATTTTAGGCTTATCCAAATCAAAAGCATTTGCAGGTGACAACAGAAAAGTGACTTGAAGGGTAGAAAAAATTGTGGGAAAAGGAAAAAATGCTGGTTACCAGCATTGTCTCCTATTCACACAATGGTTTCAAGAACTTTCTATATCAGGGGTGTTAAAAGTCATCATTGTGTAATGGCTTAACCCATTACCACACAATCCCTACTTTTGACGCCCCTGAGAAAGAAGCCTTTAGAAAACACTGTAGGAAAAGGAGAAAATGCTGGTAACCAGCATTTTCTCCTTTTCCCACAGTGTTTTCTACCCTTCCCAGAACCAATTTCAATTTTTCAGTCACCTTTATATTGTCGTCTGCAAATGCTTTCATTGTGAACCAGTCTAAAATGTTGTCGTGTGGTAAAGAGTTAAGAGGAAATTCAACACCATCAAAACAAAAGAATTATGCTCACTTGTTGGACAGCTAATTTTTTCTAAGCGGAAACTTACCTTTATCCACTCAACCCCCATGTTTTAACAACTTTGGGGATGGAGCCATTTGAAAATCTTTTGGTTAAAAAAAGAAAATTATGGTAGTCAGAATTTTGTCCTTTTCCCACAGGATTTTCTGTTCAGTAAAGGTCAAATTTTATCAATTCAGCCGCCTTTTATTAGTTGTCTGCAAATGCTTTCAGTTTGGACACATCTCAAATTCTGTTGTTCGTAAAGATGTATACTGCATGGCAATATTTGATTTGAAAATGGCACATTATGAGAAAAAAATAACCTGCTGGATGCCAGCATAGTCTTCTTTTCCCCCAGTTTTCTAACCAAATAGTTCGGAGTTTTCACAACCCTGAGATAGAAGCCTTTTGAAAACATTGTGGGAAAAGGAGAAAATGCTGGCAACCAGCATTTTATTCTTTTCCAATAATTTTTTCCAGCCTGCCTGAAACAAAATATCTATTTTGAGTTGCGTTTATTCAGTCGTCTGCAGGTGCTTTCATTTTGGACCAGTTTAAAATTTAGTTGTTTGGTAAAGAGTTAAAGCCTGTCTGTATCGATTAACTCTTAACCATAAAGTCAGGAGTTTCAACAACACCAAAGAAATGGCCTTCTGAAAACATTGCGAAAAAGCAGAAAATGATGGAAACCAGCATTTCTCCTTTTCCAGAACTTTCATGTGACTTGTCAGAAAGATACCAAATCATTTTAGCCACATTTGTCATCTGCAAATGCTTTCAGTTTGGACTTGACCAAGATCTTGTCACTTGGTAAAGATTTAAAACTCTTTACCACAGTCCTGACAAACACCCCTGTGAAAGAAGCCTTTTGATAACATTATGGGAAAAGGAAAAAATGCTGGTAACCAGCATTTTCTCTTTATCCCACAATGTTTTGTTAAGTCTTTAGTCACATCTATTTTGTTATCTGCAAATGCGTTCAATTTGGACCAGTCCAAAATTTTGTTGTATGGTTAAGAGTTTAGCGTTTGAGAAATAATCCCAAGTTCTTACGACCATGAGAAAGCTTGCTGTTAAAACATGGGAAAAGCAAAAATGCTTGCTACTGGCACTTTTTCTTTTTCCACATTGTTTTTCAGAAGACGTCTTTTTCACAGTCATTTCAATTCAGGATTGTGTGGCAAAGAGTTAACCCATTACCATACTTTTCCTACTTTTGACGCTCCCGAGAAAGAAGCCTTTAGAAAACATTGTGGGAAAAGGAGAAATGCTGGTAACCAGCATTTTCTCCTTCTCCCACAATGTTTTCTACCCTTCACAAACCAAATTTCAAATTTTCAATCACTTTTATTTTGTCGTCTGCAATTTTTGCCATCTGCAATTCCTTTCAATTTTGACAAACCTGAAATTTTGTCATTTGGTAATGGGTTAAGACTTCTTTTCTAATTTCAGAGTGGTAGAAAACGGACAGGAAACAGTAACGGTAGAAGAAGATGGTGTGTTAAAGTCCCATACTGTAAACGGAGAGAGTCTAATGATCGGAAACTGACCAGAAATTCTGGAATATTTTTGGAGTTATTTTGTACGGTGAACTATTTTCATATCTTCTCAGTTTGAGAAGTTGGAATCTGTTAATATATATAAATATAAATGTCTATGGACAAAACTACTTTAACCCTTTGACTGCTAAGCACAACTCGAGGACCTTTTGCAAACAGTGAAGATCAAGATCAGACTGCACATTCTGTGCAGTCTTATCTTTGATCAACACTGTCCGATATAGGAGACATTGAGTTTTGTATTTTTGCTATGGATATAAGTTTGAAATATCGACTTTTGGGGTTTTTACTGTAGGATTGAAAAGTTCCATTTCATTTCTTTAGCAGATTAAGGATTAGAAATAACTAAACATTGTTCTTTGTTTATTATTCACTGTTCAGCTAACTTTGGAAAGATTTTTATGTAATCAGCTTTTTCTTTAAAACAAGGAAAAGAAAGTCAAGTTTTCTTTTATGTTTTAACTCTTTCCTTACACCATAATCTTTTGTGGGCAGTGTAGATTAAGATCAGACTACACAGAACGTGCAATCTGATTTTTGATATACAATGTCCACTTCTTTATTTAAGATTACCAGTTATTAGATTAACTCTTTACCAAACAACAAAATTTTGGACTAGTCCAAATTGAAATCATTTGCAGACGACAAAAAAAATGTGAATCAAAACATGAAGTTTGATTTGGAAAGAGTAGAAAACATTGTGTTACCAGCATTTTCTCCTTTTCCCACAATGTTTCCTAAGGGTCATTAAAAGTCAGGATTGTGTGGTAAAGAGTTAACCCATTACTACACAATCCCTACTTTTGACGCCCCTGAGAAAGAAGCCTTTTGGAAACACCATGGGAAAAAGAGAAAATGCTAGTGACCAGCATTTTCTCCATTTCCCACAGTGTTTCCACCCTTCCCAGAACAAATTTCAATTTTTCAGTCACCTTTATTTTGTTGTCTGTAAATGCTTTAAATTTGGACCAGTCTAAAATTTTCTCGTGTGGTAAAGAGTTAAGGGGAAATCATCCCTTCATTTTGCAGTGGAACTATATTTATGAAATGAAAAAGTGCGACTGATCTACGAAGGCTCGGCTCAAGCGAGAGAGATAGTCTGCTGTTAAAATTGTACAGATCTCGCAAAACAAGACATAACCTTTAACCTTTTTGGCTGTGCATTTTATTACATAATCTCTTCTGAAAGTTGAAAAATTAGCCGTAAGTGTTATGTGGTCATCTGCAAGCTTGTTTGAAGGGGGCAATATGTTTTTGATTATCAGTATGTCACCTCGACCACATAACAAAAATATAGACTTGTCCAAATTGAAAACATTTGAAGATGACAATTCAAGTGCAGCTCAAACCATGTAATTTGTCTTTGATAGGGTAGACAACGTTGTGGGAATAGGAGAAAATGCTGGTTACCACCGAAAAACTTTCCTCACAATGTTTTCAATACACTTCAATTACTGGTTTTAAATTCTAGCTTCAAATGGTCTCCGAGTTACAGCAATTTTGATATATGTAGAATCCTAACAAACTTTACCTTTTGCCAATCTATCGAGGGTAGATCATGGAAGGCTATCGAAAACATAGTGGAAAAAGGTAGAAAATGCTGGTTTCCAGCATTTTCTTTTCCCACAATGTTTTCTACTCCATCAGAGTTCATGCTCATTATGCACTTTTTTGTTTGAAGTGTCGTTTGTAGATGATTTGGACAAGAGTTACGGAATGCAAGAAAATGCAAAGTTTATAAAGGGAGAAGGGTTGAAACATTTAGATGCCATTCTGTTTTATGTGATATCATGAATATTTATTAGATATCATGAATATTTATGAAATACTTCTACATGTATATTTATGAAAAGTAGAGGTGGGTAAAGAGGAGGTCACTTGCATCGATGTTTTCTTTTTAACAATTTGCAAAGATGTTGCTCTGTGAATTGTATCTTACTGTGCTTTTGTTTGATATGCTGAAGAGAGAATGGGACATGTAGATCTATTGTAAATGTTTTTTCTTTTGTAAAACATGAACTGTGCTTTTCTTTGTTGATGTTTTGGGGAAGTTTTGTTTACTGGACGACAAAATTATAACTTCTTTCCTTTTAAATGCATTTTAGACAAAGAATTTCAAATCTTTCTCACAAGAGAATTTATTTTGAACCGGTTTAACCCTTTACCAGACAACAAAACTTAAGCCCTCTTAAAATTGAAAGCATTTGCAGATGACAATTTCAATCTGGCTCAAAATGGTGCCACTGTTTATTGATAGAATAGAAAACATAATGGGAAAAGTAGAAAATGCTGGTTACCAACATTTTATTTTCTCCTTTTCCCACAATGTTTTCAAAAGGCTTGTTTCCAAGGGTCTTCAACAGTAGCCCACACAATCCTGAGTTTTAACAACCCCATGAGAAAAGGACTTTTGAAACAGAGAAAAAGAAGAACATGCTGGTAACCACATTTTCTCCTTTTCCAGCAATGTTTTCTACCCTATCATGGACAGAAATCATTTTTTGAGCTACTTTCATTTCTCGTCTGCAATTGCTTTCAAATTTGACAAGTTTGAAAATGAGTTGTCTGGTAAAGAGTTAAAAACATCCGACTAAACAGTAAACTGTTTATTACACAATATTGTTTTAACCCTTCACCTAACAATCCTTGGTTTGTATGACCCTGTGACAGAATCCTTTTGTAAACATTGTGGGAAAAGGAGAAAATGCTGGTAACCAACATTTTCTCCTTTTCCCACAATGTTTTCTACCCTGTTGGAAACAAATTTCAATTTTTGAGTTATGTTCATTTTGTCGTCTGCAAGTGTTTTCAATTTGAACCAGTCTTAAGATTCTGTTGCGTGGCAAGTTAAATGACCGTAAAGGAGAACTTGTGAAAAATTGAAAAAATACTTGTATCCAGCATTTTTTTCAACCTTTTTCAAAGAGAGATCTCACCATCAGGGCCACATTTAACCCTTTACTCCATAGATACTCATTTCTACACATTGTTTGTTGGAGCCTTTGAAAAACATTGTGGCAAAAGGTGAAATTGCTCGTGACGAGCAATTTCACCTTTTGTCACAATGTTTTCTATGCTATCAAAACATAAGAAACGGCGTCATCCTTGCTGTCATTTAGGGTCCATTAGAGATGCCATAGAGATGCCTTATGGGGTAAAGGGTTAATTTGTTGTCTTTAAAATCTTACAATGGAAACATATCTTAACTCTTTACCACACAATCCCGACTTTTAACGACCCTGAGAAAGACAGCTTTTGAAAACATTGTAGGAAAAGGAGAAAATGCTGGTAACCAGCATTTTCTCCTTTTCCCACAATGTTTTCTACCCTTCACAATACAAATTTCAATTTTTGAGTTATATTTATTTTGTCGTCTGCAATTGCTTTCAATTTGGACGTCTAAAATTTTGTCGTTTGGTAAAGGGTTAAAACTTTGTTGTCTGGTATAGACTCATCCAAATTGAAAGCATCCAGAGACATCAAATTAAATGTTGCGTAAATAAATGACTAGATTTCTCTATGAGAGGTTTGAATTTCAAAGGTGAAAAAATGGAGAAAATGCTGGTTAACAACATTTTTCTCCTTTTACCACATACTTTTCAAAAGCTAAATTTCTTAGGGTCTTGAAATTTGGGATTGTGTGGTAGAGGAGAAAGTTAGCTAAAGATGTGAAATGCTTGTATCAAGCATTATTGTGGGGAAACATGGTAAAGCAAGCTTCAGTTATTAAAATCTCTTAAGAGGTTTACTTACAGTTCTTTCTCTTTTGTAGTCTTTGACCCCTGTACCACACAATTCTGACTTTTATCAACCTGGTAGATGATGGTATTTGAAAATTATGTGGGAAAAGGAGAAAATGCTTGTTACCAGCATTTTCTCCTTTTCCCACAATATTTTCAAAGGCTTTCTTTCTCTGGTCATTAAAAAAGAGTCTGGATGCTGCTTATCAGCATTTTCTCCTCCCCCCCGCCCCCCAATTCTCCTTTCCCAACACCATTTTCAACAGCTTACTTTCTCTGGGTCACATACAGTCAGGATTGTGAGGGATAGGGTGATAAAGCACAAAATATTTGAAGACTTGCTACAATTTTATTTGAAATCTCCAGTCCTTTGTGTATATATATTTGTTTATAATTATGTGCTTCTCTTATTATATGTGCACAAAATGAAAGTATATGTCATGTTTATATGCACAAATTGAAAGTGTATGTCAGTTGTGTGCACAAATTAAAAGCGTCATGTGCACAAAGTAAGAGCACATGTATATGTCATGTCTGTGCACAAATTGAAAGTACATGTCATGTCTATGCGCAGAATTGAAAGTACAGATGTATGTCATGTCTTTGTGCACAAATTGAGAGTATAAGTCATGTCTTTGTGCACAAATTGAAAGTACATATTTATGTTATGTCTCTGTGCACAAACTGAAACTTTATGTCACGTCTTATATATAGTGCCTGTTGATTTTATTTTCTCTTTTTGTTTTTTCTTGATGAAAAAAAATATAAATGCAGTAAAAGGGTCAACAGCTTAATTACTCTTTATTGTTTAAATCTATTCATCTTTGAATCCAACCCTAAATGGCATGCAACATATTGAAAGGGGCATTTGGATATTTGCATAAAATGTAGTCTCGTATCAGCCTGCACTCTTCATGTCGATTAATCTGAAAACACTTTTCACTTTTATATAATTTTCTGTTTTGTGCAAGTCTGTTGTAGGATAGGTTATAATGTAGTCATAAAGTTCTGTCTCGATCAGCCTGCGCGGAGTCCGCGCAGACTGATCCGAGATGACACTTTATGCAAATGTCTGTCCCTTCTCAGATGTTGTGGGCTATACAAGATCACCATGATTGTCCCATATTGTGCACTTGAATTACCTTGTTGCCAGAAATCAAAATTTTAGCCTATTCCATATTGAAAGCATTTGCATGCCATAAAATAAATTGTTACACAAATTATCACTGGGCTTTTTGTGGGAGTGTCGGGGTACTAGCCTAGCTCTTGTTAAACTCAGGATATACATGAATACATGAGCTGTCTCCGTGACTGAAGTAATCTTGAAAGTGGCATAATATGCCATTCATTCAATCAAGCATTTATTAAAATTATGAAATTTTGTCTTTAAAATGGTAGAAAACATTTTTGGGGAATAAGAGAAATATCTGTAACCAGCATTTTCTCCAGCCAACAATGTTTTTGAAAGGATTCTCCATTAGGATTGTTCAAACTTGAACCTGTTTTACAGTCGGTTGGCTACCGGTATATAAATCTTGTACCCCTTTACCACACAATCATAAGTTTAAGCAGCCTTGAAGAAAAAGCCTTTTTAAAACATCATAGGAAAAGGAGAAAAAGCTGGTATCCAGCATTTTCTTCTTTTCCCACAATGTTTTCTACCCTTCCAAAACCAGATTTCATTTTTTTGTTAAGTCCACTTTTTTTTTTTGCATGAGTGTCATCTGCAAATGCTTTAAATTTGGACCAGTCTTAAATTTTGTCATGAGGTGAAGAGTTAATCAAACTGAATATCAACCACAATCCCCGGTTTATTTTTCATCGTCCTTTTACAACAAAATTTACCACTTTTCCAAATAGTGGAAGTATCTGTAGAGGGCAAAATGTGATTCAAATTGAGAGATTTGTTTGCAAAATTAGAAAAATATTTTGGAATAGGAGAAAATGCCGAGAGAGAGAGAGAGTGAGAGAGAGAATGAAAACCAGATCTATAATTTCTTTCTGATATTGTTTATTTTTACTGTGGTACTTGGGCTGCCTGTAGAGAGGTTGACAGTAAACAAACTGTACTTCTACAGACAACCTTGCATTGAACTATTGATTAACCCTTTCCCAAACAACGAATTTTGGACTCTTCCAAACAGAATGAGTTTGCAGACGACTATTTTAGATTTGGGGAAAATGGCAGAAAGTTCTCAAAAAGGGTAGAAAACGGTGTGGGAAAAGGAGAAATTGCTCATTACGAGCAATTTCTCCTTTTCCCAAACTGTTTTCAAAAGACTTTTATTGCAGACACGTAAAAAGCAGGGTTTGTTTGGCTAATTCTTTACCATCCATGAACTTAAAGATGCATCCTTGCCACTGGAGAGAAAAACCACTGTTAAAGCTTGAAAGTGTCTAGAATGGCTCTACTGTGTAAACAGATAAATAAACAATATAATTATATGGTGAAAGAGAGAAAAACTAAAGAAATTTGTCCTCATTTAACCCATTACCACACATTCCCTACTTTTGACACCCCTGAGAAAGAATCCTTTAGAAAACATTGTGGGAATAGGAGAAAATGCTGGTAACCAGCATTTTCTCCTTTTCCCACAATGTTTTCTACCCTTCACAAAACAAAATTCAAATTCTCAGTCACTTTTATTTTGTCGTCTGCAAAATTAATGCTTTCGATTTGGACAAACCTAAAATTTTGTCGTTTGGTAATGAGTTAAAACTAGAAAGCACAACAGCAAATTACTTGGAAGTCCTCCAAAACAGGAAATGCATTTTCTATCCATCATTATCTGAGCAATCTTGCAGCCATCAGGGGTAAGCAGCATTTTCTCCTTTTCCCACAATGTTTTCTATCCTTCACAACACAAATTTCAAATTTTCAGTCACTTTTATGTTGTCGTCTGCAAATGCTTTCAATTTGGACAAGTCTACAATATTGTTGTTTGGTAATGAGTTAACTCTTTACCAAATGACAAATTTACAGACTGGTCCGAATTGAAAGCATTTGCACACGACAAAATAAATGTGACTGAAAAATCAAAATTGGATATGGGAAGGTCAGAAAACATTGTGGGAAAAATAGAAAATGCTGGTTACCAGCATTTTCTCCTTTTCCCGCAATGTTTTCAAATGGCTTCTACCTCAGGATTGTCAAAAGTCATCACTGTGAGGTAAAGGGTTGAATAAGGATTAAATGGAATATCAAATAGCTGAAAACTGCCTGAATAGATGTAGACAAATCTATATATCTTTTGCAGATATATCAGAGGTAACCTTAATAAAATTTTCTTTAACCCTTTACCCTATAAGGCATTTCTATGGTATCTCTAATTGACCCTTAATAACAGCAAGGATGAAGCTGTTTCTTAGTGTATATGAAACCTTGTGATATCATAGAAAACATTGTGACAAAAGGTGAAATTGCTCGTCACGAGCAATTTCACTTTTTGCCACAAAGTTTTCTAAAGGCTCCTACAAGCAATGCGTAGAAATGAGTATCTATGGAGTAAAGGGTTAACTCTACCAACAATAAAATTTTGGACAACCTAAATTGAAAGCATTTGCAAACAACAAAATAATTATGAATCCAAAATTGAAATTTGATTTGGGATAGGTAGAAAACATTGTGGGAAAAAAGGAGAAATTGCTGGTTAACAGCATTTTCTCCTTTTCCCATGTTATCAAGAGGCTTCTTTTGTTAGGGGTGTCAAGAGTACGCATTGTCAATATGTGTAGTAAAAGATTAAAAAAAGAGATGAAACATTGTGCGAGAAAGAAAATGCTGGTTTCCAGCATTTCCTCCTTTTATCCACAATGCTATCAAGAGCCTTCCCACTTGGGTCTTAAAAACACTGAAATGTTTCCACACCCCTGGTAAGGGGTCGAATAAACCTCAGCTCACTGTACTTGAGTCTCTAGTTAAATAACTAACCTGTAATGACAAAAATATAAAAGTTGAAAATTAACTCTTGTAAAGTCTAAGACACAAAGCTCCAGATAGAGGGAGTGATTTAGATTTCAAAATTAAAAATATTAATTATTCTCCACTAAACCCTATGTTGTGAGTACTCACAAGAATCGTCTCATCGCGACGATTCTAATGAGTACCCACAACATAGGGTTTCAAAGAAAAGGGATGGATTCAGAAAACCATCACTCCCTCTTATCTTGAGCTCTGTAAGACATTCTAAAAACTTGTTAGCTATGTGTTTAACTCTTTACCAAACGACAAAATTTTGGACAGGTCAAAATTCAAAGCACTTACAGACAACAAAATAAGCAGAATTCAAAAATTGAAATTTATTTCCAGCAGGGTAGAAAACATTGTGGGAAAACGAGAATATGCTGGTTACCATCATTTTCTCCTTTTCCTACAATGTTTTCAAAAGGCTTTTATCTTAAGTCGTAAAAACCAAGGATTGTTTGGTTCTGGGTTAACTCTTTACAATACGACAAAATTTTAATCTTGTCGAAATTGAAAGCATTTGTGTGATTTTATTTGCAAAATATCACAAGTCAGAAAAAAAAGTAAATACCACTACATCAATGAAAAAGAAAAAGATTTTAGGGAAAGGCCAAATTTGCTGTTAGAATTTCCAGCAGAAGAGGTTGTAAGGAAATGAAGATTTTAAAAAGGAGATAAATTTAACCCTTTACCACACTATCCTGACTTTTAACACCTCTGTAAAGAAGCCTTTTGAAAACATTGTGGGAAAAGGAGAAAATGCTGGTAACCAGCATTTTCTCCTTTTTATACGCCCGAAGGGTCGTATTATGTTATACCCCCTGTCGTCCATCCGTCCGTCCGTCTGTCCGTCCGTTAGCAATTTCTTGTGTGCGCAACTCCTCCTTCAGTTTTCATCGGAATTATATGAAACTTGCCACAATGAATCTCCATGATGTCTAGTTGTGCACCTGGGTCTTAGAATTTTGATCGCTGTTTCCGTTCCAAAATTATCTGCCCTTGATTTCTGAAATAACCAACTTTTCACTTTGAATTTTTGTTCAGGCCATAACTTCCATACCATAAAAGGTATTGAATTGAAACTACATAGACTGATAGAACACATTATGGAGAAGTACAGTGCACATGAAACATAACTCTGCCACTTTTATTTTTTGAGTTATTGCCCTTTGTTAATTTTCAGTTTGAATTTTTGTCTAAGCCATAACTTCATAACTATAAAAGCTAATAACTTGCAACTTCATACACTGATAGAACACATTATGGAGAAGTGCACTGCACATGAACCATAACTCTGCTACTTTTATTTTTTGAGTTACAGCCCTTTGTTAATTTTCAATTTGAATTTTTGTCCAGGTCATAACTTCTAAACTATAAAAGCTATTAAGTTTGAACTTCATACACTGATAGATAACATTGTGGAGAAGTGCATCGCACATGAACCATAACTCTGCCACTTTTATTTTTTGAGTTATTGCCCTTTGTTAATTTTCAGTTTGAATTTTTGTCCAAGCCATAACTTCATAACTATAAAAGCTAATAACTTGCAACTTCATACACTGATAGAACACATTATGGAGAAGTGCAGTGCACATGAACCATAACTCTGCCACTTTTATTTTTGAGTTACAGCCCTTCATTAATTTTCACTTTGAATTTTTGTCCAGGCCATAACTTCTAAACTATAAAAGCTAACTTGTAACTTCATACACTGATAGAACACATTATGGAGAAGTGCAGTGCACATGAACCATAACTCTGCAACTTTTATTTTTGTAGTTATTGCCCTTTGTTAATTTTCAGTTTGAATTTTTGTCCAGGCCATAACTCCCAAACTTTAAAACCTATCATCTTGAAACTTCAAAGACTTATAGAACACATTATAAAGAAGTGCACTGCACAAGTACCATAACTCTGCCATCCTTCTTTTTTAGTTATTGCCCTTTGTTAGTTTTCTCTTTAATTTTCGTCTGGGCCATAATTTCTAAAGTATAAAAGCTATGATCTTGAACCTTTCAAAACTGATAGAACACCTTGTGGAGAACAGCAATTTACAAAATTTGTAACTGTGCCACCAGTTCTTTTTTTAGCTATTGCCCTTTAATATTTTTTCACATGTCATGGAGATTAACTACTCTTCATTCATAGCCCTTTCGTCGTTTCAACTCATTTCACTGACAAGCCCCTTCGGGCATATATGCGCCGCTTTGTGAAGCTCTTGTTCCACAATGTTTTCTTCCCTTCATAAACAAATTTCAACTTCTGTCTTCTGCAAATGCTTTCAATTTGGACAAATCTAAAATTTTGTCTTTTGCCAATTTGGTAAAGAGTTGAAGCTTAACCCCTTACCAAACAACAAAATTTTAGACTGGTCCAAATTCAAAGCATTTGCAGACGACAAAATAAAAGTGACTGAAAATTTCAAATTTGATTTGTGAAGGGTAGAAAACATTGTGGGAAAAGGAGAAAATGCTGGTTACCAGCATTTTCTCGTTTTCCACAATGTTTTCTAAAGGCTTCTTTTTCAGGGGCATCAAAATTAGGGATTGTGTGGTAATGGGTTGAATGACTAAATGGGGGACAAGTTTCATCCACTCTGCAGAAGAAGCCACGTTTGGACTCTGATAACAAAAAATGAAATCATTAAGACAAATCTAATTGGATTTCACTGCAATAGGCCACTCCATGTATGCTGCCCCATAATTGTTGTTTCACTTCTTTCAAAAATCTTCCTCAGCCTCATAACAACAAAGTGCATCTTTGTATGCAGCAGATCATGAACGTGTTGACAAAAGACTAAGATAAGAGAGAGATTATTTTCTTTTCCTCTGTTCAAAGGGTGCTAAGTGTGCATGATCTCTGATTGAAGAGATATGGTAGTATTCATGTTCACTTATTCACAAACTTACACAAGTTTAGTGTTGTAATACAGATACTGGAATTTCGTAAATCTAAATGAAAACGCACAGTTAGCAAAATTGTTTAACTCTTTACCAAACGACAAAATTTTAGACTAGTCCAAATTGAAAGCACTTGCAGATGACAAAAATAAATTTGAATAAAGAGTTGAAATCTTATTTGAAAAGGATAGAAAACATTGTAGGAAAAGGAGAAAATGCTGGTAACCAGCATTTTCTCCTTTTCCCACAATGTTTTCAAAAGGCTTCTTTCTCAGGGTCGTTAAAAGTCGGGATTGTGTGGTAAAGAGTTAACCCATTACCACACAATCCCTACTTTTGACGGCCCTGAGAAAGAACCTTGAGAAAAAATGTTGGGAGAAAAGGAGAAAATGCTGGTAACCAGCATCTTCTCCTTTTCCCGAAATGTTTTCTACCCTTCACAAAACAAATTTCAAATTTTCAGTTACTTTTATTTTGTTCTCTGCAAATGCTTTCGATTTGGACAAGCCTAAAATATTGTCTTTTGGTAATGGGTTAATATACACAAATTTATGGATGTTGCCAGAATGGGGCTAAGGAGATTGCCTTAGTTTTCACTTTACAAGTTATTAAAAGGACGATTTCTGTCTGAAAGAGCAGAAAAATGCATGCATTTTCTCTTTTTCCTACAATGTTTTCCATGGGCTTTTTTTCTTGTGTTCTTTAAAACTCGTGCCTTTCTTGTAAAGGATGAACATTAGAAAAGCTAAAATAAAATATTTCCTGTAGAAAACAACATGGTAAAAGGGTATTTTCCTGTTGCTTACTTACATGAAATCCATTCAAGTACCTCTGGGACCTGCAGAGCTGTTTACAGTTTTGTATAAGTATATGTATTAACTGTAAAAACACTGGTTGAGGTAGATTGAAGCCATGAACTGTATTATCCTTCCTCCACATTGATATAAGTGACTGTGTGACATAATCAACTGATGAACTGAAATGAAAATGAACCCATTCGAGTATGAATTAATTTAAACTTGAGCTATCACTAAACATGATCATATATATAATGTTATCAGAATTGTACCCATATTCGGAAAGTCAGGTGGTAATGACATCAGTTTGAGAGTTTATTAGGATTGTGTCGATGTCACTGATTCATTTCAGCTTCACCCACAGACTGGCTGACTGTTAATCCTATTCACAGAAAAAATCTGAGGGGAGCGCATTAATTACAGGGGTAATAATTAGAGACATTATGGTAATCTTACCTTTCCTTGTTTGATGAATGAAGTTGGCACTTGAATAGTATCTTGATGATTTGGTCTTTTTGTAAAATGGTTTCAGATTCCTTATCGTCCTTTGACTTATAGACCGTCACATTGGTATCTAATAACCATACCTGAAAACAAAAAAAATAGGCTATTCTCCGACCTCCAATTTGTTTTGATTTGCACCATTTTTTTTATTCAATGTCTGCAATGCTTTTAATCTGGACGTGCCTAAAATTTAGCTGTTTGTTAACTCTTTACCAGACGAGAAAATTTTAGACTAGTCCAAATTGAAAGCATTTGCAGACGACAAAGGTGACTGAAAAATTTAAATTTGTTCCGGGAAGGGTAGAAAACACTGTGGGAAAAGGAGAAAATGCTGGTTACCAGCATTTTCTCCTTTTCCCACAGTGTTTTCAAAAGGCTTCTTTCTCAGGGGCGTCAAAAGTAGGGATTGTGTGGTAATGGATTAATGATTACATACAAAGATTCCACAAATGGTGAATAGTTACACTTTACTGTGATAAAACTAAAAGGCAATGAAAATGTTTGATAAAAGACCATAAAAGACCAAACAGAAGCTAGTGTGTCAACTAAGATCAATCTAAATATTTGATATGTCTGCTCTTGATTTACACAGTTAAATCATGAATGCTTTTTAAGGGATGATAAGGCCTAACAAAAAATATCTGTGTTTAGGGTTTCAGTCCAAGATGCTACAGGTCCTGGTAGGGTAAGTAGGTATTTTTTTTTGTAAAAATTCTTGTATGTATCGAAATATCAAAATGTACCAAAATCACACCAGACAATTTTTTTTTGTCAATCTCAGCGTATAAAAGTTTAGGATCAGCAGCATTTTCTAGGTAGGGTAAGGAAAACCCTAAACATAGATATTTTTCTTTTAGGCCTAAAGCCAAGAGCCCAAAGTTCTTACAAAACATGTTGAGGCTGTGTTGGGCTTCCCAACATTTGTGTATCCATTTACAGTTGAAGTTTCCACGATAAATCTGAAACTCGTATACAACTGGCTCTGCTCCAAAAGTAAACGTGAAAAGAATGACTCTGATTTTCCCCTGAAAAACAGAAAATGTAACTGGGATCACCGAATTATCAGAGCCGAAATTTTTCAGTCAAGTAAAAACAGATTGGTTTAAGGGTGCTTTTCTAGTTTAACCTATTACCACTCAATCCCTACTTTTGATGACCCTGAGGAAGAAGCCTTTAGAAAACATTGTGGGAAAAGGAGAAAATGCTGGTAACCAGTATTTTCTCCTTTTCCCACAATGTTTTCTACTCTTTACAAAACAAATTTCAAATTTTCAGTCACTTTTATTTTGTCGTCTGCAAATGCTTTCAATTTGGACCAGTCTAAAATATTGTCGTTTGGTAATGAGTTAATGGTGTTTTATCTAGTTTAAGCATACATTTATATTTTACATTGATTGAAAAACAAATTCTAACAGTTTATACTAATCTCTCTCAATTCTGCTCCCTGGGAACTACACCAGTACTCGCACCAAATGTGTGGACAAATGAGCATCCCCAAGTTGACAGTCGCTCCCAGGTTTCCAAATTGTGACCTTTGGATTACAAGGCCAACGCTCCTACCACATAACCACGGACACTACAGTGTTTTTTCTCCACTTTTAATTTTACTTCACCCACATCCTGGCAACAGTTCATATGAACACTCATGTATGTCCTGGGTTTCAATAATATGAGGCTGGGACTCTGAAGTTTCTTGCCCAAGAACACTCCCATGAAAACCCAAGCACTTCCTGCAAGGGTCAAACATCAGGGCCCACATACACTAATCATTCTTAAGAATGTTCTTTGTCTTATTCTTCAGAATGTTCTACAATTGAAAGTAACACAACTTCTGATATGCTAAACCATTCGGTTTTGCCAATCAGAGGTTGTGTTACTTACAAATTTAGAAAACCTTGGACAATAAGACTAAGAATATTCTCAAGAATGGTTGGTGAATACAGGCCCAGGGCTCATAAAGGCTGGGAGTGCTTCACTTTCCCACTGAACCCTCTGAACACATGCAAAAAAAAACCAGCCAAACAACAATTCTACAGTTGAAATTTTAAACCGCAGAAATTTCCATGGCTTGTTTGGGTTATATTGGAGCTTAACGCCATTTTAACTGAATTTCAATCAAAACAATGTAAAACATATTGCTTACCAGAATCCTTTTCCTTGTTCCATAATGTTTTCAAAAGCCTTCTTCTAAAGAATGATTAAAGTATGGGAACATTTGGAAAAAGGATTGACTGCTTCTCACTCTACAAAACTTAAGTATTGTCAAGGACTATAACTTACAGGTGGTCAAAATCATGAAACTTGCCTCTTATCAAGTAGAAAACATTGTGAGAAAAGGAGAAAATACTGGTTACCAGCAATTTCTTCTTTTCCCACAACATTTTCAAATGTTTCTTTGTCGGGATTTGTAAAACAGGTGATGATTGTATGAGACTGAAAGGGTTAAAAAATGTTGATTTGTGTTTGCTCTATTACCTGTCTAAGGGAACTCGTTCTATCCTATTGTCAGTGTCAATATTTTGAATAGTTACTGTGTGAATAAAGAACTTGTACACTGCTCCATGAGATGAACTGTCTGAAATTAAAAGCAGACACAAATTCAAATTTTAGCGAACAATCTTGAGTTTTAATGACCATTCTGGGAACAGGAGCAAATACTGGTAACCAGTATTTTCTTGTTTTTCCACAATATTTTCTATCCTTTCAAAGAACTTCAACACAAATAGTACCAACTTTGCTGTTGTTGTCTGAACATGTTTTGAATTTTGATGAGTCTAAAACCTGTCACAACTCTTTACTAAACGACAAAATTTCAGACTGGTCCAAGTTGAAAGCATTTACAGACGATAAATTAAACATACCTCAAAAATTGAAATTTTTTTTCAGCAGGGTAGAAAACATTGTGGGAAAAGGAGAAAATGCTGGTTACCAGTATTTTCTCCTTTTCCAACAATATTTTCAAAAGGCTTCTATCTCAGGGTCATAAAAACCAGGAATTGCTTAGTAAAAGGATAACCCTTTGAGCCATAATTAAACCTTGTGGGTGCATTCAGTCAAGAAATACAACTAAAATGGCAACAATTTCAAGTGAATCTTTACTGAATGTCTCCATAGGTTGAACTGGACCAAGGATAGGTCCGTAAATTCTCTGAATATGCTTTAACCCTTTACCACACAATCCCGAGGTTTATCGAAGCTCCGAAAAAGGCTATTTAAAATCCTTGTGGCAAAAGGAGAAAATACTGGTAACCAGCATTTTCTTCTCAACCTTCAATGTTTTCTTACATTTCAATTTAGTTATACTTGTTTGCACTTGTCTTGTGCCTTCAAATTTCACAGGTCTACTTAAATTTTGTTGTATGGCAATCGGCAATGAGTCATTGAAAGTGAACTAAAAGTAAAAACATTCTTACCTCCCTCTACAACAATACCTAGTTGTTTCCCACATCTTAGACAAGTTAGGGAACCATCTTTTGCCACTTTCAGAGTACCTATTTGAACATGGCTGCCATCAATTAACAAATATGTTTCTCCAACAAAACATTCACCAGGTTTCGGTAAAAATCTCTGTTTTTTGATTGGCTCACTACCTACAGGCTTGTGACAGAACCACATGTCTGCGTAGTCGGACCAATTTTCTGATGGAAGGGGAAGAACTCTTGATAAAATACTGAAAAATGACAACAATGGTTACTTAACTCTTTAACACACAATCCTGACTTTTAACAACCCTGAGAAAGAAGCCCTCTGAAAACATTGAAGGAAAAGGAGAAAATGCTGGTTACCAGCATTTTCTCCTTTTTCCACAATGTTTTCTTCCCATCCCAAGGCCTTTTTTAAATTCTAAGTCACTTTTATTTTATCATTACCAGCATTTTCTCCTCTTTCCAAAAACGTTTTCTTCCCATCCCAAGGTCTGGTTCAAATTTTAAGTCACTTCTTTTTTATTGTCTGCAAATGCTTTCAATTTGGAAATATTTTTTTTGTTTGGTAAAGAGTAAACTTTTTCTCACACAATCCTGAGTTTAACTAGAGAAAGAAGGCTTTTGAAAATGCATGGAAAAAGGCCAAGTGCTAGTTACCTGCATTTTGTTCTCATATTTTCTATCCTTTCACAAACAAATCTCACCACGCAGAACCAAATTTGTTGCCTACAAATGTTTTGGATTTGGACAAATCCCAAACTTGATAAGAGAGTTAACCCTTGGCGTGGAAAACTTAACCATCAACAGAGTACAAAACAGCAATGTTTTACATTTGCCTAAATTGAAAGCATTTCAAACTACAAGTTTAGTTACATGTGGATCACATTCTAAGATATGTCTTTGATAGGGTAGAAAACATGGTGGGAAAAGCAGAAGATTATACTGACAACAATAATAATTTTAAGGTCCTCTTCTTTGGAGTCTTCCACTCTTTACCACACAATCCCAAGTTTTAACAACACTAAAGAAGAGGCCTTTTGATGACACCACCAAGACATCATTAATTAAGTCATCAATAATAAATAAGCACAAAGCATTGCATCTATATTGTAATTACCACTAAATTTTACCTTGCATAGATTAGAAGCCTTTGCAGAAAACATGTTATATGTGGTTCAAATGACAATCAGACTTGAAAACATTGTGGGAAAATAAAAATTCTGGTAAATTCTTTTATTGCTATTTCCCACTGTTTTCTACCCTTTCAAAAACATATTGCCTAATTTGGGCACAGGTTTCAGAATAAATAATCCCCAAGATTTTTCATCTGAAGGAACACAGAACTAAAACTATTTGTTACCATCTATCTGTCAGCAGTTTTTGATGGCATGTTGCACAAAACCACTTGTTCTGAAGCAGCTGTATTCTCTCCACTAGATCATTCTGTGATAGTTCTATCTGTCTGCTAGTCACATGACTTACATCACCATTGACATGTTCTCCTTGATTACTTTGCTCAGCTTTTACACTAAAGTGAACTTCTCCACTTGCTAGACATGTTAAACCTCTACAGGTATCTGGTTGTAGAACCAAGTCAGGAAAAAGGAAGACTTTGCTGATAGCTCTGCTTTTTACCTGTACCTTTTTCTGTTCAACTACAATGCTGACATCTCCAATGTTTCTGTGGGGGGAAAAAAACACAGAGATAAATATAAATTGTGAAACAAGATTGAAGAAACAGGGAAGACTAATGCCTCTGAAAATGGGTAACTTTTTTAAAATATAGCGGGAAAATAAGAAAATACTGGAGACTGTTATTTTATCCCTTTCAAACTGTTATTTAGCCTTGCTGAGACATATTCAATAACATGATCCACATTATACTTGTCATCTTGCAACTGCTTTTACTTTAGGCATATGGTAAATTTTGTAACGTGGAAAAGCGTGAAGCAATTGGTATTTCAGAAGAGGAGTGTTTTTAAATATAGTTCATGTATGCAAAGGTAAAAGATATCTCTGACTAATTCGCTAAAACATCATCAAACCATTTAACTGCGGTCTAGTCAATCAGGGTGCTGTAGCATCCGGATATTATGCACGTCCGAAATAAATGCATGACCCAATACACAATGGATTCGGTCAAATTACATAAGGAACTTAGGATCTCTCCTCTAGACATACCTATCGTAGGATAAAAGACAGTTCAGAATGCATGACGTGTCACTCCAGATTGAGTAAACCTTGATTTTGTAACGAGAGTCCATATGTCTAAGGTTACTTGTCTACCAGCAAATTCCCGCGTTAATTACCGGTGTCGTAATAATATGTTTTCAGTGAAATATACACAACCAAAATCCAACACTTCGTTTTCAACACATCCGACTTCATAATTATGGCAAATAATATATTTTATCATACACGATCCCTGTCAAGATAAACACTAAAGAAAAACTTCTTTCGAACCAAATAACACAAAAAATTATACCGATCTGAGCTAGTTTTCACCATATACATTACCATATAGAGCTACACCTACATCTCTCTGTGTAGATCGATCTAACGGTTCTAGGACAATTGCCCCCCCCCCCGGACTCTTGCTTACCCCCCCTCCCCCCAGACTATTGCCCCCTGAGGACAATTCCCCCCCCGGACAACACCCCCCCGGACAACACCCCCTTCCCCGACTATTGCCTCCAGGACAATAATCTAATGCACCGGCCATAGAATGCAATAAGACAGAAAGATTGGGTGACAGACGGGCGGTCAGACAGACGGACGGACAAGCAAGCAGAAAGGTCTGTTAGGTGTTGAATTACACTGAGAAAGAGTGAACACAAAGTCACAGACCTAGGTTATCTTGTTAAAGAGACAGTTAGAGAGAAAGGGAGATGCAGACTGTCAGTTTGGATCATCGGGCGTGTACATGCATAGTGACCCATTAGGCAAAGGGACCTTCTGGAACTGCGAAAACTGTCAACCCTAGTCAGACTGAGCGAATTGCGTAGGCTGACCAGGTTGACACTTTTCGCTTTTATGACATTTTTCTGTTTGAAAAATAGTCATTGTACCATGTTATACAATTACTTTTGAATTGTCAGCTGAAACTAACCTGCGCTATCGTTGATCTGTTTACATCTAATTGATGTGCAGAATTGCCTGATGGTCCCTTTTTGCATGATGGGTCACATTTATTCCCTGCCCTGATACATCACCCCCACAACGACCAAATGAGACAGACAAAACAGATAGACAGACAGACAGATAGACAGACAGACAGACAGACAAAGCGGGAAAGAAAAGCTGCATTTATATTCGTGAAAAGGCCTACAGGTTTACCTGACATACCTGTGCGTCAGTTTAACAAATTAGAAACTGTTCATATGAACTTATTAACTTGGTGGTGATAACAGATGAATAAATAAAAAAATGTGATTGGTCAAAAATATAGACATGTTTATTTTAAGGGCTCCCAGCTATTTGCGGACAAATTTACGACTTCTATTTTTCTAAAGATATTTCTTCATTTAAATCTCGTCACGAACGAACTAAAGTTTTTTTTTAGGCCGAGTAAGATCTACCCTTATCCTGCTGAATTACTGAAATGAAATTCTCACTTCAGTAGTTAAAAACCTAATATTGCGATTTCAAAAATCTATTTTAGGGAATAATATCATCTTCTCGGACAGTGTAGAACCAAGATCAGACTGCACGTTCTGTGCAGTCTGATCTTGATCTACACTGTCCGCAAAAGGTCAGTGAGTCGCGCTGAGTTGCTTGAGGGTTAAGTGAGACTGGAGAGAAATTTACACCATGGGAAAGTGACTTATCAGTGAAACTGATCTTGCCCAATGACAAGGTGGTTTGAGAGAAATTAGATTTTAATTCGCACATATTACGTAAACTTCCCTGAATGTTTCACGCTGATATACAGGGTGATTCATAACATCTGATACAATTTCAATATTTTTCATGTTTGTTTTCTATCAACACATACCTTTACGATCTTGTCAATAGCAGGGTCATACCTTTTGAGAAGGATGCTTAACCCATTACCACACAATCTCTACTTTTGATGCCCCTAAGAAAGAAGCATTTAGAAAACATTGTGGGAAAAGGAGAAAATGCTGGTAACCAGCATTTTCTCCTTTTCCCACAGTGTTTTCTACCCTTCACAATACAAATTTCAAATTTTCAGTCACTTTTATTTTGTCGTCTGCAAATGCTGTCAATTTGGACCAGTCTAAAATATTGTCGTGTGGTAATGGGTTAATGCAACTGCAAAGAAATATCGATTCATGTTAGCCTGCGCAGACCGCAGCAAGTATCAAAACTTCTTGTTGATTTATTAAGTTTCTGGGTGTAAACGGACCATTCTACCTGCAGGTCGAGCCAATTAGTCATATTAGATGGATGTTATGGGTTCATGATTTTGTGAAGACTTGTCTGGTATAAGGTAATAATCACAGACATACTTTAGTTAACTCCCTTTTGTCAGAGGATGGCTATCATAGAGACGCAAGGCCACATTTTCGGCACCAACACTTCCACATGACTTGTAACTCCTGCGCTATTTATACCGAATTCACAACCCATTTCAAATATATCTCATGCAAATGTCCATATTTGATGATTTTGCCAACATCTTTGGACAGTAAACAAAACAGACAATACGCCTCTTTGCAAAATGCTTTCGAAAGTTGTCAAGCTCCATCTGACAAAAGCCCCATAGGACAAAAGCCTTGTGAGACAAAGTCCCAACGGATAAAGGCTACTTGATTTTTTTTACGGAATATTTATTCTACATCCGCCGACTATATAGAAGGGAAAACGTTCTTTGACATTAAAACACTTCTCGTGGTTTTGAACTTCATGAATTGTGCTGAAAAGGCAATTTTGGATCTGGATGTATTTTGCTGTTGTAGTCAATTCAAATTCCGACACTTGATTGGAACAACATGCATGCTTACAAAATTCACTTGTTGACGGATTTTTTTCTCAATTATGTTGCTGGTGAATGTAAATGAATACTGTGTACGTTGCTCGAATAACAACCCGTCTGTTGAATAATTTTCTGATATGTCCGAAAAGCCAGGTGCGTGAAGTGACCATAAAAACAAACGCTGTTGCACCAATGCGTAACGTAGCCACTTGCCCTGTCAGTCACAGGACTATCGTACATGTATATTCCCTAAAATTCTGGTTAATTCACTACTAGTTAGTGTTTAGTTGGTTTGTTTATCGTTTACGCCATTTCCAACATTGTTTCAGTTACTAGTATATCATCGGGACAAGTACACCTATTCGTGCTTTCTAAAAATTTCTTTTACCATTACTTTGCACTAACGGATGCTTTCGCCGATGTTCGATGGTGAGAGTAGCAATAAACCGTCCTAACGACTGTCGTCAATGCCTCGTAAACAACATCTAACCGAGCGGGGTATCGAATTTCAAGCCGTACCCACTGAACTAACAGGCTCCGCTTCATTCATTCGAGTCGGCCTTATTCCGTCACTGTCCCAGAAAACGATAGTGATGACTTGCTCAAAAGGGCTGTTAAAAGTCCGCGTTGTGCGGTACGGGGTTATTCTGAGGAGCTCTGCCTATTTGCTGGCAAATTTATGCCGTCTATCTTTCTTTAAGATATTTATTGTTAGTACCGATAACAAGTGAATAAATAGAAATTTGTGAAAAGAAAAAAATGTAGACATGTGTACTATAAGGCAATTTTACGCCGTCTGTCTATTTTTTGAAAGATCTTTCTTGCTTCAAAAGTTTTCTGCTACAAGATTTGAAAAGAATAAAACGTCGTCTGCATGTGATGAAAAGGTTGGACAAGCTTAATTCAGTCTGTCAACAAGTCAACATACTTTTGTTTGAAGTTCTAATGCAGTGACAGGAAGTAAGCACCGTCGGCCAAGGTCAAGGTCAATGAGCTGGCCCTTAGCTCTTTACAAAACTAATTCCATGGTTTAACAGTACAGATGAAAGGCTACGAAAACATTGTGGGAAGAACGACGAAAACACGTCTGACAGTGGCGTAAAGAATTAATATATAAACTTGTTTTGGTCTGTCAATAGATCAGCATGTATTTATTTGCAGTTCTAATGCAGTGATAGGAAGTGAGTTCTGAAGGTCAAGGTCAAAAAGCTTCCATAGCGATGGTAATGTTGAACCGTAACCCTATACCGTGGTTTAGATACAGAGGAAAGCTTTTGAAAACAGCGTGGAAAATATACAAAAATCTGATCATCAGCATTATAATATTCTCATCACCACATCCTTCACACACCCCAGAGTTCTCTACCCTTTCAGAAACATTCTCTAGCGTTTCTGTCACACTTAATTTGTCGTCTGCAAATGCTTTCAATTTCAGCTGTTATGTCGTGTGGTAAAGGGCTAAAGCGCATTGAAATTATGATTGCATTTAACTCTTTACCACACAATAAATTAAGACTTTAGTTAGTAAAATTAGTCTAAATTGGTTGCCGATTATGCAGATGACAAAATAAACTTGACTCAGTCGTTTGAAAATATTGTATGGCAAAAGAGAAAATGTTAGTAACAACATTTTCTCCTTTTCTCACAATTTCTTTAGACATTCAGATTTAGGGATGTAACCGTTGGCTATTCAAACAGGATAAACTCACCTTCCTAAATTCAAATTCCAACAATGTTTCCGAAAAATTTATTCCTCCTTGTCGGTAAGAATTGGGATTATGGGGGTAAAGTGGCTTCCAAATACTATAAAGAGAGTGAAACAAAAATATAAAAGAGAAATGGATTGGCCAGAAATTTCGAGATCATAGCAAATAGACCAATTTTACCTATTCCGATGGAATAAATACAGTAATTAAACCCTTAGATTTCTTAGCGCGACTAACTGACCTTCTGCGGACAGTGTAGATCAAGATCAGACTGCACAGAACGTGCAGTCTGATCTTGGATCTACAATGTCCGATATGGCGATATCATTTCCCAACACATGACTTTGAAACAGTAATAACTGCTCTTTTTTTACAAGCAAATAAAAAATTCATTTTAGTTATTTAGCAAGTCAAAAGTTAAGCCTTTAAACCCACGATCCCGAGTTTAACCCATTACAACACAATCCCTACTTTTGACGACCCTGAGAAAGAAGCCTTTAGAAAACATAGTGGGAAAAGGAGAAAATGCTGGTAACCAGCATTTTCTCCTTTTCCCACAATGTTTTCTACCCTTCCCAAATCAAATTTTGATTCTTCAGTCACATTTATGTTGTCGTCTGCAAATGTTTTCGATTTGGACCAGTCTGAAATATTGTCGTTTGGTAATGAGTTAAACGACCCTGAGAAAGAAACCTTGTGATAACCAACAGTTTCCCCTTTTCTGACAATATTTTCCTCCCTTTCAGAGATATATACCCAGCCGAGCCCCGGTAGCTCAGTCTGTAGCGAGCGGGACTTGAGAACAGGGGTCGTAGGTTTGATCCACGACTCAGTCAATTTCTTTCAAAGGACTGATGATAGTCATTGCGACAGGATTCATTCCTCTTCCACTTCTGACCATTGTTTCGACGATAGTTATGTGGGAAAGCAGCCAGTGGCTTAGAAAGAATATTGTACGTACTAGTACTTCAACATTATTTCAGCCATATCACGATGAAATATGTCACTTATTCATGTATTTCCTTGTTTTCATCAGTGCTAAGCCAGGACTCTGAAGTGTCTTACCAAAGGACACTCCTACTAAAACCCAAGTGGTTCCAGTGTGGCTCGAATTCAGAACCTCCAGGTCACGGGTCCTACACTTTACGACTTAGCCACGCAGGACCCCTCTGAAGAAATTAGTACAATATGACCAGCAGCTCCCACCCCACCCCTTGCAAATTCCGATATCAGAATCAGATTCTAATTTCATGTTCTTTTGAAAGAAATGAGACGGATAAGGTTATTCAGTTTATTCTTCTGATCAAAGATCAGACTGCATGTATTGTGTGCAAGCATAATTCTACATGTCTGCAAAAACGCCTTTAGTCCAGCTGTGCGTTAGCTCCTTACCATACGAGAAATTTTTAGACTAGTCCTAATTGAAAGCATTTGCAGACAACAAAATAAAGGTGACTGAAAAATTGAATTGCTGGTTACCAGCATTTTCTCATTTTCCCACAGTGTTTTCAACAGGCTTCTTTCTCAGGGGCGTCAAAAGTAGGGATTGTGTGGTAAGGGGTTAAAGGAATTAGTTGTTTATCCTTTAACCCCTGGCTTTAACGACGCTGACGGAAAATGCATTTGAAAACACTGTGAGAAAAGGAGAAAATGCTGTATCAGCATTTACACCTTTTTCCACCATGTTTTCTACCCTATCAAACACAGAAATGATTATTCGGTCAACATCTAAACATCTATTTTGCCGTCAGCAAATGCTTTGAATTTGGTGCAATAAAAAAATTGTCCTTTGGTAAATTGTTTATTATCCCACAATCTTGTGATTCAACGACCCTGATATAAATAGTGTTTTATGAAAACATTTTGGGAAAAGGATAAACCGCAGGTATCAGACAATAATACTAGCGACTCAAATAGATGTATCGTCTATGGCAGGGTAATAAACAATTGTAGAAAAAGGTGAAAATGCTAGTTTCCAGCATTTTTTCAATTTTCCTCAATGTTTTCAAGTGTCATCTTTGTGCCGATCTTGAAACCCCAGGATTGTTCTGTTAAGGGTTAACGTGAAAAATAATGTACAGTTTCATTATTCATCCCCGTAATTTGTCGTACTTTATACCCCTAAGGGTATGTTAGTGACCATTATTGGACGTAGCTGAAAGTGCTCGCTTTTGACATAGATTTTGGTATCGATAACGAATGAATAAAAAGCGTTTTGTGATTGGTGATTGGTGAAAAATGTAGCCATATTTATTATATTCAGGCCCTTTTCTATTTGCTTGCAGATTTACTTCAACCGTCTTTTTTAATTTATTTATTTTTTTTTCGTTATAGAGTAAGTGAAGCACAGGGTTACTTTGACTCCACCTACACCTTTGACTCGCGAACGTTTCCCTCATGCAAGCATGGTTCGTATATTCACCTCTTTTCAAGAACATTCTTGGTCAAATTCTAGATTTAGAGAGTAGTTACACCACCTCTGATTGACTAAATCATTTTATTTAACCAATCAGAAGTTGTTTTACTTAAAAAATTTAGTAAACTCTTGAGAATAAGACTTAAAATGTTATCAAGACCGATTGGTGAATGCGAACCCGTCCCACATTTTCGAAGATGAAAACATTGTGTCAAAGGCAATAATGTGAGTAATATGTTGCAACTTTGTCCATTTGACATTTGATATTTTTTTACTTGAGCCTGCATCCAAACTTAACCCTTTTCCTGCTGAACTACTAAGCTGAATCTTGTAACTCTTTACCAAACGACAAATTTTTGGACTGGACCAAATTCAAAGCATATACAGACAACAATTGAAATCCAGGTAATATGAGGATTTCTGAAATTGATAGGGTAGTAAATATTGTGGGAAAAAGAGAAAATGCTGGTAACCAGCATTTTCTCCTTTTCCCACAATGTTTTCAATAGGCTTCTTTGTCAGGGTCGTTTAACGTCGGAATTGTTTGGTATTTGGAGTTGACTAGATGGTATAAACTAAAACCTTGCCATTTCAGAGTTATTTTTGGTAGGAAAAGAAATTCTTTATGGACAGTGTAGATCCAAGATCAGACTGTACGTTCTATGCAGCCTGACCGTTTATCCTACACTGTCATATTTCTTACGACCCGAGGGTTATTTTGAAAATACTGTGGGAAAAGAAGAAAATGCTGGTCATTGGGAACTCATTCACAGATGAAATGTTTTAGGCGATAAATCAAATGTGGATGGAATTCGAGATTTGTTTCCTACAGCAAAAATTGTCGAAAAAGGGAGAAAATGCTGATTACTAGTATTTTCTCTTTTTCCCACTATAAAGCGAACTTTGGGTTTTGAAATTTTGTCGTTTGGTAAAGAGTAATTGAAAAATCCCAATAACAACTGTCACTGCTTGTAATGAGATGAGATCTGAAAACTTAACTTGCTTGTGAAATGAAACTTTCAAGTCGATATTAAAAACACAATTTTTGCTAGATCTGTGTGAAAAAAATATATATATTATCTTAAAAATTATCTCCCTGTCGGACGATGTAGATCAAGATCAGACTGCACAGAGCGTGCAGTCTTACCTTGATCCGCAGTGTCCGCCAAAAGAGTTCTTCAGTCGCGTCTGCTAAGCCTAAGGCTTCGATTTAAGCGGAAGTCACGGAGGAGCTTTTTTCCGACTCGCAGGGGAGGGAGGGATAAATACACCCGCTCGAGTGCATAGTATCTGAGGAAAGCATCGTCCTTCACTTAGCTACAGATGTTGAGTGCCATACTAACACGTGTGTATATTCGGTGTGTATTTCGTTGGGCAAGGAATAAACGGTAGATTTCTTAGTGTTGCTAAAAATAGCTTCCAGAGAACTAAGTGGAATTTTAGAGTTTATACGTTGAGGCTTAGTTTACACGTTCGCGTCAGTTTAGTGATTCATTTGGAAGAAAATCACAAGATTTATTCATACCATGATGGAATTCTGACAAGTTAATTGACAATTCTATTTATTTTATTTAGAGTTTCTTTAAATAAATCTTTATCTTTTAAAAGTAGAAGAAAGTTATTGTTGAAGTATATATCTAGATATAAAGGCCTAGATCTTGCTGTGTTTAAAAGTATTCGAGAAAAATGGAAAGAAACCGTGATAAGATGGAATGTAGTCGAGAGACCGATGTGAAGTTTGTAGGAGCTCGTTGTTTATGCGCATTTCACAGGATGTGTGTTTTAAAAAGTTTCCAACAAGTTTTTGGAGTGGTATTTATTTATTTGGGTGTGTTTTGTAACTTAGTTTCGGCTTACAACTTGGATTTAGAGACGGTAACAGTTCACGCTGGAAAAACGCGGAGCATGTTTGGATATTCGGTAGCGTTTCACGAGGACCAGGGATCAAAATGGTATGATATAAAAAGTTTTTAACTCTTTACCAGTCGACAAAATTTTGGTATCATACCAATCCAAAAGAGAGCATTTGCAGACGAGAAATAAAATACGGCAATGAATGATAGCTCTATCACACGACAAAATTGCAGACTGGTCAAAATTGAAAGCTCTTGAAGACGAAAAAACGACTTAAAAAAAACAACCAAGGATTAGATTTGTATCGGAGAGGGCTGAAAACAGTGTAAGAATAGGAAGAAAAACATGGCTACCAGCGTTTTCATTGTGTCTAACAAAGTTTTTTCTAGCGCTTTATTTCTGAGGGTAGATCTAGTTGAAATTCGGTAAATTATGTGGTAAAGATCTTAAAGAGATATAGATCTTAATAGATCTGCCTATGACAGGGTAGATTTAATGAACATTGAAAAAGGAAACCAGCATTTTCTCTTTTTCCACGATGTTTTCAAAAGCCTTTCCTTCCGTCACTCAGGGTGGTTAAAACTCTAGGATAGCTTTGTATAATGTTAACCTAGATAATGAATGGCCTGCATCACACGAAAAGCGACTGTCGGACATTTGCGGAAAGCGTAAAGTGTCGTCTCGGATCAGCCTGTGCAGTCCGCGCAGGCTGATCCGAGACGGCACTTTACGACTATTTGTCCTATAGTACTGTAGACTTAGCCAAAACAGAAAATTACATAAAAACGAAAGTGTCGTTTCGGACAAGTTTGCGCGGAGTTTGCAGGTTGGTCCGAGAATACACTTTACGCAAATGTTCGCATGCCCCTTTTCGAGTGTTGCAGGTCATATACCAGTTTTGGCCCTTGGGTAGCCAAGGATGTAAAATATATGTAATGTCCGAAAAATGTGTACGTAGATCCGTGTTATACATGACCTTTTCCTCAGCGACATCTCAAAAACCCAAAAACCCTTAAATAATCTAAGACTTGATAAAAAATAATAGATCTAGACATTATATTTGGTGGCATGCTTTTTTTTGTAAAAAAAAAAACCCAAAAAAGTACAAAACATACAGTATACTGAGGATCCTCATTCACAGGCACGGATCAGCGCCTTCGCTCCCCCCCCCCCCCCGATGGGGAGGGGTAAAAAAATTTCCTCTCGCCAATATTTGAATTATTTTTGGTGTTCTTCAGTTGAACGTGCACATACAAGTGTAGAACGATCTATTATCGCAAATCTTCCTCTGCTAATGATCAATGCATGTTGACCTGTGCCGTTTTACGAAAGAACATTTTTAACGTAAATTTCATTCACCGGCCAGAAAACCTCCATTGGTAACGGGCCTTTTCGTCCCTGGTGTTTTTCGCCCGGGCGTGTTCATTCAGGCTTATTCGCCCCAACCGATTTCTCGTTAGATCATTATTGCTGGAGGAATGCGCCTTCAGCAGTAAGTGAAACTTTTGGCAAAGGCAACTCAGCTGAGCATAATATTTCATAGTAATACAGAACTGACTTGATACACTATATAAAGCAGCTTTTTCGACTTTTCGAACCTCTCTTTCGTTCTTCTTATTAAATATCTCATTGTCGCTCCCGCACAATTACTGATGAAATTGAAAGTTTTCAAGAAAACAAAGGTTGTTGAGTATCAACTCAAGTGACAGAGCTCCTGATAGAGGGATTGGTTTTTATTTCAAAATTCGAAATATTTATTATTCTCCACTAAAACTTATGTTATGGGTACTCATTGGAATCGTCTCATCGAGACGATTCTAATGAGTACCCACAACATAAGGTTTGGAAAAGAAATAATGGATTTAGAATAACACCACTCCCTCTTAATATCTGGAGTTCTGAGTTACATACGCATTAGCCTAGCTTTGATCTCTTCTGTCCAAAACAGATCTTTCACCTGCTCTTCCTCGTTATTGTCCCGCAAACGAATGTTTTCGTGATGGGGGGGGGGTATACTGGAATCAGCATGTCTTTCCGTGCGTCCCGCCCGTATGTCCGTGTGTGTATAAAATATTAGTAATTCCCTGTTTCTGTCAAAGCGCTGACGGTGGTTTTAAGTCGCATTCAGTGCACATGACAGCTCTCGTAGTTTCTGCCTTTGCGACGAACGCTGGACGGTTCATCGAGGTTCATAGCGGGCGAACATTTCTTGGTACCGACGGAAAGAAAAAGGCATACTGTACATGAAGCAGTGCAAATTACTTATAATAGTGACACACAAAGAGAGAGAGGGAGTGAGAGATTATCTTTATCTAGAGGCGATTATCAGAAAGACACGTAGATGAAAGAACACGGACTGATAGCCATGAATCTATGAGATAGCTCGTTAATTACGGACACATGGGCCCACATTACTTTGTGAATGAACGCATATCCCTTGGGACGTGTAATCCGTTCTAGAGCAGACAGGATGCGTTATCTTAATTATTTCCCCCCATAAGTAGATCAAAACCTTTAACCCTTAGGCTGATAAGCTCAACTCTCTGACCTTTTGCGGACGGTGCAGATCAAGATCAGACTACACTGTCCGTTGAGGAGGTATGTATTCCCCCCCAAAATACCTTTGAAATGGAAAAAGAATAAACTTTTTGGTCGACTTGAAAGTTTTATTTGAAGTTCTTTAGCAGGATAAGGGTTAAATATACACAATTGTGTACCTGGATAGGAAGCTTGTCTTAACCATCATCTATGGCTTAACCCCTTAACTCCAGTCTCAGGTTATAGAGACCCCGGGAAGAAGGACAATTGAAAACATTGTGGGAAAAGGAGAAAATGCTGCTGACCAGCATTTTCTCCTTTTCCCATAATAGTTTCATAGGCTGTCTCTCCCGGAGCCGTTAAACTCAGATCCTAGTAAAGAGAAGGTGTCGTGATACTTTTTGTGTTGTGTGACATTCAAGACTAGTGTGGCTCAGTGGTTAGCGCATCCGACTCCTGACCTGGAGGTTGCGGGTTCGATAACCGGTTGCGGCGAAATTTCTTTCCGGTGATTTTGTTCGTCTCATGTGCACCTCTGAAGCATGTGAGAAGAGTAGTCAATGGTTTTGGAAAGAAAGTTGTGTCAGTACTGGTGTGAGAAAGCCAGGAAACCCATGAGTGTGTCAGTGACCCCCATGATATGGCTTAACTTGATAACTTGATACTTGATAACCGTTCCATGCTCTCAGTAGGCTAGCTGTTTGACCCAGGGCCATTTTGCTAATGATCCAAATATATGCTTAATTGTTGTTTGGTCATATGGGTCAAATGTCAAGGTCACTGGTACTTGATAACTGTTCTATGCTCTCAGTAGGCTAGCTGTTTGACCTAGGGCCATGTTGCACATGACCCAAAGAGATGCCTAATTCTTATTTGGTCATATGGGTCAAATGTCAAGGTCACTTGTGCTTGATAACTGTTCCATGCTCTCAGTAGGCTAGCTGTTTGACCCAGGGGACATGAAACATTTTGCAAGTGCTGCCCCCATGATCCAAGGAGATTCCCAGTCGAGTTTTGGTCACAATGATAAAAGGTCAAAGGTCGCTGAATTAACTTTGTGTAAAAACTCTGCAATTGGTCCAACTTAAAAGCCGTTTGACCAGGATCATGAAACTTCATACAAGTGTTGCCCATGATCCGAGGAGGTCCAGTATTGTTTTTGTGTCACAAATGTCAAAGGTCAAGGTCAAATCAGATCTTTGTTGTGCAAATCATTTGCGTTCTCTGCTTGTGCTGCTTCAGTCACAAGGTGCTGGTGAGGGTATCAACTATTCGTCTGCTTTCCGACAGTTCTAGATTTAAATCAAAAGTGTCGTGTACGTATTGTTAAATTGTTATCGGAGACAAACCATTTTTAAAAGCCCAGGATTCATTTAACTTTTCAGCCAACCCCAGTCTCGAAACCTAACACAAAGCCCCCAGAAAAAAAGGGGGTGATTTCGATTTCAAAACTGAAAAAAAAAATCTCCTCTAAACTCTATGTTGTTGGTACTCATTAGAATCGTCTCGTCGAGACGATTCTAATGAGTACCCCCAACTTAGGGTTTCGAAGAGAAATAGTGGATTAAGAATACCATCACTCTCTTAACGCTTTACTAGATGACAAAATTTTATATTATACCTTGTCCACCTGCCACATGATGTTTTTCACTCGTCCTACAGTAAGCCACAGAAGATTAGTCCATTTGCCCTCACCAATTTTTTACCAGTAAGGACGATCTGACGAGTGAATTCTTTGGCCCCTGCAAGCAGCTGCGTATAACGACATTTTAAAATGATAATTAAATGATTTCATTTGTCTTTAAACAGGTAAAAAAAATCATTTTTGGGAAAAGGAGAAAAAACTTGTAATACTTGTAGCCAGCGTTTGTTTTTCTCCTCTTTCCCATTGTCATTCTGTTCTCAACCGTTTTCATAAAAATCCAATCGTTTGCTTTGCCGTGTGCATTTTGCTTTTAAAATGGAGAAACCCAATGTTTCCTGTTTCTCGTTCGTAACTTATATTAGAACATCATAAAACAAGAAGATTTTCTGAAAGTTTTCTTCCGTTTGCCTTTCAGCATATTCTTAGAGTTGGAAACCGCACCTCCCATGAATATACGGTTCAAAGACCCATGTTAATATTATTCATACTTGAATTTTGTTTCGCTGAGTATTATATAAGGATGGGACTAGCCGCCCAAAAAACAGGCAGCAGACGTAAGAACTGCATGACTCATTATTCACTGCATTACCTTTCCTTTGTGAACACCCTTGCCAAGTTTCTATTCTTATATTGTTATTGTTGTTTATGGAAGAAAGTTTTGATGTTCCGCTATCACAGTTTCTTTGTGTTGTTGTTTTCAGGCTTTGTCCCTTTGTATGAGACTGTTGTTTTTTTTAAATGCTTAGTGCAGAGCTCCAGTTAAAAGGGAGTGATGGTAACCTGTATCCATTATTTCTATTTCAAACCCTATGTTATGGGTACTCATTAGAATCGTCTTGATTATACGATTCTAATTAGTAGTCATAACATTGGGTTTAGTTAAGAATATTTTTTTTTATTAAAATCTTAACTCAAAATCACTCCCTCTATCTTGAGTTCTGTAAGTTGTCATCGATTACAAAAAAATGTCATGAATACGCAGACACTTATGGAGAGAGAGAGAGAGAGAGAGAGAGAGAGAGAGAGAGAGAGAGAGAGAGAGAGAGAGAGAGAGAACCTGGCACTGATCGTACCAGCGCGCACGCGCGCGAGAGAGAGATAGAGAGGAAAAACATGGAAACGGAAGTACCAATACTTGATAGCATTTTTTGTTGTCCACTTAAAGCATGTAATTTCGAATAACTCCTTCACCAGAATGACGCACGTCAGTTGCGGAAGAAAGCACTTACAGATTCAAGACGGAAGAATGAAATACCACTAAAGCATTTGATATCATTTTGCTATCGAATGATTCTCGTATGACATAAAGAAACTTGTGTTTGTTCGAATGAATATTATAACTGTTGACCTTGTTATTACCGTGTCGTGTATATCGGCAAACCTCGGTCGATCCGCTGTAGACACGGAATCGACCGAGTTGTGACGATTGAGATATACGATGAAAACGGCATTTGGCAATGTCACACTCGTCCGATGATAACTCGGCCGATTTCGTACCTACCGTTTAGTGGTCGTTTCTATCTGAACTACCAATCACGTGATCTTACACATGGCGGCGCCACTGGTTTTCGTTTAGCAACGACATGGATGAAGTTATTCACTCCTGTCTATCTGTCGGTGAACCCATCAATCGCAATTGATGGTCCACGGTACAAACTGAATGTTCGAACAGTTTGCCGACTGAAATATAGTTACAAAGATTTAGATGGATGATTGAACGACAATACTGTGTATTTGTCAAATTGAAAGCATTTGCACACAACAAATTAAATATAACTCATATAATGAAACTTGCTTTTGAACTGCCACTAAACCATGACTGTTTGAAAAGGAAAAAATATTGGTTAACACCATGTTTTCCTTGTCTCGGAGGGTCGATTTTTTTTCCGTAGCGTCGTTAAAGGTGAATTATGTGTCAATGGGTTAAACTGTACAGAAAAACGTTGGATACAGAAGACAAGTGCATAAAAAAGATTTTCATAAAATTCCCTTGAACACTCTGTACGCTTATCAAATATCATAGTAGGGTGGTTTTGTGAAATTTTATCACCGTTTGACTCATCATATGTTTGGAAAAACATCAATAAAACGAAAGGTAGATCAATCTAATCGGACAAGTATAATCGGGTGCTTTCCGTAAAATTCGGTGGGTCACCTTTACAAAATGTTGCGACGACCCGTTTTAGTAATCGTAGTATTTTTGTGAAAGTCGATCGCCGTTAAAAATGTCGAGGTGACCTGGGACCATATTTACCAACCATTCTCAAGAATATTATTAGTCTTATATTGCATAATTTTCTAACTTTGAAAGTAGCACTTCTGATTGGCTAAACCAAATGATTTGGCCAGTCAGAACTTGTGTTACTTTCAAGCTTGAAAAACTTGGAGAATAAGGCTAAGAATGTTCTTGAGAATGGTTGATGAAAATGGGCCCTGTTCGACTCGTAATGTTCAGAAAAAAACAATGATGCATATATTGTCTAATCGAACAAATATCATAGTAGGGTGGTTTTCATGAAATTTGATCACTCGTACAAAATGTCGGGATGACCTGTTTGAGTCATCGTAGTGTTTATAATGACAAATTTGAACTGTCGTATACCGTGACGGTTCTGAACGCCGTCGTGTCTGGTTACAACATTCGGTCCCTGTCTCTGTCCGCTTCTAGAAGGGCTAACACTTCACTGATTGATTGGTTGTATGGAGTGCAACACGCGAAAAGGTGCATTCGGACATTTGCGTAAAGTGCCGTCCCGGATTAGCCTGCGCAGTCCGCGCAGGCTAATCCGAGACGGCACTTTACGACTGCATTAGATTTTGTATTACGGTAGAGTTGCGTAAAACAGAAAATCACATAAAATCGGAAAGTGTAGTTTCGGATTAGCCTGTGCGGAGTACACACGCTGATCAGAGACGACACTTTACGCAAATGTCCGAATGACCCTTTTGGCGTGTTGCACTCCAATTATGGTATGTAACACCATTTTCAACATTACATTTATCGCAGCGACCTGCACAGCTATCCATGCTTTCCTGTTGTTACTGTTACCAGTACTTTGCACAGTATTCTTTCTAAGCCACTGGCTGCTTTTCCACATAACCCAGGGCGAAACAATGATCAGCGCTTAGAGAGGAATGAATCATGTCGCAATGGCTCAATTCTAGGACGGGAATTGGCCAAGCTCCGGGTCGAACCAGCGACCCCCTGATTTTGAGTCCCGTACGTTAGCAACTGGAGCTCAATTAATTAATTAATTAAATTACCAAACAACCAACCAGCCTGCCAGTTAGCTAGCATACCAACCAACCAACTAACCAGCCGGTCAACGAACGAACTAACCAGCCGATAAGCCAACCAACCAACCAAACAACCAGCCTACCAACCAACCAACCAGCCTACCAACCAACCAACCTTGTCGCTTGCAAACGCTTTCAGTATAGTGGAGTCCTAAGTTTTGTCACATGATAAAGCCAAAAAGTACTTAGGCAAACAAAAGCGATCCATATTGATTTTTTATTTTTCATTCTTTTTTGTTTGAATCTTTCACGGACATTGATTTTGACTCCTGTAACAGATTTTGCGACAGATGAGTTTGAAAATTTCTTTGTAAAATTTTACTGATCGGCCAGTGACTTGTTATAGACTTTTTCAGACGATAAAATATTAGAAGGATGAGGTGCTTCCAGAGAGAGAGAGAGAGAGAGAGAGAGAGAGAGAGGGCCGACACTTACCGCGTCGTGAGGACAAATCAACGCTCTCAGACCCTCGTCGTGAGGACACTATGGGAAAGTGAGGACACAATTTTTGTCCTCACTATTACTATGTCGATTTACATTCCGCATAGTTCAAAATGGATTTTTAAAACTTTTTTTTGCTGTGAGGACACAAGTCCTCATAGTCATTTCTCTCACTCTCTTGACCGTGAGGTGAATTTTCAATTCTAATGTTGAGTAGAATTGGACGGATACCAGTCACTTACTCCGTGGATCAAAGGATGGGTACCAGACGGAACCGGAAGTGCATATGCTTTGATGGCGGGATGAAATTGAAGCGAAATACTGAAATAAAGGTAATTATTTCCATAATTTACTTTTATATTTGTACAGGATATCGATTTTATCCATGAATTGTTGATTTTTTATTGAATTTCTACCAGTTTCGATGAGTACAAGCCAGATTAATTCAGTATGAGTGGAAAATGTGAAGAATGTTTCTTGCTTCGTTGTGTCATCGTACGTAGTGTTCCAAAATTCAATCGATGCTCTCATGATAGCCTTGAGTGTTCGAATTCCGTGATGATAAGGAAACATCAAAATAGAACAAAGAGTTTCGAGAGGAATAGTAAAAAGAAAGTGCTTGTCTGCATAAAATAATCCTTTCTGATCGTTTTCATGTAAAAAAATTGATGTTAATTTCAACAGTCAGCCGCTTAAAAACGAA
Organism: Tridacna crocea; assembly: GCA_943736015.1. Classification (NCBI taxonomy): domain Eukaryota; kingdom Metazoa; phylum Mollusca; class Bivalvia; order Cardiida; family Cardiidae; genus Tridacna; species Tridacna crocea. Next base: position 32,201,906 of record OX031069.1, read on the forward strand.
CATGCCGTTGGCCTCCTTGAACCAAAATGGCGTGACCTAATATCTGGCAGCTCGGCAGTACAGTAGATTCCGCTTATTTGCAAGTCCTATTTGTCAGAGAAAATATTGCGAATAAGCGGTCGGCCCGATAATCCGATGGCTCTTTTCAGACCGGAAGTCAAACCAGAAATGCAGACGATCGTTTCGCTCTAATGACAGACGTTCAGCTCTTGCATCCCGATCATTTGATTAATGTTCATAATTTTCTAGATATGTGTATTTCAAACTAAACAAGTTTTAAAAAATCATTTGTTTGTTTACTTTATTTACCTATCAAGTGCACAAAGCACCAGAAACGATCCTGGCTGTTGGCCATGGTGATGCTTCGTTTGACATAAAATTCAACACAAACTTTTTGTCAACACAGGTTTCGACGTATATTTCCAGTTTCCGGTTGTCTAACATTTACTTCATGTGTACATGTACATTCTTACACAACATGATCGTGTACTGTGCACCTGTATAAACCCCGACTCGCCACCTGTTAGGTTGAATGGGTGGGTAAATTTTGTGTGACGTCATAGACTGATTGCCGCACAGACGATTCTATTTTAACGCATCAATTTAGGCCATACCATTCAAAGCAGGCCAAAGAAAAAAACGGTTTTCTGTGTTTTTCACAGTTTATATTCGGCACACCTTACTTTCACGCCTGTAGTTAAATTGTTTGTCACAAATTGGATTATCAACGAGACACAAACAGTTAAGTTTTTTTTCCCAGTGTGTAATTATCTGATCGGTAATAGGTTATTTTGATCGGTCTTTCTTGTAACAGGTCTGCAGTTGCTTTCGGGGAGCGTAGATAAAGATCAGACTGCACAGAGTGTGTAGTCTGATCATAGAACGTCTATGTACGTTTTTTTTTTTCCCGAGTTATACCAAGACAAGATTTAAGTAAATGTAGTCATCTTTTCTCCGATTTTCCTGCCCTAAAATTACCATTTTATTAATCAGTGCTCTTGGTGGTGGATGTACAGCCTGGTACCCGAAATCTCGCGTAACCGTCCAATAGTTGAAAATCGGCAACCAGTGAAGTAAACTAACGTATCAATGCTGCAAAACAGCCACTGAGTTAACGAACTCCATATTCAGAATGTCGGCCATTTGCAAATGTTTTGTAACCGTTTATTACACCATAAATGAAAAGAATAACATGAAATATGACAAGAATTTTTATCTTTAATGATTAAATTATGAAAACGGATCATGTCGGACTCGTCGTTTGTAAACTGCTAACGTTACATCAGTTTTTTATCTGCGATTCTCTGTACGCATTGAAATTCGACTTTTTATCTTTTTGAGTAACCTTTTTTTTCCCGAACAAATTGAAATTTTTCGCCGTCTTATCCCACGGAATTGCTAATAAACACTAGAATTTCGTTTCATTTGCTAATTTTTTGTTGCAAAAAACCGAAATGTTCTATTTATGGGATCCCGATTAAGCGTTGAAATTTACGTTGTCTAAATAGGAAATGGATCGGTGCTGGACCAAATCTTGCAAATAACCGAAAATCCCGATAAACAGGGTTGCGATTAAGTGGAATCCACTGTAATACTTTAATTTCTTTTTGAAATGGCATGATAAAAATTTAAGGCATAGACAAAACAACACACGTTTTTCGTTAAAATGATTCTTTTGACCACTTGTTAGCTCATACTGTTAATTTATCAATGGGTATACCCTATTACCCTACAAAATCTACGTGCGAACAGGAAGAGTTAACCCATTACCACACGAGAAAAATTAAGACTGGTCCAAATTGAAAGCATTTGCAGACGACAAAATAAAGGTGACTGAAAAATTGAAATTTGTTTTGGGAAGGGTAGAAAACACTGTGGGAAAAGAAGAAAATGCTGGTTACCAGCATTTTCTCCTTTTCCCACAGTGTTTTCAAAAGGCTTCTTTCTCAGGGGCGTCAAAAGTAGGGATTGAGTGGTAATGGGTTAAATCAACGGACTGAAGTACTAAACTGTATTACGCTCAGTACAATGCAAATGACAAAATTTTAGACTTGTCCAAACTGAAAGCATTTGTAGATGAGAAGATAAAAGTTACTCAAAAATTGAAAGTTGACTTCAGAAGAGTAGAAAACATTGTGGGAAAAGGAGAAAATTCTGATTACCAGCATTTTCTCCTTTTCCCAAAATGTTTTCAGAAGGTTTCTTCCTATGGGTCGTAAAAACCAGGGATTGTTTGGTAAAGGGTTAAGTCTTTTCCAAATGAAAGAAATTTGGACCAGTCCAAATTGAAAGGATTTGAAAATTACAAGAAGTACCGGACTCAAAAACAGAATTTTGTTTCAAGTTGTAACTACCATGAACAGGCCCGTAGGAACAGGGGGGGCTATGGGGGGCTCAGCCCCCCCAATAATTTTGAAAATCATAGTAACTAAAATACGAGTTCTTAGCGCAATGAAACTACCACGCAAAAAACCTCAGTATTTCGAAGTTAGCCCCCCCAATCTTGAAATCCTTCCTACGTCGCTGATGAATTATTTGGTAAAAGGTTAAATAGTCGAATCATATTGCAAGGATACTTTCTGGCCATAAATGATGAGTCATCACAAAAGAGAATTAGATTGTAATGCTTGCTAATCAAATCTAAATTATATAATAAGCAATCAAACCTAAATTATATAATAAGCAATCATCTTTCGGTAACTCTAGGCTGTGTTACTCTTTACCAGACAATCTCGAGTTTTCTTGACGGTGAGAAAAAAGCCACTGAAAACACTGTGGGAAAAGCTGAAATGATGGTAACCAGCATTTTCCCTTTTCCTACAATGTGTTCTGCCCTCCAATAGCAAGTTTTAATCTTAGAACCAAGTTAATTTTTTTGTCTGCAAATCCTTCAGTTTGGACCAGTCTAAGATAATTATGTTGTTTGGAAAAGTGTCAAATAAAGTCTGCTGTAACCTGCACTAATTTATCGATTGCTGTCCTGGATAGTTTAACCTCATTATCTCCCACTAGATGGCATTCTATAAATATTCATTTATCTAATATGGGCATCCTGGGTACTGAACCGAATCACTTTCCTACGAGACAACCGTTACTTTGAATTTAAAATTTGAATAAAGGTTAATCAATAAAACCCTACCTCATGCAATTTACTCAGCTATTATCAGCAGTTTAGAGAAATCTGAAGCTAAAGCAGGTCTCATTTCTCCTCAAATGTATTGATAAAAATTATTTTCAACATTGCTACTTTAAGCGTAATATTACAGTCAGCCCGCTTTCTGGGCTAGTGATGCGTCATATAAGACAGTCAAATCTTCAAAAAATATGACATGCGCAGACAACAAGTTTAATCTGTAAAAGTTTAACATCTTGCTGTAAATCATTTAAAAGTGGGTGTGTACTGTGTTGGAAAATACACACTGCAGTCACAACCCTTACCTCGACTATCAACTAATAAATGCTTTATAATTTCTTTTTAGATCTGAATTGCCAGTGCTGAAGAAAAAGCGCTGGTCCGAGGTCCGGGACCTACTGTAGGGCTCTGTACCGGTACTTGATATATATCGAAAACCGGTATTTTACATTCAATAGATATATCGGATCGAACGTTTCTGTATCGAACAAAATGTCGATCATCAAAAGAAAATAAAAGTAAAGCATATAAATACCCAATTTAGTTGTTTTTAACGGCGAAATTCATTATGAGTTTACTTTAGGTAATCTCTAAAGTCGAGTAGTAGAGGTAGGTGTGGCTACCTGGGAAACTTAAAACCAATCGAAATGCGTCATTCTTTATTACTCGCCCTGTACCCATTACACAATGGATGACAATTAGCTAATACCCCTATTCTCGTTCCCCCGTCATGTTGTTTGAAATCTGCAAATTATGCATCAATCAGCAGATTGCAGACAGATTTATGCTGATAATTGGTCAATATAGTTGATTAAAGAAAGGTAATGAACATCTCGTGATGTGATCGAGAGGTAGCGATGGAAATAATTGAAGCTGTGACCTTTCAACCTTCCTAAGATTTTATTTGGTCGATCTTTTAATATTGCCGAAAAATGTGGTTCGAAAATCAAATCTCTCTTTCCGTTAGTTTATCTGAAATCAGTGTTCCGACTCACGTAAATTATTGTGTAAATCATTTTATATACTTGAAATTTGCATTACAAATGTTAATCACATGCGAGACCTCACGTAAGAAAAAACATGGACAAAAAAGGCCATTATCTGTTTATCGTGAGTAAAATAACAGGTTTTGATGCTACATGTAGTTCTAATCCTTATTGAGAAATCTATGTCGAATCATGCGAACATACCTATCCAGAAATTAACACGCATGAAAAATTGTTCGGTGAAAAAAAAAAACACGGAAACCCATGACACAACAAAATGTCTCCTTGACATTGTCCCATCAGAGTCCTCTTAGACTGTCTTTTCAGCTTTTTAATGAGTAGTAAATGTAGATCTAGTTAGAATTCATATTAATTTAGGCCTAAATAATTATGAAATTTCAATGCAATCTAGAAGTGTTAAGTTTGCGGTATTTTGTTTTTCAGGTATGCTGAAAAAAGAACAAACACAATTTTCGCATTTTTTTCTTTCTTTTATTGAAAATTGAAATATCATATGATATATCGAATATCCATCATTTTGTATCGATACAAATATTGTATCGATCAAACTGACCGATACGGAGCCCTAACCTACTGAAATGGAGATCGGACCGGGGGAAAAAAACAAGGCGAGGGTCCGATGGACCTGTCAAAATGGAGGTCAGACCTGCCCAGTCTTCAAGGTAAAAAGTCTGATGCCCAGAAATAAATTCAGAATGACTAATTGGGTTGAATTAAGAGTAATAATTCTAATGAAAATTTGAGTCTGTTTGTTTAGGATTATCTTTGTGTGAAAGTGAACTACTTCGAGATTTTTCGGTACACCGGTCGTGTGAGAACGCTATGACATTGACTTATTTAAGTCATTGTAATATCAACAGTTTTCCCTGGTTCCCAGTTTACCTGACATCAGTAATAGTTGCCAGTGGTGAAGCCAGTTAAAATCTATGAATACAACGTCTGCACTTTTTGCTAAAAGCTTACGAAAAATGCATATTTAAACCTTGGTCGTCATCAAATTTGAAACAGAAAACACTGGGAGAAAATAGAACAGAGCTACATAATTAGAGGTAGATAGAAAGTATAAGAACAAAGATAGGGTTGGTTCGTTGAACATCAAATTGAAAGTTGGTCGTGGGTTTCGTCCCACAATGCAACTGTTCAACTCTGACTAACACACACAGAAGAAATATGTGAAATTGCAAATTTTGTTTTGGTCATCATAACAGTGCTAATTGTAAATGCTTCCTATGTGCCTGACGTATATTTGTCTTCAACTGAAGGCACTAAGAGCAAAAGTAAATTGAAATGGTACTCAGTAAGGGATTTTTTGGGGGTGTGTGTGGGGTGGGACAGTGGTCAATTTGGACATGCCCAAGTATACTTCGTACCCTCCTGTTGTAAGGGCCCAGCTATTTCTATCACTATTTTTCAGCCCTGATTGCGCTTTGGAAATCTTTACCCCAGTTTGGTTACTTGTCTTTTTACATCATTCTAAGTCGTCACAATGCCAAAACTGATCAATTTTCTGAATGCATTTGATTTTGAAAAGTGTACTGATTCATCTTTGAATTTTAGAATTGTAAAAAGGGTCAATCAGTAGACCATACGGTTATCTATATTACAGTGAACTAGTGGGCCGTATTTAGATTGACTAAAACTGAAACAGTAAGAGTAATGAATTAGAGTCAAATACCTGTCCTTTCAATCTAAACTTACAAGTAAAGAACAAAAACTGAGTGTTCTAAACTTTTATTTCTTCACAATAGGTGATAATAACAACTTTTACTTAGTCACTTATGGCTTTACATCAGCATTACTCATTCTTGAGGTTTTTTTTTTTCATTCCTACTGATTGGCTGGTTAGTACATTCTTCAGATGGAATTTCACATTTCATAAAGTCCTTTGATTATGGACTTATAAGAAGCTCCCCTTGGTGTTTCAAGCTGAAAATTCTAGGGAAAAAATGTGTCATATTGTCGTGCATATATGGTAATTGGCCACAATATTTTTGGATTTAGGACGCTATTTGGAAATAAGAAAAACGGCCTCCGTTTCCAGTAACCCTGGCAACTTGTTATTTTTTTAAGCTTAAATTGTGGTGATATTCAGTTGCAAAAACACATTTAAATATTTGGCAAGCATCACAACCTGAAATACCGTGTGACCAGTTCAAGGATACTCACAGAATTTGAACACTCAATGATACTTGATTAAAGACAAAATTCATAAAAACTGGATTCATTTTAGTTGAATTTGTAAATTATCTCATCAAAGTAGAAAGTATTGAACAAGATCTACGCACCCTTGTATCGACCCTTTGACACTTTTTTCGTTTGATCTTATATCTAATAATTATGAGAGGCTTTTTCATGAAACAAATGTTCCCAGTCTGATATGATGTTCCCAGTCTATGAATGCTTTCAGCCAATCAAATGTGTTGTAAATGGTTAAAACTCAGTGTGCAAGCGCCCAATGGATGAAAAGAACATAGAAATTAACCAAGTTCAGATAGAATCTACAAATACTGGTGTTATTATTATTATGTGAGATACTTAGATAACATTTGAGAGCATTTACACATAAATTACTTAATTTTCCTAGTAGATAAGGTAACCGTTAAAATGCTTATGTGCATGGAAATCGGGTGGACCAGATTGTTAAACAAAATGTTTAATGCACTGAAGACATATAAATGCTTCAAACAACAGAAACAAAAATAGTTTTAAAAACGACACAGACATATGAACTTGTAAGGCCATGGTATGATGTCCAGCTTTTAAAAGTGTAGAAGAGGTTCTGTCGGGTGCCTTTTGCATGCCATTTATGATTGTTAGCTTTTTAAAAGGATTTTGAGGAATTATTAATAATTTGAATGCCTCCTTGTCAATTAAGTACTCTACTGAGTATGATTTATGTTAAAATGCAGGGAAGTGTAAATGGACCAGTCCATTTTAACTCACTTGAGCATGAAGTGCAGAGTTATGTGCAAGGTGAGCTATTGTGATCAGTCATCGTCTGTTGTCTGTCCATCTGTCTGTCTATGTTTTCTTTCAAAATTTTCTCCTCCTTAACCAGTGAGCAAATCAAGCTGAAATTTGACAGGGATGTTCGTTTGGTGAAGCTTCAGCAAAGTTATAAAAAAACAATACATGTAATGAAAATAAAAAATTCTAAATTCTGTCAAAATCTCTGGTTGTCATGGTAACAGAAAGGCTGAAATATAGGTAATATCTTCAAACAACCTATGACAAATAAAGGCCTAGAGATTTACACTTTTGCATATTGCACCACATCTTCGCGAGCCAAGTTTACAATCACTACCTTGGCTGATTGAGCCCGATTTCAAGATTCCTGCGATCATGCGCCCTCTATTGGATGCTGGTTATGACTCCCCTAAGAGCTACATCATGTTTCTAAAAACAAAATCGTTTTACAAACCGCTTACGAATACACATGAAGCGATAAGTAGACATCCACATGGGTTTCCATGTTTTACCTTTTATTCGAAAGGTAGATACCTTGTTCTATTTTTGTCAAAGATTAAATGCTACGAGCGGTTTCATTCGTTGCAGCTAGAGCTGGCTGCATCCAATGAAAAAGTGTATCGGGTGAACATAAAAATCAAGCTCGAGCCACCAAGGGTAGAGTAACTTAGTGAATCATCGGCCTTGGTTTGCGAAGATGATTGCACCACCCAGTTTCATATTTGAATGTTGCATGTTGCATCACCTGATGACCGCTTATAACAGTTGTTAGAATAATGCCTCTTGGGTCCTATTTGGTGCTTTTATGCACAAGGAGATTCAGGTTGGTTTGATTGATTGTATGGGGTTAAATGCAGCTTTCAACATGATTTAAGTCATATGGGCTACAGCACCTACCCATGGATTCCTGGTATTTCTCAAACCAGTACTACCACAACATCCTATCCGAGCCTCCTGCTCATCCCAGTTGGGCAATTATTCACCCATTGGTGAGAGACAAATGACTATGTCAAATGTTGGAAAGAATGTTGGCCTGGCTAGGGGATCAAACCCGTGACCCCATGATTCGCAGTCCACTGCCCTGCCAACTGCACTACGACCTCAGCCAACTAAGATGGGTGATTATGGACAATAACAGTCCTCTTTTTATTTGAGATATTAACGATCAGACTAATAGAATAACCTCAAATTCAGGGGTTTTGGTGAAGTATCAAACATTATATACTAAGTAAGTATATAACTCTCAAATCCTACAAAAAATCAATATTAATTTTTTACATGCACAACGATTGGGATCTTAAATTCAATGTTGACAAATGTCAAGTCATATATTACAAACCTAAAAACCTAAAAAACTAAATTTCATTAATGATAAAGAGCTTAGGAAACAGAAGAGTTTTGTTTGAAGGGATCTTAAATTTAGTAAAAATATATATTTCAACAAAGATAAATAAGGCCAGAAGCATGTTGTCTCTTTTACAAGAGCTTTCAATTACAAGTTTGAAGTTAGTTTCTTGAGAAAATTAGATCAAATTAAAAAATAGCCTTTATTATGTGGCTGAGTGGTGACACTGGTGAGCATGTCAGACTCATGACCTGGTGGTTGTGAGCTCGATACCCAGTTGAGGCGAACCTTCTTCTGGCGTATTTTCGCGTCTCACCTATGCTGAAGCATGCGAGAAAAGTAGTGACTTAGGAAAGAAAGTAGTGTTAGTACTGGTATGAGAAAGCCAGAAGACACATGTGCATCACCGACTGCCATGGTATGACCTTAGCTGTTAAAGTGGCATTAAACCCCAACACAACCAACCAACCTTTATTATGGGTGGGTGTTATTTAAAATATGCAGTCAGGAAATGCCTTTGTTCAAAGATTCTTCTTTAAAACCACTTTATATATTAAAACAAAGAAACAAGGCTTGAATTGTTGTTATTTTTTGTGGTATGACTGGTTTCACAAAACAGGTCCAGACATCAAACAATAATAATTTCTAGTGTCATTTGACTTTATTCATATAATTCTTGTTTGGGCATATATTTGGATTTTTTGTTCTATATAACATATATTATACATGTACATACAATTGTATCTATTGCCCTGACGAGCAAAGCGAAACTGGTTGGCAATAAGATTAAGTTTTTTAATTGTATTTGTGTGACTTTTTCATTTTTTTCTATATCTTACCATGACCCAGGAATACTCAATTTTTACACAAACATGTAGTGTTCAAAAGGGTCACTGGAGGCCAAACTGAGAAAATTGGCAGCCCACATAATTCAGCTCTGATTATAAACTGACGTGGGTAAAGATATTCAATGCACCATGTAAGGCAATCAAATTTAATTTTGAGGAACAGCTAGTCAGCTACAAAATCTTTTCAAATATGGTAAGAATGGTATTCTTGATCTTATTTTTATCAAGTCTAAAACATGGTGATCCCAAGATTTTTTTTTGTCAAAAGAACATCATTTTGAGAGATTATTTCTTGTTAAATATGAACATTCTACTGAGAAAAAGACCATAAGACCATTTCATTCTAATTAAAGAAAATACAATGTCTTTTTCAATGAAGCAATGATAGGATTGATTAAGCATATTATTTATTATAATTTTAATATAAAACAGATAAAGTTTATATCTTTTTAACTTGACAGAAACGATAAAGTCTTAACTCGTTACCAAACGACAAAATGTTAGACTTGCCCAAATCGAAAGCATTTGCAGACAACAAAATGTAAGTGACTGAAAATTTGAAATTTGTGTTGGGAAGGTTAGAAAACATTGTGTGAAAAGGAGAAAATGCTGGTTACCAGCATTTTCTCCTTTTCCCACAATGTTTTCTAAAGGCTTCTTTTTCAGGGGCATCAAAAGTAGGGATTGTGTGGTAATGGGTTAAATGGAAAATGTATCATTATATTCTTTTCTTTTTAGTAAGGACACAATCTACAATTTAGTAAATGTAAATTTTGTCTTTCTATTCTGTTTTATAAAAATGTGGATATACATGTATGTCATGCAATTGTAACTCACTTTTCTGTATTGTGAGGACAGTCTACATTGAAATTGTGATTATCTCTCTATCTTGTTTTGTGAGGACATTGTCCAGAGAGTGCATGCAACTGTAACTCTCAGTTTTGTTTTGTGAGGACACAGTCTACAAAGTAAATACATTTATCTCTCTATTCTGTTTTGTGAGGACATTGTCCAGAGAGTGCATGCAACTGTAACTCTCATTTTTGTTTTGTGAGGACACAGTCTACATTGAAATTGTCATTATCTCTCTATCTTGTTTTGTGAGGACATTGTCCAGAGAGTGCATGCAACTGTAACTCTCATTTTTGCTTTGTGAGGACACAGTCTACAAAGTAAATACATTTATCTCTCTATTCTGTTTTGTGAGGACATTGTCCATAGAGTGCATGCAACTGTAACTCTCATTTTTGTTTTCTGAGGACACAGTCTACAAAGTAAATACATGTAGAAGATGTACATATATCAAACTTTTGTGACTCACTGCAATCGGTTCAAGAATTATCTCCTCTGGAAATTTGTAATTTTGGCCTAATTATTGCTCTAAGGCAGTAGGAACATGAAACTTCATACAACCGTTGACCATGATTCTAGTAGGTGCCATCAAAGTTTTGGGTCACATAGGTAAAAAGTTCTAGGTCCCAGATTTAGTTTGCTTGAAAATAATTCCTTTGTTCTAGAAGGCTTAGAGGATAGATATTTGATATGTACAGGGGTCAGGGGTGTGTGTGTGTGTGTGTGGGGGGGGGGGGGGTGGGGGGGGGCAGGCCCCTCCAATAATTTTATCACATGATACTACAGATTTTTCTAGAATCTTTAGAATCATTTGATGTCCATAAATGTCTTAAAATCGAAAAAAATAATAGCAATAAGTAATACAAAAATATGCTTCCTTGCATTTCTTGTGACGTCAGCGAATGGCCACTCGGATAAATCAAAATGTCCTGATAGAGCTGTAAAACATGACAGATATCTCCGGTTGAAAGGTGTCTACTGAGGTATCGTCGGATGACGCAGGTACATTAATGTCTTGTCTATCGCTAGGCTGAAGGAGATTATGATCAATGTTTGTTTCGTGGGTGATTTTGGTTGGGAAAGGCTGTCGGGTGCTCGCGCCAGCAATCGAGACGTTGCACTCCTTGTGTTTATATTATATAGGGAGGGATTTTTTTTTCCATATTTTATCATTTATTTTGGTTATAGAATGTCAGATTCCTGTGATTAAGGTAACCATAATGTTATGGTCCATATTTTCAGTCCATAATTATGTCTTGAATCAAGCAACTTTGCGAAATGTTGGATACACTGCTTTGATAGAGGCCTAGACAGCCAAGATTCATCAAAGAACTTGCTGCATGGCTATTCAGCAGGAAAAATGTAACTTCTAGCTAGCTGTTGATGTAAATCCAACGTCTGACCTGGTCACATTATGAAAAATACTGTTTTGCGATTTGAATACCGCTGATTGCCATACAAAATACTGGTAAAAATGGTAGACCTATTACATTCAAATCCCCAACTCAAAAGTTGTTAAATGAACACAACTCGTTATCTGTTTACTCAAGAACACACGGGCTCGACAGTTCAGTGTATGTGCATTAGTGTTAAGTTAGTATGTGTGTCCTTCCGAATTTGTGCAGTCCATAACTTCTACAAGTGTAGACAGATTTCGAGATAACTTGGCACAATTGTTTTGCACAATTGTTCCCCATCATGAGTAGATGTGCCATCTGAAACATTTGTTTAGGTAGGGTCAGGGTCACAGCTGAAGGTCAAAGTTTTGTCAGGACCATAACTTCTACATTTATGGATAGATTTCAATATGAATTTGTACAATTATTCTCCATCATGAGTAGAAGAGCCCTTTGAAACATTTGATCAGATAGGTCAAAGGTCAAGGTCAAACTTGAAGTTCAAAGTGTCCAATATAAATAAAAAAAAATCCTTGTAGGCTGAACACCTTTTGTCCTTGGACAACCATTCTAATTAAAATTAAATGTTCATCCTAAGAAACCTAAATATTGTGCACAAAACAAAAAGCCAGTGTTTGTAGATTATACTTTTGAAAGTTTGATTGACTTATCATACCCTTGGTATGTGTCAATTTTGCAGATTAAGGATATTAAGTAAAATTATTACAGAAACAAATTTTGCTGTTTTTATGCAACACACATATATTATTGTTCAAATTTGTTAGCAGCAACTATCATTAAACAGCAAATTGACAGTTATAGTTCTTTCTGTTTTTAACAAAAGGGGATAAAATGGTTGAAGGCTTGTATAATTATAGTTAAAATTTCAGAAATCTTTTGTCAAACCATATTGCATAGATGAACTTTCATATGAGGTATGTCATATTATAAAGTCAACCTCAATCAACCTATTTAGTTTTTTTCTGAGAAAAAGTCAGATGTGTTCCTTAGATCAAGATGTTTAAGATTTCTAAAGATTCATTTGCCATATTTTGTGTGATTCAGATTGATTGTATGGGGTTTATTGGCACTTTCAACAGTATTTCAGTGCTGGTGCTGGTGTACCTAACGATGGCTTTCTGTCGTTTCTCACACCAGCACAATCACAACATTCAATCTGAGCCACCAGCTGCTCACCCCACTAAGACGCAATACTTATTGTTCGCCTATTTGTGAGAGACAAATTACACATTTCACAATGACTTTTGTCAAATGTCAGAAAGAATGTTGTCTTGTGTGATTTAGAAGAAATTCTATAATGATCATGCGCAAGATATTCTGAATGAAAATTTTAAAAATTCTGAGGAAATCTCGATGTAAAGAACACACCTTACATGTTGCTAGAGCCTTTGCATAGGCTGCTACAGTGTTGTCACCAATAATTATATTTGACACTTTGCAGTCTGGTGACTAAATGCACTTTTTAGCTCACCTGATCACCTGAGCAAAACATGGTAATGGTGAGCTTTTGTGATTCTTGAATGTTTGCAGCAACATTATTGGCCCAATCCTTTTGAAACTTGGTCAAAATGTTTGTCAAGTTATGAGGATGAACGCTAATTGATAGTGATGGCATTCATTTGAAATCACACAAAAAGGTGTGATATTATTGACAGTTTCTTTGTTTCATTCTAGAGATCACACTATTGACTTAATACTTGTCAGATCATCAGGTTGAAGTCTCTTAAAAATGGGGGTCATTCCATATGAAATCATGAGGAAAAGGGCCGTGAAGACAATGCCATTGTCTACACTGTAGAGATCACAATTTTGGCTGTCTTTTTTATAACTTGCCCAAAATGTTTGCATGGTCATGAGGATGGACCTTATTGAAAATGGATCATTAAATATGAAAACATGATAGAAAAGGGAAAAATGACAATTTCTTTTTACACTTTAGGAGTCACTGCTTGGGCTCAATCTTCTCCAAATTTGCATGGAATAAGGAGTGGCACCAGCCCAGTCATTAAGTTTCATAACAATATTCATTACTAGATCATTGATGAGCCAAGCCCACTTAGATCACTTGGTAAAATATGGTGCCCTCAATCCTAGGGTCGTAAGTTCAAACGCGGCTCAGCCAACATTCTTTTATCGTAACGTTACACTTAGTATCTGTTATTATGCTCTCTGAAGGGCAAGCATATAGCCACTGCTTGGTCTGTCCGTCCATCCTTCTTTCCATCCGTCTGTCCGAAGGAATTTCTCCACAACCCTTTGACCCAATTGGATGAAACTTCACATACAAACTCCTTATGATATTGTGCAGATGACTTTTACCCGGTTTTTGTAGAGCCCACTTGCATTGAGCAAGACAAGTTGACACAATGACAGTTTAGTGTATGTGTGTTAGTTTATGTGTATGCCTGTTTGTCCGAATTTGTCCTGACCATAACTACTACATTTATGGATGGATTTTAAAAAAAATGGGCACAATTGATCTCCATCATGAGTAGATGTACCATTGGAACCATTTGTTCCATAGGTTGAAGATCAAGGTCACAGCTAAAGGTTAAAGTTTTGTAGGGACCATAACTCCTAAATTAATGGATAGATTTCAGTAGAAATTTACACAATTGTTCTCCATCATGAGTAGATTGCCATTTGAAACATTTGTTCAGGTAGGTCAAAAGTCAAGTCACACATGAAGTTCAACTATTTGTGGGCTTGACACCAGTTGTCCTTGGATAATCATTCTAGTTTTAAATATGTTGGAATAAAAAAAATATTTTAGAATGATATCTCTGGCTGTCAGTTCCTCAGTCAATGTATGTCATACTATATGTGACAAGAACTTGTTCAGGAGCATAATCTCTCTCTGACGGCTCTTGGTTATGATAATTGTTTTCCAGGCCTTATCTTCTTAAGCATGCAAGCCACCAATTTGAAACACACACACACTGATGGAACATGCTTTGAACATGTATAGCACACAAAAAAATTTGACATGAAACTTTCCTCAAAGGGAGATCATGTTTGAATGAAAAAAATGAACTGTTAACAGTTAATACACTCACCGTAGTACTTCACTGGATTTATGTGAAACTTTTTGTGACAAGCACTTGTTCAGGAAGCATATTCTGTCGCCAAGTGCTTTTCCTTTATCAGGAGGACTTAAAAAAAAAATGCTTCAATGATTGTAAGACATAATTCTTTCTTAATTTCTTATTTTTCAGCATTGATGCCACTTACTCAAAAGGATGGCTAGCACAGTACGTAAATGATGCCAAAGAAGGACAACCATCATGTAATTCTAAAATGAAACTTTACATTCAAGTACAAACCAAGACTTCTTGAGTTTGCATCACGTTCTTTTGATTATGGAGATGAAAACAACCTTTGGTGGTGCGAAAAGGGCAAGTATTTTAACATTGACATGATTGATCCTTACTAATAGTAAATAGTTACTATTCAACCCAAATACAAAGTGGAGGAGGTATACTGATTTCACCATGTCTGTTTGTCCATCCATCTGTCCTTCTGTAGACTTTTCCTTTCCATGCTCTAACTCAAAATCCATTAAATTTTGACCTAGGATCATGAAACTTTACAAATTGTTGCCCGTGAGGTGCCCTATAAATAACGGTCTCATTTGTCAAAGGTCAAGGTAACAGGTGAACTTGGCTTGAAAACTATTTTTGGGCTCTAACTCAAAAGCCATTTGACCTATGGCCATTGAACTTTATATTAATGTTGCCTATGACCCAAGGAAGTGCCTCATTGTTTTTGGGTCATATACATCCAACTTGCACCGGTCAAGGTAATAAATGAACTTTGTTTTAGAAACTGTTCCCTTCTCTCATAGCACTTTCTTAAAGTGTGTGTGTATGGGGGAGGGGTTATGTATTTGTACACTTTGCCCACAGTTCTTGTTGAAAAAAGGAGTAGGGGACTACTTTGGTATTCTTTGAGAACAGAGTGGCCTTTTTGATGCCATTTAATGATGATATTTAGGAAAACATGTGAAATAGAGAAATTGCTGGTAACCGATTCCTCCTTTTCTCACAATGTTGTCCAACTTATATGGTACTTTTTGTTATGCAGGCTGAAAAAATTTCGGTGAGTATAGTTGCCATGCTGTGCGTCTGTTTGTCCGTCCATCCATACGTCTGTCTGTCCGAAGCCATTTCTCCACAACCCCTTGACTAAATTGGATGTAACTTCATATATCAAATTCTTAGAACATTTCCCAGATACCATTTTCCTTGTTTCTCAATTTGAGGCTGTGTTGTGGAAAAAAGGGACTTAATGTAAAAATTAGTTTTTCTCTAGTATCTCCTAAATTACTGGTCAGAATTTTATGAAATTTCATATTTAAGTTGCTCATCAAAAGCCCCAGACCATGCACTATTTGTAGTTCATTTACACAAAAGTGTATTACGGGAAAAGGGGACTTAATGTATTATAGCTTTATGCTTATTTTTTTTTTTGGGGGGGGGGGGGTTGATGAAAGTTTGTGATGGCAATTACTTCAAAAGCATTACAGCCATTAGTCTCAAATTTGATACACAGATAGCTATTCAACAAGAACCAAAACTCTATCAAAATTTTTAGGGAAATTATCCCCCTTTGATTTTTTGAAGAATTTATTCCTATAAGGAAAATATCTCTGGAAAAGCTGAAGCCATTTACTTGAAATTTTATAGACAGATAGATTGCTTTGAGAGAAAGAGTAGTTTACACTTGATTCTCAATTAAACTCTTTACCAAACAACAAAATTTTAGACCTGTCCAAATTGAAAGCATTTGCAGATGACAAAATAAATGAAACTCAAAAAGCGAAATTTGTTTCCAGCTGGGTAGAAAACATTCTGGGAAAAGGAGAAAATGCTGGTTAGCAGCATTTTCTCCTTTTCCCACAATGTTTTCAAAATGCTTCTTTCTCAGGGTTGTTAAAAGTCGGGATTGTGTGGTAAAGAATTAAGAATGTGTTGTGGGAAAAGGGGGCTCCACGTTTAAATTTATTTTTCTCTAATATCTTCTAAATTTTTGGTCATATTTTCATGAAATTTCACTTTTAACTTATGCATCAAAAGCTCCTGACCATATACTCTTTATATTTCATTAATGAAAACAGTGTTATGGGATAAGGGGATTTAATGACATTTTTTTATGTTTTATCTTACGTTTGACTTTTCACTTAATTTTCTGTGCACAAATAGATCTTATGTAGGAAAACAGCTGAGGATTTCAAATTATGTCATACATTTTGTGACAAGTACTGGTTCGGGGAACATTAACCGTCAATGATAGCTCTTCTTTTCCGTTGCCTTTAGGCACAGGTATATGGCATGTAGCGTTGCCTTATGGTCCTTTACCAAAATATATCTATATATATAGAGTATAATTACTCTATAATGAAATTTAGGCAAATGTTGCGGGATCCTGTATTTTATGTAGAGATAAAGAAGGAAATCTTTTAAAAGTCAGAAGGCCTAGATCTTCCAAGTTTTGCAATATAGCATAATTTATACTCATGGTCCTCTATCAAAATGCTTAAAATAATTACTCTACAATCAAAATTAGCACTATGCTGTGGGATCCTGCATTGGTAGGTAAAGAAGGAAATCTTTAAAAATCTTCTCCTCTCAAACCATTAGGCCTAGAGCTTTCAAATTATGAATGTAGCATTGCCTTATACAATGTAGTCCTCTACCAAAATACTTCATTCAAGTTATCACTCTATGATCAAAGTTAGCCCTATGCTGTGGGATAACAGATTTTACAGAGATCACTGAAGGGCCCAAATGTCCCACCAAATTTTATATTCTAGATTGAACCCTGACCAAGTAATAATCAAAGCTTTCAAACCAAATTTGGAAGAGATTCAGCATGCATCGAGAGTATTATTAACCTGTTACCAAACAACAATATTTTAGAGCATATTTTAGTTCATATTTCAAGCATTTGCAGATGGAAAAATAAAAGTGACTGAAAATTTGAAATTTGTTTTGTGAAGAGTAGAAAACATTGTGGGAAAAGGAGAAAATGCTGGTTACCGGCATTTTCTCCTTTTCTCACAATGTTTTCTGAAGGCTTCTTTCTCAGGGACGTCAAAAGTAGGGATTGTGTGGTAATGGGTTAATAAAAAAACTCCTGACTTTTTCCAGAGGTCCAAGATGTTCTGTCACCTGTTGAAAGAAGTATGTCAACAGCAGCTTCAGAAAGTTCCAACAGACAGCTGTCAACAGTCACCCAACCAACTAGTCTTCATGTAGAGATCCATTCATCCAATTTCAGCAGTAGCCAAACATTCCAATATTCAGCTGTTAACAGTCAACCAGCCAACAACTAGTCTTGAAGCAGACATCCCTGCGTTGGATATAGACAGTGACAGTAATTCAATCAAACGTCCCAACAGTCAACAGTCAACCAGCCTACAACCAGTTTTAGGGCAGAAATCCATCCATCAAATATAGACAGTGACAGTAATCCACCTAATCATTCAAACAGTCAACTGTCAATATTTAGTTAACCGGCCAAGAACTAGTTTTGAAGTAAAAATCCCTGCTTTGGATATATAGAGAGTGACAGTAATCCAACATTTTTCATTTTTTTGTGTACATCATGATGGCAGTGGGATAAAGCTTTGTTAAGCACTGCCTTCTATTGGATTGTAATCTAAATACCTTGATGGAAAACACCTTTGTGGATGTCTTATACATGATGATTATATATTTTTAACATTTTTTATGCCCCTGCATCAAGCGATTGGGGCATATTGTTTTACCATTGTCTGTCTGTCTTTCCCTCTGTCGGCAAAACTTAGCAGAAAAACTTAACATTTCCACTTACTTCAATGAATGAATAGTGTTTTATGGCCCATCGACAACTTAGGTCATATTGGGCGCACTTACTTAGTAAACAATAATGCGAGGTGAAAATAACATACATGTACAACAACATAAGACAAACATGATAAATGAGGAATGGATGAAACACAAAATGATGCCCCTTTTGTTGCCTTTTACGACATGCATGCTGTCACTTTTGTTCCACCAGATGAAATGGCAGATGTGACAATCGCGGGACTGCAGTGGTTTATTCTTATACCCCCGATTAAACCACACGGGGTCCCACAGGCCAATTGATTCCCATTCCAAACCCTATTTACATCAAGAAAAAAAAAAATATATAGGATTTGGAATAAGAACTACCCAGCCTGCTGCAATCCTATGAATTACGAGGAAAGCAGCCGTTTGTCTCTAATTTTAGTCGCCTTCTACGACATGCCATAGAGAAAGGCCGAGGTCCTATTCTATAAACTAAAAAACCCCCGGGACCCCAAGGGGAGTCCACTTACTTCAAGGCTATTCAAGAAACAAAGATGATATTTGGTATTTAGGTATACCTCATCAATATGCATCTAATGAGGGTTATATGTCCAAGGTCAAGGTCAAAATTTTAAACCCCATTATCTTAAAAAAAATCCTATCAAAACTTAACTAAAGAACTTAATATTCCCCATTACTTCAAGGCTTTGCAAGATGCAAGGTTTATATTTGGTATGTAGGTGTATCTCATTGTTATGCATCTGCTGGTGACAAGTTCAAGGTCATCTGTCAATGTCATTTATGAAGGTCACACTTCTTAAAATTAGCTATTACGGGGGTATTAGTGTTTCACAAACACATCTTGTTTTCTTAGTTATACTTTAAAGGATTATGTCCAGGGTATTACTTTTAAGGTATAGATAGTTTTAGAAATCGAAACTCCATAATCCATACTCCATTAGAACAAACCTAGAAAAGTCAGACTTGATTTTTAGTGATGTTCCATTCACAAGGTGTCAGTGGGGGTATATGTCAGCTCGTGACAGTTGTAGTTTCATCTGTTTGGAAAGTTTTCTTTCAAGTGATGCATTGGTTTAACTTTCATGTTGCACACTATTGACATCCAATTGCTGTGCACATTTGAATATGAATAAGAATCAAATCCCTATTTAGCTTTTCGTGACTGTATATTACTGAAATGGAATAAACTTGCTTTCACTTTTGAATCTTTCATTAGATTAGACCAGCTGTTTGCAGGGAAAACCCAAGGTATTGCTATTGCATTGGCATTGTTATTGTGCAAAATGTTTCAAGTTTTGCAAAAAAATCTGAAGTTTGAAAATATTTACTTTAAACTCAGAATATGTGTTCTCTATCAAAGGACAATGCATTTTAAGGGAAGTAACTCAAAGTAGTGTAATTATGTTACAGGTATGCAGCTTTTTAGCTCGACTGTTTTGGAACAAAAAGTCGAGGTAGTGTCATCACACTTGTGTCATTGGATTTGTAGGCATTGGCGGCATGGTTGTTGACGTGACAAACTTTAACCTTGGCTATACCTCGCTTATATCTGAAGATATTTACTTGAAACTTGGAAGATATGTTTACTATCTAAAGAGCAATCTATACTAACAAGGGAGATAACTTTAAATGCATTTTTGCCAGAATTATTCCCCTATTTTGACTTAGAATTTTTCACTATCCAGGACCTATAGCCGAGCGTAGCACCCACTTGCAGTGCTCTTGTTACCTCACCTGAGCACACAATGCTCTTGCGATTGTTGATGTCTGTTGTGCATCCTCCAGTTGTCTTAGACAGTTCTGGTGTAAACAATACAGTGGTCACAATCTAGGCTCGTTCATTGTGAAACTTGCTCAGAAAGTTTATCTTGTTAACATCTAGATCAAGTTTGAACATGGTTTTGGCTGGATCAAAAAATATTTCACAACGTAAAATCTAAAAAAAATCTTGTTAACGTTCCAGACAATATTGTCTCATTCTTATTCACTGTGCAACTTGCTAAGAATGTTGATGTCAAAGATATCTTGGTCAAGATTGAATATTGGTCTGGCCTGGTCAAAAAGTAGGTCACTAGGTCAAATCTAAGAAAAAAGATTGTTAGCACTCTTGAGGTCACAATTTTGTCTCATTCTTATTCACGGTGCAACTTGCTCAGAATGTTAATAAAAAGTCGGTCGCTAGGTCAAATCTAAGAAAAAACATTGTTAACACTCAAGGGACCACAATTTATGCTCAATCGTGAATCTTGCTCAGTGTTTTCAAGGCCAACTAGTTTTAGCTTGATAAAAAAGTAGGAATAATCTTTTCACAATTTTATCATCGTGAATCTTGCTCAGACTTATTAATACTTTAAAGTCCACAATTTTGGCTTATATGCTGTGAAACTTGCTCAGAATATCTATATTGGTGATATCTAGGCCAAGTTTGAATATGGGTTCAGCTGGGTAAAAAGATAGGTTACTGATTCAAATATTTGTGTGCTTATAAGCAAGCAGGTAAATAACGTTATTGCTTTTCAAAAGATATTTGGATAGATGTATATTGTATAATGTATGCATGTTAACTTTGCTGATTTATGCAGCTTTCTACTTTCCCGTTTTCATTAGCATGATATATCACCTTTGCCAAATTGTTTTATAAACTTTTTACTAAAGAAGCACCAAAAGTGCATGTTTTCAAAGGCTTTCATTCGAAGAATTATAAGATATTGACATCTGGATGATTTGTCTCCTTTTGCTACAATGTTTTCAAAAGCTTGACACGAAAGTAGCACAAAATATATTAACCTTTATGTCACCTTTTACCACAATATTTCCGATAGCTTGTCCTTTAAAAATGCACGCATAGCGATGTTTTCAAAAGCACTGTTCTAAAGAAGGATAAAATGCTTCGTCACCTTTTACCACAATGTTTTCAATAGCTTTTCTCTAAACGAGCGTAGAAATCACAATGTTTTCAAAAGCATTACTCTAAAAAGTATAAAAGATCGTTTGTATATACTGTTATGCAGGCTTTACAAAGTCTCATGTTAGACAAAAGAATTTCAAATCTCCCTTATAATGTTTAGTATATAGATGAAGTTGTATTAAAATTTTATGCTGATATCAAATATAAATATAGTACAAAAAGAAAGGTCTATATTTAACAGTAATGTTCTATACTGCGTGCATATCAAGTCACTAGGTGGTATAAAGTCTCATATCAGTCTTTTTATATAAAGTCTCTTTATATGCATTTTCTATCCTTCGTTAAAAGAAAGAAAAAAAAGTATATGTATTTTCTTAATATAAAATGAACATTGTTTTTCGACAATATGTATGTACATACTTGAAAAGCAGCCAGTTTCTTAGAAAGATTATTCACGGTGAAGCGTAAGTGTAAAGGAAAACAAGAGAGCATGAATAAGTGCACTTGTTAGTGTGATATAATTGGAGTAATGTTGAATACGATATAAATACTACAAAAATAATTCAAACTATTCACTCAGCAATAGAATCATCCCAATTTCGCAAAATAAAATGGACAATGATTTTCATTCAAAACAGGTCACGTATATTTTTCACTTACAGAATAGCGTTTTCACTCTTTGATTAACTATATAACTCTCTTTCCCTTTTAATAGTTTCAAGTACATGTATATCAAAAGTCACGTTGACTACTACATTGTTTAATTATTGTTATTTTGCAAAATGTACACTGGAGCAAATAAAATCTACATTGGAGCAAATAAAATGTATTGTATTGTTTAGATCAATGATGTCTAGGTCAACTTTGAATTTGGGATTAGCCAGGCCTAAAAAGTAGCTCATTTCATTTAATCTTAGACAGATCTCGTTAAAATCTTAGCAGACACAATTTTCAAGCAATCATAGCAAAACTTGCTAAGTATGTTTATCTTGATGATATCTCAGGCCAGTTTAAGATTGCATTTGGTATGGTAAAAAAGATCACTAGTTCAAATCATAGATAGAGAGAGAGATGCTGTTTGGTGAAGACAATTGTCCCTGCAAACAAAGAGAGAAAAAAGAGATACTCTTACGTAAGAACACTCGTCCCTACAAAATAGAGAGTAAAAGGAGATACCGTTAGGTGAGGACACTTGTCCCTACAAAAAAGAGAGAGAAAAGAGATGCTGTTACGTGAGGACACTTGTCCCTACAAAAAAGAGAGTAAAAAGAGATGCTGTAACGTGAGGACACTGTCCCTACAAAAAAGAGAGTAAAAAGAGATGCTGTAATGTGAGGACACTGTCCTCACACAGTATGAGAGAAAAAAGAGATTAATGTAACGTGAGGACAATATTGTCCACACAGTGACTCTAGCGACTCTCTTTTTTTATGATGATTTCAAGCCAAAGCCACAACAAGGTTCCTTTTGGATGGTAGAAGTGAAAACTGAAAGAGAGTTATGCGAAAAACACTCAGAAATGGTTGTCCTCAGATCCCGGTTTTTTGGCTAATGTCCTCTCTATTACGGATTCGTCGGCTAGAGAGAGAGAGAGAGAGAGAGAGAGTCAGACAGAGAGGGAGAGAGAGAGAGAGAAACATACACACAGACAGACATCTACACGCAAGCATCTGCAGCGTATAGAACCGTGCAAGCAGCTGGCATGGTAAAATTTATGCATGTCCAAGGACCAGTCTATCTTATGATACATTCGCTTGTTACACACATTACGTAACGGATTTTATGAATCCATAACTATATAATGAGTCTGGTGACTTTTAAGGTAAGACCTGTGTAATGGAAAACAGCTATTTCCACTAAAATATCATCCTGCAAAATTAGCTATAATTAAAAATGAGTATTACTGAACTATTTTCACCTTTTCATTTTTGCAAGTTTTTCCTTCTTTGAGTTATCATTTATAAATCTAAAACCACTATATCTCAATTCAAAAAGATAATAATTACCTCCCTTTTCAGAAAACTAACAAAAGTATCAAAAAATAATTTCAAGATAGACATAAACGGAATTTCTGATCCGTTAGAAATGTTCAAAAATATTATTTCCGCATAAACCCTTATCTATCCTTATTTATCAACGAATTAGAATTTTCACCGGAAGTGCATTATACAGGTCTTACCTTAATAGTGCTTCACGGAAGTGCACTACGAGTCTAAACCGGCAGCCTGTTACCGGATTTTGCATCTATCGGACGGTTACGGGATGTACCATGTGTATATTAGCTGACTCTTATAATGCATTACCACACAATCCCTACTTTTGACGACCCTGAGAAAGAACCCTTTCTACCCTTCACAAAAACAAAATTCCAACTTTCAGACATTTTCTTTTTGTCGTCTGCAATATAAATGCTTTCGATTTAGACAAGCCTAAAATATTGTCGTTTGGTAATGAGTGAACTCTTTACCAGATGACAAAATTTTAGACTGATTCAAATTGAAAGCATTTGCAAACGACAATTTCAGTGAGGCTCAGATTGTGCATTTTTTCTTTGACAGGAAAGAAAACATTGTGGGAAAAGGAGAAACCAGCATTTTCTCCTTTACCCACAATGTGTCCAAAGGGTCTCTTACCCAGGGGTTTTAAAAGTCGGGATTGTGTGATAAAGAGTTTAACCCTTTACCAAACAATCCCTGGTTTTTTCGACCCTGAGATAGAAGCCCTTTGAATACATTCTGTGAAAAGGAGAAAATGCTGGTAACCAGCATTTTCTCCTTTTCCCAGAATGTTTTCTACCCTGCTGGAAACAAATTTCAAGTCTTGAGTTACGTTTATTTTGTTGTCTGCCAGTGCTTTCAATGTGGACCGGTCTCAAATTTTGTCGTTTGGGAAGGGGTTAACCCCGTTTTGTCAGAGGGTTGCACATACATTTCCGAGACAGGTTTGGGCGAAGAGTAAACAAAGAAAAATGAGTCATTAGTTATTTGCTCGTGGCCACATGTTGCAGCTTCCAGCTCACTCACGGGGCTTAACTCTTTACCAGACAACAAAATTTTAGCACTGTCCAAATTGAAAATAATTACAGTCGACAATTTCAATGTGACTCAAATGGTGCAATTTTCTGTCGGGTTGTAAAACATTGTTGGAAAAGAAGAAAAAGCTGATTTCCACAAGCAATAACCATCATTTCAAGTAAATGTAATGACGTCAAAGTCGTTACTGGTTTGTCGTCTGCATTCTTTTTTTCAATTTGGACAAAACTAAAATTTTGTCGTTTTGTAAAGAATCAACCCATTACGTCTAGAAAGAAATGTCAAGCAGACGGATTTGAAAACAACCCTTTGTTCAGCCTTTATCAAACGAACTCGAGTTCTAATGACCATGGGGGCAAATTTAATTTGAAGCATTGTGGGAAAAGGAGAAAACGCTTTTGACATGAACCAGAAAAATGCCGTGAAATTGAGCACATTTACTCGTAATACGGTGTTTGCAAAAGTGCTAGGGTCCGAAGGATTGATTGATTGATTGATCATTTGTATGGTGTTTAACGCCGTTTTCAACATTTTTTCAGTTATATCGCGGCGGTCAATGCACCTATCCATGGAGTCTCTTTTTTCTAGAATTCCGAGCAGTTTTCTTTCCAAGCCACTGGCTGTTTTCCCATTCAATCATCATTGAAACCATGGTCAGCCGTGAGAGTGGAATGAATTGTCTGATAAATGGTGAAAACATTTCCAACCTTTTTTTCTACGTAACATAAAAAAAATTTGATAAAAAAACAACTTTGTTTTCTGAAACATCGGAAAAATATCGCTCGATCTAATAAATTAATATCTCACCCAAATTATCACAGGCTGACATCACGGTTTATAACGGCATCATGCACATGTTCTAAATTATTTTATCAGAAAATCTAAATAACTGAGAAAATTAGTTATGTCACACCAAAAAGGACCCCCTGTCTAGGATGGGAGGGTATCTTTTTTCAGAAGCTTTGCTTCCCTCTATCCAAAATTCAAAACTGCCACAGTTCGAGTGCAGAAAGTACTGTCTTTCCGTCTTTCCCATTGTATGGTGTCAAACGCCGTTAAACATTATTTTAGTTATAACGCGGCGACCAGTTCCTTTATATACTAAATACAAATAACAGAATTTTACATTTTTAAAAATTGAAAGTATTTGCATACAACAATTTAGTTAACTTTACCAAACAATCCCTGGTTTT
Source organism: Tridacna crocea (assembly GCA_943736015.1). Lineage (NCBI taxonomy): Eukaryota > Metazoa > Mollusca > Bivalvia > Cardiida > Cardiidae > Tridacna > Tridacna crocea. The sequence continues at coordinate 32,227,442 of OX031069.1, forward strand.
TACGACCCTGATATAGAAGCCTTTTGAAAACATTGTAGGAAAAGAAGAAAATGCTGGTAACCAGTATTTTCTCCTTTTCCCACAATGTTTTCTACCCTGCTGGAAAGAAATTTAAGATTTTGAGTCACTTTTATTTTTGTCTTTGTTTCCCACAATGTTCTCATAAGCTATCTCCTCCAGGCCTGCCATAAATCAGGGTTGTGTAATTAAGGAGTAAACCCTATTCTACTTAATAAATGAATTGAAACTTTCAAGTCGTTAGTAAAAACCCGAGAGTTGCTATTTTTTGCACATATTTTGAAGACAAAATCACTTCATCGGACAGTGTGGATCCAAGATCAGACTGCACGGTCTGTGTAGTTTGATCTTAATCTACACTGTCCGCAAAAGGTCAGTGAGTCGCGCTTAGCTACCATAGGGTAATATTACTATTTAATTTATAAACAAAAAGCCTATGCAAATAACGCAACATGTGGTATGACGTGACAATGTGAATCCAAGATCAGACTGCACATTCTGTGCAGTGAGATCTTGACCTACACTGTCAGCGAGTGGCGATTGGCAGTCCCAGGGTCAAGGGATTGAATTAATTAGTAAAAGGTTGCGCAAACAACGCAACATGTGGTATTCACGCCGCCATCTGGAAAAGGCTGTCGAGTCAGATGTCATTTGCATATTCATAATGGATGATAATTAATACGCTTTCAACATTTCACGAATTTCTTTGTCTCTGAAGCCAGGCCCCTCGATACATGATAACCTTCAACTAATGATTGATTTTACGCAGATTTTTTTTCCTTTTTAGAAAGCATTGATAGAACCGCAGAAATTAAAAAACATTAGTGCCAATGAGTTGTATCAAGTTTTCGTTGCACGGTGTTTTCCTTTGTCGACCGTCCAGGTTTACCTCTGCGCATGTCATATTCCTCGAAGATTCGACCTGTCCGCTTTGACTCATCACCGACCCCATATACTAGGAAAAAGTAGGGCTTTTGTCGAAGCTATCATCCAAGTCTGTAGGGGCTGTTTTGATAAATGGCCGGTACATAGGTTACATGCTAGTTGATCATAGCTGAATGATTCGCACCTGGTAACTTTATAAATACATCTAACAACAGAAGGCTGACCCGAACCAAAACCTTTTCCTATTGGTCAGTTTTTTGCATGTCCAAGGACCAGTTTACTTCATGATTCAATCGGTTGTAAGACAAAACGGACTTTATGAATCCGTCTGTCTCTCTCACACAGGTCTACCAAGTTTTGACAAAATATGCGAAGATGTGCCCAGTAGACCTACGATTCATTGGCAGATCCAGGTGGGGGGATTGGGGCAAGGGCCCGGAACCCCCTCCCTGAATATTTGACAAAGTTTGAATGTTGTAGTAGATTTCTAGTGTTAGCAAATATTTTATCAGAACTCCAGATGGACGGGGTGAATTTGATTTCAAAATTGAAAATAGCAATTATTCTCCTCTAAACGCTTTATTGTGGATACTCATTAGAATCGTCTTGTCGAGACGATCCTTATGAGTACCCACATCATAGGGTTGTTTCTGACGATTGCACAGATTACGACGGATAAACAATGTTGCTTCCGGTTTTAAATCGTGGACAAATCCCTAGAGTTTCTTTATCCCATACACCTTATATTATTGATTATTTAGCTATGTTTACACAGGTGACTAGATTTTACACACTATTACATTGTAAAAGCGTTTTTCTCTCTGGGTATAAAGATATACCTGTAATGCACCTTTAACCCATTACCAAACAATCCCTGGTATTTACGACCATGAGATAGAAGCTTTTTGAAAACATTGTAGTAAAAAGGAGAAAATGCTGTAACCAGCATTGTCTCCTTTTCCCACAATGTTTTCTACCCTACTGGAAAAAAAATCAGTTTTTGAGTTACCTCTATTTCGTCGTCTGCAAGTGCTTTCAATTTGAACCAGTCTAAAATTTGGTCGTTTGGTAAAGAGTTAAACTAATCCTTTTTCTCCACAAACTGTGTTTATCCTTATGTGCCATCTACATTGGAATTGAAACGAACAAAACAAAAAAAAAAGTGAAAACATTAACACAGGAAATTTAATCCCCGTCTTGAAAACAACCACTTGTCACGTTTTTAAATTATCACGGTGATGCGAGAACATGGTGAAGATTGGGTCGCAAAACGGTCATTAAGGTGAAATACAAGCGGCGAAACTTTGCAACTTTCATTCCCCCTTACCTTACAATCTTAGATCTGTACAAGCCGTTCCCTGTGAAATGGATGTTTAACTCATTACCAAACGACAATATTTTAGGATTGTCCAAATCGAAAGCATTTGCAGACAACAAAATCAAAGTGACTGAAAATTTGAAATTTGTTTTGTAAAGAGTAGAAAACATTGTGGGAAAAGGAGAAAATGCTGGTGACCAGCATTTTCTCCTTCTCCCTCAAAGTTTTCCGAAGGCCTCTTTCTCATGGTCGTTAAAAGTAGGGGCTGTGTGGTAATCGGTTAATCCACGCGCAAAAAGTATCGATTCGGGTCAGCCTGCACAGACCTCACAGGCTGATCTGGGTCGAAACATTTTAACAGGTAGGAACGGCTGAGAGAGAGAGAGAGGTAGGTAGGGAGGTAACGACCGAATCAACACTGGATTTTTTTAACGTTCAACTTTGAATACCTGAGCGCTCGCGTTACTTTGAATATTTTAATCATGGGATTGATACTATTTTAGGAAATCTTGTAATTTTTGGCGCCTTTTTCGCTCCATTGTTTTTTTGTGGTGAGACTCTCTCGAACTTGGGCTATCTGGCATAGTTTATCGCTTGAACCATCGTTTTATTTTTTATCTACAATTGGGTCGAATGAAATGTTTTTTATGATTCTGTAATAACACCAAAGAATTATGGACAAGTAAGCGACAAATCGTTTGTTATTTGGGTCGAACTTGCAACAGATTTTTCACTCGCAATTTTACGACGTTCTCTTTTGTAGAGAGTATCATTGCTTCCTGGCTTGTATTGGTGCGAGACTTGAACCGGGGTCAAGTTCAGAAAAGTTAAATTTGCGGGTTTACGAAAAAATATGAAGTTAACATGAATTCTTCAGACTTCTAAGGTCATATAATTATACTAGATTATAATATTTTTCTTTGGCATTTGTCTGTGAGAAATTGAAATGAAAAACAAACCAATATGACATGTACTTGAAATTTTTTAGCCATAATAATGACAGAAATATGATACTGATTTTTTATCAAAAAAGATAAAAAAAGAAAAAGGGTTGATTCTATGTCTGATATGATCTATGTGTATAAATGTAAATCTATTTATGTAGAACAGTTACAATACAGAGTTTTTAAAACGCTCTGAATACTCATGTCTGAGACGACTACTTTTCCCTGTAGACCACAAAAAATCTCAACAAAGATTTCAACTGGAAAAAATGTGGAAAAGAGGAGAGAAAAACACGTTGGTTTCTAGTTTTTCCTTCTTTTGTAACAATGTTTTCAAAAGTCTCTACACTCCAGGGTTTAGATTCAGGGTTGTATGGTAATAGGGAAGGAAGATAATTTGTTCTTGTTTAATTTCAGGTTATTGGTTGGTGCACCCACAGCTCAAACTCGACAGCCAGGTGTGACCCGCGGTGGTGCTGTATATAGATGTCCGATAGATTCAGGAAGTGTATGTCAGGAAATACCATTTGATACTAAAGGTAAAAGTTTGCTTAACTCTGAAGCACCCATCTACTGACAACCCTGAGGAAAAAGGCTTTTGAATACATTGTAGAAAAAGGAGAAAATGCAGGTAACCAGCATTTTCTCCTTTTCCCACACTGTTTTCTTCGCTTTCAAAAACTTTTTTTAAAAATTTTGTGAGACACTTATTTTGTTCATCTGCAAATGCTTTCAGTTTGGACAATTCTAAAATTTTGTTGTTTGGTAATGAATTAAAGCATTTGCAGACAACATAACTATGACTTAACTCTTTACCCCATAGGGCATTTCTATGGTATCTCTAATTGACCCTAAATGACAGCAAGGAAGAAGCCGATTTTTATGGGTATATGACACCTTTTGATAGTGTAGAAAACATTGTGACAAAAGGTGAAATTGCTCGTCAGAGCAATTTCACCTTTTGCCACGATGTTTTCCAAAAGATCCTACAAGCAATGCCTGGAAATGAGTATCTTTGGATAAAGGATTAAGGACTTCTATTACTTTCTTGTATTGCCTTTTCAACATTATCAGTTTTTCGCCCGTAACTTGCTGTCGCTCGTAATTAATCCTTTGCCAAATAATCTGATGAAACAGCTTTTGGTTACGAGCATTTTCTCCTTTTCTCAGCTTGGTTTTATACCTTTCCAAGACAAGTTTGAACCTTTGAATCGTACTTTATTTGTTATCTGCAAACATTTTGAAACTGCAGAAGTTTTAAATGTTATCGTCTGGTAAAGAGGTATACATCATTGCTTAGGATGTATATAACTGTTACCAGGGTTTTATTTTGTCATCGTGTACCTTATTTCCATTTGTATACATCATTCATCAATAAAATGTCATTATTTCAGTAATTTATTGGCAGTGGCTTCCTACATGCATTTACTGGGGAGTTATTTTGAACAGTTGCAAATTAAATCCTACAATTTCAGACACATGGTCAAAGTGGACCATGGTGCAACACTATGCTCAAAATCACTGAAAGGCTTTCTGTATCAGATTAAACCTGTTCTAATTGACTAAATTTATGACTGTGCAAATTTGAAAGCTTTTGCAGACAACAAATTTTATATGGTTCAACACAACATTGTGGAAAAATGCAGGAAATGCTGGTGACCATCATGAGTTAACCCATTACCACACAATCCCTACTTTTGACGACCCTGAGGAAGAAGCCTTTGGAAAACATTGTGGGAAAAGGAGAAAATGCTGGTAACCAGCATTTTCTCCTTTTTCACAATGTTTTCTACTCTTCACAAAACAAATTTCAAATTTTCAATCACTTTTATTTCGTCATCTGCAAATGCTTTCAATTTTGACAAGTCTAAATTATTGTCATTTGGTAAAGAGTTAACCTATAAAAACTCAAACCTCGTAAGGTGTTGTTCGCTTTTTGACAGGAAATGGAATTCGCCATGACGGTACCCACTATAGAGACGTAGAAGACAAATCAAACCAGTGGTTTGGTGCATCCTTATATACCTCAGACAATGGCGTGATAGTGGTAAGCAGTTTCCCCTTTTTCCACACTGTTCTCAAAATCCATCTTGTTTGGAGCCCCTAGCTCTTTACAACTTAAATCTCTAGATTTAATGACCTCACAAGGGAAGTTTTTGAAAATGTGGTGGGAAAAGGAGAAAATCCTGGTGGTAATCATTTTCTCCTTTTCTTGCAACGTTTTCTACTCCATCAAAAACAAATTCCATCACTTTTGCCAAATTCAAAATACTAGTCATCTGCAAATGAGTTGAATTGGGATTATTTCAAAGAATTATGGAGAATTGGAGAATTGAAGACACACCTCTGTTCGTTTTCAGTCAGTTTAACTCTTTACCAAACAATAAAATTTCAGACTAGTCAATATTGAAGGCATTTGCGACAACAAAATAAAAGTGACTGAATAATTTAAATTCGATTTGGGAATGGTAGAAAACATTATTGGAAAAGGAGAAAATGCTGGTTACCAGCATTGTCTCCTTTACCCATAATGTTTTCAAAAGGCTTCCTTCCCAGGGTCGTTTAAAGTTGGGATTGTGCAGTAAAGGGTTAAGCCCATTTCATCCTTATTTGATGAAAAGTACATGTATTGTTGTAATTGAATCATCATGCCTTGTGTTGTGCCTGCTAGTTGCAAGGTTGCACAGATTATGAAGGATAGAAAATACATTTCATGTTTTGAAGGCCTTCAACACAATCACTGTAATCGTTTCAGGTTGTAAATGAGGACAAATTTATTCCTTATCTATCCCTTTGGCTCCAGATAAGAGGGAATGATGGTAATCTGAATCGATTATTTTTCTTCTAAACCCTATGTTGAATGGTCTTGACGAGACGATTCTAATGAGTACCCATAACATAGGGTTTAGTGGAGAATAAATAACATTTTCAATTTTGAAGTCAGAATCACTCCCTCTATCTGGAGCTCTGTTATAATAATAATCCCCTACACCATATTGGTAATTCATCTGTTCTACACAGCTGAGCTTATCTACACACTTTCAAGTTTTACAGCATTTTTGTCTCAATCTGCGAGGAGGTATCTTTAACTCTTTACCAAACGACAAAGCTCTAGACTGGCCCACATTGAAAGCATTTGCAGAGGACAAAATAAATGTGACTCAAAAATTGGAACTTGTTCAGGTAGGGTAGAAAACATTGTGGGAAAAAGGAGAAAATGCTGGTTACCAGCATTTTCTCCCTATTCCAATGATGTTTTCAAAAGCCTTCTTTTTCAGGGTCATGAAAACCAGGGATTGTTTGAGAAAGGGTTAAAACTTTTAAGTTTTTGTGTTAAATGCAGGTAGCAGGTCCCTAGAACATGGCCGATAGATTATTTTACCTGCCCTACTTTGCTAGAAATACACATTGGCAGCAAATTTTTTGTGCATATTTTTGCAATAACTTTTTAATACAGTGTAATGTTTTGAGATTTTCTTCATAAAACTCTGAATGAAGTCTTTTTGCAGACGACAAAATAAAAGTGACTGAAAATTTGAAATTTGTTTTGTGAAGGGTAGAAAACATTGTGGGAAAAGGAGAAAATGCTGGTTACCAGCATTTTCTCCTTTTCCCACAATGTTTTCTAAAGGCTTCTTTCTCAGGGGCGTCAAAAGTAGGGATTATGTGGTAATGGGTTAATAAACTAATAAACTTTCTAAGATCAGCAATCATAAATTGTGTAACTTTCAAATTTAGAAAATTCCTCAGCATATGACTAAAAATATTCTTCAGAACAGTAGCTGAGTATAGACCCAACTCACGGGTGGTAAACGGGGCAACTAGCTCCAAAAAGAGTCAATGGTATTATGTTGCCTCGTAACATACGGGTATTTGCGTGCTAGTTGCATAGATAGAAAATTTGTCAACAAAGGTAGGTGTCGAATACTTTAATTTTTATTTATTTCCTTAGCGGAGACCTTCTGAAAAATCCGGCAATGCAGTGCGATATAGAAATGACTAAACTTTATTCACCGCTAGCATATGTCATATAAGTATGCAGCGTTTAGATAAAATCTTGGCCAAACTTTCGAACATCAAGCGGTTAAACTGTAAATCGGAGATATGAAACCACGGATTTCCTCAATACATAGCCACTACTATACCTGATGCACTTTCCCTATTAATTTCAAGCCCAGGGAATTATGAAATAACAAAAATTGAAAAATTAGAAGTCGTATATGTAGAATATTAGCTGAATATGTGTGCGGGCTAGTTGCCTAGCCCGGGGGTAGTTGAATAGACAAGGAATTAGTTAACCTATTTGCCCCAAATCAGCACCGTACAGGGCAATTTAACAAGTAACTTTACTTATCTAGGATTTTGAACATATTTTAAAACACACGATTTATATATTCTTTTCATTGCAGAATTTTGAGCTTAGTAAAATTTGTAATATGCAAGTGCTTTTCACACTTTCAAAAATTTGGCATTTGTAATTGGATGCCTATGCTATACTTGAAATAGGCATAGCGGCTAACTCGTGACCTGAAAGATGTCGAGGGTCGCGGTTTCGAGTCCCGGCCTCGCCGCTGGTCAAGTGGGTATGTCCATGGATAAGTCCCAGCGTAGTACTGTTGATACCCAGGAAGCACACGAGTTAGTGAACTTCGCCGTGATATAATTGAAACATTCTTTGAAACGGCATAAAACCCCATTCAAATATGGTGGACGAAGTTTTTTCCGCAGTTTTTACATGTTAACTTCTTGGCGCTGAGATGCTGCCTCATGAGATCTGAAACTCTTTTTCTCGTTGCTACCTGCTTTCCATAGCAGTCGCATTGATATTTGCGAACACCCAAATGTGCATAATCCACATGAGTTTTTAATGTTGTTTTCATGCTGAAACGTCTGGCATATATTAGATACTGTCGATGATGTATCCTGGTGAGCATTTTTCGAGTGTTAGTCTTGATTTGGCTGAGTAGCTCTTTGGACACTCTGAACATGTGTACCGTGAAGAATTTGGATCTCTTCTAGTTTCTAAAAAGATGTCAAATTTCACAAGTTAAAGTACTTTAAGGGGATGCATCAGTTACATGCATGAAAGGATGCCACCCATCCCCTGCAGTTTTTCATTAGAACAACATGCACTCAGTTTTCCGATCTTTTAACAAATTGCCAATTCTTAGGACAGTATATGAAGTAGCCTACACACGTTTTTGCAGCTGCTTTTTTTTGCAGTTTACACTGTCGTCATGTTTGGGCTGTGCCAATTTCTAATAAGGGTACCAAAGATGTCAGAAACCTTAATAGAAATGAACCCAGCCCAAACGTGATGTCAGTATAAAATTCCGTTGCTAGAAAAAATGGAAGCTGCGGAACCTTGTGTATTTTGTTGATCTCAGTATTTGTGAGTTGTTCAAACATCGGGAAACCGAGTGTCTGTGTCTCGGACACGCCCATTTGAAAATATTATATATATAAAGTCTTATTTAATCATCCGATGACCGAAAGATAAATTTAGACAGAGTCGAAAATATAAGCACTGGTAGACGACAAATATTACTAAGCTCAACCTGAATAAAAAGCTGGCTCCTTGTCTATTCAATTACCCCTCGGGCTAGGCAACTAGCCCGCACACAAATTCAGCTAATATTCTACATACACGACTTCTAAAATTTTCAATTTGTGTTATTTCATAATTCCCTGGGCTTGAAATTAATGAGGAAAGTGCATCAGGTATTGTAGTGGCTATGTATTGGACGTTCAATGAGGAAATCCGTGGTTTCATATCTCCGATTTACAGTTTTACCGCTCGATGTTCGAAAGTTTGGCCAAGATTTTATCTAAGCGCTGCATACTTATATGACATATGCTAGCGGTGAATAAAGTTTAGTCATTTCTATATCGCACTGCATTGCCGGATTTTTCAAAAGGTCTCCGCTAAGGAAATAAATAAAAATTAAAGTATTCGACACCTACCTTTGTTGACAAATTTTCTATCTATGCAACTAGCACGCAAATACCCGTATGTTACGAGGCAACATAATACCATTGACTCTTTTTGGAGATAGTTGCCCCGTTTACCACCCGTGCAACTGATCTTAGAAGTTTATTACAGGGATAATATTGTGATTGGAAAAAGCTATGTTGAAAGTCCAATATTCTGATCTTTTTGCTATAAAAATGTTCAAATTGTTTGTCAAAATGATTTTTGGTGAAGTTTAACATTACCTAGCTGAAGCATAAAAACCCAAAAGCCTTAACCTCTTTCCAAACAGCAACCAGTTTTAATGACCCTAAAGAAAAGTTTTGAAAAAATTGTAAATCACAATTGACAAAGTCAAAATTGTATTCAAAAAAATGTTTCATTTCTCTAAATATATGGTAGAAAACATTGTAGGAAAAGGAGCAAATACTGCCTACCAGTAATTTTTCCCTCTCCCACAAACTCGTCTACCCTTCTGAAAATAGATTTCAGATTTTGAGTCACATATATTTTGTTGTCTGCTAATGCTTTCAATTTGGCCAAGTCTAAAACTGAATGGTTTAGTAAACCATTAACTCCTTTTCTGTCATTTGTCCTTGATGTCGAGTGTGTAGCTAACTTTTTGCCAAACAACAAAATGTTTTAACTCTTTACCGCAGGACAAATTTAAGAATTGTCCAATTTGAAAGCAATCGCAGATGACAAAATAGATGTGACTCATTTGAAACTTCACTTTAGAAGAGTAGAAAACATAGTGGAAAAAAGAGAAAATGCTTGTTGCCAGCATTTTCTCCTTTTCTCATTTTGATTTCAATAGACGTTATGATTGTGTGGTTAAGAGTTAACAAGAACGCAATAAATCTACGTGGTAATGGGTCAAAACTTATTGAAAGCTAATGTACTTATGGCATTCATTAGCCTAATGGTGACAGAATCTGCCAAAGAAACACAATAAATTTTACTTTTTGTTGTCTGCTTCTTCTCATTGTCAGATCATGCAGATTGATTGCATGGCATTTAACGACATTTTCATCATTATTTCAGTTATATATGGGTAGCCAGTTGCTTATCCATGCTATCCTGGAATTTCTTTAACCCATTACCACAAAATCCCTACTTTTGACGACCCTTTGAAAGAAGCTGTTAGAAAACATTGAGGGAAAAGGAGAAAATGCTGTACCAGCATTTTCTCCTTTTCCCACAGTTTTCTACCTTTCACAAAACAAATTTCAAATTTTCAGTCACTTTTGTTTTGTCGTTTGCAAATGCTTTTGATTTGGACAAACCTAAACTTTTGTCGTTTGGTAATGAGTTAACCAGTATTCCACACACTATTCTCTCCAAGCAACTGGCTGCTTTACTACATTAATTGCCAAAGCAATAGCCAGCTCACATAGTGCAGAAGAGATGTTCATATTTTGATCAGACTCTAGTTACGTATTTAGCGTATTCTTGCATTATCAGTATGATTGTATGTCATGGCCTGGTGTCAGTTGTGTTTGCCGTTAACTTTAATTCAAACATATGTGAAACTACTGACTTGGCATTCAACTTCTTTTAGTGGACCTCCACACAGAGAGTTCAAATTACAGCCTTAGGGTCACATTTGGCACAGCCATTGTTGTCATATGTTTAACATGGACCTACATTGTGAAAACTTTCAAAATCTTCTTATTCGTAAGTGTAAGACCTATGGCTGTACAATTTTGCATGTATTCTTCTGTAATGGACTGCTACCAAGATTATTTAAAATTATAGCCATAGGGCCAAACTTGGCCCAACCCAAGAAACAACAACTTTTACATAAATGCTCTTGCAGGATTCAAGTAATTTTAGCTCTGTGGTCAAAAATGGTTTTTCCAATGGGTCATGTTACTTTCACTTGGGCTTTTTTAGAAAAAAAAAACACTCAAAAATAATTTTTCTTGTTTGATACCTTCTGGCCTTGAAATGTTATGTTTGGTGTGTATGATTTATATTTGTAAGCCAGTGCAGTAATACAGGGCCATGATGGCCCTCCTGCCATTGAAAGCAGTGCCAATCTGTACCTAAAAAAAAGCCTTTTGAAAACATTTTGGAGAAAGGAGAAAATGCTGGTAACCAACATTTTCTCCTTTTCCCATAATGATATCTACTCTTCTCAAAACTAATTTCAATTTTTGAATCATATTTGATTTGTCATCAGCAAATCATTTCATATTAGATCAGGACTAGTCTAAATTTTGTTGTGTAGTATCAAGTATTTAGAGTTAACTCATTACCAAACGACAATATTTTAGGTTTGTCCAAATCGAAAGCATTTGCAGACAACAAAATAAGTGACAGGAAATTTGAAATTTGTTTTGTGAAGGGTAGAAAACATTGTGGGAAAAGGAGAAAATGCTGGTAACCAGCATTTCCTCCTTTTCCCACAATGTTTTGTACAGGCTTCTTGCTACAGGCTTCTTTCTCGGGGCATCAAAAGTAGGGATTGTATGGTAATGGGTTAACTAATTACCATTGGACAAATATCTACCTATGTAGACTTATCCAAAGTCAAAGGATTTGCAAAATGTTGATTTGCCTAGAATCGAGGATAGTCATTGTAACAGGATTCATTCCTCTCTCACCGTGGTATGTAGGAAAGCAGCCAGTGGCTTGGAAAGAATATTGTGCAGAGTGCTGGTTAATAAAATATACTCAGGGAAAATATGGATGGGTACAGTAACCACTGCAATATAACTGAAATAATGTTGAAAACGGCATTAAACACCACAATATCAATCTACTTTCGAGTCGTTAAAACTCAAGTTTTTGTGATAAAGGGTTAGCGTGATACATTATCACTATTAACTGCATGAAGACATGCAAAATGCAGCATTTTTCCAGATGCACACCAGATGGGGGCTCTTTGTCTGGAGCAAATTTCTGGTTTTTATTGAAATTTTTCCAATTTTGAAAACATTCCAGGCCGGTTTACCCTTAACCCTTTACCACAAAATCCTGACATCTAATGACCCTGAAAAAATGGTGTTTGAAACATCAAGGGAAAAGCGAAAAAACACTGGTATTATTAGCTATTTTTCACCCTTGATGTTTTATGTCTTTCAAAAAAAAAAATCACACATTTAGTTAGTAGCATTTACTGGTAATTTGTTGTTAGCAAATGCTTCTAGTTTGACGAATTTTATAGTTTTGAAAAGGGTAACCTTTTAACCCTTTAGCTTAATAAATTATTCTAACCTTGTAACCCTTTACCACACGGCAGAATTGTAGACCTTTCCAACTTGAAAGCATTTAATTATTTCACAGTGGCTCAAATGATGCAATTTTTTCTTCGATAGAGTAGAAAACTTTGTGGGAAAAGGAGAAAATGCTGGTTACCAGCATTTTCTCTTTTTTCCACAAAGTTTTCAAAAGGCCCTTTCCTCAGGGTCATAAAAAGTTGCTATTGTGTGGTAAAAGGTTAATGCTTTACCAGACCAGAGAATTTTAGCCTTATCCAAATTGAAAGTATTTACAGATGACAAGTTCAGTGTGTCTCAAATGGAGCTATTTTTCTTTGAAAGGGTAGAAAACATTATGGGAAAGGGAAAAAAGCTGGTAACCAGCATTTTCTCCTTTTCCCAAAATGTTTTCAAAAGGCTTCTTTCACAGAGTCGTGGAAAGCCAGGATTGTTTGCTGTAGGGTTAAATGTCAAATCCCCTGTTTCAACAGTCCTCAAGAGGAAGGTTTTACAAACATGATGGGAAAAGGAAAAAAATGCTTGCTACAAGCATTTTCTCCTTTTCCCACAATGTTTTCAATCCTATCAAAGAGAAATCCTACAATTGAAATTGCATAAACTTTGTTGCTTGCAGATGGTTCAGGTTTGGAGCAAGTCCAAAATTTTGTTTCATAAAGAGTTAACCCTTATGCTGCTAAGCCTGACTCAGTAACCTTTTGGGGACAGTGCAGATTAAGATCAGACTGCACAGAATTGTGCAATCTGATCTTAGATCTATACTGACCAATAAGGAGATAGTATTTCTCAAAGTATAACTTTGAAATAGCAAATTCGCTACATCTAGATGGATTTTATTATCAAATTGAAAATTTGATTATTTTAAGTTATTTAGCAGAATAAGGGCTGAATTGGCCTTTTCACCCAGGGGGGGAAATTACTCTTTGATAATAATTGATTAAATGATTGGATGGTGCATTAGACAGTTTTCAACATTATTTCAGTTATATAACAGTGGCCATTGGCTCTATTCATGCTTTCCTATAGTCTCTTTACCAGTACTCCTTGCAGTTTTCTTTCCAAGCCACTAGCTGCTTTCCCACGTAACCATCATTGAAACGGTGGCTAGCAGTCGGAGAGGAATGAATCCTGTTGCAATGAATATCAATCCTCGGGAAGAAATTTGCTGAGCAGGAAATCTAACCCAAAACCCCCGTTCTCAAGTCCTGTATGCTACAGACTTTGCTACCGGGGCTGGGCCCCTAAGATGATAGAATTTCGAGGCTTGTCTGGCAAATGTTTCTCTGTATTTGACAGTGTAGATCCACTTTACTTCCTGTGTAATCTGACGTTGTTGGTTGGAATCCCTGCTAGTCTCAATAATGAGACGCTACGGTGATCTGTACACCGTACAGAGGCGACCAGTCGAAAAGTAACATCGCCTTTGGGGACAGTTATCTGTGCTAGAATCCCTGCTAATTTCTTATCCAGGATTACTGATTGTCATGGAAAAAGAATTCATTTCTCTCTCACTGTCGATCAATATTTTGATGATATTTATATGGGAAAGCAGACAGTGGCTTTGGAAAAATGTTAGAAAATTGGTAACAGAAACCCCCCACCAGAGAGCATGCATAGGTGCATTGGCTATCGCAATATAACTGAAATAATGATGAAAACGGCATTGTAACACAATATCAAGGGGTAAATTTGATGCTATTCCATCAGAGTTTTGGTTTTAACTGTTCTCTTTCATGATATCATCCAACATGTGATTCATGTTTGAACCAATTAAATCTAACTATCAGTGTCATAAAACAACTGATACGGCAACTGATAATTTTGACCCCTAATGGTCACTGAGGGTCATCTAATTATGTGTCCACTGAGAGTACAATATGAGCTTCGAATTGATGGGTTTATAGTTTCATTGACCATTTACCAGGCAATCTCAAGCTTGAATGATTCTGATGGAGAAGGCTTTTGGGAAAAGCAGAAAATGTTGGTAACCACTAACCAGTCAATGTTTTTTTCCCTATCAAGGACAGAAATCATCATTTTAGCAATATTTAACTTATTACCGAACGGCAAAATTTTGGACTAGTCAAAATTGAAAGCATTTGCAGACAAGAAAATAAATGTTTTTTTAAAATTTAGAATTTGTTTTGGAAGTCCAAAAGGGTAGAAAACATTGTGGGAAAAGAAGAAAATGCTGGTTACCAGCATTTTCTTTTTCTCGTACAAAGTTTTCAGAGGCTTTATTTCTCATGGTTGTTAAAAGTCGGGATTGTTTGGAAAAGAGTAACCCTTTCCCAAACATTCCCTGGTTTTTACGAGTCTGGAATAGTAGCCTTTTGAAAACATTGTGGGAAAAGGAGAAAATGTTGGTAACCAGCATTTTCTCCTTTTCCCACAATGTTTTCTACCCTATTATAGACAGAAATCATCTTTTAAGCAAAAGTTGAATTGTTGTTTGCAAATGCTTTGAATTTGGTCTAGTCCAAAAGTTTGTTGTTTGGGAAAGGGTTAACTGGTCACCAGCATTTTCTTCTTCCACAACCCAATTAAAGAACAATAATTTGGTGTGAGCCACACTGAAACTGTCATCTGCTAATGCTTTCAATTCAGACAAGTCTAAAATTTTGTCATGCTTTAAAGGGTTACTCTGTTGTGTTCAAATACTTTTAATTTTGTCAATCTGGTTTTTTAGTAAAGTGTAAACTAACTAACCAACCAACCAACCACCCAACCAGCCAACCAACCAACCAACTAACAATACTAACAACCAGTTGTACAAACAAACAAGCAAACAAGCTAAACTGGTACATGTATTGATTGAATTGATCAAAGCAACCAAAATTGTGACTGGGATCCGAAGGTTTAAGTCTGGAAACTTCAAGATTTATTGGTGTCTGTGAATTTCTCATGTTTTCCTGTTGATATTGAGCTATCACAGAGACAGAAAATTTGACAAATGGAAGTGTGGTTAAGGATGATTGATAGCCAAATATCAAATATGTCTATGGTTCCCTATTTGTACATAATCTGCAACAGTTTCACCCTTAACAACAAAATTCAGACAAATAACAACCCTGTGGAAGAAAGATTTAAAATTATTTTTGGAAAGGGGGAAAATGCTGGTAACCAGCATTTTGTCTTTTGTTCACAATGTCTTCTGCACTATCAAGGGGCACAACGTTTTTTATGAAGACTATTTATGAAGTTTTTTTGTTCTTGACCAAATTGATCACATTCTACAGACAACAAATTCATTGCAGCTCATATGATTGCTTTCTAGGGACCAGTGGCTTGGAAAGAAAATTGTGCAAAGTACTGGTAAAAGAAATTCCAGGAACGTACAGATAGGTAGGTGCACTGGCTGCTGCGATGTAACTGAAATAATGTTGAAAACGGCATTGAACGACATACATTCAATCAATCTTTCTATCAATTAACTCTTTACCACCCGAGAAAATTTTAGACTAGTCCAAATTGAAAGCATTTGCAGACGACAAAATAAAGGCTACTAAAAATTGAAATTTGTTCTGGGAAGGGTAGAAAACACTGGGGGAAAAGGAGAAAATGCTGGTTACCAGCATTTTCTCCTTTTCCCACAGTGTTTTCAAAAGGCTTCTTTCTCAGGGGCATCAAAAGTAGGGATTGTGTGGTAAAGAATTAATGATGGTCATTGCAATAGGATCCATTCCTCTGTTAGCACTGAGCATTGTTGCGATGATGCTTATGTGGGAAAGCAGTCATTGGCTTGGAAAGAAATTATTTTGCATGGAGTAGTGGTAAAAGAAACTTCAGGAAAGCGTTGATAGGTGCCCTGGCTGCAGTGATGTAACTACAATGATATTGAAAACAGCATTAAACACCATACAATAATACAATCGATAGCATGATGTGTTAGGAAAACTATTTTAGGCAAATGCCTACATATTTATACCAGGTACGTATTTACCATGAAATGGTAGGAAGTCACGAATTATGATAGATGCAATTCAGAATGAACAAAAAGCATATTTAAGCTGACCCACATTCTCCGAAGGAGTGTATGAAATTTCCTTTAACCCTTTACCAAACAATCCCTGGTTTTTGCGACCCAGAGGAAGAAGCCTTCTGACAACATTGTGGGAAAATGAGAAAATTCTGATTACCAGCATTTTGAATTTTTCTCATTTTTAGATCTACTGGCTTTCAGCCAGCAGAGCTTATGTCATGGCGTGGTTTCCGTTGTCCGTCTGTCTGTCCGTCCGTCTGTCCGTTCGTCCATTAGTCTTTTTCTTGTTTACGCGATAAAGTCTTCATTTCTGGTCAGATTTTCGTGAAAATTACACAGTTTGTTTATCTCATCAATAGCTTTAACCCTATTGATTTTGAAAAAAATCTCTGACAAACAGTATGGGAAAAGTAGCCATTCCAAGTTTAAAATTTCCATTTCTTGTTTACGCGATTAAGTCTGTATTTTTGGTCAGATATCCATGAAACTTGCAGAGTTTGTTTATCTTATCAATAGCTTCAACCCTATTGATTTTGAAAAAAATCTAACAAACAGTATGGGAAAAGTAGCCATTTCAAGTTGAAAACTTTCATTTCTTGTTCCACAATGTTTTCTACTCTTCTAAATTCAAGTTTCAATTTTCTAGTCAAATTCATTTTGTCCTCTACAAATGCTTTTTACTACAATTTTAGACTGGTCCAAATAGACAGTATTTGCTGACTACAGACTAATATGTGCTTTAATGGCGAGATTGTCTTGGAAAGGGTGTAAAACATTGTGGAAAATATAAAGGCTACCAGGCAGCATTTTCTCTTTTTCCCCCACAATATTGTCAAAAGTTCTTTTACTAAGTGTGGTTTATCTCATTACCAAACGGCAAAATTTTAGGTTTGTCCAAATCGAAAGCATTTCCAGACGACAAAATAGACATGACAGAAAATTTGAAATTTGTTTTGTGAAGGGTAGAAAATATTGTGGGAAAAGGAGAAAATGCTGGTTACCAGCATTTTCACCTTTTCCCACAATGTTTTCTAAAGGCTTCTTTCTCAGGGTGGTCAAAAGTAGGGATTGTGTGATAATGGGTTAAACTCTGGTTTTTTATGGTGAAGGGCCAATCCAACACCAAAGGAGCCTGTAGTTTTAACCCATTACCACACAATCCCTACTTTTGACGCCCCTGAGAAAGAGGCCTTTTGAAAACACTGTGGGAAAAGGAGAAAATGCTGGTAACCAGCATTTTCTCCTTTTCCCACAATGTTTTCTATTCTTCACAAAACAAATTTTAAATTTTCAGTCACCTTTATTTTGTCGTCTGCATATGATTTCAATTTGGACCAGTCTAAAATTTTCTTGTGTGGTAATGAGTTAATTCTTTCCCAAACGACAAATTTTGGACTCTTCCAAACCAAAAGAGTTTGCAGACAACACTTTTAGATTTGATGAAACTGCCAGAAAGATCTGAAACAGGGTAAAACACTGTGGGAAAAGGAGAAATTACTTGATACGAGCAATTTCTCCTTTTCCCGCAGTGTTTTCAAAAGACTTTTACTATAGACATGTAAAAACCAGGGCTTGTTTGGGAAAAGGTTAAAAGTGCCCACACCAGTCTAAAATTTTGCCTTTTGTAAAGAATCAACAGTTTTTCACAAACAAATTACCGCCATTTGAGCCACATGTAAAATGTCAATCTGCCATGATGCTTTCACTTTAGACAAGTCTAGAAATGTTGTTGTTTAGTACATTTGCCAAAGAGATCATTCTTAGCATGGTGTTTGGCTACATAAAAGATTGTTTCTTACATTGAGAATCAAGATCAGACTGCAGACAGACAGCAATTGACTGAGAAATACTATTTTGAGAGTTTTTTAGAGATATTTTGGTATAAACATTCTCAAATTTGCCTTTAATAAGTTTGGTATAAGTACTGAATATGTTGATGTGTTTATGTATTCTTCTAATAGTTTATGTGAGAAGGCAAAGTAATCGACATGTTGAAACTGAATGCATTTCCATGCAACAAATTTAATACAGCTGAAATGGCAGATTTTTTTTTCTCTGAAAGGTTAGAAAGCTTTATGGGAAAAAGGAAAAAATGCTGGTTACCAGCATTTTCTCCTTTTCCCACAATGTTTTCAAAAGGCATCTTTTTCAGAGTCTTCAAATCGTAAAATCATGTGGTAAAGGGCTAAGTTTTTAGTTCCACAGGCAGTAATCTCTTGTGTTCCTACTAAAGAACAGCTGCCTGAGGCAGATAAGTCAATTTACATGCATGATTACATGTACAGCTTTTTTTTTTTGACGTAGCTGAATATTCTAGCATGGCTTTTGACCTACTTTTTGTAACTCTCTCCTCGCACACACACAATTATGAAGTAGATGGGGAATACTGGTTTCACAATGTCTGTCTGTCTGTCTGTCTGTAGACTTTTTCATTTCCATTGCTCTAAATCAAAAGCTGTTTGACCTGAAACTTCATACAAATGTCACTGATGACCCTCCAAATTGCCCTTTTTTGTTTAGGTCTCATGGGTCGAAGATCAAGGTTACTTGTAAACTTTGTTTGAAAATGGTGTCCATGTTTTAACTCAAAACCTGTTTGACCTGTCCAGACCTTAAAACTTTATAGAAGTGTTGGTGATGACCTTAGAAGTTACCCCATTAGTTTAGGGTCAAATGCAGGATCCAAGGAAGGATAATCCACTTGCCCTCACCAAATTTTACTAACAAGCAGACAAGTGGGTTTTCTGGACCCTGACATGGGTCAAAGGTCAAGGTCAATGGTAAACTTTGTTTGAAAGCTGTTTGACCTGGGACCCTAAAACTTCATACAAGTGTTGCTTGTCAATTTATCAGAATATCAAACTATGTCTTGATTGCTAGGAGCTTAATAGACCTAACATTGTCAACTTGGTAGAAAGATTTATTACAGTATTTGGTCACTTACGATCAATGATCATTTTATTCCAATGGTAACCAACATTTACAACCCTTTCATAGATAAATTTGAATTCTTGATTTGTATCTATAATGTTTTCTGAAAATGCATTCAATTTGGACCAGTGTAAGATTTTGTTGCTTGGTAAGGCTGTAAAAATATTGACCAGGCTGAGCATTTTGGAGTTCATTGCATTTTAGACTGAGAGAAAATAGGCAATTCAGAACTCATAGTGAGTAGCTGTATGCACTCCATGTGTCCATAAAGCAAATGAACAATAAACTACTACATGTATTATGATGCATATATCTAGTAGAGTTACAAGGAAGTTTCTGCTAAAATGAAACATAAAGTGATTGTTTTATGCCAAAGGTTAGAGACTCTAACTGCCAGGTCAGTTCTTAGTGCCTATGATGAGGCAAGTAAAATCTTGAATGGCGTACTTGATTAACCCTTTCCCAAACGATAGATTTTGGACCCTTCCAAACTGAAAGAGTTAGCAGACTACAATTTTAGAGTTGGAGAAAATGGCAGAATGTTCTCCAAAGGGGTAGAAAACACTGTGGAAAAAGGAGAAATTGCTCGTAACGAGCAATTTCTCCTTTTCCCACAGTGTTTTCAAAAGACTTTAGTGCAGACACGTAAAAACCAGGGCTTGTTTGGGAAAGGAATAAACCTTTACCAAACCACAAAATATTTCACCAGTCCAAATTGAAAGCACTTGCATAAGACAAATTACACATAATGCAAATATTGAAATTTGTTTCCAGCTGGGTAGAAAACATTGTGGTAAAGGGATAAAATGCATTTTTTCCTTTTCCCACAAGCTTATCAAAAGGCTTCTGTTGCAGGGCCGTAAAAACCAAGGATTGTTTGGAAAGGGGTTACTGACCTTTTCAACAATTTTGTCTGGTTTTGCTTTAAAATTATTGTTTTTACAGTTCTATTTCCTCTGCTTTTTGACAAAGGTTGTCAGAATTAATGAGCATAATTCTTGGATGAACTCATCTGTACATGGTGAGCTCTTTAGCAGAGAAGGTTGTAATGGTATCTCTGTGGGCTGGTTCCTTTGTCTATGTGCTCTTCACATTATCATGGTTCCCATTATAAAATGCAGGTAAAAGTGTTGATTTGATGGTTTCCTGAGTTAGGTTATCTGGATTCTATCAACACCTGAAGAATTTCTCTGTTGATTGAACTATTTTGCTTTAACCCCTTACCAAACAATTTAAAAGTTTTTAATGACCCTGCGGAAGAAACTTGTAAAAAAACATTATAGGAAATGGAAAAATGTTGGAAACCAGACCTAACAGTTTGTTTTCTGGTAAAGAAGATCTATGAGAGATACAACATGGCTTCAACTCCTAACTCTTTAACCCATTCCCACACAATCCCTACTTTTGACAACCCTGAGAAAGAAGCCTTTGGAAAACATTGTGGGTAAAGGAGAAAATGCTGGTAACCAGCGTTTTCTCTTTTTCCCACCATGTTTTCTACCCTTCACAAAACAAATTTAAAATTTCCAGTCACTTTTATTTTGTCGTCTGCAAATGCTTTCGATTTGGACAAACCTAAAATTTTGTCTTGTGGTAATGAGTTAACCAAACGACAAAATTTTACACTGGTCCATATTCAAACCATTTGCAGAGGACAAAATGAACACAATTCAAAAATTGAAATTTGTTTCCCGCAGGGTAGAAAACATTGTTGGAAAAGGAGAAAATACTTGCTACAAGCATTTTCTCCTTTTCCCACAATTTTTTCAAAAGCCTTCTATCTCAGGGTTCTTAAACCCAGGGATTGTTTGGTAAAGGGTTAATGACCCTAATAAAAAAATCAGCTTTTGAAAACACTGTGGGAAAATGCAGAAAATATTGGTTACTATTATTTCCACAATGTTTTCTATTCCCCCAAAGATAAAAATCATCATTTTGTAATCAGTTAATGCTTTAATTTGGACAAATCTGGAAATTTGTATTTTTGGCAAAGAGTTAACTTTAAAAATGTCATCCATACAATCCTTTTCCAAATGACAAAGTTTTGACTTTCTCAATTTCAAGACATCAGCAGACGACAAATTCAAAATGAAAATAAATAAGCTTAATCCTTTATGTGCCTTTGCAGCCAGTATAGATTGAGATCAGACTGCACATAAATGTGTAATCTGATCTTTGACCTACACTATCTGCTTTGCTAAAAGGCGACAGACAAGAAAGGAGTCATGAATTTGCAATTATTTTGGTCTTATTCTAGAATGAAAATGTCAATTGGGTTTTTTTGGCACTTGTGAGTTAGATTCCTGGATAGGATATTAGGAAACAATTTGGCAAAAGGAGGAATGGCTGGTAAACAGCATCCTCTTCTTTTCCTACAATGTATTAAAATGTTTCTCCCAAAGGGTCGATAAAACTGTGAATCATATAGCAAAGAGATAATAACCGTAATTTTCAGCATTTATGATGTGAATAAAGTCATAAGCGCGCTGTTCACTTGTCAGTGTTAAAGCAATTTGTAGCTACAGATTTCTTTTTCAATCTTGCAGGAGACTACTTTTTTGAAATATTGCGGCAAAGGCATTTGGCATACCTCAAGTGATGGGAGCCATCAAATCCCTCAAATGTATCTGGTGGATTGATATGCACCAGATCGGTACATACCCGGAAATATGCTGGTTAGCCATTCTGAAAATTGTAAGGCTCCTCCTAGAAAAGGAAATTTGGGTTTTCAATTTCTATTGAAACCTTTATTACTATATTTCATTGGAGTTGACAAACATTTCATACATTCATTATTTAAGATGGTTTTTCATTTCCGATTGAATTTTTCACTGACATATAAACAGATGTGAATAACTTCATCAAGGTTGTTTATGTCTGATTACTAAAGGACTGACAGTGGCACATCATAATTATATAAGATCACATGATTCGCAGTTCAAATGGACGAGGTAAGATGTAGGTACAGAGTTGGCCGAGTTATATGACAAGTGGTGGCAAAGGGTGACAACAAGAAACTTCTTTTGCTTCAATGTACATTACCAATATTTCAGCTCTTTAGCAAATGACAAAATTTATACTTTTATAAACCAGTAGCCTTGTGTATTGTGCAGACAGCATATCGAATGGGGCCGATTTTTACTCTTTACCAAACTACAAACTTTGGACTGGACCAAATTCAAAGCATTTGCAGACAACAATTTCAATGTGGCTGAAATGATGATTTTTTTCTGTGACTGAGTAGGAAACATTTTGGGAAAAGGAAAAAATGCTGGTTACCAGCATTTTCTCCATTTTCCACAATGTTTTCAAAAGGCTTCTTCCTAAGGGATGTTAAAAGTTGGGACTGTGTGGTTAAGAGTCAAGGGAACTGTCTTTGATAGGACAGAAAAACATGGTGGAAAAAGGAGAAAATGCTGGGTTACTAGTATTTTCTTTAACCTGGTACCACACAATCTTTAATTTTGATGACCCTGAGAAAAACATATTTTGAAAACATGTTAGCCCCTTTGTATTTGTCATCTCTCACATGCTTATAGTTGAATACATGTTGAATTTTGCAAGCTTATACAGAGTTTGAAAGACCCTGATTGAGAATATGTTCAAAAGCATTGTTTGAAAAGGAGAAAATGCTTGTAATCAGTAATATCTCTTTTTACAATGTTGTTTTCCACCCTGACAAATACAAATTCCATTATTTTAGCCACATATCAATTGTTGTTTGTAATTGCTTTCAGTGTGGACCAGTCTAAAATAATTTTGTGACTGGTATACAGTGACTATGGCACAGTGTAAGTTCCTAGTAGAAGTCTGAGAAAGTAGGTTATTGTTATCAGACCTGGTAAATATCAAATACTGCTTTGTTTGACATGTTATTAATCTAGCATCTCACATATAGGCATTGATAATAATTGGGAATTCATTGACCTCCATTTTATTTACATGGGATCCTATATCAGAGGTTAAGAATAATTTCCATCATCTAAATTCTTTGGTTTGAACATATTTTACATCGATTGAGAAATAAGTTCTTACAACTTACTCTAATTTCTCTCAGTTCTGTTTCCTGGGATCTACACCAGTGCTTGTGCCCAATGTGTGGGCCAATGAACAATCCAAAGTCTAATACACCTGCTCCCAGGTCTTGAACTTGTGACCTTATCGTTATGAAACTGATGTTCTACCTCACAATCATGGACATCACACAAGCTTAATTCTTTACCAAACGACAAAATTATAAATCTTTCAAAGCTTAGATGGTTGAAAGCTTTTGCAGATGACAAATTAAACCTGACTTAAACTTCAAAACTTCTTTACAGGAAGGTAGAAATGTTGGTAACCAGAGTTTTCTCCTTTTCTCACAATATTTTCAAAATCTTTCTTCTTTAGGATCTATAACCCTTTAGCACAACACAAAAAATTGTACCCATCTAAATTGAAAGCTTTTGAGGAAGACAATTTCAATACTGCTCAAAATGATGTGATTCTTGTTTTGATAGGGTAGAAAAAATTGTGGGAAAAAGAGAAAATGCTGGTTACGGGTATTTTCTCCTTTTCCCTCCATGTTTACCTAAGGCTTCTTCCCCAGGGTTGTTAAAACTCTGTGTAGTGTGTTTAAAAACAGGAAGGTTTCGTTAAAGAGCTAAACCTGCACGAAAACAAATTTCTACTGCTGGAGCCAAACTGAAATTGTTGTCTGCAAATACTTTCCATTGTTGTCACGCAAAGAGTTAAATACGTTTTTAAAAAAACAAACAATAAAGAACAGAACAGAACGGTATAGAATGTTAATGAAAGGTTTATTTGTTTGTGAGTCATTTTGATGCCATCCCATTGTTTATTGAGGTTGATGTTTATGGGGCAAAGTGCCATTAACTCTTTACCACTCAAGAAATTTTAGACTGGTCCAAATTGAAAGCATTTGCAGACGACAAAATAAAAGTGACTTAAAAATAGAAATTTGTTCTTGGAAGGGTAGAAAACACTGTGGGAAAAGGAGAAAATGCTGGTTACCAGCATTTTCTCCTTTTCCCATAGTGTTTTCAAAAGGCCTCTTTCTCGGGAGCGTTAAAAGTAGGGATTGTGTGGTAATGGGTTAAACAACAGTTACTGATGACTGTTCAGGAAAGAAAAGCTAAGACACACTTGAACATTAAGTATATCCTTCTGCAGCAGAAAAGATACTGCACTTGAACCCTTAGCCAAATGACACATTCGCAGTTTGGGTAGAACATGTCAATTTGGCCTGATAGTGGCTGAAGTCCTTGTCTCAGCGAACCTGTTCTTATAAAGTTTTATCCTGTTCAATAAAATCCTAAAATAGGCTGTGGTCAGAACAGGACACGTAATATTGTTGGGTAAAATGCAAACATACTGCCAGTAGGTGCCGGAGTGTACTCTGCCTTTGCTAGGATCGAAGTATGGCAGTTCCTTTTGTAGTAAGTTCATCTCAGTTTGATTATGTTGTCACTCCATCTAATTACAGTAGGGAATGGACGGCAAAAAATTTTGAGTAGGCTCAAAGTTCTGGAGCACCCTTCCTGTCCTAACCCATCGATTAAGTCTGTAAACAGATCGTAAAATTGCTTATTATGTCCATTCCATCCGAACACAGTTTAATTCTTTACCACACGACAAAATTTTAGACTGGTCCAAATTGAAAGCATTTGCAGATGACAAAATAAAGTTGACTGAAAAATTGAAATATGTTCTGGGAAGGGTAGAAAACACTGTGGGAAAAGGAGAAAATGCTGGTTACCAGCATTTTCTCCTTTTCCCACAGTGTTTTCAAAAGGTTTCTTTCTCAGGGGCGTCAAAAGTAGGGATTGTGTGGTAATGGGTTAATTCTTTACCATACAATCCCGACTTTTAACTGCCCTAAGAAAGAAGCCTTTTGAAAACATTGTGGAAAAAGGAGAAAATGCTGGTAACCAGCATTTTCTGTTTTTTTCCACAATGTTTTCTACTCTAGCGAAGAAGGACTGCACAAGTTGAGCCACATTGACATTATGGTCTGCAAATGCTTTCAGTTTGGACAAGTCTAAAACTTTGTCATCTGGTAAAGTTTTAAGTCAATTCCACAAAAATTTTCAGAACTGAGTGAGAACAAGTTTGGCCTGGTGGGGGTATCGAGAAACAGTGTTAAAGGAAGATATGTAAAATTATTCCTTTGTGCAGTCAGTCATGTTCTGTATACATTCTTGGCAGACTGTCTGAACTATAAACTGTTTTACCCCAATCTCCCATCATCACAATGCCAATATTCATTCCAAATCAAGTTTGTGATCAACACTTCTTCATCATACCAGTCATTTTGTCTTGTCTGTTTATCATCCCTAAATCATTTATCTCTGAGTTTAAGTAACCCTACTAGAGAATATCTTTGAAAACATTGTGAAAAAAGGAGAAAATTCTGGCAACCAGCATTTTCTTCTTTTCCAGCTGTAGATGTTCCCAAATCTTTCATCATAGTGTGCCAATATTCATTCCAAGTCACTTTGTGATCAACACTTTTCCATAATGTCAGCCATTTTGTCTTGTCAGGTTATTAACTCTTTACCACGTAAGTAAATAAAAGACTTATCCAAATTGAAAGCATTTGCAGACGACAATTTAAACAGCTCAAATGATGGAATTTGTCTTTGATAGAGTAGGAAACATGGTGGGAAAAGGAGAAATTGCTGGTTACCAGCATTTTCTCCTTTTCCCACATTGTATTCAAAAGGCTTCTTTTTAGGGGTCGTTAAAAGTCAGGATCATGTCATGTGGTAATGAGTTAACCCTAAAAAAAATCTGACTTTCAGTAACTGGGCTTCAAACCAGCGACTTCCTGTTCTCAAGTCTTGTACACAACTGACTGAGCTACTGGAGCTTGGCTTGAGCCACTTGAGCTACGTTTTATTTGTGGTTTACAAATGACTTCAATTCAAACTCACCTGAAAGTTTGTTGTTCAGTAGAGAGTGAATGATCACAGGGCGACAATGTAAAATACCCCCAAAATGTTTTTTTTTAACATTTATTAGTCAATTAAAGGTAAATCAACCATTGTTTGATGTCCGTGTAAAAGACTAGGGATATGGCATTTTTATGTCCGTGGTTCAAAGATGTTGACTTTTATTTGATATTTATATATAACTAGGTATCAAATTTCAATCAGCAAAACATCATTTTAGTGAAGCCTATAAGAAACTAACCAACCAAAAGAATGAAAATTATTTTCGTTCTTGAAATGATCTGTCAATTTCTTGTGTTTCATAATTTCCTCGGAAGTGCTGTGTTAACCCATTACCAAACAACAATATTTTAGGTTTGTTCAAATAAAAGTGACAGAAAATATGAAAATTGTTTTTTGAAGGGGTAGAAAACATTGTGGGAAAAGGAGAAAATGCTGGTTATCAGCATTTTCTCCTTTTCCCACTACGTTTTCTAAAGGCTTTTTCCTCAGAGGTGTCAAAAGTAGGGATTGTGTGGTAATGGGTTAAATCTTCCCCAAACAACAATTTTTCGGGCTTGTCATTCAAGAACAAGCAGACAACAAATTAACTAAGGCACTATTTTAATGCAATCTGACTAAAAGAGTAGAAAACATTGTGGGAAAGGAGACAATGCTGGTTACCGGCCATTTCTTCCTCTTCATCAATGATTTTAAGCCTTTTGAAGACAAGTCCTTCATTTCAGTCATGTTTGATTGAACTCTGCACCAAACTATAAAATTTTAGACTGGTCCAAATTGAAAGCATTGGCAGACGACAAATAAAACATGACTCAATAAATAAAACTTGTTTTGAGAAGGGTAGAAAATATTGTAGGAAAAGGAGAAAATGCTGGTTACCAGCATTTTCTCCTTTTACTACAATGTTTTCTAAAGGCTTCCTTCTCAGGGTTGTTAGAAGTCAGGATTGTGTGATAAAGTGTTAAGGGTCAGATGTGGCTCAGTGGTGAAGTGTAGGAATCATGACCTGGGTTCAAGCCTCACTGGATCCACTGGATTTTTTGTGGGAGTGTCCTTGGGCAAGACATTTTAGAGCCCTAGCCAAGTCCTGTAGGAACTAGGGAAATACTTACATAAATTATGTGTAAGCTGTTACAATATTTGATTATATGAATACCGGTATGAATGAAAGAAAATATCAAAAGAATGAAAGAGAATATAAAAACATTTTGTTAAAAAAAAATCTCTACCTTTTCTACTTTCTCCACCATATTTCAAAAAGAAAATTTCTCTCTATGGTCGTAAAATGATGGTATGAGTTGATAGAATTTTCGAAGCATTTTCTTCTTTTTCTAAAATGTTTTATAAAACAATGAGCCCACATCAGGATCTTAAAAACATGATGTCATTCTGAAAAGATGACCTTACATGCAGCCATGTAAAAAATGCACATTACAGAGAGAAATACAAGGATTACATTGTGACATAAGGATAAAAGAAATCATTGTTCAATAGAGGGTGATACCATTATGAAAGGATACATTTTTCTCTCAAAGTTATCATTGTTTTGACAATGTTTATTTTGGGAAAACAGTTAGTAACCTGCGAGGAAGAACCTGGAGGAAGGCATGGGGAGATACACTGGATGCTGTGATATATCTGAAATAATGTTGAAAACTGTATTAAACACCTTACAGTCCATCCATCCATCCATCCATCCATGTATCAATCCATGAAGGCTTCCTTTGAACCCATCAATTGCCTGATCTCCCACGCTATATATATTTTAGTTATACTCTGTGAAAAGGGGGCATGGTGCATTTGCAAAAACAGCCTCCGCAATCCACACAGGCTGACTAGGGGCAAAACTTTTCACTTCAAGTAAATTTTCTGCATGTTAAAGGGCCAATGTAACTAGTAATTCAGTAGATTGTCAAACAAACGGCATTTTATGGATTCCAAAATTATCCGAGAACTTGTTTACTATCATGCACTAAAGAGACATGTTAAACCCCCTTTTGCAACAGCGTACATGTAGCTCATGTAACCCTTTACCACACAATGACGACTTTTAACAACCCTGATGAAGAAAGCTTTTGAAAACCTTGTGGGAAAAGGAGAAAATGCTGGTTACAACCAGCATTTTCTCCTTTTCCCACAAGGTTTTCTATCCTTTTAGAGAGCAATTGTGTCATTTATTTGAAACTTATCATGTTGTCTGCCAGTTCTCTGAAATTCGACCAGTTCCAGATTTTGTCATTTGGTAGAGTTAAAATGTGTTTCTGTATAGGAGCATAAAATGTCATATTTATTACCATAATGAACTTAATGATATAAATTTTTTACATACTGGAAAGATCTTCACTGAAGAGGTATTTAAAGTACAGTAGCTCTCTGATGAGCTTTTACCAAACACTCATGACTGTGTTGTGCTCTATAAAAAAAGGGGATTTAGTGAATTTGCAAAAAGGTATTAACCCATGACAGCATGTGCAATCTGGGTCAAAATTGTTTGCTGTTCTTAAATTTTCTGCATGCAACCAGTTTACCTCAAGATTCTTTAACCAAACGACAAAATTTTAGACTGGTTCAAATTGAAAGCACTTGCAGATGACAACATAAATTTTACACAAAAATTTGAAATTTGTTTCTGGCAGGGTAGAAAACAATGTGGGAAAAGGAGAAGTGCTGATTATCAGCATTTTCTCCTTTTCCCACAATGTTTTCAAAAGTCTAGAGGACTTTTGAAAACATTGCGGGAAAAGGAGAAAATGCTGGGGTCGTGAAAACCAGGGATCGTTTTTAAAGGATTAAAAAGCTAGACAATCTTTTTAAACCCTTTACCACATAATTCCAACTTGCAACGACCCTTAGGAAGAAACCTTTTGAAAGTATTCTGAGAAAAGGAGAAAATGCTGGTTAACCGGATTTTCTCCTTTTCCTACAATATTTTCTACCCTTCCAAGGATTGTATTCTTTGAGCCCCATTGAAAAAGTCATCTGCAAATACTTTCAGGTGGGACAGGTCTAAAATTTTGTTGTGTGGTATTTAGGGTTAATAGATTGATATTAGTGTGATGGCTTCTGTGGCATAGTTCATCGTGGCATAGTCCATCGCGGCATAGTCCAGCGTGGCATAGTCCACCATGGCATAGTCCATTGTGACAAAGTTCATTGTGGTATAGTCAATAATGGCTTAGTCCATCATGGCATAGTCCACCGTGGCATAGTCCACAGTGGCACAGTCCACCGTGGCACAGCCCACTGTGGCATAGTCCACAGTGGCATAGGCCATCGTGGCATAGTCCATCATGGCATAGCCCACTGTGGTATAGTCCATCGTGGCATAGTCCATCATGGCATAGCCCACCGTGGTATAGTCAACTGTGGCATAATCCATCATGGCAAAGTCCATCATGGCATAGTCCATCATTGCATAGCCAACCGTGGCATAGCCCTCTGTGGCATAGTCCATCATGGCATAGTCCATCATTGCATAGTCCTTCGTGGCATAGTCCATCGTGGCATAGTCTGTTGTACTGTTGCTTTAAACCCCCTTTTGCTAGCTTTTGCATCATGTGTTTTAATCCATTAAAAGATGACACGTTTTAAGACATGTGCAAATCAAAAGAACTTGCAGAGGACAATTTAAATGAGGCTCAATTAATGGAATTCGTCTGTGATGGGGTAGAAAACATTGTGGGAAAAGGAGAAAATGCTGGTAATCAGCATTTTTCTCCTTTTCCCACTATGTTTGCAAAGGACTTTTTCCTCAGGGTTGTTAAATTTCAGGATTCCCTGTTAAAGGGTTAAGATCTGCCAGGCCTTGACGCTTGTTTATTTAACCCTTTGCCAAACAATCCCTGGTTTTTACGATCATGAGATAGAAGCCTTTTGAAAACATTGAGGGTAAAGGAGGAAATGTTTATAACCATCATTTTCTCCTTTTCCTATAATGTTTTCTACCCTGCTAGAAACAAATTTCAATTTTTGTGTGAATCTCATTTTGTTCTCTGCAAGTGCTTTCAATTTGGACCAATCTGAAATTTTGTTGTTTTTAAAGGATTTAATCCTAGGCTTTGCCAATTTCATTTTGGTTGATTGATTGATTGATTGATTGATTGATTGGTGTTTACATGGCTTCCAACATTATTTTAGTCATATCACAGTGTCAGCTCACATTTCATGTATTTTGGACAGTTTTAAAAAGCTGTCATCTTGTATCAGAACCATTTGCACACAACAATTTACTTTTTGCTAAAATGATGGCAGTTGTCCATTAACCCTTTACCACACAATGACGACTTTTGATGACCCTGTGGTAGAAGCCTTCTGAAAACATTTTGGAAAAAGGAGAAAATGCTGGTAACCAGCATTTTCTCCTTTTCCAAAAATGTTTGCTACCCTTGTCAAATCAAATTTCGACTTTTCAGTCACGTTTATTTTGTCGTCTGCAGTTGCTTTGAGTTTGGATCATTCTAAAATTTTGTCATTTGGTAAAGTGTTAATGAAAGAATTTGCCAGAGAAACATCTGATTTGGACACGAGATATACAGGGACATATCATGATTCCGACCATATATGGACAAATTGGTTTCAAGAACTTATCTCCTTAGGGTCACTGGGGGTCATCTGTGCCTGTCAATCATTCACAGATATTCGCATGCCAAGTTTTTACTGATGTATCCATTTTTGATCTGTTGGAGTATTCTACAGTTTCCGCCAGAAATTGACAGACCATTACGGCTTTCAACCCTTTACCCACAATGTCTGGAGTTTTATTGACCCCCAGGAAGATACTTGTAGACATTGTGGGAAAAGGAAAAAAAATGCTGGTAACCAGCATTTTCTCCTTTCCCACAATGTTTTCTACCCTTCTATAAATGTATTTGAATGCTTGATTCATGATTAATATGTCACCTTCAAATGCTTTCAAGTTAAACAAGTATAAAATTTTGTCATTTGGTAAAGAATGAATACATGTATATGTATGCTAGCTACTATCAAGGTTTTGAAAATATTTTTGTTAGACGGAAAACATTGTGGGAAAATTAAGCATTAATATAACTTGCAAAATGTTTTCCATGGCACTTGTGAACCCTTTACTAAACATACGGCACTCGGGACCTTGTTTGAGCCCCGGAAGCTCAGTTGGTAGCGTACAGGACTTGAAAACAGGGGGTCGTGGGTTTGATCCCTGGCTTGGCTAATTTCTTTCGGAGGATTGATGACAGGATTAATTTCTCTCCCACTGTTGACAACCCTGAGGACGAAGCCTTGAGAAAACATTGTAGGAAAAGGAGAAAAGGCTGGTAACCAGCATTTTCTCCTTTTCCCACAATGTTTTCTACCCTTCACAAAGCAAATTTCAAATTTTCAGTCACTTTTGTCGTCTGCAAATGCTTTCGATTTGGACAAACCTTAATACTGTTGTTAATGAGTTAAATCAAAGTACTTTAACTCTTTACCACACAATAAAATTTTACACCAGTCCAAAGCCAAAGCATAATTATGGTGAAGTCAAAATAATTTTGGCTAAATTTGTGGATGCAGTCTTTTGTAAAGTAGTAAACATTGTGGTAAAAGAAGAAAATGCTGGTTACCAGCATTTTCTTCTTTTACCACAATGTTTTCAGAAGCTTTCTTCTTGAGGTTGAAACTCATCATTGTGTGGTAAAGTATTAAATGTTTGATTATTGGACTGATTCTAGTTTTATTTACAACTTCAATGGCTGTCTCACTACCGTTTTATTATTTTGGAGAAATATGGCTGATCATGAAAATACAATTAATTTTTCCCTTTATTTACCCTGTCTTAACCTTTGTGTCTTTTTATTCTTTTTCCTTTCTTTAACCCTTTACCACACAATCCCGACTTTAAACACCCCTGGGAAAGAAGCCTTTTGAAAACATTATCGAAAAAGGAGAAAATTTTCTCCTTTTCCCACAATGTTTTCTTCCCTTCCTAAAGCAAATTTCAATTTTTTGATTACATTCATTTTGTCGTCTGCAAATGGTTTTGATTAATGGACAAGACTAAATTTTTTTTAAAAACAAACTTCAATTTTTTTTATTACATTGATTTTGTCGTATGCAAATAGGTTTGATTTTGACTAGTCTAAAATTTTTCGTTTGGTAAAGAGTTAACTCTTTTGCTGAGCCCCGGTGGCCCTGGTAGCTTAGTCACTAGTGCGAGGATATGAGAACAGGCATCATGGGTTTGATACCTGGCTTGGCCATTTTCTTTCCAAGGATTGATGACGGGATTCATTCCTCTCCCACCCCTGAGCATTGTACCAACTATGGTAATGTGGGAAAGCAGCTAGTGACTTGGAAAATTCTGCTGAGTACTGGTAAAAGAGACTCCAAGAAAGCATGGATGGGGGCATTGGCTGCTGGAATCAACTAATCTTGAATTCTTTACCAGACAATATTTTGTACAGGACCAAGTTCAAGGCATTTGCAGGCGACAAATTTCAGGTAATTCTGATGAAGATTTCTGTCCTTGACAAGGCAGAAAATACTTTGTGGAAAAAGTGAAAATGCTAGTAACCAGTGTTTCTCCTTTTCTCACGATGTTTTCGAAAGGCTTCTTTGGTGCCGTGAAAACCAGGCATTGTTTGGGTAATTAAGAGTTAACTCTTTACCACACAAGGAAATTTTAGATTGGTCCAAATTGAAAGCATTTGCAGACAACAAAATAAAGATGGCAGAAAAAAATTGAAATTGGTCTGGGAAGGGTAGAAAACACTGTGGGAAAAGGAGAAAATGCTGGTTACCAGCATTTTCTCTTTTTCCAACAGTGTTTTCTAAAGGCTTCTTTCTCAGGGCCATCAAAAGTAGGGATTGTGTGGTAATGGGTTAATTTGTCATCTGCAAGTTTGTGGAATATGGACAAGTCCGAAGTTTTGTCATTTGGTAAAGAGTCAATATACATCAATATACATCATTAAACTGACAGACCAACAACATGCAGTTAAACAACCAGTTAAACAACCAATAAACCAATGAATTAACCAAACCACCAACAGCATGCTGGCCAGCCAGCCAGCCAGCCAACCAACCAACCAACCGAATATTTAATTATTGTATAATCAAACTTGAGAAAGAAGACAAAAGACGAGTGTATAGAAGTGTGGGTGGGGAAAGGATAAAAGAACAACAGCTGCTAAAAGCATATCATTTTTAACCTTTTATAGAACACGCAAAAATGTAGATTAGTCTAGACTGAAAGTATAATAATTGCAGATAGAAAATTTGAATTTTAAATCAGGAAATTGTCTTGAAAGGATAGAAAACTTTGTCAGAAAAGGAGAAAAATGCTGCTTATCAGCATCTTTTCCTTTTCCAACAATATTTTCAGAAGCTTTTACTTCAGGGCCGTTAAAACTAGTGATTGTGTGGTCAAGGGTTAACCCTTTACCACACAATCCCGACTTTTAACACCCCTGTGAAAGAGCCCTTTTGAAAACATTGTGGGAAAAGGAGAAAATGCTGGTAACCAGCATTTTCTCCTTTTCCCACAATGTTTTCTTCCCTTTCTTAAACAAATTTCAATTCTTTATTCACGTTTATTTTGACATCTGCAAATGCTTTCAATTTGGACTGGTCTAAAATTTTGTTGTTTTGTAAAGAGTTAAGCAAAGTGCCTGTCAATCAGAAAATTTATGAGCTGTTGCAGAAATAAATGAGGGTCATTTCAAGTGACCAAAGTTGATAAATGATTTTTATCAGCCGTAAAAAGAAGAAATCAATTATTCATGGATGAATACAGTAAAATAAATACATGCAAATGATTTATTTGAAACATGTAGATTTGGATAAATCCAAATATAAAGGTGGACCTGTAGTGCAGTGGTAAAATGCTGGACCATCAATCCTGATGCCCGAGGTTTGCTACCCGAGGAAACCAGGACCTTTCTGAAACCTTGTGTTTCCCACCCAACTGGAGGTGAACTGGTTTGGAACCCAGAGGTAGCCTCGTGTGTATCGGTGCTTTACACCGAGCACATTAACCCTTTACTCCACAGATACTCATTTCTACACATTGCTTGAAGGAACCTTTGGAAAACATTGTGGCAAAAGGTGAAATTGCTCGTCACGAGCAATTTCACCTTTTGTCACAATATTTTCTATGGTATCAAAAGATGTCATTTACACATAAGAAACGGCTTCATCCTTGCTGTCATTTAGGGTCAATTAGAGATGCCATAGAAATGCTATATGGGGTAAAGGGTTAAAGAACCAAGGAGGTCTATTTGAAGAAGAGCTAGAGGTCTGTACCCAAATTTCCTTGTATCTAATTCTTTCTCTCTAATGGTCCATACCATATATGCCTCGAGCAGGGAGGGACCTCAGTCCTACAAAGTCATCATCACCATAAATCCAAATATCATTTGACTACACATTTCTCTAAATCTTTACCAAAATGGTACAATTTTTGACTTGTCCAAATTTAACTCTTTACCACACACAATGCCAACTTTTGATGACCCTCGGGAAGAAGTCTTTTTAAAACATAGTGGGAAAAGGTGGAAATGCTGGTTACCGGCATTTTCTCTTTTTCCCACAATGTTTTACGAAGTCTTCCTGCTACAGGTGCCAAGCCCCCGTACCTCAGTCTGCTACATACAGAATTTGAGAACAGGTGGTTGCTGGTTGGATTCCTGGCTCGACCAATTTCATTCCGAGGATTGATGATGTTCAGTGACGCAGGATTTATTTCTCTCAATGCTGACCGCTGTTCCAACGACTGTTAGATTGGACAGCAGCCAGTGGCTTAGAAAGAAGATTTGTGAAGAACAATGGTAAACAAACTCCAGGGAAGCAAGGATACTTGCACTGGTGACTGCAATATAACTGAAATAATATTGAAAATGGCACTAAACAGCATACAATCAATCAGTCAACCTTCCTAACTGATATCATACAGGAAAAAGGAGTGGTGATTTATTATCTTTGATGGAATCAAGGCAATGATATCTGACATGTATTCTGATAGAATTATGACAGTTTTGAGGCTTATCAAAGTAGATTGGAGGGGGGGCTATTGCCCTCCCTACCCATCATCCCATTGTGGTAATTAGATTAGCTCTTAACCCTTTACCACACAGTATGTAGTTTTAATAACCATGGGCAAGAAGCCTATTGAAAACATTGTGGGAAAAGGAGAAAATGGTGGTAACTAGCATTTTCTCTTTTTCCCACAATGTTTTCTATTGTATCAAGGACAAATTTGATTCCTTTAACCATTTACCACACAGTTCCAAGTTTAAATGACCTTGAGATTTAGAAGCCTTTTGAAAACATTGTGGCAAAAGGAGAAAATGCTAGTAATCAGCATTTTCTCCTTTTCCCACAATGTTTTCTAGCAATTTACAGATAAATTTACTTTGTTGTTTTTGAATATGACTATTCTAAATTTCTATAGGCTTTTTAAGAAGTTAACCCTCTACCACACAATTCGGAATTTTTCAGTGATTTATTTCCCTTTGGTTGTCATTTTTACGGCATTTTCTGCTAGTCTGGATTATAACTTTGTCATCTCCTACCTGAACATCTTCAAATTTGATTTGCATGATTGCTTTAAAACTTACAGAATGCAGTGCGCAAGAACCATAACTCTCCCTAGCACAAATTTTGAGTTATTCAGGTGAGCGATATAGGACCATCACAGGTTTCTTGTTTTAAAGTTGTTTTCTGCAAACTGGTTTCAAGGTCTGTATTTATGAACAATTCCTTAGAATGTTCCCAGTCAAATCCTACAGAGTTATCAAAGTAGCACAATTTTTGATTGGCTAAACCATTTGGTTTAGCCAATCAGAAGTTGCGTTGCTTTTCAATTTGGAAAATCTTAGAATGGTTGGGGAATATGTACCCAATAGGTAATTAGTTGAAAACAGTTGTCTGAAAAGTGTTTTCAGATAGTCAAAAATAATACAGACACCCTTATTTTACTGTTAACTCTGGGTGCCATGGAAACACAATGAGGATAGGTCATAAAACAGGGAATAATACCACTCACTGTCTGTTTATCCTTGAAAATAAAAATTGAGCAAATGTAAATTATTTACCTTTGAAGAGGAAGAATATGTGCATTTAATATTGGAAGGTCATACGGTTTGGATGCTGGGTGGTTTGTAGATAGACAATATTATACTAGAGAACTTTTGGAAAACAATGACATTGTGTTAACTGAAGAGTTCATTAAGTTTCTGGTAACTTGCATTTTCTCTTTTTCCCACAATGTTTCCTACCTTATTAAAGATAAAGCTTACCACATAATGCCTATGGCTCGTCTTAGCTCATTGTAACCAAACGACAAAATTTTAGGTTTGTCCAAATCGAAAGCATATGCAGATGACAAAATAAACATGACCCAAAATTTGAAATTTGTTTTGTGAAAGGTAGAAAACATTGTGGGAAAAGGAGAAAATACTGGTTACCAGCATTTTCTCCTTTTTCCACAATGTTTTCAAAAGGCTTCTTTCTCAGGGGATTGTGTGGTATTGGGTTTGAATAGAATGAAATGCGTTTTCTATCTCTCATAATCTGTGCAACCTTGCAACCATCAGCTAGAGGCAACATTTGGCACGAAGGTACAAGAATGATTATAATTTCATGAAATAAAAAAGAATGATTATAATTTCATGAAAAATAAACAAGAATGATTATTATTTCATGAAATAAACAAGAATGATTATAATTTCATGAAATAAAAAAGAATGATTATAATTTCATGAAAAAAAATATAAAAGAGTTATTATAATTTCATGAAAAATAAACAAGAATGATTATAATTTCATGAAATAAACAAGGATGATTATAATTTCATGAAATAAACAAGAATGATTGTAATTTCATGAAATAAACAAGGATGATTATAATTTCATGAAATAACCAAGAATGATTATAATTTCATGAAATAAAGATAAAATTGTTTACAAAACTGGATGAAAACCAGTAAAGATGCATCTTTAACCCTTTCCCATACGACAAATTTTAGACTCTTCCAAACTGAAAGAGTTTGCAGACGACACTTTTAACTTTCATAACAATGGCAGAAAATTATCGGAACTGGCAGAAAACACTGTGGGAAAAGGAGAAATTGCTTGTGACGAGCAATTTCTCCTTTTCCCACAGTGTTTTCAAAAGACTTGTACTGCAGACACGTAAAAACAAGGGCTTGTTTGGGAAAGGGCTAAGTTTCAAATCATCCCTTACTCTAACTTATCGTTTTTATTATTGCAGGCATGTGCTCCAAGATATGTATATTTCTCCACAAAGATGGACAAACGGGAGCCTGTCGGTACCTGTTACGTGGCCAGATCATCTTCCAACTACTATGAGGAATATTCCCCATGCAGAACACGTACATATACAGCCTTTTTCTGTTATAGTACAGTTATGTTCCATAACCTTTTATGACGCAATCCCGAGTTTTAACGACCTTGAGGAAGAGGCCTTTTGAAAATTTTTGGGAAAAGGGGACAATGCTGTTAACCAGGGTTTGAATCCTTGGTCTCCTTGGGGATGTTGCAATGTATAGATAACACGATCTGTGAGATAAGGGTAAGGTCCTGGTGTATATTGTGTTTTAAAACAATGTCACTAGATTCTATCTCAATTTTATCTCAAGAACACAGCGGTTCAGTGCAAGAAAATCAAGGATAAAAACCCAAGTAATCCCCATATCAGGACCAATATAGTACTTGGGAGGAATCAAGGGAAATAACTGAAGAATGGCCCTAAGGCCTTACAAAAAAAAATAATTGGGTTTTGGTCGGCGATGCTGTTGGTAGGGTAAGTAGGGATTTTTTTCGCAGGAGCTTTTATATGGGCCATGTACCAAAATCACATGCGACATTTTTTTTTTCAATCATAACATAAAAGGTTTAGATCAGCAGCATTTCCTTGGTAGGGTTTGGATAACCTAAACACAGATATTTTTTTGATAGGCCTAGTTGTTGAAAAAATGTTGTTTCAATGTCTACAATGTGTTTATTTATAATAATTCCTTATCTTTAATTGTAGGTAATTTGGTTCCTTTTACTGCTAAAATTATGCATGCAAACTGTTGTAAAACAATATTTTTGTTTATTTTACAGCTTTATGGGTGGCAGTTGTTAGTTATTTCTTTCTTCTATTGTCATTCTTTAATTTTGCATGCTTGTGAAAATAATATCAATGGTTTAGGCTTTGCAAAACAACATGAAATATGTTCTTTTCCCCAAATTGAGAGCATTTTGCAGAGGGCAAGGACAATAAAACAC
This sequence comes from Tridacna crocea, assembly GCA_943736015.1. NCBI lineage: Eukaryota > Metazoa > Mollusca > Bivalvia > Cardiida > Cardiidae > Tridacna > Tridacna crocea. The sequence goes on from OX031069.1 coordinate 32,265,919, forward strand.
ATAAGATAGGTTTTTTTCATAGAAGGATAAAATCTTGTGGGAAAAGGGATAAATGCTTGTAACCAGCAACTGTTTTATCAAATACCTCCCCCTGTTTTCAATGTAAGACAGGCATTACAAATTTCCTTGTCTTACACACTTGTGAGGTGAGAAAATAGTGCCTTATTTGCTCAACACATCATAATCAAATGCCTCATTTCTAAATCATTGCCAACCAAGATTCTTGTGTGAAACTGACTGTCAAAATTGATGGTCATGACAAGCTACAAATTTTAGTATCTTACGATTTAACCCTTTACTCCATAGATACTCATTACTACGCATTGCTTGTAGGAGCCTTTGGAAAACATTGTGGCAAAAGGTGAAATTTCTCTTGAAGAGCAATTTCACCTTTTGTCACAATGTTTTCTATGCTATCAAAAGGTGTCATATAGACATAAGAAACGGCATCAGCCTTGCTGTTATTTAGGGTCAATCAGAGATACCATAGAAGCGCCTTATTGGGTAAAGGGTTAAAAGAAAACCATGATGTGAACATTTCTTTGGAACTATTTTTGTTTCAAGTTCAACAAAGCCTCACTTCATAACTTTTTTGTTGAGCTGTTTAATCAAATTTTATCTGAAACAAAACTCATGTCCGATCCTAGATTTCCATTATCACATACTGTTTGTTACATGATTTTGTGAGTTTAGTTTGATCTTACAGACATCAAAAGATTAACAGGCAGTTGCCTTTTAACTTTTGTCTGCACATGTCATATTCTTTGAAGATTCAACTTGTCTGCTATGACTGGTCCAAATTGAAAGCATTTCCAGATGACAAAATTAATGTGACCTTAAGATTGGAAATTTTTATTTGGAAGGGTAGAAAACATTGTGGTTAGAGGAGAAACTGCTGGGGGATCAAACCTGTGACCCTGTGTTCTCAAGTCCTGTACTCCACGAATTGAGCTACATGGCTAGGTGAAGAATGAAGTAATAGACTTTATCATGGGTGCAGAGACAGATTTTCATGAGACAAAAAATTAAAAAGCTCCTCTAATTCGCTTTTATCAAGAAATTGGCTGAGCCAGGGATTGAACTAGGGACCCTGTGTTCTCAAGTCCTGTTTCCTACTGACTGGGCTACCAAGACTTGGCTAAGGGTTAAGCAATATCATGGGTGCAATATGGGAATTTCATGAGATTAAAAAATCATAAAACTCCTGTAATTGGCTTTTATCATTAGCAGATGGCAAGGTCCATAAAACAGTTGGATTTCTTATTCCAGATGGATTGATACTATTTATATCTTTCTGTTGGTTACCCTTTAACCACTGAATCTTAGTGTTTATTGCCAGTAAACAGCATTTTAGTTAGCCAGAATACCTTGACCTTAAACTAGCAAGTGCTCGTATCCAGTTGGTAGTGTACAGGACTCAAGAATATGGGGTCGCTGGTTTGATCCCAAGCTCGGTCAGTTTCTTTCGAAGGATTGATGATAATCATTGCAACAGGATTCATTCCTCTCCCACCTCTTATCATTGTTTTGATAATGTTTATGTGGGAAAGCAGCCTGTGGTAAATAGTAGAAGAGCCACTGTAGACATAGCTTATCATACAATCCAAAGTTTATCTCTTAACCAAACGATCAAATTTTAGACTTGTCCAAATTGAAAGGATTTGCAGATGACAAGATAAACATGACTCAAAAATTAAAACTTAACTTTAGAAGAGTAGAAAACATTGTGGGAAAAGGAGAAAATGCTCAGGTTACCAGCATTTTCTCCTTTTCCCACTATGTTTTCAGACGGCTTCTTCCTCTGGGTCGTAAAAACCAGGGATTGTTTGGTAAAGGGTTATTACAACTCTTAACTCTTCATCAAACAATCCGAGTTTTAATGTTGGCCTTTTGAAAACATTGTGGGAAAAGGAGAAAATGCTGGTATCTAGCATGTTCTCCTTTTCCCACAATGTTTTCTACCCTATCAGCGACTGAAATCATCTTTTGAGCTACATTTAATGTGGTGTCTGCAAATGCTTTCAGTTTGGTACAGCTCAAAATTTTGTTATTTGGTGAAGAATTAAATCATCTGAAATGACGATATTAATTTTGTCAGGAAGCAACATGCAATATGGATCATATGATAAGTTGGAACCAAATGTAAATATTTATAGATTTATAGAATTGATACGGCCTTATGTAAATGTTTACGGTAACACCTCGCTAAAAAATGAATTTGTCAGTTGTGTCTCTGTGGCCATTTTGTTTGGTTGTGCGTGTTTAACTGTTTACAATACAGCAAAAGTGGTCTAAATTGAAAGCACTTGCAGACAGCAAAATGAATGTCACTCAAAAATGGACATTTGTTTCCAGCTGGGTAGAAAGCATTTTCTCCTTTTCCAACAATGTTTTCAAAAGGCTTCTATTTTAGGGTTGTTAAAACCAAGGATTATTTGGTAAAGGGTTAGGCTTTTACTGTACTATCATAATCCTAGTTTGTGTTTTTAAGAACATCCTTTGGCTTTTTCTCAAAGATTTTCCAATTTTGAAAGTAACACGATTTCTTATTGGCTAAAGCAAGTGGTTCAGCCAATCAAGAGTTGTGTTACTTTCAAAGTTAGAAAATTCTTGAGAATAAGCCTAGGAATGTCCTGAAGATTGGTTGATGAATATGGACTCTGTAGTGTTAAAAGCACCAAAGAAGAAAACTTTTAAAAAAACATTGTGACAAAAAGAGAAAATGCTGGTAGCCTGCATTTTACTCTCGGTGTTTTATCAATGGTGGAAAACAAAATTGTGTCATTTGATTAAATAAAGATTTTAGACTTGTCCAAATGGAAAACTTTTGCAGACAACATATTAAATGTGATTCAAATGATGAAATTTATTTGTGATAGGGTAGAAAACACTGTTGGAAAAGGAGAAAATGCTGGGTACCAGCATTTTCTTCCTTTCCAACAATGTTTCCAAAAGCTTTCCTATCAAGGGTTGCTATAAGTCGGGACTGTGTGGTAAAGGTTTAATTAAATGTACACTGCTTGTATGTTGCTTACTATTGAATGTACCACTAAGTTTTTATTTCAGTAATTATCTTAAGTGTTGACTTTACTTACAGGTGCAGAGGGTGTTTTTTTTTAATAAACTGAATCATAACTGTTTGACTTTATTCTGCATACATATACTATTATTGCAGCAGGACATAACAGTTTACCAATTTTTCTGCCAATTGTTAATCGAACTTTTTAGTAAATTAATCGTAATCCCTATTTCAATTTCAGCAGAACACCTTTTTCTGGGAGAAATGATGTATTTTCACAGTGTTACATATTTTCTTTTGTCATACTGAAAGCCAGTCATTTTCATTTTTGTGTGGGTCTTTGATAAGGGAAATAACTGCTTCAATAAACCTGTTTAGAAGGAAACACTATAACCTCCCTTTATTATCATTTCTTCATTATATGTTGGTCAACTAAGCATTACTTAAAAATAAAAGTGACTAAAAATTTGAAATTTGCTTTGTGAAGGGTAGAAAACATGGTGGGAAAAGGAGAAAATGCTGGTTACCAGCATTTTCTCCTTTTCCCACAATGTTTTCTAAAGGCTTCTTTCTCAGGGGTATCAAAAGTAGGGATTGTGTGGTAAAGGATTAAAATGGTGGTGGTCTTCTTGTTTAACCCTTTACCACACAATCCCTAATTTTAATGACCCTGAGAAGGAAGCTTTTTGAAAACATTGTGTGAAAAGGAGAAAATGCTGGTAACCAGCATTTTCTCCTTTTCCCACAATGTTTCTGCCCTTTCCGAAACAAATTTTAAATCTTCAGTAACTTTCACTTTGTCATCTGCAAATACTTTCAATTTGGACCAGTCTAAAATTATGTTGTTTGGTAAAGAGTTAATCAGTAAATGTTTTAAAGGGGCATTTGTGTATAAGTTTACCATGGGCGAGGCTCGCCAAAGCACAGCATTTGTAATGATGAAATCTAGAAAATACATAATATAAGAAACACTTTCTCTTTTCCTGGGGTTGGTGGGGGGGGGGGGGGGATTGGCTGGTTTACCATTTCAAAGACCAAAGTAATCTTTTGAGCTATGTTGAATTTGTCTTCTGTGATAGTTGTCCAAATTTCCACATTTGAAATATCATAGTACAGAAGACAAACTAAAAAATATTGGTTCAATTGGGATTTGTTTCTGTTAGGTAACAATGCATTTCAGTAAGAGGAGAGACTGTTTAACCCATTACCACACAATCCCTACTTTTGACGACCCTGAAAAAGAGGCCTTTTGAAAACACTGTAGAAAAAGGAGAAAATGCTGGTAACCAGCATTTTCTCCTTTTCCCACAATGTTTTCTACCCTTCCCAGAACAAATTTCAATTTTTCAGTCACCTTTATTTTGTCATCTGCAAATGCTTTCAATTAGAACCAGTCTAAAATTTTGTCGTGTGGTAATGAGTTAACCCTTTACCCCATAAGGCATTTCAATTGTATCTCTAATTGACCCTAAATAATAGCAAGGATGAAGCTGTTTCTTATGTGTATATGACACCTTTTGATAGCATAGAAAACATTGCGACAAAAGGTGAAATTGCTCGTCACGAGCAATTTCACCTTTTGCCACAATGTTTTCCAAAGGCTCCTGCAAGCAATGTGTAGAAATGAGTATCTATGGAGTAAAGGGTTAAAAACCAGGATTTTCTTTTCATACAATGTTTGTAAAAGCCCTCTTATCATTACCATTCAGGATTGTGTATTAAGGGGTTAACTATTTACTTAACAATACGGTTTAACCCTTTCCCAAACGACGAATTTTGGACTCTTCCAAACCAAAAGAGTTTGCAGACAACTATTTTAGATAGGGAGAAAATTGCAGAAAGTTCTCAAAAAGGGTACAAGCAATTTCTCCTTTTCCCACACTGTTTTCAAAAGACTTTTACTGCAGACACGTCAAAACCAGGGCTTGTTTGGTAAAAAGGGGTTAATGACCCTTATGAAAAAGTCTTTTGAAAAATTGTTGGCAATGGAGAAAATGCTGGTAACCAGCATTTTCTCCTTTTCCCACAATGTTTTCCATCATTTTCATTGAAAAATCCAAATATTTGAGGAGCATCTCACTTGTTGTCTGCATATGCTTTGAATTTAAATTAGTAAAAGATTTTCATGTTTGGTTAAGAGTTTGATGAATAATATTGATATTTCATGCTTCCCGGTAGTTTATCGAGAAATAGCAGTGAAAATATTTTTCGATCTTACACTGGTACCACCAGTGAAAATACCGATTTTCATGTTCTTGTTGCCAAGGTTAATTGTGCGTGCCAGACAACCAGATGGGAAATATGACGTCATTTAACTTACATTCTCGCGCTTGACGTAATATTGTAATGCATTGCTATGCGGGAGGGGTATGCCACAGGGAATAACGGAAAAGAACTGTACTGGATTTTGATAAAGCTCCTCCCAGAAAGGGTTAAAAGCATGAAATACATAGAAAAATTGTTTTTTTCTGTGAAAGATTGAAATATATTTCATCTCGTGAACACAATTACTGATGATGTTCACCCATGGAAATAAATTTTGATCTTTTACCGAAAAAACCAAATATCCTCTATATCTTGGGGCAACTCACATGAAATATGATATTATGATATTATGTTATTTAAATTGGCAGAAGTGCATGTTTTATCAAAACAACTACTACTTCATTAATTTCCTTTTTTACCCCCTTTTTTTACATAATTGATTATTTACTGAAATAAATAATAATGAGATAACTTGTAACCACGGTAACAGCTTTGTTTCTATTGGCATGTTTGCATGCAGGTGTGGATGCGTCGCCTTCCGTCTCGGAACAATATCATCAACAGGGTTATTGCCAACTAGGATTTTCCGCAACTTTAACACCCGTAAGTTAATGCAAAGACGGTGCTAGCAGAACGTCAGAAAACATGAAATAATAACCTATACATTATGTTCACTCTTATATCACAAAGGCATTATGAAATTTCTCCAACAAAAACTATTTTTTTTTTTTAACCCATTACCACACAATCCCTACTTTTGACGCCCCTGAGAAAGGAGGCATTAGAAAACATTGTGGAAAAAGGAGAAAATGCTGGTAACCAGCATTTTCTCCTTTTCCCACAATGTTTTCTACCCTTCACAAAACAAATTTCAAATTTTCAGTCACTTTTATTTTGTTGTCTGCAAATGCTTTCGATTTGGACAAACCCTAACATTTTGTCGTTTGGTAATGAGTTAAATAACAAGTACATCATTGTGGCATTATCTGTGAAAAGGTGGTTTGATGCATTTACGAAAGATATTGACCCGTGGCAGCCTGCTCAGATGTGTAGACTCTGCAGGATGACAAGGGTTGATACATTTTTGTTATGTGTAAATTTTCTACATGTCCAAGGACCATTTTACCTCTTGACACAGTTTGTTGTTAGACAAAAATAGATACTATAGACCCCAAATTGTGTAACAAATTGCTTGGTATAATATTTACCAAATGACAAAATGTTGGGCTAGTCCAAATTGAAAACATTTGCAGATGATAAAACAAATGTGAATCAAAAATTGAATTTTGATTTTTGAAGAGTAGAAAACATTGAAGGAAAAGGAGAAAATGCTGGTTACCAGCATTTTCTCCTTTTCCCTTAATGTTTTCAAAAGGCTTCCTTCCCAGCGTCGTCAAAAGTTAGGATTGTGTGGGAATGGGATATTGCATTACCAGCATTTTCTCCTTTTCCCTCAATGTTTTCAAAAGGCTTCTTTCCCAGGGTCATCAAAAGTCAGGATTGTGTGGGAATGGGATAATGCATTTCCAAGATGCATTTAACCGTCTTCTGGAAAAGCGTAGCGCAAAATTATTTTTTTAGCTTTTTGTTCACATACTGCTACTTCTGTTTACTTTTCTGGAAAATGCAGTGAAATCCACACTGTCCTCTAACTTGGTATTAGATTCTGATCCACTTCATTTCAATTTGAACCTGATCTGCACTTTACTTTTGAAAAAGTTCAGTTTTGCTTTAAAGTGACAGTTAAGGCCAAATGTAAAACAAAGCAGGTGTTTACATGCATTTGAATTTATATTATGTCATTTAACCCTTTTCCAAACAAGCCCTGGTTTTTACGTGTCTGCAGTAAAAGTCTTTTGAAAACACTGTGGGAAAAGGAGAAATTGCTCGTAACGAGCAATTTCTCCTTTTCCCACAGTGTTTTCTACCCTTTTTGAGAACTTTCTGCCATTTTCTCAAAATCTAAAATTGTTGTCTGCAAACTCTTTCTGTTTGGATGAGTCCAAAATTTGTCGTTTGGGAAAGGCTTAAAAGTATGAAAATTAATTTGAAGATGACCATCTGTCATTTATGATCACTCCAAGTGTTAGTTGCTGACAGAAAAATTAACTTCCAAACTACGTCCTAGTTTCAAATCTGCCAGGTAGCTGTCTTTTGTTTACTTTTTGCCCGATTTACAAATCATTTTTTACTGCTATTGAGTAACATAGTTATTTATTAAGGTGACTGGTGATTGCATTCAATGCCGTAAAGAAAAAAAGAAGCTTTTGTGGATTGCATAGATCAAGATCAGGCGGCACGCCATGGGTCGTTAAGAGTCAGCATTGTGCAGTAAGGAGTGAAAGGGGTTCAAAAAGGTCAAGTTTATATATATTTGGTGCTGGAAGAGTTAAAAACTTCGGCAGAAATTACCCAGAAGTCCTTGCTCAGTCTGTACTAAACAAAAAAAATTTGACATTGAAAACTTTTGCAGACTACAAGATGAATGTGATGTCAGAAATTGAAACTTGTTGTTGACGGGAACAAAAGAAAATACTTGTGGGAAAAGGAGAAAATGTTGGCTCCTTTTTCCTCAGTTATTTCAAAAACCTTCTTTTTTAAGGGATAGTTTGGTTTATAGACTGCTTTCGTAATTATTATTCATATTTACATTAGTTTATAAATGTCATCTCAACAGTCGGTCGACTGGCCTATAATATCTGCTAAATGTGTTTACTCTTTTCCACACAGTCCAGAGTTTTCAACAACCCACTTAGAGAAATCTCTTAACCCATTACCACACAATCCCTACTTTTGACCCCCTGAGAAAGAAGCTTTTTAGAAAACACTGTGGGAAAAGGAGAAAATGCTAGTGACCAGCATTTTCTCCTTTTCCCACAGTGTTTTCTACCCTTGCCAGAACAAATTTCACTTTTTCAGTCACCTTATTTTCACTGTGTTGTAAGCTGTACGGCACAAAATGTGTAGTCACTTCCAAGATGGCGGACTCTTTACTTGGAGAAAGGTGGGTGTCACATTTTATCATCAATAACTTTTTTTCTTGAAACCTTCGAGATATGATACTTATAATATATTGTGTGGGAATGATGTGGTAAGCCTCGGTGCTATATAGCAAAGAGCCAGTGCCATTATTCGATACGTTATATCGGCGTAAACATTGCCATTGGGTAAAATTTGAATTTGAAGTGAGGAACTTGCATCGTTTTTAGTTATAGAATGGAAAATAAGCTAATGCAGTGGGTGAAGGTTGTTGTTTCTGTAGGTATTTATCACGTGCTTTTCAATGATTACGGTCATTTTTGTGAAATATGTCTAGAAAGACCCGAAAACATGTGTTTTGTATATCGCTAATGCAGCGGTGTAGTCCACATCAACAATTTCACACACAGCGGTGTAGACCCGATTTTTTCTGAACGGTTTAGACACATTTTAAAGCACAATATATGTACGGTTTAGACACAGTTGGCTTGGTCTTGAATCTTCTTTTCTGAAGATAACGTAACTTGGCGTTAATCCAGAATCATGAAAATTGGCACCAACAGTTCGAGACAGTCTCCCTTATTACCGACACCCACGGAAGGAACCATCTGGAACCGAAAAAGGATCATCGTGGAACGAAAAGAGATAGTTGGGAACAAAAGAGTGCATCAAGACATTATTTACGATATTATTTATGTAATAGTGAGTATTATATCACGAAAAAATAAATTATGAAATTACTAATTAATGTCTGTGCACTTATAAATCAATTCCATCATGGTGGCAGCCATAATTTCAATCATTCACTTAGGATGATAATTACCATCCTGGACTTGACAATCATTTTCATTTCGAAGTTGTTTTAAATACTGTCGCTGCTTCGTATCTTGGTATCTGTTTGTTTAATATCTAGTTGAAGATGCCCGTCTACAGCCGGTGAGCAGAAATGCTGTTAAATTAATAAAAAACATAGCATGGTACAGAAAATCTGTCTTTATTGTACGCAAGGATAAATTACTGACATGTATGGTGTAACTAAAAAAAAATTAGAAACGCGGAGGTTTGTGTTAGAAATCGAACATTGGTCGGAAAATAACTGGCTGACGATCGAAGCTGTAAACAATGACAGTGCGTCACGGAAATTTATCGTTGCTTTCCGCCTAAAGTCGGATACGGTGTAACTTGCATATCACTCTCTTGCACTCCGGATCATTACATTCACCTCTGTTGTGGGCTCAGAAAGTAGTCCGTCATTACGCGATACTTTCGTCACATGACCAGAACTCAAAATGGCGACACAAACGCCGGTGAAAGAAAGACCAATATCGATTACTTTTTGTGCTGTTGAAACAGCATACGGCAAATCTGACTAAGTGGTAGGCAATGTGAAAAAGACGGATTTTCTGAAAAGCTTAAATGTCTTTTAAAGGACCATAACTTGTTTTTTAATCTTATAACCTAAGATTTATCGGTGTATTAAAACTGTTGTCATCATTCCTGGGCGCAGCCATTTTTGTTAAACTTGGCGTAAGATTCTGATCAGTAAAGAGGCTCGAAAAAAAAAAAAAAAAAAGTTCCATTTTATACAGGTAAATTCATCAGTTTGAACGCACCTATAATGTATCCAGAATCATATTTCCATTGTCTACCTTATAGTTTTACACACGAAACAGTTAAACAGTAACAAAACATCTTTTCCTAGGTTTGACAAGATTCTTGTCATTTAGCCCATCGCAGAGATGTATGTGAGAGTAACGAACGACAACTCTGCTCGGAGATTGCTTGCATATAGGCCGCGACCTCCGTCTAAAATCGAGGCTGCAACAGAGAAGCCTACATTTTCTTTTGTTTTCTCAGTATACGCAGGGCGAAGGTCAAATATAGTCACGAGACAGAATGTATGATCATTATACAAATCTACCAGAGTGTATAACGGATATCGAAAATCTTCGATTCAAAAACCAGAAACAATGAGTCTGTTTAGATGGAAGGCCGCAACTCGGCGAAATGCATTTTCTATCGATTGTTATCTAAGCAAGCTTGTCAGGCAAAATATTTGGCATGAACATATAAGAATGACTATATTTTGATAAAATAAAAACAAAATGAGTTAAAACTGGCTTAAAATGAGTATACGGATCTCTCTAAAGTTTTTAGTTTCTGTGCCACTGTTCAAGTAAAATATTACCAGTAGGTTAACAGGTAATGGGGGATCAAAAAAAAACCACTGCAGTAAAAATTACGTAATTATTGTTTTTTACCCCAAAAGGAAAAATCGTAAGATGGAATTCCATGTGATCGATATTCACAATTTTCATTTACCATTGTACAATTTGATTTCATTATATACGGGTCATGGATTTATATTTATAAAATCGAATGTTACCCATCAAGATTAGTTATCTCATAAAGTTTATTATTTATTCTTATCGTTTCCGGAATGTTTCTTTTGGCCCCGGACTACATCTGGTAGTAGACTGGTGTCAGTCCATTAAATAGAACCTTTTCATTAAAACAAAATCATCAAGTAAAACTGCAAAATGGAAACTCTGTGTTCTCAATGCTCTGAATGTCTGATTTAACGTATTTCAGAAGAAGGGCAAGTAACAACACATATTTCTGTGACCTTGCTGTAGTTGTGTACCTTGTTTAGTAGAATGACTTAAATGCAGGGCCTGAATGCCAGGCTACATCTGGTAGGTGAATATACAGACCCGTTCGCGAAGTACCAAAGCAATTTTAATTTCCCATATTTTGAAAGAAAGACAGTCGGTGATTAGTGAAACACTTTCAAAACATGAATAATTCCCGTGGCATCTTATTTGATATAAATTTGTCTTTTAGAAAATACAGGATAGCAATAATATTGTACATGTATTTCCAAAAGCCCTGATGTTACTTTTGTTCCATGAAGTGTCAAACAAGAGTCTCTAAATCTCCTCCAAATGAGCATTGGTAGCACGTGAATGGCGTGCAACTGGAATATAAGATAGACAAAGTTTTTTTTAAAGCAGGTAAATGGTATGTAACATAAATATCAAAAGACAAAGTCTTTGCAGTTCATGTCTAGACCACAGATAGAATCAGATTTTGTGTCTAAACCGTACAGTATATAAAGCTTATGTGTGTGTCTAAACCGTTCAGAAAAAGCCGTGTCTACACCGCTGTGTGTAAAATTGTTGATGTGGACTACACCGCTGCATTAGAGATATACAAAACACATGTTTTCGGGTCTTTCTAGACCTATTTCACAAAAATGACCGTAATCATTGGAAAGCACGTGATGAATACCTACAGAAACAACAGCCTTCACCCACTGCATTAGCTTATTTTCCATTCTATAACTAAAAACGATGCAAGTTCCTCACTTCAAATTCAAATTTTACCCAATGGCAATGTTTACGCCGATATAACATATATATCGAATAATGGCACTGGCTCTTTGCTATATAGCACCGAGGCTTACCACATCATTCCCACACAATATATTATAAGTATCATGTCTCGAAGGTTTCAAGAAAAAAAGTTATTGATGATAAAATGTGACACCCACCTTTCTCCAAATAAACAGTCCGCCATCTTGGAAGTGACTACACATTTTGTGCCGTACAGCTTACAACACAGTGTATTTTGTTGGCTGCAAATGCTTTCAATTTGGACCAGTCTAAAATTTTCTCATGTGGTAAAGAGTTAAAAACATTGTGGAAAAAGGAGAAAATGCTGGCAATCAGCATTTCTCCTTTTCCCACAATGTTTTCTGTCCTGTCAAAGAAAGATTTTGTCATTTGAGAAACAATTAATTTGTTGTCAGCAAATACTTCCAGTTTGTGTTTGAGTTCCAGTTGTTTGAGCCATTAGGTGAAACAAATTAATTGAGAAACAGCAAGATTGTAGAAGATATGCATAATAATATATATCATCAAGATTATAGTACTTTGTACTTTTTTTGGATCATTTTGTTTGTTGCTATAGCGACACATAGAATTTCATTTTGCCTTTAGTGTGCTTGAGTCATCACTTTACGTCACGAAGCTTTCTGTCTAGTTAATGTAAAATCATCTGTTTTTGTAGCAGTAATTTTCAAACTGATGGCTTTTTGATTTTTTTGCGTTATTTTTTCTTTTGCTGTCTGTCCTAAAAGCACATCATTTTTGGCATGTTAAAATCTTTTGTACTATCCGGTGATTTCATGACATTTTGGACAAAGACTTGAAAACATTTTTTGGACAAGGTAAAATGCTGGTTACCAGCATTTCTCCTTTTCCCATAACATTTTCTACACTATAAAAGACCAATTCCATCATTTTAGCTTTGTTAATTTTAATTTTTGTCTTCAATTGTTTCCGAGTTGTGTTGAGTTTTCTTGCTTCACCATTCTAGCATTACCTGTTGTCTTCATCTATTTAGCTCACCTGGGTACGGATTGCTCAAAGTGCGATCATACTGTGTCCGTCATGTGTAGTGCATTGTCTGTTGTGTGATGGGTGTCATAGGCCTTCAACCTTTACCTCTAGAGGTCACATTTTCAGTCCGATACGCATGAAACTTGGTCAGAATGTTTTTCTTGATATCTTGTAGGGGTTCGAAAGTGGATTATGTCAAGTGAAAAACAAGGTCACCAAGTCAAATGTTAGAAAACCCTTGTGTATGCTCTAGATGCCACATTTTCAGTCCAAAACTCATGAAACTTGGTCAGAATGCTTGTCCTGATAAAATCTTAGGTGAGCTTAAAAATGGGTCTGGTTGGGTGAAAATTTGTGTCATAGGGTCAAATCATAGAAAAACTTTGTGTATGCTCTGTTTGTCAGAATATTTGACTAGATATCATTTTGGCATTTACTGTTGTCTGCAAGTATTTTGAAAAATTAGTTTTTTTTTTTTCAAATGATGAGTTATTTGCTGTGAAGGTAAAACAAACATTGCTTGGGGGGTGGGGGGGGGGGGTGTAGGACATTGTGAATACCACAGTTTTGCTTTAATTTTCTCAAAAGCCTTCAAACACAGTCTAGAAATAAAACACAAATATTTTTACATTTTTGTCTGTAGTATTTCAGCAAATCAGACAGTGTAGATGAAAGATCAGATGGCATCTATAGTGCAGTCTAATCTTGATCTAAACTAGTGGCAAAGACAACTCAAGTTGTGAGGGCATAAACACTTTTTGCTTTAGTGTTTATTTTTTATTTAAATAATAAAAGATGGACTTAAACAGATGATTTTACCATTTCTCTATGCACCACCAAAAATCTGCACAGAAGTAGTTATTTTAAAAAGCACAGTTCCACCCTGAAAGCCCCTAAAAACCAATAATATACCTCTGTTATTATTTAATCTCTCATCTAAAAAAGAATAATATATCTTTCTGTTATTATGTAATCTTTTATTAGCAATACTTCATTTTATATTACCACATAACACTCTCTGTTCAAACAGATGTTGTACAATATTATAACAATGTCTGCAAATGAATTCTGGGAAACTTTTTCCAGTTTTTGCCAAAGCATGTTGCCACAAGTACAGCTTTTCACCTGAAGCATGAGTTTTATCGTTACACCTTTAGCAGGTAACAAAATTTTAAATATGTTTAATGTAAATTGAAAGCATCTGAAGTTCTAAGCCAATAGTACCTGCCTGGAGTGATTGGAGTGTCCTTGAAAGGAAAACTTTGTTTGAATAGATGAAAATGCTGGTTACCAACATTTTCTTTTTCCAAGAATTTTGTCAAGAATTTTCCTCAGGGTTGTTAAAACTAAGGTTTGTGAGGTAGAGGGTTAAACAAGTTGCCCGAGGATTAATTTTACAGTTGATCATCTAAAAGAGTGGTTGGTCATAGTGACTGAATGTGCATGCTAATCTTTTTCTAGTTATGATTTTTTCTTTTCATTCTATTATGTTTGCTAATTAATGAGAAGTAAAAGGGTGAAAAAGAATTAATATATGCATGAAAAATATGAGTGCCTATGAACGTGATATGAATTTACTTATAAAAGGTAAAAGTCTTTTAATATCACACAAAAAAAGATATTTTAGGCAAGGGTATTATTATTTTTCTTTAAGCTGGGTACCAATTGGATGTAATTTGAGTTTTTTTTCACAGGTATGGTTTGCCATAATACAGGACGTGATCCATGAATAAAATATATATACATGTATTTATGTTGTACATGTTTTTTTTTCTGTTGTGTTTCATTTTTTGGTGTGTAAAAAAACCCTATAAACAGTGAAATAAATAAATTTATGAAATCTTGTATATAACTCTAGTTTGATATTGATAGTTAACAGTTTCTGTTCTCCAGTTTGTAATGTAATGTATTTAAGGCTCATTCATATTTTCACTGTACTATATCCAAGTGGTATATCTTGACATCAGTGGTTCTTCCAAGAAAATAAAGAAAGAGTGTTTCCTGTCTCACAAAGTTCAAAAGTATAAAAGTTCAAAACATGTGCAAGATTCTGTGATTTAAGAAAACAGTGTTAGCACTATCACACACTGTGCCTCTTTTCTTTAAAAAGTATGTTTTTTTGGTGAATGAGTCAAATTCAGTGTGTATTCTGTTTCTGATACTAAATTTCAGGGATTTATTTGGATGAAACTCAATTTCTATTTGAAAAGGATATATTCTTTGTATATTTTCCTTGTCTCCATGGAAAAGAAGCAACTAAACCTGACTGCAGAACAGCATTTACTTTAATTATCATAAACATGAAAACTTACAAATTTCAATGAACTGTCATGATACTGAGATAATTTGGCATCACAATAAAATCTAAATCCGTTGAGACCGTTAACAAAAATGAAATTAGCAAAATAAAAAATTAAAAGAAATGACTGATTTTCTCATATACAGCACATTCTTTGAATAGTTCACTTCTCTAGAAAATACCTTTTGGTATAAAAGATAAACAAAAGAAAAACCTGTAGATACAATTAGAGTAGAAAAAGAAAATGTTCAATTAATTATAAGGACAAACAAAGAAATGGCATCCTGCCCTTTCCTTTCTTGCATTAGGATTTAATTTTCAGAATTTAAACAGAATCTGCAATAGTTTTGGGATATATCAGTTTGTCATAGTATTCATTGGTTTACAAGTTTACTTCATTCAGTATGGAAACAAAAGCAGGTTCATTGTAAAGGTTTTTATGGTCAGGTTTGGTTGGCTTTTATACTATATATTACCATATCCTTTGACCCCTTGCTTCATTCAAATGTTTTAATAAATGTTTTGCCCAAAATACTGACTCATCATCTGTTGACAACTTCTTTTGTCATGTAGCAGACTTTCCTTGAAACTTGACAACAAAATTAGAAATTGATTGCACATTCTTCTTACACTATTTATGTTCTAAAGTGTGTCAACCTTTGTCAATTTTGATATTTTACAAAGATGTTATTCAAGACTGAAAATTATGCATATTTTACAAGGTTGGTGTCAAAGTCTTTTAGCAGAAAACAAAATATGTATTTTGTAAAGATCTTGTCAAAATGTAGTGAAACAAGAACCCAGCATATTTTACAAGAATGTTGTTTAAGACTTTCACTGAAAATTGTTTATATTCAGCAAGGATGTTTTCTGAGTCTTTTGCTAAAATTTGTTGCATAGGTGAATAGTCTTGCCATTTGCGATACTATTATTTTTTTCCAAGAATATTTGTACCTATCATAGTTTTAATAGGATTTCAATTTTCAGATTCATGTCCAAGTTTTTTTTTTTTAAACCTGCATGTTGAAGGAAGGGGTCATATCATTTGTTGTTATTGAAGCTGTTGTTTTCATAAAATTAAGTAAGAATAGTGGATCATGATGTGGAAGTATACTATTGTAGATACTTACTCTAGTCTCCAGCATAATGGCAAATACGTGGTCCATGTCTTTATGTTAACCTTTTCCCAAACAAGCCCTTGTTTTTACGTGTCTGCAGTACAAGTCTTTTGAAAACACTGTGGGAAAAGGAGAAATTGCTCCTTTTCCCACAGTGTTTTGTATCCATTTGGAGAACTTTCTGCCATTTTTATCAAATTTGAAATTGTCGTCTGCAAACTGTTTGAGTTTGGAACGGTCTAAAATTTGTCGTTTGGGAAAGGGTTAAGAAAGAATGTGATATGTGCAATTTTTGAGACAGTACAGATCAGTAGAGCCGGAAAAAATTAATGTAGAGTTTGTTAGTCCTGAACTATACAAACCTTTTTAATGGTAGTAGAAAAAAAAAACATAACTGGAATCCTAGTTTGCCATTACCATGTTCATTTATTTGTATGATCATCATTGTACATGTATTCTTTCTGTATTGTCTGTAGTTATGTTTTAGGATATCAGTTAGTTAGTATCTTTTTGTTCACAATTAAAATTGTGTTTCTTCAATTGATGGCCATCATCACCTTTTAAAAGTTTGCACCTCAGGGTTTTTTTTTTCTTGGTAGATTAGAAAACAGGAAAGATACTTCAACACCATTAAGGTTTATGTCAGGTAAAACAGATATGTGTAAAAGTATGAAGAATGAGTTTTTTTTTTACAAAAGTTGCAAAATGTGAAATTGATCTTATTGCTCAATAAAGAGAACGGTGTATGAAGGAATCAATTTTTTCTGTGAACAATTTCATTTATCACTTTTGTTCATTATGCTTGTCTATTTGTTGTCATTTTATCTGTTTATCATAATCAGAACATATATCTTTCATGTTTCAGTTTCACCATTCTTTGACATTATCTTCCTCAGATTTCTTAAAAATGTTAAGTTATTTCCCTTTACATACCATAGTTATCTCCCTTCCAGGACAACTTTGGGGTTGGCATCGTGAGGGCTCCTGTCAGGCAGGAATGAGTGTAGCACTTTCTGATGTGAGTCCGCTGTCTTAATTGATGTGGGAAGGCTTGTTAGATGATTGAACTCTGGTATAAATGGGAAGACTCTGCTCTTATTGTGCATTTTTTTTAAATTAAATGATTACAGTTTCAACACTTTTGAATAAAATTGTACAAAGTACTATCTCATTTTTGATTGCAATTACAAGGATCAGGTCTTACGCCACACGGGGAGAATTTGGTCCATAATTGATAAAATTTGGCTTGAACTGATTAGATTCAAATTGTAACTTGTAAAACTCGAAAAAAGAACAATTTTCTGCTGGTGCAAAATATCAAATTTATCTTATGTAACATGTTACATATTTATCTTTGTTATTGATTCAATGTTTTTAACTTAATTTGTGTCCATCAGACTGACCGCAAATCTAATGGACATACTTTTGCAGTTAGAATACAGACCTCTGTTTGAAGAAACTGGATGTTCCATAACGTTTCTAGTCTATAATTTAATACCTTATTGTTATTATCTGTCTTGAAAATGTAGACTTAAGGTTTTGTAATTATTCTACCCATTTAACAAGGTGACCAGAGTTTATATACCTAACAAGTGATCCAAATCTGAAGACAGATTGGTGAAGAAATTGAAGTACAACCTCTGACAAAATTCTGCCAAAAGACTTGATCAATTATACCTGAGAAAAGCAAAATTACAAAAATTGTGTATCACTAAAAGAAATCTGTAAGGGAAAAATTCCATAACAACACGTTTCCAAGACATTTAAACATTGTCATCATGTCTTGCCATATTGCTGTATCTCCATGGTCAGCTTATAGAAAATTGATATTTAGAGGCTTTCTTTAGACTATAAGCTTTTGAGCTTTTAGACAAATTGTGAGTGCTTTACAGATGAATAGATTTAGATGATATCATAATAGTATGGCTTTGTGATAGTGTGATACTACCTATCTCTTACTGTAGTTATATTTCTGGGATGAAAATACTTATTTCTGTAATTTAACTCTGACATGAAAAGCTACTCATTTCTGTAGTATGATTCATGAGATTGCACTGGCATTTGTCAAGGGTTGTAGATAAAATAACATTTCTTTACCAAATAGTGATTGGATGTCTGGTGGTTTTTTACTGAATTTCTGGCTTTCTTACTCTCCTTTTTGGCCATGGCAATTGCTAACTTTTATTTTTTTTCTTCTTAACCGTCTTAAGCTTTGATAATAAATTGCTTTTTTAAATGCTTTCATATTTAGTGCCCTTACTGATATCAAACCCCATTACCTCAAAAATTCATTTTCCTGCAAATAAACTTTGTTTTAGACAGGTAGGAATTACCTGTTTGATGAAGCAGTTATTTGGTCATATGGTTAGTTGACCAATCAGGCTGTCAGTCATAGTGTTTCACAAACAAGATATTGAGATTGATAGAAAGTTATTTGTGCAAGACATACTTAGGCATTTACCAAAAACCACAAAAACCTGTCAAGTGAGCTTTTGGGACAATTTTTGAGTATTTTATATTTCCTATTAGGTAATTAAATACATTATTTGTCATTCTTTTAGGTATTTAATTACAATATTTGTCATTCTCCTAGTGCTATAAAATAAAAACTTGTTACTTACCCATGAAATAAATAGATATACCGGTAGAATACTGCTAGAGCTTAACTTGATTCTAACTATGTTACTCTTAGCTACACTGGCCAAAGGCCAGCCAGCTGATGTTAGGGTTTTCTTGTGTATTTCTATGGTATGATTTTCCTTAAGTTGTCCTCTGGAATTATGTGCGTAAAGCAACAAACAGATTTTTTCATTTCCAAATGGACAAATTAGGTTTGTTTACAGCTTGGTTTCATAGACCTCTTGAGAACCGGTATACCAATGAAGATTGTAGTGAAATTTTTGGAAGAGCATAGGAACTTTTTCTAAGAAGAGGAAAACTGGCATGAATGATCTTTTTGTGGGTTAGGGTAGCTTTTGCCTTAGGCTTTGGGTTCACTTGTACATGGATACTGTAGACATGGCTCATTTTCTTGATACTGCTCAAAGTGAAACTTTCATAACCTTCCTATAGGAAAGAATTAATCAAAATACAATTATATTTTGCATGACTGATCTTTGAGTAGATTATACAGTGGCATCTTGAGCCATCATGAATACATCGTTGCTCTGAGTGGCTTATTTATTGCCTACATACTTGTTGTCTTTGAAAATTTGTCACTCAAGTTACCCTTTTCGGAATTTACTAATATATCACATAGATGTATTTTGGGTGCACTTCTTTCAGATTTCTTGGTCAACTTTTGATGTGTTATAAACGTCACATGTATAATCATGGTTTGTTTTCTCCTTTTGATCTCTGTAACAATCTTTGTAATAATTTGTCAAAATCTTTAACTTGTAAGAATGCATGGATGATTCTTGGTTTTACTGGTATCAGTTTTCATGATGGCATCTTGGTTTGTGTGATATATGACCATTGTGATTTCTTTGCTATTTGTTGTATTTGTTGAAACTGTATCCGAATATTTGTACTTTGCATAAGATAATGTTCCCTAGTTGAGGTTATTTCAGATGCCATGATGGTTTCCTAATAATGGTGAACTCTTGCTGTCTTGGTCCTAGCTTATTTTTCTCCACTGGACCATTTTTGTAGTCTGTTTTCTTGTATTCTGTTGGAGCGATACAAGGCAGTCTGTGGCCCTCTCTTTACCAAACCTGTCACCAAGTTATCTCTTGTTGAAAAAGTTTTAAAACTTAGGATTTGATACATGTACAAATAATTTCTTTCCTATATTTGTATTTACCATAACACTGAAGTTGCTTATTTAGTAATCATTTACCCATTTATTATATGGTGTTTTCTAAAGCAGTCAGAAGCTAAAGGAGGTAGGACTTCATCAATAAAAAAAGACCAAATATTTTTTTCTTAGTCTGAATTGAAAAATCTGGAGGGATAGAAATCAGACAGAAAACATTTTGCTATTAGGATTGAATCTTTAGACTGTCATTGGTATCACAGAAAAAAAAAGAGCAAAACTTGTTTGCTTAGGATAAACTGTCCCAAAATAGTGAAATGCATAGGCAATACTTACTAATGATTAGAGAGCCTGAATGCAAAACCTACTGACATGAAAAAGAGACTACTGTTTCCTTAACTGTTTACCAAATGACAAAATTGTGGACTTGCCCAAATTCAAAGCATTTGCAGAAGAATATTAAAATGTGGCTGAATGGTGAAATATATCTTTGATAGGGTAGAAAGCATGGTGGGAATGGAGAAAATGTTGGTTACCGGCATTTTCTCCTTTCCCACCATGTTTTCGAAAGCCTAGGAAAGCTCAGTAAGAGAGGAGTAATGGAGGGCTCCCCTATAGGAACGTAGCTAGGGTATCCACTGTTACTGATGATGATGTCTTTAAAACTGAAAATTGTGTAGAGAGTTAGCACTAATATTCCTCTTGATGAAATATACACCTATAAACATTCATTGGCTGCGTTTTATTTCCTAATACCCCGGTCACATATTCACGGAAGGCCGCCACTGAAGAGCTACGGATTCGTTCCGGCATTGTCCGTGACAACTCGTACTAGTCTGTAGCTCTCCGTATTGTAACCGTAGTCACTCGTAGTAGTCCTTGTATATCCGTAGCGGTCCTTGACAATTTTTGAACATGCACAAAAATTCGCTACGGATCAAACGACCGTAGCGTATCCTTACTAGTCCGTATTAGACCGTACTGATACGTTCTGGTCCGTATTAAAACCGTATCAGTCCGTACTTATCCGTAGGCCCAATATTTTTTCAGGATTTGATACGGAGAACTACGTATTATCACGGTTACACTACGTTTTAGTTACATTATGATACGGATTTATCACGGAAAGTCACAACCTTAATATGTTGTACTACGGAGAGGCAGGGATTCGCACGGTCTTTTACGGTTTACTATGTTGCAACACGACACAGCCCAGAACAGCAAGGACCACTATTGTTTGGTAGGATAAATTCAGAATCATGTACTTCAACAAAGGTATTTTTACTCTTTCTTTGTAGAATACAAAGCAATCGCGCTTTGTTGTTGAGTTCACAATCATAAACCGTCAGCAAATGATGTTTGCAATAAGTTAGCTGCAACTGGATATTGGTATGGCACAAGGCACTGGTCTAGAAGCTTGATGACATACATAGATGTAATAATTATATTTTTATCGTACTACTAATAACACCTTTAATTTAAGGTTACATATTTTACAAAACATTGTACGAAAATGAATAAACATCAGTATTATCGTGTGACATTCTATCCAAACAAAGATGCTAAACATGCAAGTAAAACGATCAAATAGTACGAGTACATAAAACTGTTACCGTTTCTGGTGGTTCCGGCAGCCGCCAACAAAACGGGAGGTCAAAGGTTCGAACCCCGCCAGGAGCTTGTTCTTATATGGCAGATTGGTGAACCGCCAGCTAGTTAACCCTTTCTTAAACAATCCCTGGTTTTTACAGGTCTGGAATAGTAGCCTTTTGAAAACATTGTGGGAAAAGGAGAAAATGCTGGTAACCAGCATTTTCTCCTTTTCCCACTTTGTTTGCTATCCTATTATAGACAGAAATCATCTTTTCAGCAAAAGTTGAATTGTCGTCTGCAAATGCTTTCAGTTTGGTCTAGTCCAAAAGTTTGTCATTTGGGAAAGAGTTAAATGTATGGTTACTGGGTGCCTGCCTGGTGCCAGGCTGGCCCTTTCAAAATGGGTGATACTAACTTTAAAGACAAGCACTTTACTTTTAAAACATAAACATTCGCGATAATCAGTGTAATTGTGATGAACATAAGAGAAACGTTCTTGATTAATATTTTCATTGAACCCTTTGCCATTCAATCCCGTCTTTTTATGGGTCTGCAATAGACAAGTCAAGAAAACGTTCTGATTCTAGGAAATCAAAAAAATGGGCAATTTCTCCATTCCAACAATGCTATTGTAAAACTGAAGCTAATTTGTAGCAAATTTACAGTTGTTGTCTGCAGATGCTTCCAATTTCGTGGAGGCCAAATTTTGTCAACTTGTGACGTGTGATGGGTTATTGATTATAATAATCAAGTAATAAAAGACAGAGAATAATTATGTGGACTAGAGACTGGCTGTTACGAAGACCTGTCCATGGCCAGTATGAGGCTCTCATGGCCGAACTTGTTGCATTTTGAAAGTGAGCAGGCTAGAGCATTTGGACGGAATGCTAAATCGTGGTAAGTCCGTATCGATCCGTGACGATTCGTACTACTACGTATGGGATCATTCTTATTCGTACTAATCCGTACCTGAACCGTAGCAAATCGTAGTGTATCCGTACTAAAATCGTCCTGATTCGTGTCGCTCCGTATTAAACCGTGTCCAACTGTAGCAATCCGTATCATTCCTGGAATTCTGACCTACATTTCGGCCGTAGAACCATCGAACTCCGTACTCACACCGTTGTGTATCCGTAGCGGACTTCGGAATTTGTCATTTCCGTAGTCATCCGTGAGTGATTAGACCGTAGCTCTTCCGTGGCGGTCTTCCGTGAATATGTGACCGGGGCTTAACATAACCCAGAATATATTAACTCTAACCTACTGGCATACAAAATAAAGTGACAATATGAAAACGTTTTAAATGTAGGAATCTTGCGTAAAACTGTATCACCTAGAAATAACGTGATTATTCATACAGTTTTCAAGAGAACCAGTAAACTCATTATTACCTACAGATGACTACACAGTACTTGCAAAACTTTGCGAAAAGGAGAATTCAGTTGTTCTTTTTTTTTTGTCATTATTTTTTCAAAGTTATACATAGACTTTGCAATATGAAAAATTGCCTGCAGTAAAGTTAACTCTTTACCACAAAATCCGGATTTTTAATTACCCTGACAAAAAAGCCTTCTGAAAACAAATTTCAACTTTTCAGCCACTTTTATTTTCTCATCTGCAAAATTAATCCTTTCATTTTGGACAAGTCTAAAATTTTGTTGATTGGTAAAGAGTTAAGATTGATAAGAAATACTTTTTTTTTCTTTAAAAAAGAATATGCAGTTAAATTATTATATCAAGTAGTGATGCTTCTATTTGACATATATAACAAGCCAACATCTCACCATCTTCGCAAGCCAAGTTTACGATTACTATGTGGATCTTACCTTGGCTGATTGAGCCCGATTTCGAGATTCCTGCGATGCACCCTCTATTGGATGCTAGTTATTACCCCCCTTTACATCATATTTCTAAAAGCAATGAAATATCGTTTTGCAAACCGCTTACGAATACACATGAAGCAATAAGCAGACATCCACATGGGTTTCCATGTTTACCTTCTATTCGAAAGGTAGCGACCTTGTTCTATTTTTATCAAAGATGAAATGCTACAAGTGATTTCATTTGTTGCAGCTAGAGCTGGCTGCATCCAATGAAAAAGTGTATCGTAAGAATGTAAAAATCAAGCTCAATCTGCCAAGGGTAGATTTACGTAGTGAATTGTCAGTCTTGGCTTGCGAAGATGACATCTCACTGGCTAACAATTTTCGGCTGTTATTTTTAGGGTAAGGGTTTAGGATTAGATCTTATGACATATATAACAAGCCATTATCTCATCGGCTAACAACTAGGCTACTATTTTTAGTGTCTTTCCCCAGAAATCAATTAGTTTTTGCTTTCATTACATTGCCATGGCCTATTTCTAATTTCAACTCTAGGTATTATGCTTCTTTTCTTTTTATGCTTAGTGTAGGAGCTGGGAGATTTTGTTTGCTGGGTCTGTTAACCTTTTATGAATATTATTAATTATTATACTCGTACTAAATTAGTTACCTAATTACCAAATAGTACCTTGTTAAAGTGACCCTGATTAGAATGAAAGCATTTTGGGAAAAATGAAGGTTACCTGCAACTTTCTTCTTTCTCCCATAAAAATGTTCTCTATCACAGAAAAGTCTCATCACTTGATCCACGTTGACTTTTGCTGTGAATGCTTTTAATTTGGACAACAGTAAAATCTTATTGCCTCATTGCCTGTTAACTCATTACCAAAAGCCAAATATTCAAACTTGTCCAAAATGAAAGTGTTTGCAGATGTCAACTTAATCGTGGCCGAAATTTCGGAAATTGTCTGTGACTGATAGAGCACAAAGTTCATTATTTTCACATTCTTAATGTTTGTCATCTGCACATGCTTTCAACTTAGACATGTCTAAAAATTTGTTTTCTGGTAGAAAGTTTAAAAAAAAATTGCCTGCACAGTAATGAAGTCTTTACTATAATTTTAGTACAAAAAGGGTTAACAGACACCTCTAGTCATTATGTAGCTTCCTGGTAATTATTTCATGGAAAATTTATGATGATAATTTCACATCCTTATGATCGTCACTGTCAGGTTTACTTGATATTTTTCTATTCATTTCTGCCATATTTTGTAACTCTATGTCCTGGGTTGCTCGATGTATAGTGTTGACCCTTTACCAAATGACAAAATTTCGGACAGGTCCAAATTGAAAGCATTTGCAGACGACAAAAGAAACATAACTCAAAAATTGAAATTTGTTTCCAACAGGATAGAAAACATTGTGGGAAAAGGAGAAAATGCTTGTTACCAGCATTTTCTTCTTTTCCCACAGTGTTTTCAAAAGGCTTCTTTCTTAGGGTCGTTAAAAGTCGGGATTTTGTGGTAAAAGGGTTAAGATATCAAATAGCAGGGTGTGGTCAACTTTTGTTTTCAGTGCTTTTTGACCCTATCTATACAAGATGAGACATTTTTGGACTCGTCCAAATAGAAGGTATTTGCAGATGATGAACTGAACATTATCCAAATGATAGAATTTGGCTTTTTAATTGTTGAAACATTTGGGGAAATGGAGTAACTTCCAGCATTTTTTTTTCTTTTTCATGTTACAATGTTTTAATACTTCATCACACAATCCTGACCTTTCACGACCCTGTGACAGAAACCTTTGTTTTAAAAGGAGAAAATGGTGGTAACCAGCATTTTCTTGATCCTTTTACCACAGTGTTTTCTACCCTTCCCTATTCAAATTTCATTTTTTCCATCACATTTTGTCGTCTGCAATTGCTTTCAATTTAGACCAGTCTATAATTTTGTCGTTTGGTAAAGAGTTAAACAGCTTTTTTTCCCAGAGGGTCTATTCAACCATAGGATTGTTTCAATTAAATGGTAGAGCGCCAGACAAATGGAGTGATTTTGAAAATATTAATTATTATTATTCTCCACTAAATTATTATTATTCTCTACTAAACCCTTTGTTATGGGTACTCATTAGAATTGTCCCACTGAGATGATTCTAATGAGTACCCACAACATAAGGTTTGGAAGAGAAAAATAGATTTAGCGTATCATCACTCCCTCTTATTTGAAGCCCTGGTGATTTTTATGATTTGTAGCCCCAGGATTTTTTTCACACTCTTCTTTCAGACCTCTTTTTTGTGACAAATCTGGTTATTTGCATTAAATTTAATTTGTCATCTGTATATACTTTTTAATTTGGACAAGTCTAAAGTTTTTGTCGTTTGGTAGAGGTGTATGCACCCTATGGAAAAGTCCTTTGAAAACATAGAAAAATGTGAAAATTCTGGCAGCTAACTTTATCAGTGTTTTTACTCCGAGAGAGACAAATCATTTTTGAGACATCTCATTTGTTTGTCTGCATATGCCTCCACTTAATTCTTTTCCAAACGTTAAAATTTTGCACTTGTCCAAATCGAAAGCATTTGCAGACAACAAAATAAAAGTGACTGAAAAATTGAAATTTGTTTTGTGAAGAGTAGAAAACATTGTAGGAAAAGGAGAAAATGCTGGTAGTGGTTACCAGCATTTTCTCCAGTTCCCACAATGTTTTCCAAAGGCTTCTATCTTGGGGTCGTAAAAACCAGGGATTGTTTGGTAAAGGGTTAAGACCAGTCCAAGATTTGTAATCTTGTCATATGAAATTGCATTCGATTTGTCGTTTATAAAGTGTCCAATAATTAAATCTTCACACCAAAGGACAAAATATTAGACTTTTCCATATTAAAAAGCATTTGCAGACGACAAATTTGATGTATCTCAAAATATGACTTCGGTCTATGAAAAATATTTGCACAGTCTGATTATCTACCCTTTACCGTACAGTCACAAATTTTAACGGTCTAGAGAAAGAGGCCTTTCGAACACATTGTGCGACAATGGAGAAAGTGCAAGTTACCAGCATTTTCTCCTTTCCCACAAAATGTTCTAACCTTACAAAAAATTTTTTAGTCACATTTGTCATCTGCGAAAGCTTTCACTTTGGACAAGTCTAAAATTTTGTCATTTG
The DNA here is from genome assembly GCA_943736015.1 of Tridacna crocea. Lineage (NCBI taxonomy): Eukaryota > Metazoa > Mollusca > Bivalvia > Cardiida > Cardiidae > Tridacna > Tridacna crocea. The sequence goes on from OX031069.1 coordinate 32,292,340, forward strand.
CGAAAAAATTAATATAAGCTGTCTGATATTCTTAATAAATATTCTTACCAAAGGTTGTCCTGATATTGCTTAATCTGTATCACATATATTTATTTATGAAAAATATCCAGTTTTCATACTTTTGTCATGTCTGAATGAGTATTATTAATTTTTTGTGCATTTTTGAAGAATTATAATATATTTGAAAACTTGGGTAGATCAGAAATATTTTATACATTAAGTTAATACAGGGTGTTCCAAAAGTATAAGTCACCTTACAACATTGTACATCTTAATAATTATTAAGGATATCAAAAAATTTTTTTTTTTAAAACTTACAGTATGATGCTTATCATTGATTGTTGTAACATGTTCAATGTGTGCACAGTTGGTTACATGGCACACATCCAAACAATCATCCATTTTATGTCAAAAGTGCCCTGTCAGTGGTTGCTAAGATTTCTGTTATTTGAGCCTTCAAGTCAGCTACATGTCTGGAAAGGGGAGGTATGTACATCAATCCTTTTATGTACCCGCGAGGAAGAAGTCGCATAGAGTGAGATCTGGAGACCTAGGGGGCCATCGCGGGGGAGCATGCAATCAGTTTATCCGGAACATCCAATTCATCTGTCAGGCAGTGTGGTATTAAGATACTGTGTAATTCTGAGACTCCAGTGAGGATATACAAGCACATAGAATGTGACATATACTTTTAAAACGCCCTGTACTACATACAAAGAAAACACTGTGACATGTATAAATGTCACTTAAATTTCAAAAATTTGATCTTCAACAAAATTAGACAATAGTATGCAATAAAAGATGGAGAAAAAGGCTTGTAGGCTGAAAAAAAAAACAGTATAGATGTAAGAATTGGTATGAGGTGTGTTTGCACATAGTGATATTTGTTATGATTGTACCAATGGTGATAGTGGTGGTGTTTTTTTTTTCTCTTTTAACCCTTTCCCAAATGACAAATTTTGGACTCTTCCAAAGTGAAAGAGTTTGCAGACAACAATTTTAGATTTTGAGAAAATGGCAGAAAATTCTCAAAAAGGGTAGAAAACACTGTGGGAAAAGGAGAAGTTGCTCATTACAAGCAATTTCTCCTTTTCCCACAGTGTTTTCAAAAGACTTTTACTGCAGACATGTAAAAACTAGGGCTTGTTTGGGAAAGGGTTACAAAGATGTAACAAAATTGTGTGAAAAAATTAAGTGTCTGTGTGGCTTGTGGGAATAGTGTGACAGAGTGATAGTATTACAGTATGTGTGAAATCATTATCTTTCGAAGAAAAAATGAAAATCTTTCAAAAAATCATTAGAATCTTTCAATCTTCATGTTAAGATTTCAATCCTTCAGACTTTTACTAGTTATCAAAAAATAACTTTTATGCAAAGTGTTTATTTAACGATTTTAGGAGGAGAGATTTTATTGTATTGTATTTGTTCTTCCTGAAATAAAGCAAACTTCATAAAAAATATTTGTGTATACATTATGCACATACATGTATTTGAATTATGACATTTACAAATGGCTTGATGTGATTTTGTTTACAGAAAGGTCGTCAACTTTTGATTGGAGCTGTTGGGAGCTGGTATTGGCAAGGTGAGTTCTTTGACTCTTTGTGAAAATATTCCCATTTTAGATTCTGAAGTGGACAGCTTTTTTCACAATATTATTACAATGTTTTTACGTTTTTAAAAAAATCTTGTTAGTAAGGTTATTTTTTTATTTTTGTGGATGCCTTTGGTTTGAACAAATTTCAATATTTTTCATTTTATAAATGTGTAAACCTTTTCCATATGAATAAACTGCATGAAGGCATTGACCATGGAAATACTTCCATTTGAAAATAGTTTCACCTCTCATAACCCTCTATTGGTGCAATGATATACACAACATTTGTCTACTGACCACTTTGGATCCAGGCTTGTTTGTTCCAAAACCAGTTCGTCCCTGGGCTTATTCATCCTATGGTTGCACTCTACTCCATTTGATTGTCAAAAACTGTGTGGTAATGTTGGGAATGAGATCCTGACGGTCAAAGATATCTCAAAATCATAGTTTTCGGGTATAAGCTTAGTTTAATTCAATATATTTATGTGGTTTCTCTCTCTTGCCATCATGCATTACACCATCAAGAGACATTACTGATTCTATACTTAGGAATTGACAGCTACCATCACCCAAGGTATGCGGAATGACTCCTGACTCCTTCAAAATCATTGAAGGGAGATCACTAATATACAAACAGTGCAAACTTTGGTACCAGGAGGTTGAATTTCAAGTTAATATTTGAATGTTATTTTTTCTCTTTTTCATCACATTATTAATTCCACACAATGGCTTCCTTAGCAAATGCAACATCAGCATTCTCAACGCTTTGATTTGGATATGTGACTATTTGTTTCTCTACAGGACAGCTATTCAACTTTAATTTTGAAGATGGACCTGGACAGTATAAAAGGACCCTTGAAGGAAGGCCGTCAGATGATAACTCATACATGGGTAAATATCTTCAATATAGATTTATCTCTTCACCATACGGTCCTATCTTTTAACAACCCTGAGGAAGAAACATTGTGAGAAAAAGAGAAAATGCTGGAAACCAGCATTTTCTCTTTTTCACAAAATGTTTTCTGCTCTTCATTTTCCCACAATGTTTTCAAAAGGCTTCTTCCTTAGGGTTGTTAAAAGTCGTCAAGCAAGTTATCACATAATTATGGATCCATGAAATCTGTCTTTATCTAAAATCAGGCTAAATCCACTGGTAGAATAATCCTAGGACATGCAGAAATTTGACCCAAAATGAAACATTTCCACTCAGTTCGGCCTGCCAGGATTGTGCAGGGGGTCCCAAGAAGATATTTTTTGCAGATGCATTAAGCCCCCTTTTCACAGAGCATGGCTAAAATGCTTTCAATTTTGATGTCTCTATGCTGTTTGATAGTGACTTAAATTCATGTTTAACCCATTACCACACAATCCCTACTTTTGATGACCCTGAGAAAGAAGCCTTTATAAAACATTGTAGTAACCAGCATTTTCTCCTTTTCCCACAATGTTTTCTACTCTTCACAAAACCAATTTCAAATCTTCAGTCACTTTAATTTTGTCGTCTGCAAATACTTTTGATTCTGACAAGCCTAAAATATTGTCATTTGGTAATGAGTTAACCCTCTACCAGATGACAAAATTTTAGCCCTGTACGAATTGAGAGCATTTGCAGACGATGATTTTAATGTGGCTCAAATGGTGCAACTGTTTATTGATAGGGAAGAAACATTGTGGGAAAAGGAGAAAATGTTGGTTTTTCTCCTTTCCCCACGATGTTTTCGGAAGGCTTCTTTCCAAGTGTCGTCAAAAGTTGTCATTTTGTGGGAAAGGGTTAAGGATAGGGTTCTCCAATGGGATTCATTTTGCATCCCCTTTCATTGCCATAAAGATGTAAGGATTCAGCAAAGACTTGGGTGATCTGTAATTGATCACCAATGAATGGTGCTTCCTTGCATCAATTATGGATTACCAGATAACTAGTGTCTTAGGCCTACGATTTTGGCAATGAAAAGTGACCTTGCACAAATCTCATTCCGGTGCCCTATCGTTGATTCAATATTTCATTGAACACGGCCACATTATGTGTTCACAGTTTTTGGACACTTCATGGTACAGATATTTGTTTCAGTTATATACATGTACTTTTCTGTAAATTTAAGGTTATTCCAGTGCAATTGGCCATTTTGATGAGGATAAAAATGAAGGTAACATTTTCTTTGATGTTCCAGACTTGTTTTCATAACTATTAACTCTTTACCAAACAACAAAATTTGAAAACATTTGCAGACAACAAAATAAATGTGAATCAAAAATTAAAATTTGAATTGGAAAGGGCAGAAAACATTGTAGGAAAAGGAGAAAATGCTTGTTACCAGCATTTTCTCCTTTTACCACAATGTTTTCAAAGGCTTTCTTTCTCAGGGTTGTTAGAAGTCGGGATTATGTGGTAAAGAGTTAAATGGAACTGTTCCCACACAAATTGGACTATAAACGACTCTAAGAACACATTAGAAAACATGGTAGGGAAAAAGAGAAAATGCTGGTAACCAGCATTTTCTCCTTTTCCTACCATTTTTTCTACCCCATCAATAACAAATTTCATCATATGAGCTTCATTGAATTGTCTGAAAATGGTTTCCATTTGGACCAGTCCACATTTTTGTTGTTTGACAAAGAGTTAACTACTTTGTTAACTTTTTCCTGTTTCTTCTTTTGTATGATTTGTAATGCTGTTTTCAACATTAATATTATCGTAACTAAGTGCCAGCGTACCAGTAATCTTTTTTCAAGCAAGAGGCTACTTTCCTACATAATTATCATTGAAATAATTATCAGTTGTTAAAAAGGAATAAATCCTGTCACAATCATCAAACCTTTGGCCATCAATAATTCTTAGAAATATGGTCTAACTCTCCAAGATTTCCAAAATTTTTGGAATTTGGTTGGTTGGTTGTGACTATTGGGGTTTAACGCCACTTTAACAGCTCATATCATGGTGGTCGATGAAGCATATATGTTTCCTGGCTTTCTCACACCAGTACTAACATGACTTTTCCTTCCAAAGCCACCGACTACTTTTCTCACATGCTTCTGCAGAGGTGAGAGGCGAAAATACGCCAGAAAGAAAAGTCGCCTCAACCAGGGATTGAACTCACAAGCACCAGGTCGTGAGTCTGTCACGCTCACCACTGAGCCACTTGGGCGGGCCCAAAATTTGGAAGTAACAGAACTTCTGATTGGCTTAACCAAATGGTTTAGCCAATCAGAAGTTCTGTTACTTTAAAATTTTGGAAATCTTGGAGAGTAAGACTTGAGAATGATCATAATAATGCTCATTCTGTGCAGTCTGATCTTGATCCATACTGTCCAAAAAATATAGCAGTGCAATGTTTACATTCCTTTCATTTCCCTTACAGACTATGTGGTGGGTGTACCTAGAGGCCATAGATTACAGGGTAAAGTTGTCATATATAACCAGAGCTTGGTATTAATGGAAACCATCAAAGGAGAACAGGTAAATCTTGAAACTCCTCTGTTACACTTTTTGGTGTTTATGTAAAGTTGTCATGTATAACCTAAGTTTAGTTGTGATGGAAACAATAAAAGGAGAACAGGTACAACTTCATATCCCACTAATACATATTTTGTGTTTATGTTATGGCAGATTTGTTTTTATTCCTCAGTGTTCCATTTAAAATTCAGAAAAAACTGGGAAATTATTGTCACATACAATCAATCATGTATTTTCAAAAAACATACATGTTTCCTTTAGTATTATATTTGTTTTTCAAAGTGAACTTGAGATCCTGATAGAAGGAGTGATTTTACTTTCAAAATCGAAAATGTTAATTGATCTCCACTGAACCCTATGTTATGGGTACTCATTAGAATCGTCTCATTGAGACGATTCTAATGAGTACCCATAACACAGGGTTTGGAAGATAAATAAAGGATTTAGAATACCATCACTTCCTCTTATCTGGAGTACATTTTGTTAGTTTTAGCTGTATAGTTTCAAAGAATTTCCATCAAATCTTCTCCTGGATGTAAGAAAACCAAATAGCAACTGTGGCAGAGCAATTTCTTGAGAATGATCTGCTATATTAATTGGTTTATGTATTTTGTTAACCCTTTACCCCATGAGGCATTTCTATGGTATATCTAATTGACCCTAAATAACAGCAAGGATGAAGTTGTTTCTTATGTGTATATGACACCTTTTGATAGCATAGAAAACATTGTGGCAAAAGGTGAAATTGCTCATAACGAGCAATTTCACCTTTTGCCACAATGTTTTCCAAAGACTCCCACAAGCAATGCGTTGAAATGAGTATCTGTGGAGTAAAGGGTTAATCTCTATGTCTATATTACAGTTTGGATCCTACTTTGGTAATGCGGTTGCAGTAACAGATTTAAATGGAGATGGGTAAGTAACTTATGTACAATAAGTCATGGTTTTTACGGTTTGGCTGCGTAAGCCAAGAGCACAGCCTAAATTAATTTTGTTAACCCTTTCCCAAACAGCAAATTTTGGACCAGACCAAATTGAAAGCATTTTGCAGATGACAGATTAACAGTTGCTAAAAAGATGATTTCTCAATATGATAGGGTAGAAAACATTGTGGGAAAAGGAGAAAATGCTGGTTACCAGCATTTTCTCCTTTTCCCTCAATGTTTTCAAAAGGCTTCTATTCCTGACCCGTAAAAACCAGGGATTGTTTGGGAAAGAGTTAAAACTATGTATCTTTGCAGCACAATGTTTTTTCTACCCCCTTAAAAATAGCATAGTATTGATTGTGAATAGAAGCCCTAGTCCTGTATTCACCAACCAGTCTTAAGAATGTTTAGAACTTTATTTTTAGAAATTTCTAAATTTGGAAGTAACACAGCTTCTGATTGGCTAAATCATTTTGTTTAGCCAATCAGAAATTCTGTAACTTCCAAATCAATAAAATTTTTGAGAAGAAGACAAAGAATGTTCTTAATGCTCTACTAATGGAAAAATATTTTGCCCTGCGCAAATTGAAAGCATTTGCAGATGACAAATTAGGTGTGGTCCAAATGTTGTGTTTTGTCTGAGAAAAGGTATGAAGAATTGTTGGAAAAGGAGAAAATGCTGATTAGCAGCATTTTCTCCTTTTCCTACAATATTGTAAAAGGGCTTTTTTCCCAGGGTGGTAAAAATTTGGAATTGTGTGGTAAAGCAGTAACCCATTACCACACAATCCCTACTTTTGATGACACTGATGAAGAAGCCTTTTCTCACAAAGTTTTTTACCCTATCAAAGTAAAATTGTACCATTTGAGCCACTTTGAAATTGTCGTCTGCAAATACTTTCAGTTTGGATAGGTCTAAAATTTTGCATTGTGGTAATGGGTTACGAATGGTTGGTGAGTACAGGTGCTGGTTTCCTTTTCAGCAAAGATGACATTATTGTTGGTGCCCCTCTTTTCACAAAGTACAAGAGTGAGCAGAACACGTTTGAAACAGGTCGTGTGTATATCTACTATCAAAATGGAAGGGTAGGTGTTCTTACTTAATTTGTGACCTGTCACAAGAAAAAGGGACCATCTGGGAATTCCGCACATCAGTTAGCTGAAAACAAATCAATAATAGTGGAGTTCAGTTTAAGTTGATAGCTCAAAAATGATTGTATAACAAGGTACAATGACCACTTTTCATACAGATAATATCATAACAGTGAAAAGTGTCAAACGCGGTTAGACTGCACAGTTTGCGCCGTCTGACCAGGGTTGATACTTTTGCAGTTCCTAGAAGATCCCTTTTAGTGTGATGGGTCACATTTGTATGAGTCATGCTCTGGGAAAGAGGGGGTTTAGTTTGTCTTCATAGCCCTTTACCCCATAAGGCATTTCTATGGTATCTCTAATTGACTATGAATAACAGCAAGGATGAAGCCATTTCTTATGTGTATATTACACCTTTTGATAGCATAGAAAACATTGTGACAAAAGGTGAAATTGCTCGTTACAAGCAATTTCACCTTTTGCCACAATGTTTTCCAAAGGTTCCTACAAGCTATGTGTAGAAATATGCGTAGTAAAGGGATAAAGCAATGTATCAAGTAAGATGTTGTATAGTATGGGACCTTTTTGTTATTCATATGAAGGATTTGCCTTTGATAGGATAGGAAACATTATGGGAAAAGGAGAAAATACTGGCAAGGTCGATGAAACATAGGACTTAGTGTTAAAGTGTTAATCCTTTACTGGGTGACAAAATTTAGCCCCGTCCAAATTGAAGGAATTTGCAGACGGCAATTTCAGTATGGCTCAATTGGTGCAATTGAAAGAATATTGTATAAGTGAAATAATGTTGAAAATGGCATTAAACACGATACATTCAATCTATTTCAGGGGAAGTTTTCCAGAAACAGACGAGATATTTTAGAAGGTACACACACTCAAGGTCGTTACGGACAGACTCTTGCTGCCACGGGTGACATTGATTACGATGGATATAATGGTATAAATTCTTTGTGTTTTACTCTTTACCAAACAACAAAGGTTTGAACCTTTCCAAATCAAAAAAGCATTGGCAGACTGTGTACCAAACTTTGCTCAAATGTTTGAAATTGCTGTTTAAAAGGGATGTAAACATTGTGGGAAAAGGAGAAAATGCTGATAAATTTTAAATGAAGCCTTCCTCTTTTTAGCTCACCTGAGCACAACATGCTCAAGGGGAGCATTTAGGATCACCCTGTGTCCATTATGACCAATTCTTTAAACATCTCCTCCTAAAGCGCTGGGCCAATTTGGACCAAACTTTGCTGGAATGTTCCTTGGGAGATCCCCTTTAAAAGTTCTTCACAGAATTTCGAAAGTTGTTTGGGAAATTTTGATCCTTCAAAAAACATAGTCGTGGTGGTGGTAGGAGGGGGAAGGGGCTCTTTGCGTTCAGCAGTGTCAACAGTTTTTCAAACATGTGCAGGCATAACTTTCATAATAATTGGTCTATTTTATTCTGCAGAGGTATGTATTCTGCAGTTACATGCCCCTTAATTTGAAACTAAACCATCCAGTATGACAAGCCTCACAAGGCATTGCATGCACAGCTTTACACATTTCTTGTTATACTTTTCAGACATAGCAGTAGGTGCACCGTATGGCGGGGACGATGGCAAGGGTGTTGTGTACATCTATCACGGGTCACAGGATGGAATCATCACTGATATACAACAGGTTTGTTATTTTGGTATTCCGTAGACATATTGTATAAAGCTTTGCTCGATGAAAAGGAAGTTTAACTCATTACCAAAGGACAATACTTTAGGCTTGTTCAAATCGAAAGCATTTGCAGTCAACAAAATAAAAGTGATTAAAAATTGGAAATTTGTTTGTTTTAAGAATGCTTCTCGAAATGTAACTGAGCGTTGGCAGGTGTATGAACTCTTGTTCTACTATGGTACAAAATGAAAATTTTTGTATCAGTGATGAAATATTTTTGAATTTGACAGAGGCATCAAGTTTGATATTTTCCTATTGAAGTTGGTGAAAGGAGTGAAAAAAGGTCCATTCTCTAGATGGGACTTTTCCATGTGAGATAAATAGAGGATACATGTATTTGAATTTTAGTGGTGAAAGATTGACATTTATTTCATCAAGTGAACATCGTTTGTGATGATGTACGTGAGATAAAATAAGTTCAGGTCTGTGAAAAAATATTCTGTTTATTGAATGCTTGTCCACCATTATTTCTTGATAAACTACCAAACGCCTGAAATAAAAAAAAACACATATCCTTGTCATAATAATATTGTTACTGATCACTTCCAGGAGATAAAAGCTGAAGATGTCCTATCGGGAATAAGTACCTTTGGCTGGTCCCTGGCTGGTGGTAAAGATATGGATGATAATGAGTACCCGGATCTATTGATTGGTTCCCATGAATCAAACACAGCTGTCTTCATGAAGTAAGAAACTTGAATGTCGTACACACATGTATTCTTCTATCAGATATATAAACAGTTGTTATTACTAGTAAGAACTCACCAAGTTAGGAATTAACTCTGTACCCAACAAGAAAAATTTCGATTTGTCTGGATTGTTATTGGCAATTTTATTTTAAAATTCTGTTGCAAAACCTAAAAATCCTGTGTGAAATCATGAAATCTCATCTTTCTAAGGAATTTCTTTTTGAATACAATGTAATAAAGTTTTATTTTCACGGACAGAAGTCGACCAGTGGTCAGAGTAGCTCACAGTCTCACAATCGATCCTCAGGATATCACGCTGGAGTATAAAAGGTGTGTCCTTCCAGATCAAGAGACCTCTGTTACATGGTAGGTTATTTTTCATACGCTATCGAGATTTGATTTTATTCATCACTTATGCATAAATCTTTACCACACAACTTTTAATGAAAAAAAAGATAGAAAAATTGTGGGAAATGGAGAAAATGTTAGTAACCAGCAAATGGAATTTTATATGAAATTCTGTAAAAATCTTCTCCTCTTAAACCGCTTGTCAGATTTTGAAATAATTTCACAGAAATGTTCACAGAGATGTTCCTTGAGTGACCCTTTTCAAAATTTGTTCATGAAATTTTGATCTGTCTAGAAACATGGCTCTTGTAAATGGGGGCTACTTGAACTGTAGGGAAATGAAGAAATTCTTAAAAATTATAGTTCTCTGAAAACGCTGGTCATATTTTAAAATAATTTTTCAGGGATGTTCTTTGGGTGACCCTTTTCAAAAATTGTTCGTGAAATTTTGATCCGTCAAGAAACATGGCTCTGGTGATTGGGGGCTACTTGCACTCTATGGCCATGAAGAAATTCTCAAAGATGCTTCTTCTCTGAAACTGCACGTCAGATTTTAAAATAATTTCACAGAGATGTTCCTTGGGTGACCCTTTTCAAGAGTTGTTTGCAAAATTTTGATTTGTCAAGAAACATGGCTCTGTTGATTCGGGGCTACTTGCACTATACAGACATAAAGAGATTCTCAAAAATTCTTCCTCTCTAACATGACCCATTTTTAAACTTGTGCTTTTATAATAATATTCTATTTCAGTATAAATGTTTATGCTTGCATCATGTACGATGGTATTGGAGTGCCAGAGAGCCTTGACTTCGAACTGACATGGAAATTGGACTCGGCTTTAAATGATACTAGTCGGGTGTATTACATTTCTCCAGAAGACAAAAAGCGACAGGAAACAAAGATTGTCACCATCTTCAAGGAGAGAAATGAGTGTTTTACCACCTTTGCATATTTAATTGTAAGTTCTATATAACTCTTTACCAAAAGACAAAATATTGGACTGGTCCAAATTGAAAGCATTTGCAGACAACAAAATAAATGTGACTCAAGAACTGAAATTTGTTTGGTTAAGGTAGAAAACATTGTGGGAAAAGGAGAGAATGCTGGTTACCAGCATTTTCTCCTTTTCCCACTATGTTTTCAAAAGCCTTCCTTCCTTGTTGTAAAAGAATATTTCTTCAAAGTTGGACCAGTTTTTAACTTTTTGACTAAATTATGCTTCTTTTTGACTTAAAATCCTTTTCACTAGAAGTAACTACAGCCGAGCATTGCTACGAGCATGTGGTGCTGTAGTGTATAGATCTTTTTCTGTTTCCTGTCCATAGGACAAAATGGCTGTAGTATTCTCCATATTTTGCTGATGAAAAAATGACTTTTGAAGATTGTGGTTATTGTCTTTGAAAGGCTAGAAGTACATTGAGGAAAAAGGAGAAAATTGTTGGTTACCAGCATTTTCTCCTATTCCTTTAGAATTTTGGATGCCACAGCCTATCCATAATCCAACTTGAAAATCTCATATTTAACCCTTTACCAAACAATCTCTGGTTTTTATGACCCTGAGATAGAAGCCTTATGAAAACATTGTGGGAAAATGAGATTTTGCTGGTTACTAGTATTTTCTCTTTTTCCCACAATGTGTCTACCCTGCTGGAAATTAATTTCAATTTTTGAATTACATGTATGTTTATTTGGTTGTCTGCAAGTGCTCTGAGTTTGAACTAGTCTAAATTTTTGTCGTTTGGTAAAGGGTTACGCTTTGATATTCATTGTTCTGCTAGTGACTGGTATTTTGACTAAATGTTCTTTAACTCTATTACCAAATGACAAAATTTCAGACTTGTCCAAAATGAAAGCATTTGCAGATGACAAAATAAATGTGAATCAGGAATTAAAATTTGATTTGGGAAGGGTAGAAAACATTTTGGGAATAGGAAAAAATGTTGGTTACCAGCATTTTCTCCTTTCCCCATGTATTTTCAAGGGCTTTCTTTCAGATTCGTTAAAAGACTGGATCGTGCGTTTAAAAGGTAGTAGAGAGCTGGATTTTTGATCGTGTGAATGAAATTTATAGTATTTCATACACTGAATTGTTTACATTTGACAGCTAATTGATCTTGAAATTTCTTTTTAAAACAATAATATTATCTTTAATCATTCTCTTAATCCTTTCCAAAATATTTCCAAGTTTTAATGGCTCTGAATGAGAATCCCTTTAAAAACATTGAGGGAAAAAAGGAGAAAATGCTGGTTCCTGGCATTTTTTCCCCACAATATTTTCTACTCTTTCAGAAACAATTCTCATCATTTTAGCAACACATAATTAAATTTTCTCATCTGCAAAAGCTTTCGATTTTGACAAATCTACTATTTTGTTGTATGGTAAAGGGTTATAATCCTATACCTCATGACATAATTTTGCACCGTTTCAAGCTTAAAACATTTGCAGACAACAAAGTAAAGGTAGCTCAAATTACAAATTTGCCTTGAAAGGGTAGAAAACATTATTGGAAAAGGAGAAAAATGCTGTTTACCTGTGTTTTCTCCTTACTCAACAATGTTTTTAAAAACCTTTTTCTTTAGGGTCGTTAAAAGTTTTGATGTGTGGTAATGGGTTTATGAAATAATAAATATTTCTGGTTGCAGAACAATGTTCGAGATAAACTTACTCCCATTGTGGTTGACTTTAATTTCGAAATCCACGAGAAGAAGAACAGAAATAAACGTGACCTTCGACCTATACTTAATCAAAGGATTCCAACAACAGCCCAAGCCATGGTTTGTATTTTTTGGGGCAATGCTATTTGAAGGTGGTTCAATATATTTGCAAAAATGATTGACCCATATCAGCTTGCATAGTCTGTGTTGTCTAACATGGGCCAAAACTTTTTGCTATATTTAAATTTTCTGCATGTCCAAGGCTCATTCCACAAAATGGATCTAATGGATCCATGAATGTTTCATGGAGATGCAATAAGCTCCCTTTTGCCAGAGTATGGCTTATTTACTTTGCGTTTTGTGTTGTTGTTTTTTCAGTTCTATCTATTCTCAGTATTGAATTCTTGACCTGTTTTCACCAGGCATTGCTCATTGTTTATTTAGCCTCATTGTGAATTCAGAAAGTACTGTAATATAAAACTCATGTGACTCAAAAATTTAAATTTTGGCATTTTTTTTTTTGCAAGGAGAGAAAACATTTTGGGAAAAGGAAAAAAGATATTTATTACCAGCATTTTCTTCTTTTATACACCTGAAGGGTCTTACTATGTTATTATGTTATACCCCTGTTGTCCGTCTGTCCATTAGAAATATTTTATGTGCCCAATTCCTCTTACATTTTTCACTGGAATAAGTTCAAACTTGCCACAATGAATCTTTATGATGTGTAGTTGTGCATTTGACTATTTAAATTTGGATATCTGCAGGCATTCTAGATTTTAAAAAAGCCATTTCACTTACAAATCCATTTGGGCGTATATGTGCAGCTCTGCAAAGCTCTTGTCCCACAATGTTTTCAAAAGACTTCTTTCTTAGGGTCATCAAAACTCAGTACTGTATCGTACATATAATACTAATTTGTCGTCTGCAAATGCTTTCCATTTGGACCAGTCTAAAATTTTGTTGTGTGGTAGAGTTAATTATGACATACATTTTATATTTCAGGCAAATATAGTAAAGGAGTGTGGTTTGGATAACATCTGTATCCCAGATCTAGCGGTCACAGCTCTACAGTAAGTCACTCTTCTTTAATGTAGACTGTGTAGACAATGATCAGACTGCACAGATTGTGAGTTTTAACAGCCTTTAGAAAGAAGGCTTTTGTTTTCCTTCTGTCAGGATATTTTCAAAGGTCTATACCAAGTCAAGTGAAGTCTAGTCCTTTATTTGGCAAAAACATTATAATTTTTTATTGCCTTGTGTATAGGCAGAACATTTATATATATGAATATACATGGTAAATTATCAATTACAAAATGTTTGACTTGTCCAAATGGAAAGCATTTGCAGACAACAAAATAAATGTGACTCAAAATTTGAAACTTGAGTTTAGAAGAGTTGAAAATTATGGGAAAAGGAGAAAATGCTGGTTACCAGCAATTTCTCCTTTTCCAACAATGTTTTCAGAAGTTTTCTATCTCTGGCTAGCAAAAACCAGGGATTGTTTGGTAAATGGTTAAAATAAGTATAATTTGTACATCTTTTTTAAAAAATTTTTTGTAACTAAAATTGAACACTGTACCCTCTCTGTTTTTTTTCCAACAGTGTAAAAGATTCCTATACCCTTGGTGAAGACAAAAAGATAGAGTTGCTGGTGTTTGTTGAGAATCGTGGAGAAGATTCCTACGAATCCATGCTCAAAGTCATCTTCCCACCAGGGGTCACATTCTACAAAATTACGAACAAAAAATATGTGAGCTTATTGTTATATTTTTGTTTGTTGCATATAAGTAGCCATTCAGACGAGAATATATCGTCTGTCAAAAATTGAAGTCAAGCTTTACACCAGAAATGATATAAAGACTTTTCTTTTTTGGAGTTTAAAGGTGAAATGTATCGTAATTTGTGCTAGAGACAAAAAGACCTAATTGTTTTGAGTCCCAAAGTTAAAGAAATGACCAACAACTGCAGAGGCAGGGGGGGTCACACTGATCCCCAAATGTTAATGTTGAGGGAAAACCTTGTGCAGTGTTGAATTAATAAAATGGACTGTTTTAATTTTGAAAAATATCCGAAATACCAAATTTTCATTGTTGTTATGGCCAGAATATGTAACAGTAGTGGACAGTGCAGATCCAAGATCAGACAGCAAATTTTTTGCAGTCCAGTTTATCACCCCTCACAACGTATGTCGGTGTGACGTCACAGGTAGTGATACGAGGGTCAGTCAAAAATAAATGAGCACTGCCTAATAACTTTTTAAAACTACATAGTAAACAAATTATGTGCTTATAATCCCTCAAAGTAATCTCCCCTGGACTGGATGACAGAATTCCATCTCTTTGGCAACGCTTGGATGCCGGTTGCTAGGCTACCAAAGTTGATTCGTCGTACCTCCCTGTTCATGGCACACTCAAGTTCATCCAAACTCTCATAGCGTATTCCCCGTAAGGGCTCCTTAAGTTTTGGGAACAAATCAAAGTCAGGGGGGCTCAAGTCAGGGGAGTAGGGGCGGGGGGGTGATCAAGAACTTCCCACTGGTATGACTCCAGCAGCTCCTTGACAACGTTGGCTTTATGGGGTGATGCGTTATCGTGTAAAATTAACGGTGTGTGGTCAATCATCTCCTGGCGCTTTCGGCGTATTGTTCTAATATACATCTTATAATACTCTTTTTATTCACATTCTCACCAGTTGGTACCCTGTGTGCCGTCAATACTCCACGAAAATCATACGCAAAGATCATCAACATTTTGGCATCAACATTTTGGTACAGTTCTGACTTTGACGGAATTTTACGGGTCTTAGGGAGTTTTTTGTATGCCATTCACTACTTTGGCGCTTTAATTCGGGTTCAAAAGACCGAATCCATGTCTCATCGATTGCAACGATTCGTTGGAACATTTCATCGCCATCTTCACCATATCTTTTTAGAAGTTTAAAGGCAATGTTTACATGTTGGTGTTTTTCACTTTCCGACAGCATGTTGGGCACCCATCGGGCCGCGATCTTTCTCATTTGCAGATGTTTCGTTGAAATTCGATGAACTGACCCGTGACTTATGTCCAACTCATGAGCAATTTCATCACATGAATATCTTCTGTCATCGTTCAGCAGTTTTGCAACATTTTCCACATTTTCACCGGTCGTTGCCAACAAAGGCCTTCCGCACAGGTGCTTGTTGCTAACTGTATTGCGCCCGTTGTTGAATTGTCTTACCCATGGGGTGATAGAACTATATGGAAGTACAAACTCTGAACCTACTTCCTCGAGTGCTTTCTGAATTTCTATTGCGCTTTCACCCCGCCTAGCATGAATCTTAATATATGTTACTTGTTCGTCGCGTGTCAGCGTGAATGCACCATCCGCCATGACAGTTTTGTAATGACGTCATATTTATGTGACGTCATGTAACGTTTTTTTTCCCGTGCAAGTTTTGCATGAGACATTAATGAACAATCGTGCCAAGTTTTGTTAGCCTACGTAAAAAAATAAAAAAGTTATGAGGCAGTGCTCACTTATTTTTGACTGACCCCCATATCGGACCCTTGTTATAAAGTCAGTGTGCGTGTTTGGTAAGACTGGTTTTTTTTTGTAATTGTTCCTTTAAATGATCTGAAAAAGTCTTTAGACCTCCAAAGCGTACAATGCCTAGGGACTTTGTTTTTTGTCAAAGCTTTTGTTAACTACTTATAATAATGGAATAGACTTCGACCAACTATTAAAACCCAATCACTTTTTGATATTTGGTCAAAGTGTTCGTGCATATAGACATCTGCTTCCTGTCTAAAACATCATAATATTAAATGTATTCATCTAATGTCTTTGATAAATACATGAGTGTCTTTGTAGTCCGTTTGTATCCACCCAAGCTAGCCCCATTCTATCTTCATATCGTACTTACTTTTCAATATGGCGAACATAAGTTATGAAAATGCTCAGGTCCGATATCACTTCCTGTGACGTAGATTGTTACCCTTGTTTATGCTGTCCTCAAAAGCAAATTTGATCTGTTCCAGCGCTTTATGGGTTAACCCATTACCACACAATCCCTACTTTTGACGCCCCTGAGAAAAAAGACTTTAGAAAACATTGTGGGAAAAGGAGAAAATGCTGGTAACCAGCATTTTCTCCTTTTCCCACAATGATTTCTACCCTTCACAAAACAAATTTCAAATTTTTAGTCACTTTTATTTTGTCGTCTGCAAATGCTTTCAATTTGGACCAGTCTACAATATTGTCGTTTGGTAATGAGTTAAGGATAGCCATCATCTATGGGAGAGCTATAATTGTGATATCCTTGTATCCTGTAAGAGTATATTTATCTAGAAACAAGATTTAACTCATTACCTAATGACAAAATTTAGACTAGTCCAAATGAAAGCAATAGCAGACAGTCAAAAAAAAAAAAATGACTGAAGATTTGAAATTTGTTTTGGGTAGGGTAGAAAACATTGTGGGAAAAGGAGAAAATGCTGGTTACCAGCATTTTCTCCTTTTCCCTCAATGTTTTCAAAAGGTGTCTTTCACAGGGTAGTTAAAAGTCTGGATTGTGTGTTAACCCTTTACTCCATAGATACTCATTTCTACACATTGCTTGTAGGAGCCTTAGGAAAACATTGTGGCAAAAGGTGAAATAGGTCGTCACGAGCAGTTTCCCCTTTTGCCACATTGTGTTTTTTGCTACCAAAAGGTGTCATATACACATAAGAAACGGCTTCATCCTTGCTGTTATTTAGGGTCAATTAGAGATACCATAGAAATGCCTTATGGGGTAAAGGGTTAAAGGGTTAAACGATTGCTATATCAGGGTTGCTTTGTCCAGGACGTCTTATTGAAATGGACAGTTTAGATAAAAAGTCAGACCTCATCGGACCTTCAGATGGAGTGAGTGAGTTTCAGTTCAAAATTGAAAATACTAATTGTTTTCCTGTAAACAATATGTTATGGGTACTCATTAGAATCGTCTCGATGAATCGATTCTAATGAGGACCCATGATATGGGGTCGGTAGGAGAAATAATGTACTGTATTTAGAATTCAGATCTGGATTTAGCTTGTAATTCATATAAAATGCCATTCTTTTTAGATGTTGTCCTCCTTGTGAGTCTGAATGTGCTTTAAATTGTGAAGAGTATCAAGTCTTGAACAAGGAAGTAATGTAATTCATTATGATGTTGTAAGATGAACAATTTGTAACTCTCAGCGATTTGTTTATACATATTTTATTTTCAGGAGGTTCCAATCTTCTGTGATTCTTCAAATTCCTCGTTTATATCATGTGACCTTGGCAATCCTTTGCCAGCAAAGTCAAGGGTAAGTTAATGATCACGTGAAATGTTGAACACCGTCAATTTGGATCTGTTGTTTTGTGTCTGTTCTTTTAACTCTTCAGCAAACAACAAATCTGTGGACTTCCCCAAATTGAAAGCATTTGCAGACGACAAAATGATTGGGACTCTAAAACTGAAAATCGTGTTGGAAAGAGTAGAAAACATTGCAGGAAAAGGTGGAAATGCTTGTTACCAGCATTATCTCCTTTTCCCACAATGGTTTCAAAAGCTTCTTTCATATCATCGTTTAAAGTTGGGATTATTTGGTAAAGGTTTAACCCATTACCACACAATCCCTAATTTTGACGACCCTGAGAAAGAAGCCTTTAGAAAACGTAGGAAAAGGAGAAAATGCTGGTAACCAGCATTTTCTCCTTTTCCCACAATGTTTTCTACTTTTCGCAAAACAAATTTAATGTTTTCAGTCTCTTTTATTTTGTCATCTGCAAATGCTTTCGATTTGGACAAGCCTTAAATATTGTCGTTTGATAATGAGTTGATCTTACGAAACTGCAGTTTATGTAAAAGATAATGAAAGCTTGGTAAGTACAGGTTTAATTCTACTATTTTGGCAAAATCAAATTTGTCTCTGGTCATTCATTCTATAGAATAGTTATTATTGCACAGAATGACAAAAATTTGGACTTGTCTTATTTGAAAGTTGGATTCCCCTTTTAAAAGGTCAGAAAACAATTTTGGAAAAGGAGAAAATGCTGGTTAAATTTAGATTTTTTATACTTTCTTACAGACAAACTTCACCCTTCAGGCCACACCAAAAGATATAAATGGTTCCTTTCTACAGCTTTTATTCAGAGCAGAAGTATCAAGGTAAATTTGGTTGAGAAATATTCTCTTAAAATAATATATTGTAAGCCCCTTCAGTGACAGTGTCTAAAGTAAAGGTCATGATAGGATCATTGAGATATCAATGGGAAGAGGGGCGCCAGGGAGGAAATAGATTTATTAGTACTATTTTGACAGTTCTGGTTAAACCCCGCTCCCTTTCCCCCTTCCCCCTTAAAAAAATAGGACATAATTCTTCCTAAAATTTTCTCCATTATGGTTTCAAAAATTCTTCATTTATAGTTGAAGGAGGTTTTACGAGATGAATTATTCAAACCAAAAACACTCAGGGCAAACATCTCGGTGTTACAGACCTGGATGCTCACCAGAAAACAAATACATTTGTTCATAAGAGAAAGTAACATTTTTCCCTCAACGTTTTCAAATCTGTAGTTACACTGCCTAGGTTGAGAAAAGTCCAACATATTTTTGCTTATTTTTATTGCAGTTCAAATAAAGAGAATGACACGGATGTTGATAATAATGTGGCAGAAGCTGTTATACCATTGCAACAGGCAGCTAACTTGCGGATTGGAGGGTGAGTTTGGTAGTTTGTTGGTACTGTGTTTTATAGCTTTCAACATTGTTTCAGTTATATCATAATAACAGTGGCTATTGCACCTGTCCAGTCCGTGCGTTTTTGGAATTTTTCTTGAAGAACTTCACACCAAGCTACTAGCCGCTCTCCCGTTTAACTTTCTTGGAAAATCGGGTGTGAACGTTTGTTGGAAGACTGGGATTGTAAAATGCAATAATTATACCCCTGCAAAATAAATGTTTTCGGGGGTATACTGGAATCAACCTGTCTGTCTGTGTGTCCTTCCCTGCATCCGTCTGTGTACAAAATACTTGTAATTTTGTGTCGCAAACTCCTCCTACAGTTTTCCTTCAATTGTATTGAAACTTTGCACATATATTGATCATATATTGAAGATTTGCAAGACACAATTTTCAAGTGTCAACTCCCCCTGGTTAAGAAATTATCTCCCCTTGAACTTGACACATTTTTCTGTCAAAGCGCTGGCGGGGGTATTAAGTCACATTCAGTGACAGCTCTAGTTTTTTCTATCATTTACCAAGAAACAAACATTAGACTTAACCCTTTACTCCATAGATACTCATTTCAACACATTGCTTGTAGGAGCCTTTGGAAAACATTGTTTCAAAAGGTGAAATTGCTCGTCACGAGCAATTTCACCTTTTGTCACAATGTTTTCTGTGTTATCAAAAGGTGTCATTTACACATAAGAAAAAGCTTCATCCTTGCTGTTATTTAGGGTCAGTTAGAGATGCTATAGAAAAGCCTTATGGGGTAAAGGGTTAAATCTTGCAAAATTCAGAGTATTACAACTCGTGAAAGAGGAAGCTTTTGAAGACAAGGTTGATGTTTTTTTTTCCTGCAATGTTTTCTACTCTATCAGCAACAGAAATAGATCATCAGAGCTGCACTTTAACCCATTACCAAATTATCCGTG
Organism: Tridacna crocea; assembly: GCA_943736015.1. NCBI lineage: Eukaryota > Metazoa > Mollusca > Bivalvia > Cardiida > Cardiidae > Tridacna > Tridacna crocea. Next base: position 32,312,468 of record OX031069.1, read on the forward strand.
CTTTTTACTACCCAGAGGAAGAAGCTGTCTGAAAACATTGTGGGAAAAGGAGAAAATGCTGGGAACTCTTCTAAAGTCAACTTTCAATTTTTGAACCATGTTTTTTTTGTCTTCTGCAAATGCTTTCGATTTGGACAAGTCTAAAATTTTATCGCTTGGTAAAGAGTTAAAGGATGTCTACATATGCTTTCCATTTGGTGAACGAAATAATTTTGTCTTTATGAAAAAAGTCACCTAATTAAAAAGCAATTGCAGAAGACAAAATGTAAGAAGCTGAAAATTATAAGATGATAGGATTTAGTTTCTAAAAGGGTAGAAACGTTCTTTTAGCAAGGTGAAAATGTATGTTACTCACATTTTCTCCTCTTTTTCACAGTGTTTTTAAAGCCATCTCCTTATTAGCTGTTGGGTTTATATGCCACTTTTATGGCTAACTTTGTTGCCTCTGTGACGTAACCACTCTTTAGACAGAATTCACAATTTTGTCATTATTGCACCTCACAACAAGATAATTTTCATCTTGCAGAAAATCCGACCCAGAACAGTTTATTTACACAGAGACAGATGTTAGACGCTACAGACAGAAGGAGGTGGGGCCTGAAGTCGAACATGAATATATAGTAAGTATGATACTTGATAACTGTGCTGTTCCCGATTGTTAGATTGAATGTTGGCCTTGAAACATGAGGTCCTGAATTGGATACCAGAATGTATTCTACTTTGAAACTGTTCATTAGCTCACAAGTCACATACAGCACCAATATTGGTGTAGATTTAACCCTTTACCACACAATCCCAACTTCTGACAACCCTGAACAGGAAGCCTTCTGAAAACATTGTGGGAAAAGGAGAAAATGCTGGTAACCAGCATTTTCTCCTTTTCCCACATTGTTTTCTACCTTTTTCAGAACAATCATCAGGATTTTAGTCACATTAAATTTGTCGTCTGCAAATGCTTTCAGTTGAACTAGTCTTAAATTTTGTTGTTTGGTAAAGAGTTAAGCAAGCAGAATTGAGAGAGATTAGTATAAATTTTAAGAATTGTTTCTCAAATGATGTAAAATAGATATAATTAACTCTTTACCCAATGACAAAATTGTGGACTTGTCCAAATTGAAAGCACACATTCGGCATGAGCACTGGTATAGTTCCCAGGAAGCAGAATTGACAGAGATTACTATAAGTTGTTAGAACTTGTTTCTCAATTGATGTAAAATAAATATGTTTAAACTAAAGTTGTTAGTGTGACCTCTCCATGCTATCCTGGAGTCTCTTTTAGTAGTGCTTTGCACAGTATTCTTTCACATAATTCTGAATTCTTTCCAAAATAGACATGGTGGACACAATTTTCAGAGGGGAGAAGGTAACAAACCTTGCTGCAGTAGCTATCATCATTTCTATGCCTGCTTACAAGTTCCCTACCTTAGCCACTGAGCTACCAAGCTGGCCATGTGTATATCTGCTTACCAAACAATAAGATTTTAGACTGCTTTTTAAAGCCTCTTTGTCACTGTCATTAAAAGGATTGAGTTGTAAAGTATTTATGCAGAGTGCCTTGAATTTTTACAGTTCTATCTGCCATTTGTGTATAATGCATACTTTACTCTCTTTGTTTTTTTTTTTTTTCAGCTAACTAATCGAGGACCAAGTGCTGTTAAAACCAGTTCTATAAAGATAGATTGGCCCAGTGTGGATTTAGTGGGCTTAAACCTGCTGTATCTGACCGAACAGCCAAAGGTTAGCAGACCTGACATCAGTTGTCGGTTGTACAACATCTCGGCATTTTCTGTAAGTAAAATAAGTAAGCTATTCTCTGATTAGGGGGCTTAACGTATCTGCAGAACGTATCTAACGATGTCAGCTTGCGCAGTTGGCACAGGCTGAGGTGGCCAGGAACTTTTTGCTATCGTTAAATTGTCTGAATGTCCAGGGATCATTCTACCTCCAGATTTAGTCAAATTGGTTGACTATGAGGATTCTATAAATCTATGATTATATGGCTTGCAACACACGAAAAGGGGCATTTGATTATTTAAGTAAAGTGTCGTCTCGGATCAACCTACGCAGGCTAATCCGAGACGGCACTTTAGGGCTGCATTAGATTTTGTGCTACAGTAGACTTGCACAAAACAGAAAATTACACAAAAACGGAAAGAGTCATCTCAGATCAGCCTGCGCGTACTACACATGCTGATCTGAAACGATACTTTACGCAAATGTCCAAAGGGCCTTTTTTGCGTGTTGCAGGTCATATGGTGACTTGCTTGGTATCATGTATCATAGAGGTGCATTTAGCCCCGTTTTGCAAGAGCATGACTCAAGTACCTGTTCATGTTTGATTTGTAACTTTTTACTTAACCTTTTACTCCATAGATACTCATTTCTATGCATTGCTTGTAGGAGCCTTTCGAAAACACTGTGGCAAAAGGTGAAATTGCTCGTGACGAGCAATTTTACCTTTTGTCACAATGTTTTCTATGCTATCAAAAGGTGTCATATACATATAAGAAATGGCTTTATCCTTGTTGTTATGTAGGGTCAATAAGAGATACCATGAAAATGCCTCAGGGGTAAAGGGTTAACAACAAAATTTTATTCTGGTCAATACAGTATAAATGGAAAATAATGTGAGGTGGAAATTCTTGAAAATTTCACAAACTATTCTGCTCCTGTATTTTACCACATGTACATGTATACCAACCAATAGTGAGTTTCTACAATTCACAAACATTTCTGTTTGCAGAATGTCTGTAATAGGTGATTCCTAAACTTTTGGGCATGCATATAATTCCACGCATACAGTATTTGAAACTGGGGCAAGCAACAAATTTAGCTTGGTTCAGATGATGAAATTTGTCTTTGGAATAGTAGAAAGAAAAGAGAAAATGCTGGTTTTCAGCATTTTAGTTGGCCTTTTTGCGAGAAAACATCAAGGTATTGTTGTAGCCCTGGCGTATTTGTTGTCTTTGTCATTGTGTTAAAACTGACATTCTAAAGAAATTTGATATTTCATAATAATTGTGTCATTGAAGATATCTACCTCGAACTTGGACTAGTTGTTCACGAGATAAAGGTGAATCCATACAGCAAGGGCAGGTAACCATGGAATATTCCTCTCTCACTGCTGTCCGTTGTTTCAACAATAATTTTGTGTGAAAGCAACCAGTGGCTTAGAAAGAATATTGGGTTGGAGTAATGGTAAAAGAAACTCTATAAAAGCATGAAGGGTGCACTGGCAGCAGTGATATGAATGAAATGATAATGAAAACGGGTTTAAACACCATGCAATTTGTTGTAATTTATTTCAAGGTTTTTATTTTCTTTATCAGCCTAAAGAGGTATTAGAAAAACAGAGAAACAACCAAGGTGGTAGTCCAGTGGAATATTCCGAAGAAGATGGAGATTCATCAGTTGTTAATCTGAACAAAAAGAAAGCCAAACGCCACAATAAGCATAAGCATCATGAACACAAATTTAACGATCTCACTCGACATCGAAGAGAGACAGAAGTTGAACCAGAAGATTCTGTGGATAAGAGGGATGTGAAGAAACGATCGCAGAAAGAATATCTTAAAATTGTTTGTACTGTTTCTTTATGTTTATCTTAACTCTTTACTGCAAAATGTCCTTTTGTAACTCCCCTGTGGAAGAGGCTATTTGAAAACAATGTGGGAAAAGGAGAAAAGAAACAATCACCAAAAAGAATATCTTAAAAATGTTTTTAACTGTTTCTTTGTGTTTATCTTAACAATTTTCCACGCAATACATGAATTTGATCAAATTGTCCTACAGCAGGGGATTTGATTAAATTATCTTATAGTGGAGAAATTTGATCAAATTGTCCTAAAATGGAGGGTTTTGAAAAAATTTTCCAACAGCAAGAAGATTTGATAAAATTGTCGTACAGTAGTGGGATTTGATCAAATTGTCCCTCAGGATGGGGGGATTTGATAGAATTGTCGTGCAGGAGGGGGATTTGATCAAGTTATACGGCAGGAGATTTTGATCAATTTGTACAGTTGAAGGATATGATCAATTTGTTGTACAGTTGAGGGATTTGATCAAATTGCTGTGCAGTTGAGGGATTTGATCAAATTGCTGTACAGTTGAGGAATTTGATCAATTTGTTGTACAGTTGAGGGATTTGATCAATTTGTACAGTTGAATGATTTGATCAAATTGTTGTACAGTTTGGGATTTGATCAAATTGTTGTGTAGTTGAGGGATTTGATCAAATTGCTGTACAGTTGAGGGATTTGATCAATTTGTTGTGTAGTTGAGGGATTTGATCAATTTGTACAGTTGAATGATTTGATCAAATTGTTGTACAGTCGAGGGATTTGATCAAATTGATGTACAGTCGAGGGATTTGATCAATTTGTTGTGTAGTTGAGGGATTTGATCAAATTGCTGTACAGTTGAAGGATTTGATTAAATTGTCATACAGCAGGAGTGTATGTGGGGAGGGCAGGAGATGGGATGTTTCATGGCATTCCCTTCCCTCTAATATTTCATCAAGTAGACCCTTTTAACCCATTACCACACAATCCCTACTTTTGACGCCCCTGAAAAAGAAGCCTTTAGAAAACATTGTGGGAAAAAGAGAAAATGCTGGTAACCAGCATTTTCTCTTTTTCCCACAATGTTTTCTACCCTTCACAAAACAAATTTCAAATTTTCAGTCACTTTTCTTTTGCCGTCTGCAAATGCTTTCAATTTGGACCGGTCTAAAATATTGTCATTTGGTAATGAGTTAATATTTATTTTTCTGTAGAGTTGTCCAGTGCTAACCCCTTGTTCCTACTCATATACTTAATATGTTTTTCTTTATTTTCTGTCTGTAGAGTTGCCCAGAGCAAGCCCTGTGTTCCTATATACATTGCACTGTGGGATACCTAGACCCAGAAGATAGTGTTTCCATAAAAGTTAAAGGTAGAGTTTGGACCAGTACCCTTATACAGGTAAGTCTGTCTACCCCCAGAGCTCCATATAGAGGGAGTGATTTTGATTTCAAAATTGAAATATTAATTATACTTCACTAAACCCTACGTTGCGGGTACTCATTAGAATCGTCTCAAAGGGACGATTTTAATGAGTACCCACAACATAGGTTTTTGGGGAGAAATGATGGATTTAGAATACCACCTCTCCCTCTTATCTGGAGCTCTGTGTCCCTTTACCAAGCAACACAACTTTCGACTGTTGGACACCACTTTCAACAGTAGTTCAAATATATCACTGCAATTGTTCACTTACTCAAGCTATCCTAGCGTTTCACCTCCCTTAGCCTTGGGCTCTGCAGCTGCCTTGTCCAAGGGTTATGCTACAGAATCCAGTGCCACATGTAAGGATTAAACCCAGAAATGATGTATATGGGTGGGTCCTCAAGTCCGATTTAGTTGACCACATGTGTATACATGTAGCGTACCCTTTCAAAGGTGCAATGCTATGATGCATGAATAGGTGTACTGGCCTCCATGAGACACTAAATGTTGGAGTTAAACACCTTACAGTTAACAATTCTTTCATGGTCTTTTCTTTGAGTCTCTCATAAAGATTTTTATAATGGCTATAAATAAATTTCACAGTCAAATATATGTGAGCCATGGTCAGGCAAAATGGGGATCAGGGCATTTCCATGATAAATCATACAACAGAAATCATTATGTAATTGTAGATTCATCATCCATTTTGTCTTGCTATGAAAGAATCCTGTTGTAGACCTAGAGCAAAAAGTTTCAATAGAGGTGAACCTGCACATACTAGGCATGCTGACCTGGGTTTATACTATTCGCAAATGAATTAACCCATTACCACACAATCCCTACTTTTGACACCCCTGAAAAAGAAGCCTTTTGAAAACACTGTGGGAAAAGGAGAAAATGCTGGTAACAAGCATTTTCTCCTTTTCCCACAATGTTTTCTACTCTTCACAAAACCAATTTCAAATTTTTGGTCCCTTTTATTTTGTTGTCTGCAAATGCTTTCAATTTTGACAAACCTAAAATTTTGTTGTGCGGTAAAGAGTTAAACCCATAACTCATATGATTCCCTTTTTATTACTTTTTTCATTTTCAGAAAAAGATTGCAGAACCATTCTACTTTGTTTCCAAAGCAACAGCGGAAGTTTTAAACATGCCTTTTCCAGATATGAAAGTGGCGCCTAGCACTTTGTCAAAGACTACATTTGAGGTAAGGGGGTGATTTTTATATCCCCAGTATGAATGTTTTTGGGGGTTTACTGGAATCAGCCTGTCTGTCCATGTGTCCGTCTGTGTACATACAAATAATTGCCTGTTTCTGTCAAAGTGCCGGCAGGGGAATTAACCCATTACCACACAATCCCTACTTTTGACGCCCCTGAGAAAGAAGCCTTTTGAAAACACTATGGGAAAAGGAGAAAATGCTGGTAACCAGCATTTTCTCCTTTTCCCACAGTGTTTTCTACCCTTCCCAGAACAAATTTCTATTTTTTGGTCACCTTTATTTTGTCGTCTGCAAATGCTTTCAATTTGGACCAGTCTAAAATTTTCTTGTGTGGTAAATAGTTAAGTCACATCCAGTGACAGCTCTAGTTTTGTATGGTAAAGAGTTAACCCTGTAGCACACAATCCCGAGTTTTAAAAATTGTAGAGAAGAAAGCTTTTGAAAGCATCATGGGAAAAGGAGAAAATGCTGCTCACCAGCATTTTCTCCTTTTTATACGCCCGTCTAAGACGGGGCGTATTATGGGATCACCCTCTTATTTGTAGATTTTAATTTTTTTTGAAAGATGTGAAATCAAAACTGCCATTTGCTTCAATCAACGGCAAAAATTTCTGCACTATTATTTGTCTCTACTTCCCCTATATGATTATTATGCCCCAGCTTTTCAACTTGGGGAAAGACGGGCGTACCTTGCGACAATTTGCAGCTCTTGTTCCTGCAATATTTTCTACCCCATCACAGACGAATTTTATAATGTGTGTCACATTTAAATTGTTGTCTACAAAAGATTTCAGTTTCAAAAAGTTTAAAATTTTGTCAATTGGTAAAGACTCAAAACATGTCTGTAAACAAAAGATATAAATTGGTTTAAAGTACTTTGGTCTCAGACTAATTAGAAGTAGGTGGTCAACCCATTACCACACAAGCCTTACTTTTGAAGCCCCTGAGAAAGACGTCTTTAAAAAACATTGTGGGAAATGGAGAAAATGCTGGTAACCAGCATTTTCTCCTTTTTCCACAATGTTTTCTACCCTTCACAAAACAAATTTCAAATTTTCAGTCACTTTTATTTTGTCGTCTGCAAATGCTTTCAATTTGGACCAGTCTAAAATATTGCCGTTTGGTAAAGGGTTAATGCTGTACCCAGACACAAATTTTCAGACTGGTCCAAAGTTACAGTATTTGCAAATGACAAATTAAAGGTGAACCAAAGGACCAAAGTTGTCTTTGATATAATGAAAAATACTGTGATTACCAGCATTTTCTGCTTTTCCCACCATGTTTTCAATAACGTTCTTTTTCAGGGTTGCTAAGCATCATCAATGTGTGGGAAAACCTTGCAGACAACAAATAAAACCTGGTTCAATTTGACAAAGTCTCCTCCCCCCCCCAAGTTTTTATGTGATAGACATATTGTTGATTTAGAGCATAGAAACATAGACAAGACTGATGGAAAGGTCAAATAGGGACACAAATTGGATGTTGCTGAAATTATTGTTTCTTTCTTTGATGGCTAGAAAGTGACGGGAAAAGGAGAAAATGCTGGTTACCACTGTTTTATACTTTTCCCTCAGTGCATATAAATTCTGTTTTCGGGGAATTCAATACACAGGTTTGTGCAGTATAGGGTTAAAATTTGTGTTTTCTCAGAAGACGACTTATGTGGAATGTCCATATAATATGTACTTACAAGATGTGTGTTGTATTTGCAGGTTTCAACATATATAAATCCAGAAAGATTACATCCGAAGCGAAAGGGTATAGAACCCTGGATCATAGCTGTGGCAGTCTCTAGCGGTTTATTGCTATTGTTGTTGCTTATAATATTACTTTGGTGGGTAAGTAGTAGTTTGTTGCCAGTATTTTTACTTATAGGATTGCTGTAGCAGTCTCTAGTGGTTTATTGCTATTGTTGTTAATTATAATGTTACTTTGGTGGGTAAGTAGTGGTTTATTGCTATTCTTGTTACTTATAATATCGTCATGACAGTCTCTAGTTACTTATGTTATAAAGAGAAATAAAAACCCTAACCTAACTTTAGGGTCACAGGCTAAGTGTCTGTTATAACTTGCAACAATAATAGAATATTTTCCAAAAGTTCAAAAAGTTTCCAAAAGTTAATTTTCCCTAAAAAGTAAATTTTTTAATTTTTATGAGAAAGTAATAGTATTGATTTTAGACATGTACATGTTATTTTCATTTCAGTGTGGGTTTTTCCGAAGAAGACGTCCGCAAGAACAAGCTTTCCTTATTTCCCAGAATGGGGACTTTAAAAACCCTGATGGGCCTCCGGATGCAAGATATCAATATACGTAATAATGTCTCGGCCCTTCACCAAACAACTCCCAAGATCAGAAAATGGCTATGGAAAACATTGTGAGAAAAAGGAGAAAATGCTGGTAACCAGCATTTTCTCCACTTTCCCACCATGTTTTCTATGCTTCGGAAGACAAATTCATTAAAAAGAAAACAAAGTTTGCAGTGTGCAAATGCAAATATTGGCAAGTCTTCACTTTTGTCATTTTGTGAGGAGTCGAATAATGTGTGCCATTTATCAGAAAATCAAAGTTACAAATAGAGAATTTATTCTGATAAGAAGTTTTTGTATTTGTCGTAGTATTTTCTGAGTGCTTGCTTCTGTCACAGATTGTATTTGTCAACTTTCCTTTTCATTGACATGGAACACATTGTGGGAAAAAGAGCATTTGTGTGTAACTACCAGATGTTCCTTCTCCCACAATATTTTATTGCAAAAGCTGCATTTTTTTCTGGACACTTAAGATTTGTATTAATCTTAAGCCTTACTGTTATTGAAGAAAATGTTAGGCTTTAGTTATAGCCCTATAATAGACTATGCTTGTGTCATGGTTTTATGCCAAAACATGACTTGACATTTATCTTCAAAGAAGAGGGGATGTATACTGGTTTCACCATGCATGTCTATCAATCCATTGGTCTTGTCTTTGTGTCTGTGCTCAAACTCAATAGCCATTTGACCTAAGAACTTGACATTTTATACAAGTCTCGCTCATGACTCAAGGCGATGCCCTTTTGTATTTGCATCACTTTGTGTTCTTAATAGCTGTTTGCCAAAGAATCCTGAAACTTAATACAAGTGTTGCTATTGACTCGTGGAGGTCCTGTATTGATTTCAGGTCACATTGGTCAAATGTCAAGGTCAGAGGCAATCTTTGTTTCCATGCTTTTACTCAATAGCTGTTTGACCTAGGAATGTGAATCTCCATGTAAGATTTTGTGTTGCTCATGACCCATGGAAGTACTGTACTGTTTTTGGGTCACATGGTTGAAAGGTCAAGGTCACTGATGATCTTTGTTTTGAAAATCACTCCCTTCTATGATTGTGCTTTTGTGCAGATCCAGTGACAAGTTGCTGATGGGGGATGGGTGTATTTGTATGCTTGGCAACAGTTCTAGTTTTATACATATCTCAGTTATTCTCGTAAAGATTGACTTCAAACTTCACTTAACCCTTTACCACACGATCCAGACTTTTGACGACCCTGAGAAAGAAGCTGTTAGAAAACATTGTGGGAGAAGGAGAAGCATTTTCTCCTTTTCCCACAATGTTTTCTACTTGTTACAGAACAAATTTCAAATTTTCAGTCACTTTTATTTTGTCATCTGCAAATGCTTTCGATTTGGACAAGCCTAGAATTTTGTCGTTTGGTAATGAGTTAACTCATTACCAAACAAGAATATTTTAGGCTTGTCATAATTGAAAGCATTTGCAGAAAACAAAATAAAAGTGTCTGAAAATTTGAAATTTGTTTTGTAAGGGGTAGAAAACATTGTGGGAAAAGGAGAAAATGCTGGTTACCAGCATTTTCTCCTTTTCCTACAATGTTTTCTTAACTCTTTACCACACAATCCCGACTTTTGACGACCCTGAGAAAGGAGCCTATAGAAAACATTGTGGAAAAGGAGAAAATGCTGGTAACCAGTATTTTCTCCTTTTTCCACAATGTTTTCAACACTTCCCAAAACAAGTTTCAATTTTTGAGTCGCCCTAATTTTGTTGTCTGCAGATGTTTCCAATTTGGACTGGTCTAAATGTCGTTTGGGAAAGAGTTAAGGCTTCTTTCTCAGGGTCATCAAAAGCAGGGTTTGTGTGGTAATGGGTTAAATGTTAATCCTTTACCACACAATGACAACTTTTAACAACCCTCTAGAAGAAACCTTTTGAATACCATTGAGGGAAAAGGTGAAAATGCTGGTATTTTCTCCTTTACCCGCATAGTTTTTTACCCTATCAAAGCAAAATTGCACAAATTGAACCACTCTGAAATTGTCATCTGCAAATACTTCCAGAATAGGTCCAGAATGGGGGATATCATTTCAATGAAATGGCTTGTTTTTCTTGTGAAGGGTGGGTGGTTGGAGGTAGGATGTTTAACCCTTTCCCAAACAACAAATTTTGGACTCTACCAAATTGATGTTGAGAAAATGGCTGAAATTTATTTTTCTTCTTTTCCCACAGTGTTTTCAAAAGACTTCTACTGAAGACAAGCAGGGCTTGTTTGGGAAAGGGTTAACTCTTTACCACACAATCCCAAGTTTTAATGATCCTGAAGTAGAAGCAGTTTGAAATGAAAACATTGTGGGAAAAGGAGAAAATGCTGGTAACCAGCATTTTCTCCTTTTCCACAATGCTTTCTTCTCATTCAAAGTAAAATTCTTTCATGGAAATTGTCTCGTGCAAATGCTTTGCAATTTTGACAATTCCAAGGTTTTGTTGTGTCCAAATTTAAAGCTTTTGCAGAGCATAAAACAATTGTAACTGTATCATAGAAAATCACATTTGGAAGGAAGAAAACATTGTGGGAAAATGAGAAAATGCTTGTATCCAGCATTTTGCCCTTTAGCCACAAAGTTTTCAAAGATCTTCTTTGTTAGGGTCGTCAATACTGAGGATCACATGGTAAATGTCGAAAGTTGTAATTTTCAAAGTTATGAATGATATTGATTATATTTTCTAAGTGTACTTTTTTCTTTTACTTTCTTTTTTTGGTTTTGAAACGAAAGGAATATGTTTTTCTTGGAATATTGAGGCCGATGTGTGCAAATGTATAAACCTAATGTCAAATATGTACATGTATTATATTTAATCATTATTTACTTTATTCATGTTTACTGTGTTTTAACTCATTACCAAACAACAATATTGTAGACTTGAAAATTGAAAGCATTTTCAAATGACAAAATAAAAGAGACTGAGAATTTGAATTTTGTTTTGTGAAGGGTAGAAAAGGAGAAAATGCTGGTTACCAGCATTTTCTCCTTTTCCCACAATGTTTTTTTAAAGCTTCTTTCTCGGGTTGGTCAAAAGTAGGGATTGGGTGGTAATGGGTTAAAAACAGCCCTGGAGAAAAGAAGCATGGGTGATACACGTACTGAGGGGAAAGATTACAATGCTGATAACCAGCACTTTCTATTTTTTTCTACACTGTTTTGTATTTTATCTATAGAAGGGTTCCTTCATTTGATCTACACTAAATTTGTTGTTTGTAAAATGCTTTCAACTTTTACAAGTGTAAAATTTTGCCATCTTGTATGATATTTCTTAGTTAACTCTTTACCACACGAGAAAATTTTAGACCTGTCCAAGTTGAAAGCATTTGCAGATGAAAAAATAAATGTGACTGAAAAATTGAAATTTGGTTTTGGAAGGGTAGAAAACATTGTGGGAAAAGGAGAAAATGCTGGTTACCAGCATTTTCTCCTTTTCCCATAATGTTTTTTACAGGCATCTTTCTCTGGATCATTAAAAGTAGGGATTGTGTGGTAATGGGTTAAGCCCTTTACTACACTAGTTGTAATAATCCTGTGGTAAAAGCCTTTTGAAAACATTGTGGGAAATGGAGAAAATGCTGTAACCAGCATTTTCTCCTTTTCCGACAATGTTTTTCCACCCTTCCAAAATGGAATTTTAATTTTTGATTCACATTTATTTTGTCTTCGGTAAATGCTTTAATTATGGACCAGTCTAAAATTTTGTTGTTTGGTAACGAGTTAAAAACTGCTGTCACTCTTTACCAAACAACAAAATTTTAGATTGGTCGAAATTTAAGACATTTGCATACAACAAAATAAATGCGACGGAAACTTTGGAATTTATTTTTGGAAGGCAAGAAAACATTATAGGAAAAGGTTTACTAGCATTTTCTCCTCTTCCCTTAATGCCTTTAACCCTTTCCCAAACAAGCCCTGTTTTTTACGTGTTTACAGTAAAAGTCTTTTGAAAACTCTGTGGGAAAAGGAGAAATTGCTCGTAACGAGCAATTTCTCCTTTTCCCACAGCGTTTTTTACCCTTTTTGAGAACTTGCTGCCATATTCTCAAAATCTGAAATTGTCGTCTGCAAACTCTTTCAGTTTGGACCAGTCTATAAATTTGTCGTTTGGGAAAGGGTTAATTGGCTTTTGTTTCAGGGCTGTTAAAAGTGAAGATTTCTTTGTAATAGGGATTAACTCTTAACACTGCAACAATTTTTTTTTTGAGAATTGTTGAAGTTGAAGGCATTGGTAAATACCAAATCAAATGTGGCTGAAAATTTGGGAACATTGTTCAGAGGCTAAAAAAACATTGTGGCAAGAGAAGAAAATCTGGTTTACCAAAATCTTCTACTTTTACCACAATGAAGTATTGCTGTAGCCCTGGCACATTTTCGGCAACGTCTTTGGCGTTAAAAAAAACAACTCTGATATTTTGAAAAACTTTGACATTTTAGTATATCCCTGTCATTACTAAACATATTTTTTTACAAATTTATCATAAAAGGGGAACTAATAGAACAAGGGCAGGTAACCTTTAAAGTACATGTATTTTGACACAATTATTCCCCTTTTTTTACTTAAATTTTTCACTGGAAATCAAGCAATTGCAGTCAAGCATTGGCACCCATATGTTTGTTTTTTTCTTTTACAGAACAGATCATAAAGAAATACAAATGTTTAACATTCTTTTTCTCCACTGTTTCTGTGTACCCTATATGATTTATTACTTGAAAAGAAGTCAGAGTGCACCTGTTGAAAAGTTGTAAGATTAGAGTATGCGAATACATTTGTAGCCATTTTGAGAAATATGTTATATTTTGCCATGTAAATAGCACGCCATTATTTCATTTTTCATGTTCTTATTTTTTAATACTTGTGTTTTTATATATTTGTGTACATGTTAATATTTAGATAAAAAAAAACAGTGTTCACATTATTGGAATTCAGTTTAATAGATTTCTGTTTCATTTAGAAAATAATGTAAAATTCACCCATCAAGCTGTAACTCTTTACTGCAACATCCAGACTTTTGACGAACCTGAGAAAGAAAAGGAGAAAATCCTGGTATCCAGCATTTTCTCCTTTTTCCGCAATGTTTCCTTCACTTTCCCAAACAAATTTCAACTTTTTTGTCACTTTTATTTTGTCACCTGCTAATGCTTTCTGTTTCAAGTCTAAATTTTAAAGAGTTTAGTACATTTTAAAGACCCACTCGTGAAAAAAAAATAAAAAACTTTCAATGGTCAAACTGTAGGAAAAAAATGAAGTCTTACCATGTGGGTTTGTGTACCAACTTTCCAAAGTTTAGGCTTAACACATTCGAAAGCATTTGCACCCATTAAATGTAAGATAACTAAATTGATTCAGCTTTTCTATTATAGGGTAGAAAACATTGTGTGGAAAAGAGAAAATGCTGGTGACCACCATTTTCTCCTTTTCTCACAATGTTTTCAAAAGCCTTCATTTTCATTGTGTAGTAAAAGGTTTAACCTTTACGGAACAATCCTGTGTGTTACCAGTCCTGAAAGAAAGAAGCTTTTGTAAACACTGCAGGGAAAAGGAAAAAAATGGCTGTAATCAGTATTTTTCCTTTTACCACAATGTTTATAAAAGCTATCTACTACAGGCTTGTTAAAACTTTGGATTGTTTGGTAATGGGTGAAGGCATATATATGTTTTTGCATGTGATTATGTTAAAAGATTTCAGATCTGGAAGTCCTGGGTTCAGTCCTGCCTCAAAACACTGTGTTTGTCATGCCAGTCTCCTTGGACAAGACACTCCATAGTCCAAGCCTTGTACTAGTGAAAGTCAAGACGAAACATGCATAAGAGGGCTGAGGGTTTTTTGAGTTGATGAAACAATGTACCAACCCTTTACCAAACAGTATCGACAATCTCAACAGAATTAGGCTTTTGAAAACATTGTTGAAACATCAAAACATCATTTTCTCCTTTTGTTCCTGCTATGTTTTTTATCTGTCCAAAGTCAAAAGTTCAGTGTTTGAGTTTCATTAGACCCCCCACAACGTAGTGGAGGGCGGGTATACTGGAATCACCATGGCTGTCTGTCCGTCTGTCCATTTGTCGGTAGACACAAGTTTGTCCAAAGCAATACTCCTACAGTTTTTCACATACTGAACTCAAACTTACACACAGGGTTCCTATATATATGAAGTTGTACATGTACAATTTTCATGACCTTGCTGCGATTTGTTGCGGAATTATATCCCCTTGAACTTTTTTCAACTCTTTTACTTTTGCACTTGACCATACTGCGTTCTGTAACAAAGACCTGTTTTTGGGACAAGGAGCTGGTGGGGGGTATAATCACGTTATAGCTCTACTTTTTGTTGTTGTCTGCAGATGCCTTTAGTTTGAACAAGTCTGAACTTTTGTTTGGTGGATTGTATATCAATTAAAACTAGAATCACCTGTATCTGAATGAATGAATTTCCTTAATTTATAGGTCTCATTGTGATATTTATGACCCATTAGAGCATACTAGTAAATGTTTATATTATAAATGCACATGTTTAACCCTTTACCAAACAATCCCTGGTTTTTACAACCCTGAGATAGAAGCCATTTGAAAACATTGTGGAAAAAGGAGAAAATGCTGGTTACCAGCATTTTCTCCTTTTCCAACAATGTTTTCTACCCTGCTTGACACAAATTTCAATTTCTGAGTTACATTTTGTTTTGTTGTCAGCAAGTACCTTCAACTTGGACAAGTCTAAAATTTTGTTGTATGGTAAAGAGTTAAAACATCATTTCATTGTGACAAAAATAGCTATAATATTAAAAATATGTTTTTGATACTTTGAGACTTAACTTTTTGTTTTGTTTTGTACCTTACACAGTGCCTGGTTTTTATGACCCTGAGATGGAAGCCTGTTAACCCATTACCACTCAATCCTACTTTTGACGCCCCTGAGAAAGAAGCCTTTTGAAAACACTGTGGGAAAAGGAGAAAATGCTGGTAACCAGCATTTTCTCCTTTTCCCACAGTGTTTTCTACCCTTTCCAGTACAAATTTCTATTTTTCAGTCACCTTTATTTTTTCGTCTGCAAATGCTTTCAATTTGAACCAGTCCAAAATTTTGTTGTGTGGTAAAGAGTTAAAAAAAAATAAAGGTAGCTCAGAGGTTAGCACATCTAACTTGAGACCTGGAGGTTGTGGGTTTATACCCGGTTGTGGCAAACTTTCTTACTGGCGTATTTTCGCCTCTCACCTCTGACACATGTGAGAAAGGTAGTCAGTGGCTTTGGAAAGAGAGTTGTGTCAGTGCTGGTGTGAAAAAGCCAGGAAATACATGGATGTGACGTGATATGACCTAAGCTGTTGAAATGGTGTTAAACCCCAATACAAAACAATGAAAACAATGTGGGAAAAGGAGAAAATGCTGGTTGCAAGCATTATCTCCTTTTCCCACAATGTTTTCTGCCCTGCTGAAAACAAATTTCAATTTTTGAGTTTTGTTTGTTTTGTCATCTGCAAATGCTTTAATTTTGATACATCTAAAATTTTTTTGATTAGTAAAGAGTTAAGTAGGGAATAAACCAGATATATTCAGTTAGAAATCAGTTTCAACTCTTTACCGGACAACAAAATTTAAAGACTGGTGCAAATTTAAAACATTTGCAGACGACAAAATAAGCATGGCTAAAAAAAAATGAAATTTGTTTCGGGAAGGGTACAAAACATAGTGGGAAAAGAAGAAAATGCTGGTTATCAGCATTTTCTCCTTTTTGCACAATGTTTTCAAAAGATTTTTTTTGTTCAGCCAGTTCAATTCAAGCTCAGGATTGTGTGGTAAAGAGTTAAAACAATTGCAATTTCGCCAAGTCTTTGGTCTACATTCTTCACCTAAGCAGACACTGTAGATGAAAGATCAGACTGCATGTTTTGTGCAATCTTGGCCCTATACTTGTTGCTACAAATGCAAGTATAGTTGTAAAAATGGCTGGGTTTGTCACCTTTATTTTGTCGTCTGCAGCTGTTTTCAGTTTGGACTTGTCTAAAATGATATTGTTTAACTTTTTACAGCACTTGCAGGCGACAAAACTAATGGACCTCAAAAATTCAAATTTGTTTCCAGCAGGGTAGAAAATATTGTGTTAAAATCACTAACCCCACAGTCATTGTATGAATAAGAATAAGAGAAAATGAAGTCTCTCCTCCCACAATGTTTTCTACCTTTCCCAAAACAAATTTCAATTTTTGAGGCATTTTAGTTGTCGTCTGCCAATGCTTTCCACTAGTCTAAAATTTTGTTGTTGAGCAAAATCTGCCCCCCCCCCACCCCACCCCATCTTATCTAAATTACAACAATTAAGATCTCATTAAGGCACCTTGCACAAAGGAGTTCGAGTTTTGCTCTTGTTAACTAATCCTTTACCAAACAATCTTAAGTTTACTGACAACCCAGAGCAGCAGGAAGGCTTTAGAAAACATAGTGGGAAAAGGAGAAATGCTGGCTACTGCTGGTAGCCAGCATTTTCTCCTTTTCCCACAATATTTTCTACTCTTTCAAAGACAAATTCTATTGTTTGGGACATTTATCTCCTGCAAATTCCTTCAGTTCCCACGAGTTGTGTGGTAAACAGTTAACGGTAAATAGGGTTGTGTTGTAAACAGTTAATGGTAAAATAAGGTTCGGTGTGTCTGTTCTATGTTTGTTTTGGGGAGGGGGGGGAGAGAGAGGGAGGGGGAGATAGGAGGCAATAGGCAGAGAGCAAGAGACAGGGAGAGAGAGTGTGAAAGAGAGTGGGAAAGACAGACAGAGAGAGGGAAAGCAAGAGACAGAAACACAGAGAGATATCGGGGAAAAAAGAAAAAAAGATGGAAAAAGACATGGGGGGCACACAGAGAGGTAAGAGAAACATATTAGATAGATAGAGGCACAGAAAACGAGATGAAAGAGACACACAGAGCCTAATACATAGAGAGAGAGAGAGATAGAGGGGTTGGGCAGGCAGACAGACGGAGAGAGACATGTGAGAGAGAGAGATGCACAGAAAAGGAAAGAAGAGAGACACACACAGACAGCATAATGTAGACTGAGGGAGAGACATGACAAGGACAAGCACAGAAAGAGAATGGAGAGACAGAATGGAGAGATAGAGATGTAGAGATGTGGAGAGCGTAATGCAGAGAGAGAGAGAGGGAGGGAGGGACGGAGAGAGAGAGAGAAGAGAGAGATAGCAGCACCAATGGTAACAGGAGAGTAAGACACTCTGAAAGCATGATGCAGAGGGAGAGAAACAGAGAGAGACAGGCACTTACTGAATTCTGATATTGTGGAGAAAGAGGAGCAGACAGGCAGCCACATCTAAACCTAGTCATACATTTATGAATTCTTCCATCTCACTCTGAAATAGCAAATGGTAGATCTATTATCATAAAATTTACATTAACTCATTACCAAATGACAAAGTTTTAGGTTCATCCATATCGAAAGCATTTGCAGACGACAAAATAAAAGTGACTAAAAATTTGAAATTTGTTTTGTGAATGGTAGAAAACATTGTGGGAAAAGGAGAAAATGCTGGTTACCAGCATTTTTTCCTTTTCCCACAATGTTTTCTAAAGGCCTTTTTATCGGCGTCGTAAAAAGTAGGGATTGTGTGGTAATGGGTTAAAATGAAGCAAAATAAATAATATTTTGAAATATATATTATAAGAGCTGATACATGAAAATATGACACAAATACAAATATGACACAAATATTGCTGAGTTGAGTTGATCAACACGTTTTAGTTTAGTTAACATATATATTTTACATTGATTAAGAAACAAGTTCTTAGAACTTATACTAATCTCTCTCGATTCAACACTTTCTGAAAAGTCTGTTATACATTAATTATTTAATGCCAATTGCGACAAAAGTTTGACGAGATATATAGGACATTATAGGACCTGACATGACTTGGTGTTGGAGATAAAATTTTATCAAACGAGTCTATAGAAATGTTATTACAATGTTTTCAAAAAGCTTCTCTCTCAGGGTTGTTAAAATTTTCTCAAAACGCCAGCAAATATCAGATTCTTTTTATCACATAATGATTCTTCACAAATTCTAGATCAGGTAATGCAAAACCATCTATTGATACATTAGGAGTAACAACCATAAAAAGACCTAAAAACTGATGTCACACAATTGTCATATCAAATGTGTATAAGATATATAGAATCTGATATGAGTTGGCTTTTGAGATAAGAGAGTTTGAGTTTGGAGAAAATGCTATTATGTGAGGCTTTGGCGAGCTTAATAACATTTTTTCTTGACAAGTTTAATAAAATTTCATCTCAAATGCCACCCAATGTCAGATTCTTTTTATCACATAACGCTATTTCACTTATGATAGATCAGAAAAACATCTACAGATGCACCCACAGTTATATTTGTAAAACCTGTTTACTTCTATGAAAAACATTCAAAAATGACGTCAAAAATCACACAGTTGTGATATTACACGTATATAAGATAAAAAAATTGTAATAGGTATATTACAATGAAAACAAGAGAGGTTATGTGATAAAAGATAATTTGTGATGTGTATATAACTCTGGAAACCAAGGTGGTTATGCGATAAAAACCTTAATAGATTCCAAAGAGCCACAACTTGGGTAACAGGCAAAAAACAACAACTACTTATATGTGTAAATAGCTCTAGAGGCCTGGCTTTCTGCTGTACATGAGCAATGTTGAAAAAAATTGATAAAGACACATCTACTTAACCCATTACCACACAATCCCTACTTTTAACGCTCCTGAGAAAGAAGCCTTTAGAAAACATTGTGGGAAAAGGAGAAAATGCTGGTAACCAGCATTCTCTCCTTTTCCCACAATGTTTTCTACCCTTCACAAAACAAATTTCAAATTTTCAGTCATTTTTATTTTGTTGTCTGAAAATGCTTTCAATTTGGACCTGTCTAAAATATTGCCGTGTGGTAATGGGATAATCCGTTTGAGCAAGTTTTTAACCCATTTTATCTTTATTCTATTGAACTTTGATCATTCTTATATCTTCATGCCATATGATGCCCTATGATGGTTGCAAGGTTGCGTAGATTATTATAGATAGAAAATGCATTTCATTTTCTGGAGGCATCAAAGAACATTGACATTTCAGGTATAAAATAAAAGAGTTTCATCATCTCTATTTTATCCCTTTCAGCATATATAATATTTACAATAATATTAATAATATTTAAATCACTCTCACATTTTAAGATACTTAAAGAAGAATGTCCACTTAGTTACTGAAATAATCGGTGAAATTATTCATTTTCTTCAATATTTGTATATTGAAATATTTTATATATAATGCATGCTTTGTACTAAATTGCTATGACCATTGAGCTTATATGCTAATGTGTCAGAATAAAATTTCTGCTCTGTTCTGTTCTATTTTGGTACTTTATCTATGGTCACACAGGTAACTAAATTCTGAACCATTCTTCAGTCTGTCAAATTTTAACAGCGTTTTTTTCTCTCTTGTTAAAGGGAAGTATCTTGAACCCTTTACGAAATAATCCCGACTTTTAATGACCCTGAGAAAGGAGCTGTTTGAAAACTTTAAGGGAAAAGGAGAAAATGCTGGTAACCAGCATTTTCTCCTTTTCCCACAATGTTTTCTACCCATCCTAAAATTAATTTTAGTTTTTCAGTCACTTTCATTTTGTTGTCTGCAAATGCTTAAAATTTGGACAATATTTTAGGTTTGTCCAAATCGGAAGCATTTGCAGACGACAAAATAAAAGTAACTGAAAATTTGAAATTTGTTTTGTGAAGGGTGAAGGGTAGAAAACATTGTGGGAAAAGGAGAAAATGCTGGTTAACAGCGTTTTCTCCTTTTCCCACAATGTTTTCTATAGGCGTCTTTCTCAGGGATTTAAAAATTAAGGATTGTGTGGTAATGGATTAAAAAGACTGAGTGCTGGAGAGCTTGACAGTACTTTAAACCCTTTACCACGCATAAAATATTTCAGCCTGATCCAGGTTAAAAGTCTGTGCAGATGAGATAATTTATTGAAAACATTGTTGGAAAAGGAGAAAATGCTGGTTACCAGCATTTTCTCCTATTCCCTCAATGTTTTTAAAAGCTTTCATTGTATGGTAAGGGTTTTACTGAACAGTGAAGGGACATAACTTGCTAATTAACAAGATGATTATATAATGCAGCTAGCTGTGGGATTCATTTATCTTTTTGATGCAAACATGGATAAAGCATCTGTAAGTATGGCATTTATTGTGCTTGGATATATGTATCAGAAAATTTGCAAATCATCTG
Organism: Tridacna crocea; assembly: GCA_943736015.1. Lineage (NCBI taxonomy): Eukaryota > Metazoa > Mollusca > Bivalvia > Cardiida > Cardiidae > Tridacna > Tridacna crocea. The sequence continues at coordinate 32,333,267 of OX031069.1, forward strand.
TTTTTATTTTTTTTGCATAAATTATGTATTAAAAAAATTATATTTGCGGTCTCAAGACACTCGTTATTTGTTAGTATAGTTATGGTAAAATATGCAAACAGACAAATTTGTGAATTTTCTAATTTAGCGAAATCTTCAACATTTCCACATCTCAAAAATTTCCACTTCTCCAGTGCATTTTTCATTCATTCCCTCCTCTCCAACAAGAAGCATCATGTTTTGTGAAAAAAGGCTTTTAATTCATTACCACACAATCCCTACTTTTGACGCTTCTGAGAAAGAAGCCTTTTGAAAACACTGTGGGAAAAGGAGAAAATGCTGGTAACCATTAAAAACATTTAAAACATGTTCACAGAATTGGATTCCATCTAAAACTCTGGTTGCCATGGCAACTTAATGAAATTTTCTTTGAATTCTTTAAAGATCTTCTTCTCTGAAACCGCTGGTCAGATTTTGAAACAATTTTACAGAGATGTTCCTTGGGTGACCCTTTTCAAAAATTGTTTGGGAAATTTGATCTGTTGAAGAAACATGGCTCTGGTGAATGGGGGCTACTTGCACTACACATAAATGAAGAAATTCTTAAAAATTCTTTTTCTCTGAAACTGCTGGTCAGATTTTGAAATTATTGTACAGAGATTATCTTTGGGTGACCTTTTTCAAAAATTGTTGAAGAATGAAGAAATTCTTAAAAATTCTTTTCTGAAATGTCCGGTCAGATTTTGAAATAATTTCACAGAAATGTTCCATTGGTGACCCTTTTCAAACATTGTTTGCAAAATGCTGATTTGTCAAATGATTCTGATGGGGGGGGGGGGGGGGGGAACTTGCACCGTATGGTCATGAAGAAATTTGTAAAAAATCTTATCTGAAACGGCCAGTCAGATTTTGAAATAATTTCAAATAAATGTTTCTAGGGTCACCCTTTTTGCAACTTGTTCAAGAAATTTTGATCCATCAAGAAGCCTGGCTCTGATGGTTGTAGGCTATTTACACTATACAGACGCGAAGAAATTCTTAAAAATTCTTCTTCTCTTAAACTGCTGGTCAGATTTTTAAATAATTTCACAACAATGTTGCTTGGGTGACTCTTTTAAAAACATTGTTCACAAATTCATGATCTGTCAAGAAACATAGATTTGGTGGTGGGGGCTTTTTACACTACAGGGACATGAGGAGGAAATTATTTATTCTTCTTTGGAATGGTTGGTCAGATTTCAAAATAGTTTCAAAGAAATATTCCAAGGGTGACCCTTTTCAAAAATAGTTCGGGAAATTCTTATCCATCGGAAATATTAAGCAATTGTTGGCATCTGCATGTGGTGCTCTTGTTCGACGTATGTTTTTAGTCAGTATTGAGCATGCGCTCTTCTTCAAGGAATTGTCTTTGGGTGATCTATCCAAAAATTTATTTGCAGAATTCTGATTCATTAAAATTATTGCTGTGGTGATGATTGTGGGGGTGGTGACAGATTTTGAAATGACTTTTACAGGTGACCTTTCAAATTGCTTGGCAAAATAATGATTTTGTTTCCAAAGTTTCAATACCTAAAAAGAATTCAGGTGAGCGATTCAGGACCATCTTTGCCCTCTTGTTTTTTTTTTTTAATCTCTTTCAAAGACTTGCAACCCCTTCTCTCTCTCCCTTTTTCTTCCGCCTCTGTCCCTCTCTTTCAATCTGTATCAATTTGTATCACCTTTATGTGCACTTATCTCTGTCAACTCTCTCTAACACCCTTCTCTCTCTCTGTATCTCCCATCTGTTTTTCTCTCTCAGGCCCCTCTTTCACTCTCACTCTATATTCACCCTTTTTCTACCATCCCCCTCTATCTGTCTCATTCACTCCTCTCCTCTAATTCACTCTATATTAGTCTCCTTGCCACTCTCTCTCTCTCACTCTCTCTCTTTCTGTGTCTCTACTCTGTGTGTCTCCCTCTCTTTCTATTCTTTCTCAGGCTCCTCTTTTCCTCTTATTCTGTATCTTACCCTCTTAATGCTCTCTATCTCTTCCCTTCTCTTTAACTCTAAAACTCACTCTGTATCCCCTTTTTGCCTCTTTATATCTGCCACCCCATGCCACTCTCTAACTTACACTGTATCACCTTTTGTACTGGTATTTATCTATCCCCCAACGTTGGCCCTTCTCTCTCTCTCTCTCACTGTCTCTTTCTCTCGTTCTGTCCCTCTTTCATATTCCTCTTCATTTTGCAACGATACTAGTGTTGATGTAACAGTTCTTTTCACACTCTATTTCAGAGACAATCTGATTTTGCAACAAATGGAACTTTCGATAACAGATCGTTATCAGGCGAACTCAATAGCACACTCGATTACACTGATGATGGACCAATCACAGACGAGGATGAATACGTGCAACAGCGAAATGCAAAATGGCAAAGAATCGCCCGCATATATCATGTAAATTTACTCTTACCAATTGACAAAATACTCTGGACTTGTCCAACTTGAAAGCAATTAGACAACATACCAAATAAGGTTAAAACAAAATTATGTGTCTGTTTACGTGTCTGTTTACATAAATTTTGAGGATTAGGTAAATTTTTTTTCTTTGTAATCACAGGATTTTTAGCGTTTTTTATGTTTTACATGTATATATAATACAAGGGATGCAACTGACATTATCGGCAGTCTACTTGTCATCACAAAAAAAAAAAACATGTTACTTCGTCAATTTTACTTTATCTAGCTCATTGCACATTTTTTTAGCGAAAAATAACGCGGTTTCATGAGTAAACGTTCAGTGATTTGTGACACAGAAGCTGGTTTCTCGACAAATAGGTCGAAATTGTTTGGTCCGACACGGGTTCGTTCAGTGCGCTTGTCAGAGTAAATCTACTATTCTGTACAAGATCATGGCCAAAATACTTACCGGTTTGATAAAACAAGTAAATATCTTTAGCCAACCTTCGTTGTTTAATAATAACACGAAGAATACAGCTCCAAATCTTCCGATGCTTGATCGATTCACTCAAATTTCAAGGAAGCAGCCATCATTGTTGTCACGTGACTCATAAAATAACTCGTTTGAGACGAGCGATTTCATTGGACCAAGGTGCGATCTCCGTAGACCTTTTGAAAATTGCTTGGCAAAATAAAAATTTTGTTTCCAGTGTCTCAAAACCTCAAAAAAAAAAAAAATGAAATTGGCTATGGTCCTCGCAAAATTTTAGGTGAGCGATCCAAGGCCATTTTGGCCCTCTTGTTTTTTCTATCCTTTTTAACAGTTTTTTACCATTTCAGCCACAGTTTACTTTCTGTCCTTTTAAAGACAATTTGACCATTTTAGCTACACTTTACTTTCTGTCCTTTTAAAGACAATTTTCACCCTTGTAGCCAAGCTTAATTTCTGTTCTGTCCTATCCTTTTAAAGACAATTTTACCCTTTGAGCCACACTTTACTTTCTATCCTTTTAAAGACAATTTTTTACCATCTGAGCCACACTTTTCTTTCTGTCCGTTTAAAGACAATTTCCACCATTTGAGCCACACTTTACTTTCTATCCTTTTAAAGACATTTTTTTCACCATTTGTGCCACACTTTTCTTTCTGTCCTTTTAAAGACAATTTTCATCCTTTTAGCTAAGTTTCATTTTCTATCCTTTTAAAGACAATTTCCACCATTTAAGCCATATTTTACTTTCTATCCTTTTAAAGACAATTTTTTTTTCCATATTAGCCACACTTTACTTTCTATCAGTTAAAGACTTTTTTTTACCATTTGAGTCATACTTTTCTTTTTATCCTTTTAAAGACAGTTTTATCACTTGAGCCAAGGTTTTTTTTCTGTCCTTTTAAAGACAATTTTCACCCTTTTAGCCAGGCTTCATTTTCTATCCTTTTAAAGACAATTTCCACCATGAGAGCCACACTTTACTTTCTATCCTTTTAAAGACAATTCTTTTTCCATATGAGCCATACTTTACTTCCTATGCTTTTAAAGACAATTTTCACCATTTGAACCACACTTTTCCTTCTATCCTTTTAAAGACAATTTTACCATTTAAGCCACACTTTTCTTTCTATCATTCTAAAGACAATTTCCTCCATTTGAGCCACACTTTACTTTCTATCCTTTTAAAGACATTTTTTTCCATATGAGCCATACTTTACTTCCTATCCTTTTAAAGACAATTTTCACCATTTGAGCCACACTTTTTTTCTGTCCTTAAAGACAAGTTTCACCACTTGTGATAACTTGCTTGGTAAAATGCATCAGGGAGATGCAATAACTCTTTACTACACAATTTTAATTTTTAGAAAACCGCGAGAGGAATGCTTTTGAAAAAATTGTTTGAAAAGGAGAAAATGCTGGTAACCAGCATTTTCTCCTTTTCCCACAAGGTTTCCTTCCTTTCACAGACAAAGTTTCATCATTTGAGTCATATTCAATGTGTAGTCTGCAAAAGCTTTCGATTTGGACAAGTCTAAAATTCTGTTGCTCGGTCAAGATTAAAAAAAAACTTTTTTTTTTTCAGAACATTGCTCAATCTAATAATGGTTTGGTTCTTATTTTTACAGACAACGCAAACGGCAAACTTCTACATCGCAGCTATTCTGGCTTGTCTAAGCATCGTTGTCCTGGTAACCATGCGGAACTCCAAACTTAGAGAAAAGTCTGCAATGTGGTACCTCTATCACTTGATTGCTATTGTAGTCGGCTTCTTCGTTCTACATCCAATTGCTGTCTTTGGTAACATTTACAAGAATCAAAGTACCTGCCTATTTGTTATCTACAGCTTCGAGTATCTTTTTATGGCATTTTCTTTGAGTGTGATTTTGGCCAATACGGAGATATTTTTTACTGTTATCCTGCCTTTGAGATATTGGAGGACGAGGCATTTTATACGATTTATGGTGTCCATTTTGGGCGGCTGGATTGTCGTCTGCCTCATTGTAGGTCACCTGATCATCGACAACAACGATGCTCGTCGTGATGGAAACCACTGTTACTATAGCAAAAGTAAGAATATTCGTAACATCCGGTTCGCGCTGCGGTCAGTCCTTCCTGCGAGTGCTGGCTTCTTGTTCACTTGTACATCTATTGTCATCTATGTCCTAAAGCGCTATCGGTCGACAAAGATGAATTCTTTTGAAAGCTTAAAGGAAATCCTAGTCAGTGAAAAGGATGAAGTAAATTGGGTACGAGCGACTGCCTGTTTGAATCTCTTTGCTCTCCTACGAATGGTATCGCGGGCTTTGATGAATTTATCCTCGATATATGTTCACCTCGATAAAAATGTCTACGCTGTTGTAATTCTGTTTACAGTCCACGTTCAAAGTCTGTATCTTCCGCCGGTAGCTATGTTGTTGTTACCGGAAGTACGCGAAGACCTAAAGCGCATGTGCATGACTGTACTGTTTTTTTTCACACGAGGTCGAGTAGGATCACGGGACAAAAGAGAACCACTTGAAGTTAGCTTCGGCAACATAAATGCAACGGATGAATAGTGAAATTTATTGGTTTGACCTCTTGAGCGGAATCTATGAAAAAATAGTTAAAAAAAAAACCAACTTTTTATGATTGATTGATTTTTCATAATATTGTGCACAGTTCAAAAGCACGAAATGGAAATAGTTTTCTTCGTTGTGAGAAACGAAACATCTAAAAAGAGACAGATTTGAAGTTTTTGTTTTTATTGTTGTGCTATGTCGACATGTCACTAACATAAAATGAAATGTTAATATATCATTTCTGTTGTTATATAGCCTACTTTCTGTTTTATCCCAGAGAGAGAAAAAACTGGCAAATAGTAGAGAGGATATTTGTTTATTTCGGTGAAAGATTGAAATTTACTTCATTGGTAATATCTTCACGAGTAAGGCAGTGATTTTCAGGAGATAAAATAAATTTCGACCGTTCACTGAGGAAAAAAATATTCTATGCATTTTTGCCTCTAATTTCTTTATTGTAGGGATTTTCATGAAAACAGCTTAGTTATTTTCGGTAATTCCCTTCCACCCTAGCAACGTATTACAATATTTTGTAAAGGGCTAGAAATGTACAGTAAATGCGCATAAATTACGTCATATTTCTGTCTCGATGAATCACTCGTCACAACTCGGCCGATTCCGTACCTACATCTAACCCCGTCCGTATCAAGGAGGTTTCCATTTTGAAATGAGAATCACGTGATTCTATATGGCGCGCCACTAACAGTTGTTTAGCAACGACATAAACAACCTCGAAGAAGTTATTCACACCTGTCTATTTGTCCGTGAAAAGTTCAATCGGAATTGACAAACCAAGTTTAAAAAAAAATGAATTAATTATATCCTTTGATATTTTTCTATATTGCACACTTTCATATTACATAGTTTAGAGCTTTTTTACCGTACGTTGCTAAGCACAGAATTATTTTAAACCCCCGCAAATTTTTAGAAATCAAAATGTGAACGGCCGCCATTATAAAAAGAAATCAACGTCAGACATCAAAATGTACAAACTTTTCAATGCATAATTCTTACCAAAAACATGAAAAATAAAAAGAATACATGTTTCTCGAATAACAGTCACTACAAAGGTACAAGAAAAAGTTGATGCAAAGCATCAAAGTCGCCGCAAAAAAATGTTTAATGCTTCACGAAAGCCAGGGCAAGTAAGTAAATGTCAGTTGTCATCAGCAGATTTTTTAACACATTATAAAAACAAAGGAGTTCTAAACTATCTTTGTTTTAAAAACTAAACTTTGACAGAACTAACCAATAACGGTCAGATACAATCATAACCATCATACCCGTTCTTCGGCGGAATTTAGAACTATTTGAGCAATGTACAATTTTAGCAGAAGTCATTCAACAACGACAAAAAAAAAACCCCACACACAAATAGTAGGAAAAACTATCTACTAAATAATCAAAATGATAATTAAACCTGTGTACGAAGTTTGTACCAAATGACCAAAATAGAAAGTATAAGTAGGTACGAAATGACCAAAATCGTACGAAATGACCTAGGTACGAAATAAACATGGTACGAAATGACTGGAAAACTGTACAGCCTTGACCAATGGAAGGCATTTATGTGGACGAGTCCATTTCTCACGAATAGCGAAAATAAAAGTAAAATTGGGCGGATTTTTTGATGTTGTAAGTATTAACAGAACAAAAATAGTATCGTATTGTAATTTCGTTGTTTAAGAATGAATTTAAAAGCTAGTTTAAGGCGAAATAGAAAGATTCCTTGTTAAGTTAACCTAACACCCCTATAAAAATGAAATTCCCACTATCCATGTGCTAAATCGAAAAACTATTAAAAATATAGTCGCGCGCTTCTGCGCGGCGACTAATGAAAAGTTTGTCTATCGAACATATTTATTGACGATGATTTTTTTAATTTTTCGGCTTCCATCACCCGAGGTATGCCGAATGTCGATGAATGTCATGCGCTGTTAACCCATTACCACACAATCCCTACTTTTGACGCCCCTGAGAAAGAAGCCTTTTGAAAACACTGTGGGAAAAGGAGAAAATGCTGGTAACCAGCATTTTCTCCTTTTCCCACAGTGTTTTCTACCCCTCCCAGAACAAATTTCAATTTTTCAGTCACCTTTATTTTGTCGTCTGCAAATGCTTTCAATTTGGACCAGTCTAAATTTTTCTCGTCTGGTAATGGGTTAACCTACGTAACTAGAGTACTGTTGCTTCCTTCAACTGAAGAGTTAAGAAAAATCGGTATTTTTCACAAGTCGTAACCATGAAATATCGATCAATATTCCACCATTATTTCTCGATAATCTACTGAAAACACGAAATAACAAACCATATTCCACCTATTATTTCTCGATACAATATCGAAAAACAAATGATACGGCTTGCATCACGCGAAAAGGGGTATCAGGGCATTTGCGGGAAGTGTCGGCATTTTACGACTACATAAAATTTCGTTCTCCAGTAGACTTGCGCAATACAGAAAATTAGATAAAAACGGAAAGTGCCGTTTTGGATTAGCCTGCGCGGACTGGCCAAGTTAATCCGAGACAACGCTTAACGCATATGTCCGAATGCTCCTTTCCGCGTGTTGCATGCCATTACAGTATTAGTTGTACGGTCAGGTGGCAGGGGACTTGGAAACTTGTTCACGGCTGTGGTTAATAATGTCGCCCCGAGCCGAAGGCGAATTTATTATACTGCAAAGTTTTACCCTTTCAAAGCGCGTTAAGCGAAATTTTCCTGTTTTATAATTTCACGAATCGAGTATGCTAATGAAATAGAAATTCCCTTCTGAGTGCCCCAATTCAATGAAAACTGACGTCACTGGAAACTGACGTCACTAAAACGTGCAGTTTGGTGCATAAATGTGCAGTCTAGTGATCGATCGACACCGCCATTTTGGATGTTGTGTTGCACGTGTAGTGATGTTTACGGGGCACTCAAAAGGGAAACTGGCTTTGGGTGGTTTTTGCCAGGGAACATGATATATATGTTTCCGGCATGTTAACCAATCAGATCACGAGACATTTCTTTGTAGTATAATAAATTATTTTATTCAAAATTAAAATGAACATTCATTCTATAAAGTCTTGTTTTGTACTGTTTGCGAAAGCGAATAAACAAATCGTTTGAGTATTGACCATTTACCAAGCAATCCCGTCTTTTTACAGACCTTTGGTAACTCGCATTTTCTTCTTTTTCCACAACGTTTTTAACAAATTGCAAGCAAATTCCACCATTTAAGCAACTCTTAACCTTTACGCTACTAAGCGCAAGTCACTGACCTTTTGCGCACTGTGTAGATCAAGACCAGACTGCACAGAACATGCAGTCTAATCTTTGATCTACAATGACCGATAAAGAAATATTTTTCCCCCCAAAAAAAGATAAGTTTGAAATAACAATTATGCGTCTTTTTTCTACTGACTTGAAAGTTTTATTTAACTCTTTCCTAAACTTTGCGACAAATTTTACTCTTCCAAACTGAAAGAGATTGCAGACGACAATTTTAAACTTGATGAAAATGACTGAAAGTTCTGCAAAAGGGTAGAAAACACTTTGGGAAAAGGAGAAATTGCTCGTTATGAGCAATATCTCCTTTTCCCACAGTGTTTTCAAAAGACATATATTGCAGAAACGTAAAAGCCAGGGCTTGTTTGGGAAAGGGTTAACTTATTTAGCTTGATAAAGTTTATTTTGTAGTCTGCAAATGCATTCAATTTGGACAATTATAAAATTTTGCCTTTGGTAAAGAATTAAGAATTTAATGAGATTCGATTTCTTGATAGATTGATATGTGTTTAACTTCTTTTTCAACATTATTTCAGCTATATCGCGGCGGCCGATGCACCTATCAATGCTTTTCTGACAACATTAGATGAGGAGTCAGATACGCTAACCACTGAGCTGTCGGGCCGGACAGAATGTTGTTCGACGTACTGGTAAGAGAAACTTCAAGAAAGCAGGGATAGGTGTACAGGCCGGTGTGATATAAACCGAATAACCTTTAACCTGCCTAACCCTTTCCCAAACAATCAAGTTTAGACCCTTGCAAATTGAAAACAGCTGCAGATGACAAATTTGAAAAAAGTACAAATGAACTGCAGTCTTTTGGCAGGTTAGTAAACATTGTGGGAAGAGGAGAAAATGCTGGTTACCAGCATTTTCTCTTTTTCCCAAAATGTTTTCAAAACGCTTTTTATCTCAGGGTCGTAAAAAACCAGGGATTGTTTGATACAGGGTTTATAACGTAAACATAACAACCACGGTTTTCCGGTTGAAATCGAGAACAAATCCCTGCAGTTTCTTTAACCCATACAACTTGTATAGGTTTGTTTTTCTACTTTTACACAGCTGACTATATTATAACACCGTCAAGTTTTCACAGCGTTTGTTTAGTCCCTGGCTGTGAAGATGTCTGTTTAACCCTTTCCCTAGTTTTAACGACCAGTGAAAAGAAGCCTTTTGAAAACATCGTGGGAAAAGGAGAAAATGCAGGTAACCAGCATTTTCTCCTTTTCCCATAATGTTTTCTACTCTCCCAGACCAAATTTCATGTTTTGAGTTTCGTTAATTTTATAGTCTGCAAATGTTTTCATTTTGGACCAGTCTAAAATTTTGTCGTTAGGTAAAGAGTTTAATACTTATTGTATGGTTTATCATATCACATCGTATGTATTTAATATGATAATAAAGGCCGTTGGCCCAGTATACAAAACAACAATAGCATACATAGTTATGTCTACTTGGGAAAAAAAAGTTATAGTGTGGTAAAGAGTAAACATGAAGTCAGCTGTACACTAATTTGATTAAGATCAGATTGGATAGAAGAGAACTCAGTATATAGATCTGAAAGTAAGACTTGTGCTTATATGGTGAAGTTTGTTTTCAACATTATTTCAGTCACATAACTGTAGTTAGAACACCGGGCTATCCGTTCCATAGATCTTTTTTAACCCAAGTATCAACGCCAATCATTTATTAATCAGAATATGAACATGGTTCAGTTTTTTTATTGATGGGTTTGTAGAGAAAAAATTAAACATCCCTGTTCACATTTAGATATATATCGTCGCGGCCAGTGCTCCTGTCCACGTTTTCTTGGAGCTTTTAATACCAGTACTTAGCACGATATTCTTCTCAAAGCACCGGCTGCTTTTCCACAAAACTAACGTGAAAACGATGATAAGCCTAAATGACAGGAGTCAGTTGTGGATGATATTGATCCTTTCATGCAGTAGCAAAAAGCCACAAATACCAAACCATTTCGAAATTAAGTGACACGTGCCTGCCCTCTGTCTATAAAGTGTTGATGGCAATTGCTGTCCGTCCGTCCGTCCGTCCGACGGTCGCTCTAACTGACGGACTGTCTGTCTACTGATCCGTCTCTTCCTCTGTCTTTGTTTCTAGTTTTCTGTCAGTCTGTCTGTCTATATCTCTGTCTATCTGTCTCACTGTCTCTCTCTCGTTCTTCAACCTGTTCTTCTTCCTCTCACACTATTTGTGAGAATACATATTTTGTCTGTAGTTCTATGCACGCGCATGTTCGCATGTGTACAGAAAAATATTCTTTAATGGTATAATCCGTGTTGGATAATACTAAACAAATAAACACATTCACTTTGCATTATGGGTAATGGCCCTCAGGGGCTTGAAAAGGTGCGAATATTTAGTTTAAATTAATTGATTGAATAAGCTGTTACAACGACCACAGTGGTCAAATGGTTATGATTACGGCTTTGAGCCTGGGATTCCCGGTTTCGATTCCAGGGTTATCCACTGTAAAAAAAAAAAGTGAGAGTCAGGAGAGAGAAAGATATGAAAAGAACGAGTGAGTGATCAAGAAAGAGATGGACAGATAAAGCGAGTGACAGAAAGACAGATAGAAAACACGAGTAAAATATAGCAGAAAGTAAGGAAGCAGAGCGAGAGTTATGGAAAGAATGAACTTGAATGAAAGAGGGATAGACAGATGGAAAATGATAGTGATCAAGACAGAGATGGACAGACTGTGTGAACAGAGAGAGTGACAGAAAAAGACAGATAGACAGAAAGGGAGAGAGAATGACAGACAGATGGATACTGTCTGATCGGTTGAATAAAGGGGCATGTGGAAGAATGAGTGATAAACAAAAAAATGGACATACTGTCTGGACAAAGGAAGAGAGATAGAAAACATGAGAAGAAACTATGTGAGCGAATGAGGAACTTGGAGAAAGACGGATGGACAACCAGTCCAGAGAAGAGAGAGATTACTCCACACAGATGAAGTGTGTGTACTGGTTAGACTCATGCATTGCATGAGCATACCTTTTGTTCTTGGTAAATTTTCTGCATAGAAATACAGACAAAATATGTATTCTTACAACTCGGGATTGTGTAGTAAAGGGTAAACTAAAGGATGCGTCTCCGTGATGTCTCCTCCCCAGCAAGTCATCATGTTATTATGACATAAAATCCATTTCGTCTAACAATCCACAGGACCTGTAGGTAAAATGATTCTTAGAAATGCAGAACCAGGCCAGACTCGACCAAATGCAACTGGACCAGACCAGATTGGACTTGCCAAGATTATACCAGACCATCGTACCAGACAAGATAAGAACAGACAGGACCAGATTAGACTGGACTTGTCCAGATAATGCCAGACCAGACCAGATCGGACCGGACCGGGTCGGACAGAAATTGCCCTGATAAAAACAGACAAGACCAGACTATACCATGGACTTTCCTAGACTAGACCACCCAAGACCTGACCGGACTGGAATTGTCCTGATAAAGATAGTACCATATCAGATTGATAATACCAGACAAGACCGGGCCGGACTGGAGTTTCCCTGATAATACCGGAGCAGACCAGACAAGACATGGCCGGATTGGATATACCCAGATAATACCAGTCCAATTCGGTCTTATCTGGTCTGCACGGTCTTGTCTGGGCAATTTCAGTCCGGTGCGGTCCTATCTGGTCAGGCCCGGTATTATCAGGGCAATTACAGTCTGGTCCGGATTTTCGACTATTCCGGACTTATCTAGTATGTGTTTATCTGATCGGTCATGTTTCAAAAATACATAACATTGCTGAAAATAAGATAAATTGTTTTTTAACCCATTACCACACAATTCCTACTTTTGACGCCCCTGAAAAAGCAGCCTTTAGAAAACATTGTGGGAAAATGAGAAAATGCTGGTTACCAGCATTTTCTTCTTTACCCATAATGTTTTCTACCCTTCACAACACAACTTTAAAATTTTCAGTCACTTTTATTTTGTCGTCTGCAAATGCTTTCAATTTGGACCAGTCTAAAATATTGTCGTTTGGTAATGGGTTAAAGCACCATCACATTTGAATACACTTAAAAATAATTTGCACTTCCTCAGTATTTGTATATTGAAATCTATCAATATATCGCATGCTGTGTAATTAATTGTGATGACCATGTTTATGTGAAAATAAAGTGAAAATAAAATTTCTGTTCTGGTCAGTTCAAATTGAAAGGGTTTGGAGCAGAGGACAAGTCGAAATTTAATGTGATCGTTCACAAGGCGTCGACCACCGCTCGACCTTAAACAATACTAAGGCCCAGTTCCAACAAAAATTTAAGTCTATAATTTTACTTAAATCTCCAAACAGGCTTATTTTCCTACTTATGTTAAGTTAGTTATTCCAATCGGATGTCACTAACATTAACAGACTTGCAGAACATTCTCAGTTCCAAAGTTGGCACAACTCATCTCAGACTCAACTGAGCAAAATAATGATCTTAAGTCTGATCAACTTAAGTCCATTTACTTTCTTTAGTTAAGTCTGAGACATAGTGTCAACTCAGGATTTTTGAATGTCACTATGTATACATTCTGTCAGTATTAATGGAATGCGTCTCAAATAGTGAATTCAACTTCAGTAAGAACCTAGGATCATACGCAGGTATGAGTAAAATAATTTACTCAAGTTTTGTTTTTCGTGAAACCGGGCTCAGCTAGGCCTGTATTCATAAACCGTTGTCAACAAGGTCTTTTGCCTTGTTGCTCAAGATTTCCTAAATTTGAAAGTAATACAACTTCTAATTGCTTAACCAAATGGTGCCCTGGTCTTTCCGTTATATAAAGATAGATTTCATTTTTATTTACACACACAAAAATAGAATTATCTCTTTGCCAGACAAGGAGCCGAGGTAAAAGTTGGACAATTAATGAATGATTGTATGGTGTTTAGGGCCGTTTTCAACATTATTTCCGATTTATCGCGGCGACCAACACACCTGTCCATGATTTCCTGGAGTTTCCTTTATCGATACTCCGCATCGATATTCTTTCCAAGTCACCAGTGGGTCAGTATTCATTAACCATTCTTAACCCTTTCCCAAACGGCAAATTTTGGACCAGACCAAATTGAAAGCATTTTGCAGGTTACTAATTAACAGTTGGTAAAAAGATGATTTTCCTATATGACAGGGTAGAAAACATTGTGGAAAAAGGAGAAAATGCTGGTTACCAGCATTTTCTCCTTTTCCCACAATGTTTTCAAAAGGCTTCTATTCCTGACCCGTAAAAACCAGGGATTGTTTGGGAAAGGGTTAAGAACATTCTTAGTCTTATTCTTCAAAATTTTGTCAATGTGAAAGAAACAGAAATTCTGATTGGCTGAAACCATTTGATACATGCTTTAGCCAATCAGAAGTTCTGTTACTTTCACAATCGGGAAATCTTGAAGAATTAGATAAAGACTATTCTTATAATACATACCTGGTGCTTTCCACTTAACCATCAATGAAACAACATCCAGCAGTGAGAGAGGAATGGGCAATGTAATTAAACAATTAAACGCAAGGGTTGAGGCGAATTAAACAAGAAGATAAAACAATTATGACCTCATTTGGGCGCCTTACACGAATAGGTCGGAGTTTTATAAAATAAACGATTGTAAAGGTAGGTTCATGTAAGGTAAGTCACTGGGAGAAAAATGTAAAATCCAAATCATCTCTTTTGTTAGATAAAAGCCAAGGTAATCAAATTGCAAGAAGGTCCTTTATTTGATATACTTTGTTTTTATCCTTGCTTTACTAAGAGATGCTGCGATTATTATAACATGACTTGTGGTCTATACGTAATACCCCCGTCACTCCAAACTCATTCTCATTCCGTTCCTAAATTTTTTGCCAAACGGATTTGAATGGAGTTCAGACGGACTGGACGTATGAGCAAGCACTTAAGATCTGTTTTCGCACTAAACGGATGGGTTAGGACGGGAAGGGTGCTCCAGAACTTTGAGTCAGCTCAAAATTTATTGCCATCCATCCCGTCCTGTAACTAGACGGAGTGACAACGAAATTAAAATGAGGTGGACGGTTGATTCCTGTGAAAATTTTCTAAAAGACGTTAGCATTGATTTTTGTGGCATTTGTCGAAGACAATGCCACTATGAATTCAATATTGAAGTTTATAGACCATCTATTGTATTTTGTGCAAAAACAAAGGAAATAAATCCAACTAAACTCATTTTTTCTCAGGCAAATGAGTTTTTCGATAGCACTTTGATATGTGATTGAAAATAGCGTATTAAACTAAACTGGATTAGACCCTCGATCGTGAAAATACTTCTTTTTGATTG
The DNA here is from genome assembly GCA_943736015.1 of Tridacna crocea. Classification (NCBI taxonomy): domain Eukaryota; kingdom Metazoa; phylum Mollusca; class Bivalvia; order Cardiida; family Cardiidae; genus Tridacna; species Tridacna crocea. Next base: position 32,348,329 of record OX031069.1, read on the forward strand.
AAAACAGATTTACCTGCTCATAGTCTTCTATTGGCGCAATGATTTACACAAAATTTGTCCATAGCCAACTTTCACGGACATGCCTTATCAGCAGTCTCGCATATCAACGAATCGATGAAAATAATCGATATCATACGTACAGGTTCGGGAGTTTCCGGATTTTGGCGAATTTAAAGCGTGTATACTTGTAATCGATCTATTCGATAGCCTGCAGCGATAAAAGATAAGAGAAACGTAATATTACGTAACAGTAGCCTGCTTCAAATTTACAATCCTTGCCTAGAATTTATATCTGCCCTGCTCTTTATTTTTGAGTCGCCTGTTTGCGTAGCAAACAGGCTCTCATTGTTATCGTGCTGATCTATGGGGTGACGTAAGCATACTTCCGGCCTTGTACTGCTTCCTGTCCCAAGTTCCGGTTTATGAGATAAATCATATTATAGTTTTCTTATTATTCAGTGAAAAACCCGGTTTTTATTTGATGTAAATAATTTACAACTGTGCCTTTGTGATAATGAATATGTCTATAAAGACTGAGCTGTTTAACGGTTCAAACCTTTGAAACAATCATTTCGTGCGCAAGGGTACACATTAGCCTGATGTCTGTGTAAGACATCATCTCTAAAAATAGCGCATTACGTATATGTAAAAATAGCTGCCGCGAACTAAACAAGTCTGCGGATACGCTGAGAAATTTTCAACTACAAGCATCTTTTCTGCTTCTATTTGTGGACAATTCTCAGTGAAAATTGTTTGATAATTACCTATTAGAAGTACACTCTAACTCTTACAATCTGACAATCCTAACTGCAAGCCTTATGTCAATTCAACGCTCAACCTATGAGAAAGGCGATGCCGAGTTAACATGGAAGCTTTCAATTGCTTTTTTTCTCAACAGTAGGCTAATTTTGTTAACAAATTTATAACGACTTGGAATGTTTGCATTGCCTTCTTAGACATTCTTACACGTTGCTTCTTCCCAGCTTTTTAATCTAGACTTTAGATTCTTTGCACAGCCATTTTCTAGGTGCACCAGAGATCGTACATAGCGTATGCAAAGCACACGGTTCTAGGCTGTACCAAGTCATCGCTTTGCAGGTGTTTTCTGGAATGTAGCTTTGCGACAAATATAGATCTCGTAATCACGTGACGTATAAACGTCATTTACACCACGGAAATCTATGAATTTACATATTTATGAATCAGTCGCTAAACCGGCCTATGTAGAGAGTGTGCTTTGAAGTTAACTATATTTAATTGGTTTTGGTTCATAAAGACGGCCAAATTTGTTAAAGCCTGCTGTTTTTTTTTTCAATGAGCGATTAACCTAGATCTAGTATTTATTAAACAACAATTTATTAGTGCGGGTGTTAGAACGCAAGGTGCTTTTGTAACTGCCAAAATCTGAATTTACACTACGCAGTTCTAACAACGTTACCAGCAATCTGAGAAATTAACTTTTTACTCCGCTATAATTCAAATATAATAGAACAGATCAGTGTTTACCCGCTGGAACAACAAGTTCTTTATTGGAGTGTTTGTAATCTTGTGAAGGGTTTTTGTAAAGGGTAATAAAACGAATCGCAAACATTTAATTTACACCAAAGCAATATACATGTAGACAAAATTCGATTGGTGTGGAAGCACTATAATCCCTGGGACGTTATATTTAACGCAGACAAATATTAAAGGCTGATGATCGTGCTGCTGGGTTATAGATTTTATTTAGTTGTAGCAGCCACATTCATAGAGTCCATTGCTGGTCAAAACCTCAATCTGGAAAACAACAAAAACAAATTATTTCCAAAGGACAGGTAGATCACTGAGTCAAATACATTGTTTGTGCTCCAAAGGCTACAGTCCAGTCCAATGATTATGAAATTGCCCGGCTGTTTGTCTCAATAGTGTTTTTGACAAAACTGAATATAGGTCACCTGGGTTTAAAAGAAAAAAGCCTAAAGGTTGTCATTAGGTCAAATCAGGCGTAACCGTAATAGAGCTGTAGAATCCATTTATGTTCAGTCTAATACTTATGAAACTTTGTCAGACTGCTAAGATTAGATATGAGCGATCGAGTTGCAAAAGGGCATTTTTGGTCTAAAAGTATGTCACAAGATCCTATACCAGAAGATATTCTGGTCTTTACTTGTAAAGGGTTGTTGTCTGTGAATAAAAAACGTTGAACTTATTAAAGCTGGTCCTGGTGCCTAAATTTTAATTTCCACCACATTTTTTAAATTTAAATTTTAATACGGATATCTTGGATTTTAGGATGACAACTCAGAATATGCTTGCATATAATACTGTCTTGTCGTTAAGTTATTTTGTGTCTTGAATGCTTTTAATAGATTTGAACAAAAAAGGGTGAAAACTTCTAACCCATTACCCTACAGGCGACTCTCAGGACTATCAGTCCTTTGATTTTTTTCAGATTTGACCCTAAACCCTTTGTCTGCTACAGCATAGTGTGGCCCTTGAAGACCAGTATCAGACTGTATATAATGCGCACTCTCATTAGATTTGACAGCTTATTGGATTTACACCGCCAGATAACGCGAGATTCTTTTTGAGAAAAAAACATTGAAATTGTTATATTTCAGCCCTATTAGTCGATTTGTAATTCATTTATCCTCGGATTAAGGGTTCAGTTTTGATTCTCTGAGACATTAACTGATCCCTGTTGTTTGGGCCTCAACTCTTTTCACATGACAAAAATATAGACCTGAGCATATTGAAAAACAGTTAAAGAGGACAAAAAGTTAACTCAAAAATTGAATTTTTTTAAATGGGTAGGAAACACTGTGGGAAAAAGTAGAACAATGTTGGTTTCCAGCATTTTCCCCTATACCCATAATGTTTTCAAAAGGCCTTTTTCAGCGTTGTCAAAATTCGGGATTGTCTGGTAGAGAGTTAAACTGCTCTAGACAACTGCACTTTTTTGAGGTCTGATCTTGAAATCTAAACCGCACAAATGCACTTTTGCTAACATTGTAAACTTAAAACAGGCTGCACAAAACAAGCTGTCCGATCTTGGACCTAATAGATTCTATAAGTCGAAAATTATTTGGGTTAAAAGAAAATCATGGATATTCATTCGGCGTTTGTTTTAAGAGTAGCAATTTAACACTAAAGCAATCATAGTCTCGAATCTGACGGACCTGAAAGAAAAGGATTTTGAAAACTTTGTTGGAAAAGGAGTAGTTAAATTTTTTCCTACAATGTTTTCAAAGACAGACATTATCACTTGAGTTGCATTTAATTTGTTGTTAATTTGGTGATTTCAAAGATTTCGTCAACTGGTAACGTGTTTAAGTATATTGACAAGAAAATTTGCTTTATTTGGCATTTACATTACTATAGTCCTATGGTTTTACGACCCTGTGAAAGGAAGCTTTCGGAAACACACGTAAAAGAGAAAATACTTGCGATGGGCAATTTGTCATTTTGCCAAAGGATTGTATATTACATGTTATCTGCGATCCCTATTTTCCCACAATGTTTTCTACCCTTTCAGAAACAAGTTTTATTATGTGTCGCATTTGTCGTCTGCAAGTGCTTTCAACTTGAAAAAAAAATCCTAATATATTTTGTCGTTTAGTAAAATGCTAATGGTTATATCTTGATTGAGCAATATTGTCTTTTGTGTGTGTGGTTCGATGGTTTTGATTTGTATAATTTTCACTTCCTGCGATATTTTCTTTTGTGTGTGTGGTTCGATGGTTTTGATTTGTATAATTTTCACTTCCTGCGATATTTAAATAGTTGGGAAGGCGGAGGAATAAAACTCTTATAGCAAATAAAATAATTTCAACGACTATTCAGAATCATTAGAGTAAATATACATGGTTTTATGCGCAAGAAAAGTTACAGATTCGTCATATGAAAAAGCATCCATTCAAAGTGGGTTTTCATCGAACAAATAGGAGAAAATGGTTCGTTCCGAATACTCCATGAACTGTGTGGAACCGATTTGTATTTGGTAACGCTTTTGCCTGTACATCATGAGTGATGTTGCCTTTTCTTACAATGTCTACCACTATTGATATATAGTTCTATTAAAACGTTTCCATTTTGAGTGAGTCTAAAAGCTGCATACTTCGTTGTTCGGAATTACTTAGGTCAGAAAGTTATGAAAAAGTTCATGCTAAAAATATAACAGATCAGCACTCGTGAACTGATCCAATGCAACACTCTAGCGCCGCTTAAAGGCATTATAAGGATAAAAAAGGTATTTTTTCCTGTAGAAAAATTATGTATGACGCAGACAGTGTCATTTCAGCTAATCATCCATAGATTTCACCAGCAAGTTATGTTGTAACCGATTTCAAACCAAGATATATCACTCGTAATACCAGGTTGATTAAACACTATCTCTTGAAATTGATAAATAATAACTATGCAGCAGCTAACTTTCTAAGTCATTGGTAAACAAGAAGTAGCTTGTATTATTCCCTTTTCCGTCTACATGCATAGTCTATGCCATCTTTATCTTTTATTCACTCTTTTAGCGTTTATGCTTTTTGCAGGTTGCGTCTTTTTAAAAATGGAAGAATCAACAGTTAGTCCCTCATTGTTTAGGCTAATTCTTTCAATGAACAATTAAAATATCAAAGATGTTAAAGGGAGTACTTTTAAAATAAGGGAGAAACTGTTTCGATTGATGTAAAAAAAAAAAGAGTTCTTTGGAAAAGTTGAGTCCAACTGTATGGTCGTCAGAAGCCGTATTTGTACAAGAATATATTAATTTTGTTCTACTGAACCCTTTATCAAACGACAAAGTTTTAGACTTGTCCAAATTCAGATTTTTTTTTTGTGACTAAAACGCCGAAATTTATCTCTAAAAGGATCAATTGCGGGAAAAGGTTTAAATGCAGGTTACCAGCATTTTCACCTTTTCTTATAATGTTTTCAAAAGCCCTCTACCTCAGGATCGTTAAATCTCGGGACTTTGTGGTACAAAGTTTAATATTACCTTTCCCCACAGAGCAATTTCAAAACGATGCCATGGAAAAAATCTCATAACTATCAAACTCTGGTCTTTTATTAGATAAAAAAGATACATAATTAAATATCTTAAGGATACTGTCATGATCAAACAACCCGGGTATAAATTCCGGTTTATAATCATGTGGATACATGTATATCATAAACACAGCAGGGGTCCGTTTGCCAATATAACATTACGTAACACAGTAAAGATACCCGGCTGGCTTATCTAACAGTAAGACTCGGCAAATTCCGACATAATCCGAACGTTTACGGAAAAAGAAAAAAATAGGATAGTGGCATTAAAAAACTGTAAAAAGGACCAAAAGTTTATTTTTTAAAATGGCTAAAACTTATGCCGTTTGAAAGAGAAATGAATAAACTTAATGACTCCACTTGAGATAATTTTGACTTTCCAAGAGAAAGAAGGTAAATTAAACAAATATTACAGTTTTTTACTTCGGAAAATGCATTTTTCCTCTTTACTCTATATAAACCATACCTACAATTTTCAAGTTAAAAAAGGACCAAAAGTTTCTTTTACGAAATTTTCAAAACTTAGTTCATTTGAAAGAGAATAAATTGAATTTTCTTACCCCACTTGAGATAATTTTCAATTCTTAAAATCAATGAAGTTATAAGCGTTTATTTACCAAGGCACTTCATAATTCTATATAAAAAAATACAGGTAAGATTGGCCGATATCGATTTTTCCATGTCCGCGAAAGTTGGCTATGTCTGGGCTTGTTCGTTCCAAAACCAGTTCGTCCCTGGGCTTGTTCGTCACATGGTTGCACGCTACTTCTTTTGATTGTGTATGGATATTTTCAGATTGAAATAATTCATTGCGATGTTGGGAATTAGATCTTGACGGCCAAAGATATCTCAAAATCATAATTTTTTACGTACAGACTTATTTTTTATGATGTATTGACATTTACATGGTTTCCCTCTGTACACACAATGCATGCTACCGTCAAGGGACATTACTCCTAACTCCTGAATGATCAAAGGAAGACCTCCAACACACAACGAATCCAACCTTTAGCATGACTACTCTCCCTTCAACCAAAAAAAGTATTAATTTGTTATGTAGTATGACTTTCAAACCAATATTTGAATAATATTTCTCCTTTTTTTAACGCACTATTCATCCCACACAATGGCTTCATTGAAAATGCCACACCGGTGTTTTCAACGCTTTGATTGTGTATGGACAGTCCCGGTAAAAATTGTCTAAACGACGTTGTCATTGACTTTTTGTTTAGGGGTCGCCCCAGTAAAATTTGTCGAAACGATGTTGCCATTGATGTTTGTTTATGGGTGGTCCTGGTACAAATTGTCTTAATGACTTTGTCATTGATTTTTAGGCCAGGGAATCCCTCTCAAGGGATTCCCTTGCCTATAGGGATCGTAAGCTGCCTATTCAGACAAAAATGTTGGACGGTGTGTCCACTCTATATCGCTGAGTCCGCCAAAAAACTAGTTTCCCAAGTATATACAGAGATTGCTTATCACAAGGTGTAAATGCTTTCCTATCCTCAAAGCTTTCATCTGCAAAATGCCATGGCATGGCCAACTTTATCATGCAAATCAAACCCGGTAACTGTTATTTGACCGTTATGTAAGCCAATTAAATTATGGGAGTTTGATCCCTTTTGGCCGTGAAATCGATCACATACGGAATTATATATTGACTGGCGATCTCTGCAAACCCTTTGCACTTATAACCCGAATTTCGCGCTTCGAGTGTAGAGGGTTTCAATTTATTGGAAAACAACTCTGCGGGATATCTGGGGTTGTAAATTACTGGGGTACCAAAACTTGTAGGATTTGTTTTCCTTTCAGGTCTTACAATTTGATCTACCTCGAATTTTACCGAAAGCACGCGTTTCAAAAATTATGGTCAGCTATAGAAATGCTTTTGACCAACATTTGCTCTTTTTCAAGCAATATTGTCATGCCTTAATTGATACAAATTGAATAATTTGAGCCATATTTATTGTGTTGTCTACAACTGCTTTAAATATTGGGGCAGTAATACATTGCCAGTTCCTGAAGAGTTAAAAAAAAAAGAAAAATATCCGCAGTACAAGTTTCTTATGATGAGACTAAAGCCGGGGGAGGAGGGCGACACGAACGCTCAAAATGTAATAGCACATTTGTTTACTGCATCTTTGGAATTTTATCTCTGATTTTTTCATCATAATTTTGAATTCAAACTCTGATATTTTTTTTGATTTATCACAAAAAATGGTACAATAGTAAAAATACTTCGGTAGGATATATTTCTGAATAGCTACCCACAAAGTTAAGGATATTATGAAGAGGCTTCTCTTGTTACAATGTTTTTGAAAACATTAATTTCCAACCTGTAGCATAGAGCTATTACATAGTCAGCAGACGGCATTTTATTGTAATTGTTTTGCATAGCTTCGTCACAAATACATGTACGTACATGTATATTAGGCTAGGGAAAGTGTGTTGGTAGATCAGACCACACTGGTATCGTCTGATCTATCATAAACAAACCAACCGTATACACATTATATTTTTAAGCTTTATGTTCAATAGGTCAGTTCCTTTTAAAATAATTTCGTCATTTTTCAGAAGAAGTCAGTGGTTTTGTGATAAAACGGTAAACATAAATCAGCCTGCACAATATTGTTGGAAAATCAAAATTATCTTCAGGGAAGTCAGAAAGCTTATTTATTGTTCTTTAATATATGGCGTAGTTTTCAGTCATTTAGAAAATACATTTTTAGCCCTTTTTACACTTTTTTAAAGCAACTATCGTATTTTCTTTCTTTTTCCCTGATCGTTTGCATTGTGCCGGAGTTCTCCGATGATGACCGAGTCTCACTGTTAGATAAGACGCCTATCGGGTATCTTGATTGGTGTTACGTAACGGTATACATTGATACATTTATACGGGGTAATCGGAAAGAAAGTACATGTATCAGGAAAAAAATCAGACTTCTTTAGGGAGAGGAACTATATAAGCTTTGATGCTTTCGTTTCAATCCTTTTCGCAATACATGTTGTTGTAAATGAATGATGTTAGTATATTGAATAAATTAAAACTAAATGTTTAAACTAAGATCAGATTTTTTTTACGAGATTATTTATAAGGTTTAAAGTCAAGTTTAACAAGATCTTGTATAAGGAAGTCCAATTTGCCGCCTTCTCTTTTTAGCTCTTTACTTGCAAATGTATGATGATTAATGCATTTTCAAAAGTATTTTACGGCGACAGCTCACATATTCAAATTTCCTCGTTATTTTCAATCTGATCACATGTATTTTCTCCCTCTCATGTGTTTTCAAAAGTCAATAATTTAAAACCTTTTCCCATATGGAGAACTTTTTGACTTCACCAACTTAGAAAAAAAGCAATTTCAGAAAATAAATCAAATGTAGCTAAATTGATATTCTTCACTTTAAAAGAGTAGAAAACATTGTAGGAAAAGGAATCAATACCGGATATTGGTATATCTCCTTTTCTCACAATGTTTACAAAAGGTTTTATGCAGGACCGTTGAAATTCGGGAGTGTGCTGTACGGGTCACATCAATACTCCCAAAACGCAAATTGTTATCTGCTGATTTCAGTCATATATTGATATTGATACGTCAATTTTTTTAAGCCAAAAGAATTTCGACACATAAAATAAAAACGATTCGGTCCAGGATCAGACTGCTTGTTTTGTACAGTTTGTTACTGGTCTATTGACTGCATAATTATTATAATGATCCAATAGTACAATCAATTCAATCTTCTTTAGAAATAAAGAAAAAAAAAAAAAATAAATAAATAAAAATGCAATTTAAAGAAATTTATGCTAACTAAATTGAAATTATTTTCCAAAAAGAATTAAAAAAGACGATACTGGGAAGATAATGGTTTTTACAAATCTCTTAAAAGTTTTCACTGATGCAAATAATATACACGTACATGTATAAAAAATGATAAATACAATCATTATATATTTGGACAATGTGTAAAAACAGGATCCAGGTTTAACAAAACAATACAGACAAGGTTATCATGTCATCAGTTCTTATCTTCCCTTTATCCGTTGCTAAATCTTTTCACCCAGTCTTAAAATCTCACTTTGCTCGATACAGCATTTTTTATACAAAAATTAACGATAGTGTCGTTTTTAAACTAAAATGGACGCAAGATCTCAATTTAACAAATATAAACGAATACTTTGATCAAAATCACAACAAAACATAGAATACTTCAAGACGTTATAGATTTTTTTCTTGCAATTTATTTTTATGTTATTTAACGTCAAAAACGGCGCAGGAGCAAATTTCTTAAACCTTTCTATAGAAATAAGAAGAATGGGTCAGTAACTTTAAATCAAAATGGACGCAACTTCCCATTTTGCTACAGGAATAGAAATTATATTGAAGTAAAGTAGAGATATTACAGAATACTTCATGACGTTATAGATTTTAACCATTTTAGAAGAAAAATGTGTTTTAGTCGATCAAAAAATTTTCCCTTCTGAATCCTATATGACAGGCCGCTATCGGAAATCCTTTCGGACCAGATAATCGATAAATTCCAAGGAGAGTAACTCTTGCTCGACCTGCAGCTGAAAGTTGGGGATGGAATTGCAAGGGTATTACGACCCTTTCTTAACTGACGAGAATGTGTTTTTTATCCCGTTTTGTCATTAATACTGACCTAATAAAGGCGTAACCTAATAAACTTAGCTTTATCCGGCAGTTGTGTATTCCTACGCGCTCCATACGGTTATTATCTATAACGCTTTCTCTTGCACTCCGGATCATTTACATTCATGTTGAACTGGCCGGGGTACGGACAAAACCCCCCTAGGACAAAACCCCCCTAGGACAAAACCCCCCCTGGACAAAACCCCCCTGGACAAAACCCTCATACCCTTAACTGAAAAGTGGACAAAACCCCCATGGTTTTGAAATGATTCTTTTTGTACAATCATTTTAAAGTTGAATAAAATTGACTGCTATATATACTTGTGGGGGTTGTAAAAAATAATGTTTTTGTATAAGTTAAATTGATTTGATATGAATTTTTTTTTTCGTTAAATTGTGCTTTATGATCAAAAATGTGTTTATCTCTTAAAATTTTGCTTTTTGACCAAAAATGTGTTTTTTTCTTAATACATTCATAATGAATTCGTAATAAATTATAAATGCATTCATACAATGGAAAAAATCATTTAGATATTAATCAAAGGATTTTTTTTTTCTTATTTGGTGCCTTTATATGTTCAAATCTACTACTAAATATTAGTGAATATGACAGGTGTAAACTTGCAAATCAGGTGTCTTAATCCCTTCTAAACACCTGTCTTGCCCAAGTCTGCATAGGTGTTGATATATCAATAGAAATTATCAACAAACTGGAGGTACAAATTAAAATAAGATAGTATCTAAATCATTTTTTGCCTTTCATGTTTGATTTTTTTCCTTAAATCAAAGAGACTTGTTTTGAATACTTTAAAACTGTTTGCAAATTCTGTGTGTTTTCTCAAATTGATATGCTTTTCATATATGATGGGGGTTTTGTCCTAGGGGGGTTTTATCCTATGGGGGTTTTGTCCTAGGGGGGTTTTGTCCATGGGGGTTTTATCCTAGGGGGGTTTTGTCCTAGGGGGGTTTTGTCCTACACTCGAACTGGCCACCGTTGTATACCGTGTATTACTTATACAGTAGTAGTATCGGGGGGGGGGGGGGGGTAACCGGTCTACATTCATGTATGGTGAGAGCAACGAACAACAACTCTGCTCGGAATTTGTCTATAACGTTGTGTTGACATTTGAACATATGTGTCACAAAACGCGTCTCCGCTAAAATGCGATTGTAAATAAAGCAAACTACATATAGAATATTGGCCCGTGTCATGTTTATCACTTTTTCTTATGTATATCGACTGAATCTAGGGTACTTCAGCGGAATGCTGGAGAAATCGGCCCCTGGAGAAATCGTCGCCAAACTGCTTGGCCCGTGTTATGTTTATCACTCCGGAGAAATCGTCCCCTGGAGACGATTTCTTTGGTGAAATCGTTCCCAAATAAAATTTTAGAAAAATCGACCCCAACATCAAATTTCATCCATATCGTTAATCAAGTTGTCTATAAAAATATTTTTGAAAGTTTGTTGCCTTTAGTATGTACATTATGTATATTAGTTACCTTTATCCAAGAGTTATTTGGTAGTTTTGTCATTGTTTATACTGCCTATTTCACATTGATAGGATGTATTTCACACCTTTTACACCTGTCACAAATAGACTACACCTGTGTGATTCTTAAAAATGTCTTAGACTGACTTTGATTTGAAACCAAATAAATGCTTCTAATTTTTTTCTGTAGTCGTTCGCTTGTTATTTAATGTATATCTTTCTCTCTACAAGTGTCATACGACATACCTGTGACCAATACCATTCAGCAGGGGCATCATTGTCTCTGACACACATATTTCTAGTGTTCACTAGGCTTTTGTGCATCCGAATATTTCCGGTCCATAACTTCTACAATTGTGGATGGATTTCAAAATAATTTGGCACAAATGACCTCCATCACGAATAAATGAGCCATTTGAAATATCTGTTGAAGTAGGTTGAAGATCAAGGCCACATTGAAGGCCAATTTTTCGTCCGAACCATAACTCCTACATTTTTGGATAGATTCCGTTATAAATTAGCATAATGCATTGTTCTCCATCATGAGCAGAAGTTCCCTTTGAAACATTTATTCAGGTCCAGGGTCTCGGTCAAGCTTGAGAGTCAAGTGTTCGCGGGCTTGACACAAGTTGTCCTTGGACAACGATTATGAATTAGGATTAACGTCTTTTTATATTATGTAGATATAAGTATCGAAGCTCAAGTCACTGTGACTTGTCCGTAAAATACAAATGTAGGCAAGTAAAAAAGGTAAACCGAGCCTAATCGTTTTCCCAAAACAATCCAACCTTTTCACAGTATTTTATTGAGAAAATATTTGGCTAAAAGAGAATTTGCTTGTAACAAGCAATTCCTCCCAATTTCCCCAAAATCTTACTTTTCAATATACACGAAGAACTACTTTGGATTTTCATCTACAACTTCCTTCAAATATGACCAGTTCAAAATTTCGTCGACTTGTGGAAGGTAGAGACAACATGACCAACTGCCATATCACTCCAATCTTTATTATTCATTACATTTTACATTGATATCTATCTTACATGTATTTTCATTGAAATCAATAAAAATAAATATGTTCTTGCATCATAAATGTAAAAAATAACGTCATTCAGGACTACAAGACATCACATATCTCAGAAAATTTAGATAATCAAAGTTGGTATTGCACCGATTGAATAGTTCAATTTTGACTTGGGATTGTTTACAAGCACGACAAATTACTAAGCATTCTAAGCCATTATCAAGCACCGCATAACTGTGAGCACATGCCTAGCTCTGGCTTAATTAGTTTCTGGCTGGTGCTTTCTAGTATCAGTTCAAAATTTCCTGTTAAAACCAAGAATTCCAGGGGCTTAGTGGAATCCGCTTGTATCCCTGTCCGTCTACCTCTCGTGTTGTTTTGTATCCTCAATTTCCTGGCCTTCAGTACTATCAGTACTTTGATTGTTTACGGATTGCTCCTAACCCTCGATATCCTACAGGAAAGCATGACATAGTCTGTTTATAGTTCTAGTATGATTATTACATGTAGTTTTCCAGTCTGTTATCTAAATTTTGAACAAGTTGGCTATTGGACAAAATGGAACTTATACACTCGTTATGGTATAATACATCGCGGAGATGCATCAAGCCCTCTATTTCAGGAGCATGACTCTTAAATGAATCAAATGATTGGACAGTATAAATATGTGACCCATGACGCTAAAAGGGACCATCTGGGAACTGCGAAAAGTGTCAACCCAGGTCAGACTGCGCAAATTGCGCAGTGTGACCAGGGTTGACACTTTTCCCTTTAACCCATTACCACTCAATCCCTCCTTTTGACGGCCCTGAGAAAGAAGCCTTGAGAAAACATTGTAGAAAAATTTTCTCCTTTTCCCACAATATTTTCTACTCTTCACAACAAATTTTTAATTTTCAGTCACTTTTATTTTGTAGTCTGCAAATGCTTTCGATTTGGGCAAGCTTAAAATATTGCTGTTTGGTACTTAGTTTATAATGACATGTTCTGTGTGAAAAGTGGTCATGGTACCTTGATAGACAGTCCTTTTTGAATTATCAACTTAAACCGACTTGCAGTATCGTTGATCTGTTTTCATCTAATTGATGTACAGAATTCCCAGATGGTCCTTGGGTCACACATATATATATTTAGGAATCAAATATATGAAATGGTGAATGAATTTATTATATTTAAAAGATGAATACAGTATAAACGACCTTTATGTTTATGAGGGTTGTACCATAAGCACGTACACTTTCCTTTTAACTCCAAAATTGTCCATACAAGTTATTCAGTATCCATAAAATGTTTCGAACACATAAGAGTCTGTATGCTTACAAGACAACCCTCGTATATTTGAATGGTTGTATAAAAAAAGGAGAACGACATTGTTGGACTAAGTAAGACGAGCCTGACTGTATTATTTAAAACCCGTTAATTACTAATTAACACCGAGATAACAAGCGAAACAAGTTGTCGATTTCATTAGGTATTTCTGTGTCAACATGGATAAGGGGCCGGTAAGTTCTAAAAATGTTTTCTACTAAAATTAAATTTATACCAAATTGTTACTAAAACAGGATTAACTTACAGTATAGGCTAAGATCAGATGCTCCAAACCGATGCGTCAGGTCTATGCCTGTTCTGGGCCCGTATTTACCGACCATTCTTGAGAATATAGTTAGTCTTATTTTCCAAGGTTTTTAAAAATTTGTATGTAACACAACTTCTGATTGGCTAAACTGAATGGTTTAGCCAATCAGAAGTTGTGTTACAAATGTAGAAAATTCTGCTGAATAAGACAAGGAACGTTCTTAGGAATGTTTGGTGAATACAGGCCCTGGTTGCATTTGAACATTCTAATATTCTATTAATTTCGTTGCAGAAGGAACTGAAAAAGAAAGTGAACATTAATTGATTGTTACATCGAAAATTTATAAAATACATAGAGTCTTCTTTCTATACTGTTTTTAATATGCTGCATACTAAAAGAAGCTTAAAAAGACTTGACTTTTGCGATGGGTGAAGACACGATCAGACTGCACAGATCATGCATTCTGATCTATAATCGATGTTGTCCAATATCTAGTCCTGGACAAGTTCTTGTCTGAAAGCATTGCCAGTACAAGATTTAGTCCTACTAAACCATTTTAACAAACGATTCCAAGTTACAAGGAAGACTTCTGAAAATACTGTGGGAAAAGGACAGGATGCTGGTAACTAACATTCCCCTCCCCCACCCCACCCCCATTCCCCACCACACACACGCACTAATTTCACAATAGTTTCTACCCTTCTCAAAAGAAATTCCATTCTTTGAGTTACAATTATTATGCGGTCTACAAATGCTTTAAATTGGGAAAAAGAGGCTTTTTGTGTAGGACTTTGTTGTTTGGTAAAGAGTTAAACCTTTATCGAACAATCTCAAATTTCAGTAACCGGAAGAAAAGGTTCTGAACACATCGTAGGAAAAGGAGAAAATGCTGGAAATCAGCATTTGCTCCTTTTTCCACAATGTTTTCAAAACGTCTTCTTACTCAGTGTCGTAAAACACAGGATTATTTAATAAAAGAAAAATACTAATATCTTCAGTCAGCAATAGAGAGGTTAAGAATAAATTCTCTTTCGTAATCTTGAACATTAAAAAAAAAAAGTAAAATCAAAGGCCTGAAAGTGATGAAAACAGATTTCTGTGGCAGCAATGAATACGAAATATAGGCATGAAAATTAATGTTTTACCACACAACACCTACTTTTTAACAATCCCGAGGAATAATCCGCTTTGAAAAAACAGTTTGGAAAAAAGAGAACTTGCTGGTAGCCAAGGGAGCGCATGCGCAACTTGTAGTAATTGGTTCCATTAATAATGGTCAGATTCACTATACATATCCGGTAAAAGTGTGTTATGCATACAGAATATCAGAGTGCACGAACTGTGCATGTAATGAAAACAATTTATATTGCCCCTGAGCTGTGTAATGAAAGCAACTTATATTTCCCCTGAGCTCGGTATAATTGAGAAAATATATAAGCTCTATTCTGAAAAATGTGGATTTCAGGCATCTCTGTGAAGCATTAATCCAATCAAGTCGTCACAAAAATCCTATCTTGTCTGCAAGCGACTAAATCACAAGGTAAAATCTTCTTGGAAAAGCAGAAAATTTACATACATGTATTGCAAAAACAATTCCATCCAGGTTAGCCGGTGTAATGCCGAGAAATGACCCTCCCCTACGAAATGACCCTCCCCTACAAAATGACCTATGGGTCATTCCTCTACGTGGAGGAATGACCCGGGTCATTATTCTACGTAGAGAAATGGCCCTCTGGGGTCATTTCTCTACGTAGAATAATGACTCGAGGATCATTTCTCTACGTAGAATAATGATCCGGGCCATTCCTCTACGTAGTGAAATGACATCTGTGGTAATTTCTCTACGAAGAATAATGACCTGGGTCATTTTGTAGGGGAGGGTCATTTCTCTGCATTACACCGGCGTGGACTGTGCAGGCTTACATTCGTCAATATTTTTCCAAATAGAATAAGTCCTTATTTACACACAACAAGACTCATATTCACAGTAAGTTGCACCCATTTTTTTTTTTCAGAAACCAACGGACGCGTCAAGCGAAGCTTACATCAACAGCTCGTTATCAAACCTTCTGAATTTTACGCTTGACTTCTCCGATCTTGAAGATGGACCAATCACAGACGAAGACGAATATATAAAACAACGAACGGCGAAATGGGAAAGGATTACCAATATCTATTATGTAAGAAAAAATGGTTTACCAAACGACAACATTTTAAACTTGTCCTAATTGAAAGGAGTTGCAGACACTCCTGACAGCATAATAAATGGGACTGAAAAAATCGAAATTTGGTTTGGGAAGGGAAGAAAATCTCCTTTTAATACAATATTTCACTAGGCTTCTTTCGTACGGTCATTAAAAGTCTGGATTGTGTGGTAAGGGGTTGATTTAACTTATAACCGGTTTTTGTTGTTGTTGTTTTTCTTTGACAAAGCATGGGTAAAACGAGAATTTGCACGTAACTATTCCTTCGGCGAAATGTTCGTCACGCCCAATTTCTCATTTATAAAATTGTTGTCACATTTTTAATGTAATCGATCTTAAAACAAATGACTTAACCCTTTACCACACAATTCCTAGTTTTAACGACCCTGAAGCAGAAAGCTTTTGAAAAAATGTGGGAAAAGAAGAAAATGTTGGTAACCAGTAAACATGACCTGGCTGCATAAGTACACTGATTTTGCTCCCTCTATCAGAATTCACCTATTTTATTTTGGCCATACTGTTACTGGAATTATTCAATCATGCTTCCTTTTTTTTACAGACAATGCACAAGGTAAACTACTTCATGGCTGTTATTCTGGCTTGTTTTAGCATCGTCGTCCTGGTAAGCATGCGGAACTCCAAACTTCGAGAAAAATCTGCGATGTGGTACCTATATCACCTGATCGCGTTGACTGTTTTCTTTATCATTTTACACACAGTCGCCATCTTTGCTGACATGCCTGAAAACGAAGGAACTTGCTTGTTCGTTATCTACGGTCTCGAATACCTATTCATGGCATTTGCATTCAGCATCATACTGGCCAATGTTGAGATATTTTTTACCGTCGTGCTACCTCTGGAGCGTTGGAGAACGAAGCATTTTATACGATTTATGGCGTCCATTTTGGGTGGCTGGATTGTCGTCTGCCTCATTGTAGGTCATCTGATCATCGACAACAACGATGCTCGTCGTGATGGAAACTACTGTTACTATAGCAAAAGTAAGACTATTCGTAACATCCGGTTTGCACTGCGATCAGTCCTTCCTGCGGGTGTTGGCTTCTTGTTCACGTGTACATCTATTGTCATCTATGTCCTAAAGCGATATCGGTCGATAAAAACGAATTCGTCTGAAACATTGAAGGAGATTGTATTTTCGAGTGAAAAGGATGAAGCAAGCTGGATTCGCGTGGCTGCCTGTTTGAATTTTCTATTCGTTCTTCGAGTTGTGGTTTGGGGTCTGCTGAGAATTCGATCTTTACAGCTGGACTACGAAAAGAACATTTATGCTATCGTGACACTCATTGCGATCCATGTGCAAAGTCTGAATCTTCTTCCGGTTGCCATGTTATCTATACCGGAAGTACGAGAAGACATAAAGGGGATGTGTATGACTGTACTGAAGTTTATTACACGGGGCCGGTATGGGTCACAGGATGATAAGGAGAATCTGACCGTTAGCTTTGGCAACATCAATGCTACAGACGACCCATAAAATAGACCAACTCGTAAAACGAATTTTCAGCAGAGGGAATAAGACATTTTATTGAACACTTCCCAATAAAAATTCCAAAAAAAAAATGTGAAAGAAGTAGTCATGCTCGTCATCAGCATTTTCTTCTTTTGACACTTCGTTTTTAAAAGCCTTTTCGCTAGGGTCATTAAACCACGAGACTAATTGTTAAAGATTTAATGCAAAGGAATAAAAGCCTTAACACTTAATAGAGAAGACAATGGATAAAGATATCTTGAAATGGGTAAAATGATCACAGGAAAAGGTAATTTTTGTATGCACGACACAAACACCGTGGGAGGCAATGCGTTTAAAAGAAAGCCTAATATCTTTGTCTGAAATATATCAGTACTCTGGTTCTTAAATCACTTTAAGACGCTGGTTATTTGGTATCTCATCCGGATCGAAACCTTTATACAGTTTGTCTATGCCAAATTAGTTTCATTCGGCACAGAAAGCTGCACCCTGAAAGCCTGAAAACAGCTCCCAGGAAATCTCTTTCATCCCCCACACCCATAAACAGCCTGCTAGGAAAACTGCCTTCCCTCAAATTTTCTAAAACTGATTTTGATGCTGATACTTTTGAAAGATTTAAGGGTTTAATCCTTGTAAAGATAATCAAAGACACGTTGGTCTTCTTTGTTGAAATGATAATATACTGTTTTTTTAAATTAGACGGTCTGTTCATTTGTCAACGTCTGCCATATAAACATCCCTTATAATCATTTACTGATTTCTTTTACTTTGTTTCCTTTAAGTATATACATGTATATGTAACAAAACAGATTACTTTGAGATACTTTCACTCCTAAAAACGGACAAACTTATCCAAATTTATGTTTAATTTTATGTATCGCAGTTGGATTACTCCTTAAAAAATAAAGTACCTTAATAACTTTCTATGGTTCGTTTCGATAAAGAGTTAAGCGGGTAATACTTCTACAACTTAGAATTTCGTTTTTGATGGAAAAATCTTAGCTTATAATCAGTTTACAATCTACAGAACTGATCCATCTCACATTGCTCACAATTCCGCTCTCTATGCCAATGCACAGTTTAACTTATTCTTGTTAATACGTTAAATGTTTTCGTGTTTTTCTTGTCTCTTTATTTCTGTTGGTGCCTCTATGCTTTGCAATGATTCAGCCCTGATGGATTCTCTCTGTAGACAGGTCATTTAACTTCCTAATTTGTAATGACTTGATTGCACGGAGAGCGTCCATCGGTCTGTTTCATGGAAGATTTTACACCTGTTATACAAAAAAGTTCGTCATTATATGCGGTTAAACATAATCAACTATTATATATATTTAAAAGGTTTGTTTTGTCTATTAAGTCGATTTTATCCATTGAAAAAAGGGTTTAACAGAAAAATATGCTTAATTCACTGTTTCATAGTGATTTGGCTACTCATTTTATTAGCTGGGTACGTACAACTTAACCCTGGCCCTGTGTCACAAGAACATACCTTTTAATTATGGATATTGCACTGCGATATAAGGAGCATAAGAAATAAGATGGATTCTGTAAGAGATGAATTTCTAGATTTAAATTTCATTCGTTTCACAAAAGTCACATCTTAATTCCATAATTACAATGACTTTTTGCACCTTTCTGACTCTTTTGACGAACCTTATAGAAAAGACAGAAATAACCATGGAGGTGGTATTTTTGTATATCCGATTAAAGATCTTGTTCATTCAACAGTTACTGAACTTGAGGTACTTATTGTAATAAATCGATTTGAGTAAAATCGTTCTAAAATCTTTCATATATTTGATTGATACTTTTTAAAGCTCGAAAACAGCAGAAAAATTTTTTTTTAGAAACTTGAATCTCAACATTGAAGCAGCTTTTAACATTTCAAAAAATGTCATCACGCTAGGCGATTTAACCGAAGATTTATTTAATGATAATTTTCATACTTTAAAGGATACTCCGATACTTAATTCAATGACCAATGCAATTAATTCTCCCACGAGACAAATTGCACGTCTTGACTTCATCCTTATTCCAGTTGATTATGGAAGTTACTGAGTCTGGCACTATTGTGCTACCGCAAGAAATAGCTGATCATTCGGCTACATATGTATCTATACCTTTTTTTATTCCAGATCCAAGCTGGCTATGAGCGAACTATTTTTTTATACAGTAAAGTTCATTACGAGTTGCTAAATAAATAAATAAAAAAAAAATCAAATCAAAATTGGAATATTTTGCACTATAGCTCTCTTGACGTATCACGTACTTTATTTACTAAGACTTTTATTGATTTAGTTAAAGAGTGTATACCATGTAAAAAAGTATGTATTCGACCTAATGATCAGCCATGGCATGACAGTGAAATCAGAAGACTTTCCCGTAAAAGAGACGGAATGAAACATACTGCTAAAGCAAGGGAAAATCCACTGATCGGTCAAGATATGATAACATAATAAATACTGTTTATAAAATATGAAAAAAAAATTCAAAAGAAAGTTTCATTGAAAATTTGGAAAGAAATCTGACAAGAGTTGAACTTTAATGATAAAAAGGATTTTGGAAAATTATCGAACATTTTATTAAAAGGACAATTCTATATCATGTTTTCCACCTCTGAGTTACCTGAGTGATACACTACCTAATGGAGATATAATTTGGCATACTTTTCCCTTTGAAAAGGCAAATTGTTTAACTGGTTATATTGCATCACTATCAGTAGTAAATGACTCAACGTTATATTTCCCGAGAGTCAAATTAAAACTACAAATAAACTTTTAATTGATTACCCTTACTGAGATAAAGGATATCATTCATTCTATTGACATAAATAAGGCTAGTGGTCCAGATAATATAAGCGACAGAATGTCCAAGGGTTATATTAACTCTATATGAAAACGGCTTCGTGTACTTTTCAATTGTTCCCTATTGGAAGGGGTTCTCCCTGATTCCTGAAAGAAAGCAATTGTCACACCCTTGTTTAAAAAGGTGATAGATATATCTCAGTTTTTCATGCAAGGTTAAGAAACAGTTGTAGTCATTGAAACGGAGATCTTTACATTAACCTTTTATGATTGGATCCCATGATGTGACTGTAACTATGGGGTTGAAAATGCTGAACATTATTTTTTCAAATGTTACCGTTATTCTGATTCAAGAATTTCACCTTTTCGAGCAACAAGGGAATTCCACCCTTTAGATATTGATAAGTTATTGTGTGGCAGTGTTGACTTAACCCTAGACCAAAATTGTTTACTTTTTGAAGCAGTTCACTACTCTATAAGAGACAACACTTTTTAAGTAATCGACACTTACTGTAACAGTGATTATCTTATCTGACGTCTATCTGAGAGCACCATTCGATTTCCTTTCATCTCTTTCCTCCTTTTCTATAAATACCCTTCTTTTCCTTTCCGTTCGTTTTCTTCCTTTTTTGTACATATATTAGAAATAAATTTATTGTACTAGCCATTGTTGTAAACAGAGTTATTGAAATTGTCTTGTATGGGAAGGACCGATTCTAAGTTGGTAGAAGTTGTGGTCCAACCCCATTTAAAATTATATGAAATAGAATATGTTTAAACTTTACTTAAGATAATTATTGACTTTAAAGATTTGATGTAAAGACTTTTGCAACTGAAATACTAATATGGGGTCAGTTAAAATTCATTCTCGTAATGTTTGATAAAGTGATGGTACTAAAAAGAAAGATGTGTATATAGCCCTATTAAAAGATGCACTGAGATAGAAATAAACGAGCAAAACAGTAAATGCGCCATATCATTTCTGAAAGTGCTTATATTTCTTTGTGTATGTATGTTCCATTTTGTTTATATTTAATATAGATGTTACCGCTATAGCATTTCATTAATTATCTCGTTTATAAATTTTCGGCAATTTCTATCTTTCTAACAGAACCTGCCATCAACGCCTCATACGACTTGTAGATGAGCCAAATGTTTTTTATTAAAAAAACATGAAATACACATAGAATTATGGGCGGGGCAGATTTCCTGGAAGCAATTTTCCTGGGGAGGGGGGGGGGGGGCTTTGCAGATTTTTCAGGGGCAGTTTTCACGGGATAGTTTTCCTGGAACTGTTTCATTTGATTTCCTCAATCGTAGATCTTTTATAAGATGATGTTTTTTCTTCTTCTTTTCCTAATAAAAAAGACACCATGAAAGCGTCTGTCTACAATTTTCGCATCTTTCTCACTCATCATACAATTTTAAGAACAGTTTGAGGATACGGACCTAGGTGTGAAGGCATCACATGTCATTATAAATAATTCTATTATATGGAGTGCAACACGCAAAAAGGGTCATTCGGACATTTGCGTAAAGTGTCGTCTCGGATCAGCGTCTGCAGTCTGCACAGGCTAATCCGAAACGACACTTTCCGATTTTATGTGATTTTCTGTTTTACGCAAGTCTACTGTAGCACAAAATCTAATGTAGTCGTAAAGTGCCGTCTCGGATTAGCCTGCGCGAACTGCGCAGGCTAATCCGAGACGACACTTTACGCAAATGTCCGAATGCACCTTTTCGCGTGTTGCACTCCATATATAACAAATTTGTAGCTTACTAAGTTAATGTAACGTTGTGCATACAGTATGGCAGAACGATAAATAACACTTGATTATTCTTATAAACTTCAATAAAATATTATAAAAGAAAAAAACATGTTTGCTTTGTGTGTGCGTTTCATTGGTACTACGAGAGGTATGTCAACAGATTGCCACACTAAATATTTTTTTTGGTCCTGCTGGATCTGACACCAACTATATGAATGTCATGTAATATTTTTCCGAACAACCCTTGATTTTACAATCCTGTTGAAATCGGCCTTTTCAAAATATTGTGTGAAAAGAAAAAAGGCCTTGTAATAAAATTTTTCTCTTTTTTCCTAAAAGTTTTCATCCCTACCACACATTCTTATTACTCGGATGTCATCAACAAATGCCTCCAACTTATGCAGGTGTAAATCTTTTATGACGGGTAGAATGTTGGGAAGAGTCTGATTTGGAGAGAGAGGGAGGGTGGAAGAAGTAGAAGATGATGATGAAGAAATGGAAGAGAGAGAGAGAGAGAAAGAGAGAGAGAGAGAGAGAGAGAGAGAGAGAGAGTGAAACAATAATATAAAAGAACAATAATACATTTTTGGCTTGACCAGAAAAATTTCGGATTAACTCCCTTTCGGTGTCATTTTTGCATTGTTTTTGACACCCATCTTAGCATCATTTCGATTTTATCACGACTTCCAGTGTACAAATCCATGCTTTTCAAGATGTTTTGGTAAACAATACATCACACAAAATTCTTCCCAAACCAGTGGCTGCTTTTCCAGATGATTATCATCGAAATAGTAATCTGGAATGAGGGATGAAAAATTCTGTCAAAATGGTTATCATCAATCATGCAAAAGAAAATAACTGACCATAGCTGGGATTCCAATAAACCACCCGGTAGTTTCAAGATCTGTTCTTCGAATAACAGGTACAAAATTACCAGTGGATTGCATTTCATAACTGCCATTGCAGCCAGTGCAGATCAACAATCAGAATGCACAAGGAAATTGATCTAATTCAGACCTCCAGATAAGAGGGAGTGATGGTATTCTAAATCCGTTATCTATCTTTGAAACCTTATGTTGTGGGTACTCATTAGAATCGTCGTGGTCTCGATGAGTCGATTCTAATGAGTACAACAGCATAGGGTTTAGTGGCGAATAATCAATATTTTCAATTTTTAAGGCAGTATGTCTTCCTCTAGCTCTGGTCTATGCCGTCCGTTTTACTCAGACATTATGTATAAGAGCAATCTTAAAATTGCACTTGGCAAAGCTTAATTCCACATACATGTACAAGTATTTGTTCGAGAAAGCTACATTGCAGATATTTGTGCAAGAAAACTTAATCTTAGATATTTGTGATTTATTCAGAAAACCTAACTGTAGATATTACGAAGATATTTGTTCAATTTGCTCAAGAGAACTTAAGCTTAGGTATTATGCTAGAAAACCTAATCGTATATATTATGCTAGAAGACCTACGGTAATCGTAGATACTTGTTCAAGACAGCCTGAAAGTAGATACTTATCGTAAATAATTGAGCTAGAAAGTTAAAAAAGCAGACATTTGTGCAAGACAGATTATGTTACATATCTGTACCAGAAAGGTTAATCGTAATATATTTATGTTAGAAAGATTAATCGTAAGATATTTGTGCTAGAAAGCTCAGTCGTCATGTTTGTGCTAGCTTAAGAATCTTGG
The DNA here is from genome assembly GCA_943736015.1 of Tridacna crocea. NCBI lineage: Eukaryota > Metazoa > Mollusca > Bivalvia > Cardiida > Cardiidae > Tridacna > Tridacna crocea. The sequence continues at coordinate 32,372,061 of OX031069.1, forward strand.
ATATTTGGGCCTAAAGTCCTTATTGTATATATTTGTAATACAAAGCTAAATCGTAGATACTTAGTTCTAAAAAGCCTATACGTTCGTGTGGGACTTTAGTCTTATATAAAAAGCTAAATCGTATCTGTTTTTGAAAGAAAGCCGACTAGTATCTGTACCAGAAAGCTTAACTTTAGGTATCATGCTAGAAAGCCCAACCGTAAATATTTATGCTGGAAAGCATAATGGTAGGCATCTTTGCTGGAAAGCTTAATGGTAGGCATCTTTGCTGGAAAGCTTAATGGTAAGCATCTTTGCTGGAAAGCTTAATGGTAGGCATCTTTGCTGGAAAGCTTAATGGTAGGCATTTTTGCTGGAAAGCTTAATGGTAGGCATTTTTGCTGGAAAGCTAAAATCGTTTGAGGAAAAAATAATCTTAACTTTTTTATGAAAAAAAAAAATGTTATCAAATGCTCGCTCGATAACATTTGTCCTAGATTCATGGGATTTTTCTTCCTCATAAAACAACTGATTATGTCACTTACTGTTTGTCGGTTACATAGCGTCATCCCATGTATTTGATGACATTCGAATTCAAAACAGCTTAACCAAGTCATGTGTTTGAGTCTTGTTTTCTTTTAACTTTTAACTTGTATCATTTACGCTTAAATGATCACTCTGCTTGCATTACAAAGATGGCAAGAAATTAACTCCCTTTGATGGAAATTTGCAAAAACGCAAATACAGCTTAACTTAATTGAAAAAAAAAATAAGCTGTTACTTTTTTTGCTTTTTGTTCTTTTAAAATTGCTGTCATTTTTAGTAACAGTTGAAAATAAGATAAACAATTGAATACTTTTCTTAATGTTACATCAATTCAATCAAATATTTTTTTAAATACCATGCCAGTAAAATTATCCATGTCGTACCGTAAAAGGTAAAATCGTTGATGGTTTTGCTCGTTTTCCAAAGTTGATATTTCTGCTATGTAAAATCCTGTATCACATAGTACATGGATTAAAATGAAAGTTCAGTTGTTAAAATTTCTTAAATATCCATTTCGTCTGTCATAATTTGACCTGCCTGAATAGGTCAGTTTCTAGAGCATGAGATCTGTGAATATCAAATCTCTTGCCACATTAGGGTGTACCAGTTCCAAAGGCTGACAACCTAAAAAGTCGTTCGGATGAGACGTAAAATCGAGGTTCCATGTGACGTGCTTCACACCGAGCACGTTATTAAAGAACTCGTAGTAACTTAGGATTGATTAAGTCCTGTATCTTGTACGATCCCCGTAACATAGCAACAGTTTTCTTTGGGCGTCGCCCGTATTTAAGCAAGCAGGCGACGAGCACTTAACGAAAATCAAACAATTCACCTGTGTTCCGAAGAATATAGGTGAAGGGGTGGAGAGATACTTGAGCTAATAGTTTTCTAAGACAGGTCAAGTGTAAGATTTCGGATTGTATACTTTTAAACAAAATTTAGACTCGTACATATTCAAAGAGAACAAATCATCCGTGGCTTATTTTTTTTCTTTGAAAGAGTACAGAAAAAACCTTCAATGTTACGAGAATTTTTCTTTTTCATTTCCCATGTTTTATATGATTCCTTATCGGGTCTTTAAAAGCGGACTGTAGGTTCAAGAATATAACTTATCGCAGCTGCCATCGGCCATACTTTTATTTGATAAATTAACCCTTATCCTACCAAAATATATCATGTGAAAAGTTCAAACCAATATTAAAAAACAAAAGTTTGATTTTTCAAGGTAATTTTGGGGGAAGGATATCTCCTTATCGGACAGTGTTGATCCAAGACCAGACTGCACGTTCTGTGCAGTCTGGTCTTGATCTACACTGTCCGCAAAAAGTCAGTGAGACGTGCTGAACAGCATAGAAGTTTAACTAAATCCTTTTTACCTATACGTCAAAATTATTTACATGACTTTGGTCTCATTTTGTTAATTATGTAGTTATTTATAGGCATTCATTTACCTGCTTTACTCACACATATCGGTTAAAACTTGAAAAAAAAAAAGAATCACAGGAACCCAGGTCGCTGCCAAAAGTGTAGAATTGTATCAATCCATTGAATAGACCATTTCCATTTAAAGAAAACCATCAAGCCCACCTAAAGTGCAACAAAACTAAGAGAGAGAGGTGAAAAAAAATGTAACGCTTATTCCATACCATGTAGGTAGATGGTCTTCCTCCGAAAACGTTCGCCTTTTTTACAGTTTTCACAAAAAGATATAAAGAGAACAAAATGTTTGCCGAACAAATCATAGTTACGAGATTGTTGCAGAAGGCAAGGTCAACTTGGGTTTTATTCGTTCATACTCCAATCTTACTTTTTTTTTCTTTATTATTTAGTCCATTTTTTGCTTTGAACGTGTATTTCGTTTTCGTTGCTAAGCTTTTAGATATTGTATTGATTTGCATAGTTTTTTGCCTTTTTTGATACCTACCTGTAGCTACATGTGTTCGGTTTGTAGCCTACATTTTTTGTGGGTATGAATGAATTGCTCTCCAAATATTGTGCCCAAGAAAGTAGGTTCGTCTCTTAAAGGCAATAATAGCTGCCAAAGGAAACCAAACAGTTGTTAAAATGCATTTAAATTCATCTTACATCATTAAAAGAATTAATATTTTTTGTCAATCTGTTTTTATAAGGTCGGTCCAAGTGTTAATTCCGAGAAATTAACTTGAAAACCAGGTTAAAAGTTGCATGGTCACTTTATTTTTTGTTCACTTTTTGCCTTATTCTGATATTTTGTTTCCTGTCAGCAAATGAAACTTGGACCGACCACACAATATCTATTCATTAAAATCAGTAAATTAATTAAACTAATCAATTTATTATCAGTCATGATTTATCAATCTATAGATAAATAGTATTTTTCTTTTTCTTTTAAATTTCCAAATGACAAGTGTTGTTTGGTTAAAGTGTTGCAATATGTTTTTATCACATAAATTCCCTTGTTTTCAGTGTAATATACCCATTAAGAATTTTCTAATCCATACACGTGAAATATTACTGTTGTGTGACGTCATTTTGGTTTCATTTCGTACGTATTTCATAAAAATGAATGGGTTTTATGGATATAATACCACGTGTGCATAGATCGATAGATGGGTTTGCATCATCTGATCTATATTTCATGAAATATTGCTATGTGATAAAAGAATCAGACATACATTGGAGTTTAAAATCCTGTGAAACTGGTCAAGAAAAAATGTTACTTGGCTCGATAAAGGCTTTCTTAATGTAATTTTTCCTAGACTCATTTAATAAAATTTTATCTCAACAGCCAACTCATTTCAGATCCTAAATATCTGATTGGTTTCTTAGGTCGCTATAATTTTATTTGCTCAGAAATATTGTCTATATGTTTCTGGGTGACATTCCTTATTCATTGTTTTAGGATAATAATTAAACTAAAAATTACAAAACTTCTGGTAAAAAATTGCAGGACTGCACTATTTTTCTTCCGAAAGCAACTCTTTTTTCTTAAAATATAATATAAGAATTTAAAAAAATACAGATGCTAGTATGCCTTTAAAGTGACTGCTGTATCAGTTCAGTACGTAGGTTTTCATAGAAAAAAAATATTAGATTGTTACTCGTCTTTAGAAATAGACATTTGACCTGCGTAAAGAAATAACTTCCTACATGTTTATTACATTCCTCTACATTTGCAAAGAAAGTTACACTGGGGATATTTTGAGGTTATATATGTGCATTCGACAATGTTTTTTCTTTAAACATAATTAAATTATTTTGGGGAAAAAATTACTGTCTACTTTAATAACTACAATTGTTCCTTCCACTCAAGGAAAACGTGAACAGCATGAACTGTTCATTTTTCATATATCTACCATGACTGCTTAGTTTTAACAGACCTGAAGTCGGTTTTTGAAAACATTGTTGGAAAAGGAGAAAAAGCTGGTAACCAGCATTTTTTCCTTTTCCAAGAATGTTTTCTCCCATATGACAAATTTCTGAATTGAATTCCATTTTTCTTTGTCGCCTGCAAGTGTTTTCAATTAGGACAAGTCGAAAATTTTGTTGTTTTGGGAAAAAAGTTGTACAACCCAATGAATAAGTAGAGTTATTTTGTGAGAAGCGCCGAGGATATTTGCGTGATCTTAATGTGCACTCAGTCGCGAATAAAATGCAGCACATTGCATATCATTTGCTTCAACAGGTTTAGCGACTCTATTCAGCAACGCATCAAATGTGCTCCAAAAGTTTTAAGTCTATTTCTTTGTGTGAACGTGTCAAATTGCCTGTTTTTTTATGTGAAAAAATTACCACCTTGCATCGCTCTATACACCGCAATCGCATCATCGAGATTTTATTTCAATTGCAGCGAAGCGCTACGCCAGTTAATCGCCGCATAAATTACTCCGCAGTCACGTGATACGCCTCGCTCGCTGTAATTATGTGTGTATGGGATTTTGCTGTGTATTGGATTTGAAAACACGGGAATATTATTAAGAGTGGCTTGTAAACAGTCCTCTTCGTCTGACCACTTCTTCGTCTAGGTAAGTGGACACTTGATTGATTGCTTCAAGACATGTTTGTATCATGTCGCTTAGGTGCTTATTTTTCTTGAGGTGCTCTCGTAACGAACAGGACAATATATCACGAACTAAAGGAATGAAACTAAAACAAATATGGCCGTCCAAACGCAAAAATACATACTACTTGTTGACGGGTTGAAGTTAAACGGAGTTTGTATTCGTAAATGTTTAGTAACTCGTTACTCTGTTGTTGTCATTTGTCGGCCGCATGCGGTTTAATACAGATCACGTCCAGCGGCTATATTCCCGTCATAATTGATTTATAAATATTGAGGTCATCTAGGGTGAACTAGATACACCACAGTAAGTAGAAAACTTAACTGTACCGCCTAAATCTATACAAACTGAAAGATAACAGTTTCGGGTTACTACCTGTGTTTTGTTAAGAAGAATTCTTTAAAAAAGCGTTAAATATTTTAGCTTCTTTAAATTTTAAATGCAATACAACAATATCTTACATGCTATACAACAATATGTTACAGGTATCTTACAAAATTTTGTAAACTATTTACCGACAAGTCCCGCGATATAAAGTCTTTCTGAAGGAAAAGTCGTTGAAAAACATTTTAGGAAAAGGAGAAAATGCTGATGATCAGTTTTTGCTCATTTTTGCTACTCTTTCAAAGACATATTCGATAGTATAAAAAAATTGCATTGGATTTTTCGTATGCAAATGCTTTCAATTTAGAGGAATCAAGAGTACTGTTGTCTGGAAAAATATTTTTAACCCATTACCACACTATCCCTACTTTTGACGCCCCTGAGAAAGAAGCCTTTTGAAAACACTGTGGGAAAAGGAGAAAATGCTGGTAACCAGCATTTTCTCCTTTTCCCACAGTATTTTCTACCCTTCCCAGAACAAATTTCAATTTTTCAGTCACTTTTATTTTGTCGTCTGCAAATGGTATCAATTTGGACCAGTCTAAAATTTTCTCGTTTGGGAAAGGGTTAAACCACAGAATTATCTTTGCGCACGCAACCTTATATGCTAACAGAGTGGATCAAGATGAGACTGTACTATGTGATCGGAATTTCGATACCCGGGAGTGGCTTTCAACTTTGGGATTTGTTATTGGTCCACACATTCGGCACGAGTACTGGTGTACTTCCCAGGAAGCAAAATCGAGACTTTAGTATAAGTTGTTAGAACTTTTTTTCTCAATCGATTTAAAATGAATGTGTTTAGAATAAACCAGTTAAACGGCCATTTGAAGTCAAAATATTTACCCCTAACAATGAATGTGTCTACGGTTACTTAGCAGGATGAAGATTTAAACAGAAATGATTTTTTTTTGGTCACGATTATTTTCTTTCCCCTTTTTCCACTTATTTCGAAATATCTCCCGACGGAGAAAAAATGCACTCTTCAATTTACATGCATCAGCAATGTCCCGGGTCTAATATAATATAACCGCAAAACGACCTTCGTTTTTTGATTGGGCAAAGACCCTGTGATCATGCGTAAAGTGATCAAAGTTTTAAACAAGGAAATTAATCCTTCAACACGCACTAACTAGATCATGTGTTAACGACTCTGAGGCGAAAAAGACTTTTTCAAACATTATTGGAAAAGGAGAAAATGCTGGCAACCAGCATTTTCTCCTTTTCCAAAAATGTTTTTTTTTTTGCATTTTTAAACTCGGGCAAATGCATTTTCTGAGGTACACATGTAGTTTTAACTGTCGTTGAAAAAAGATTTAAACATGGAAGAGTTTAAAATTTTGTCGTCTAGAATGGCTGAAGTTTAACTCGCCCTGGACACTTGGGTATAAATTTGGTGGTTTAAAAGTGTTCACTTATGAATTATAATCTTTCCTTATCAAGTTTCATTCTACAAGAGAGAAAGCATGTCCTTTTGTCAAATACTTCAATGAAACGTGAGTTGAGTGACTATTATCAAGATTTATTTCCCCCAGAAGATGTTACTCTATTGTCTCTCCTTGTAACAAACGCACTATAAACTTTTACATCCTGCATGAGACATTTTCCAAAGGTTGCAAAGTCAATTGATCCTTTGGTCTTCATTTCAATTTTCGATTATAGTATAAGTTATTATTGACAGAGCTGCAGATAAGAGGAACTGATGGTATTCTAAATTCATTATTTCTCTTTAAAACACTATGAGGCGATTCTAAAACCATATGAGACGATTGTAAAACCGTATAAGACGATTCTAATGAGTGACCGTAATATGGGGTTTAGTGGATCATGTTTAATATTCTCAATTTTGAAATCAAAATCACTCCCTCTATGTAGTGCTCTGTTTTGACCTTGAAATTTTTATTTAATTTACGTACTTATTGTTTACTGACTATTACGAGATTACAAATATTGTTCGATGTTCAGTTGGTCCCGCTCTTCTTCATTATCTAATAAATGTCCAAGAATATGCATGTATGTAACAATGTTAAATCAAATTAAATCAATTCAAATAAAATTTAAGTGACAACTTATATTCAAACTGCCCTTGACTTAAATCTACATGCACTATGTTTGTAGGCCATTTTGACATTGTAATGATGGTCGTCAAGAAATAATTACGGTCGATTCATTGATTACGATGATCATTACGATGACTATAAAAAGCACTTTTAATTTCCATAGAGTACCGTGTAGTGGGATATTTAGTCACAAGTCAGCCTACAGAAGAATATCCATCGTTATTCAAATTGCTATTTTTTTTAAGTTGAAACATACTCAGTTCATCAGTATTACGTTGTCATTGAAAATAGAGAAGAAAAGGGAATACAAACAATTAAGGAAACTATATACCAGTAACTGAAGAAATAGGTTTGAACGAAAGCATCGCTTATAAAATTCTTCTTGAATTTCCGAATAGAATTGCAACATTATATTGCATACTTTGTTGTTGTATTATATAATATGTTCTTACTTGGTTGTAGTTTTTTTCACAAGAACGATTTTCCACTAGAAATATTTATACCCGTGATGGTCCAGCAAACTGCCATAGACTTCAGTCTCTTTTTCTATCGAATAATATTTTTTAATAACTTTCGATCAAATGGGATCGACATGCAATGCATATACTCGTGATCGGATCTTTTGATCGGAAGAGACCCTAGACAGATTTCTTATATGAAAGAATATACTGAGCTCCAGATAGCGGGGGTGATTTTCATTTCAGAATTGACACTATTAATTATTCTATACTAAACCCTATGTTGAGGGTACAAATTAGAATTGTCTCATCGAGACGATTCTAATTCGAACCCTCAACATAAGATTTCAAAGTGATATAATAACTATGGAATACCTTCATTCCCTCTCACCTGGAGTTGTGATAGATACAAGACACATCCTGATAGCCAGTAATGAAGCTGTTACTGATATTTAAACTTTATGGACAAAGGCATGACGAAGGTTTTGGTTTTTTTTTTCTGACATTAAAAATAACACCTTGAAAGACAACTGCTTTTGCAACCATGTAACCAAATGTATAAAAAGATATTTAGCTAAGACCAAGATATAAACCAAAGCATTTAGTAGAGATACGGTTTAACTTTATGCATATCGCATATGCATTGAATTGTTACAATTTACAAACATTGGGAAAATGTAACTAACGTTTTGCTTCTTAAGGAAAAAAACGGGGAAGAGGGAAAGTCTTCCCGAGAAAATTTCAGAAGTACGAACGAAAAAGTAAGTACAAAGAACAACTGTATCCGTGATTAAGTCACATGCATCCAATACTAATTAATATACTAATGGGTTGAAAAATCGAGAAAGGAATAAAGAGGTTAAATTGTAGAGAGAGAAACCAAAAAACATAACTGATACCTTTTTTTTTTTAATTCCAATCTTTGGTATGCGCCATGCAGGGTCGGTTCGTAGTGTCATTAGACTTGTTCTAATCAAAAAGGATAATCCAAAAGAATTTGCATACTACAAAACTAATGAGGCCCGAATGAAGGAACTGAAAAAGCAGAGTATGTTGTAAATAAAGGAGATTATGCTGGTTTTCCAACATCTTTTTCTCATTTTCCGTATATTGCTTGCAGGCTTTTGACCTGTTTGGATATTCATATGCCTCAACGACTCGCCTAAAGTCGTTCGTTTGAAAATATTGAACACTGTTTTATATTATTCTTTATTTATGTCCATGACATCTTCGATCCACATATTTATAGAGCTCTAGACAGAGGGTGACATTGATATCAAAATCAAAAATAATCCTTCCCCTCCAAACCCTATGTTATGGGCACTCATTTGAATCGTCTCATGGAGACGGTTCAAATAAGTATACACAACAAAGGGTTTGGGAGAGAAATAATGGATTTAGAATATCATCACTCTCTCTGATCTGGAGCTCTATTAACTTTTTATCTAACATACATAGCAAACGAGTTTTCACCGTGAAGCCCTCCTTCAGATCGCGTCTGTATTTTGATCGAAACCATTTAAAATTCAATGGAGGGTGTTAAAATTAGCATATTTAATTGATTAAAAAGGTATAAAGTAACAGCTGGTTGTACTATCCTGGTATTCTTTGCCCTTTTCTGAAATATCATTCATTAGAAAATGGCTTAACATTTATTTGTTAGGCTTTTTTTGCAAAGTAAATTATGAACAAACAAACTTTGTTTTTAAATCAGTTTAATGCGTTTCTTTTTTCTATTTTAATATATTTTTCATACTTTTACTATCATGTATATTATAGCTATAATAACTAATGCACATTGTGGTAAAAGCATATAAAATATATAAATTGAAATATAGCCTATTGTGATTATTGCACACTGAAAGTCAAAACCAAAAATGCTTCAGGGTTTAATTTATCACCTCCGGATTTAACTTTATACCAAACAACAGATTTATAGACTGGTACAAATTTGAAAGCATTTGCAGACGACAAAATAAATGTGAATGAAAAGTTTAAAAAAATTCCCCATTTCCCACAATGTTTTCAAAAGGCTTCTACCTCAGGGTCATCAAAAGTCGTCATTGTGTGGTAAAGGCTTAACTCATTACCAAATGACAAAACTTTAGGTTTATATAAATCTAAAGCATTTGCAGATAACGAAACAAAAATGACTGAAAATCTGAAAATTGTTTTGTGAAGGGAAGAAAACCTTGTGGGAAAAGGAGAAAATGCTGGAAATCAGCATTGTCTCATTTTCCCACAATGTTTTCAAAAGGCTTCTACCTCAGGGTCATCAAAAGTCGTCGTCATTGTGTTGTAAAGTGTTTTAAACATTACATACGTCGAAACACTATCAACTAAAATAAAACTTTTGAAGTGACTCACTTTAATGCATTTACCGTGTCTTACACAACTCCACTCTTGCATACCATCTCTTGTTTCATGCCAGCTGCGCAAAGGAAAATGGATGTATCAAATATATCATCTGTTTATAACTGAATTCGAAAACAGATCCATCTTAATTATGTGAAAATATAGTGTTATGCAATTCTGTAGCATTCAATTAATAACAGCCAAAAAAAGGCACTCTTTTTTTGACGGAAAAAAAAAATTGTCTTTTTTCTTTATTCATCACTTTGTCAAGGACTCTTACGGATTGGTTTGAAGGACTTTTGATAGGTTTAACTCTTAACATACTAACCCGACTTTTAACGACACTAAGAAAAAAAAAAAGCCTTTGAAAGTACTGTAGGAAAAGGAGAAAATGATGGTTACCAGCATTTTCTCCTTTTCCCACAATATTTTCTACTCTTCCATGAACAAATTTGCAATTTTTATGTCGCATTCATTTTGTCACCTGTAAGTGCTTTCAATTTGAAGAAGTCTCAAATTTTGTCGACTTAAAATTCAATTGAATAATTAGATCTGAAGTAGGATGATTTTCTAAATAAAAACTTCCTTTGTATTTTAGTAAGGCATAAACTCTATCGGCACCTAACATAAGGCTTTTTTTCTCTGCATGATTCTGATTGTTCACTTACAACCCTCTTTTTCGATATTGAAAAACGAAACTAATACTATAATGTTATTAATCAAGTGATTTCGTACTGGCCCAGTTACAGGTCCGAGGTCATCCGTACTGGCCCGAGACCGAAGGCCGAGGGCCAATGCAGCTGACCGAGGACCTGTAACTGGGCCAATACGAAATCACTTGATTAATGACAATTTTTATTAATTAACCCTTTACCAAACAATCCCTGGCTTTTTACGACCCTGAAAAAGAAGCCTTCTGAAAACATTGTAAGAAAAGTAGAAAATGCTGGTAACCGGCATTTTGTCCTTTTTCCCACAATGTTTTCTACCCTGCTGGAAACAAATATCATTTTTTGGGTTACGTTTACTTTGCCGCCTCCTTGAACGTGATTGGCCAAAAGTAAGCGCAGACGCTGACGCCACTAAACTTTTGACCAATCACGTACAAGGATTTCTGTATTGGTCGCGGGTAATCAATATTGATACGAGGTCAACTGTATTGATCGGAGGTCAAGTCGTATTAAGCCAAGGTCACGATCTGTGAACTATACGAAGTCAGAAATGTGACTGGTATCGCGTGGACCGGTTTCCATGTATAACTTCTATACATCCAATAGTTAATTAATAATATGAGGTTATTTAAGATGCTTGAGTACAATACTGAATTCTATTGAAGAAGTACACTGCAGAACCGGTCTATATTTTGGACGAGGCGACAGCCGAGTCCAAAATGTAGACTGGTTCTGCAGTGCATAAATCAAATTGAATCTCAGTAATGTACCCAGGCATATCAAATGACCTCCTTATGTCACACTTCTGTATTGACTTTAAAGTAAACGACAAGTATAGGGCTATTTCAATTTAAACAGAAAAAAAGAAATCAAAACATATCTAAAGAAGGTTTCTAAATTGCTTTATTTACAACAGACTTCGGTATACTACTCTTCCGGTCAAATATTGATATTCGGGACTCTAGCATCCTCGGATACCCCGGGGTCTCCCTATTTGCTACGCTACATCGACCCCTGGGACAATTAGTTGAATTTCCTTCGCTTTACCGCTGGCCGAATGCTGGCTTTTCATTGGTTCCATCATCATTTTGTGATGGGCGAGTGTACTGTACGCTATGACGTTTCGTATCGATTTTCAGCGGCTCGCTTTACCGCTGGCCGAATGCTGGCTTTTCATTGGTTCTATCATCACTTTGTGATGGGCGAGTGGACTGTACGGTATGACGTTTCGTATCGATTTTCGGCGGCTGATTCAAAGTTTTATTAGTCAATTGTCCCAGGGTCGATGTAGCGTAGCAAATAGGGAGACCCTGGGGTATCCGAGGATGGGACTCTAGCCTCGTTTTGAAAAATCCATATTGGACTTTTGCCTCGTTCTGAAATATCCATATTGGTCTCTACAGCATCCAATATGGAGTAAGATATTCTGTACTCACGTGATAGTATTATAGCGATTTCATTGGACGGTGGATTGTAGGTGTGAAACAACTATTGATTTCATGCGTTTGGTAGTTTATCGAGAAATGATGGTGGATTATGGTTTGATATTTCATGGTTACGACCAGTGAAAAATATCGATTTCATTTTAACTCTTCAAATTGAAGGCGGGAACAGTACTTTCCGTGCACCAGTTACCCGGATAAACAGTTCGTGCAATTCAACCAGAGAAAATAATCTAAGAACATTTTCCCTTCATTTCTCACACTTCTCGTAATACTGTAATGCGTTCCTGTAAGGATGGGGGATAGGCCATGGGGAATTACCTAAAAGAACTCTACTGGGTTTAGACGAACGTTTCAATGAAAGAGGGTTAGAAGTATGAAGGAAATAGAGTATACTTGTTTTTGGTGAAAAATTGAAATTTATTCATCGGGTGAAAAACTGTTTTACCGGAAAAAAAAAAGTTTCCCATCCTGTGTATGTCTTATTTGAGCATTTCTTTTTTTCTTTGTACTCTACGTTCGTATTCTTATACGATGCTTAGACTATTGCTCAAGAGCTTTCTAGATTTGAAAGTAACCCACCCTCTTATAGGCTAAATCATTTATGGCGAAACAAAATAGTTTATTTCTTTTTAATCTTAACATATTTTATTCAACAGTAATATACAAGTTCACTCGAGACAATAGTACACCGTCATGACAAATATACTGAGGAAAAGGATAAGAAAGAAAGCATATGCTTATAAAGTTATTTTAAAGCTTATAAAGTGTATTTAGTCAGAAAGTGCCTTTCTTTCAGAATCTAAAATGACTGGCTAAGGCGGGTCTTGAAAAATTAGAGACAATAAAATAATTTTTTTAGTAACTCCGTAATGATGAAAACAGAAATTAAGGTAACAAATTTGCAGTAATAAATAAACATATGTACACATGTAAAACTCGTTATGTCTGATGTCTTCATTGCTTTACCCTCGTCAAGTTGTCTAGGCTTTTCTTCCATCCGTAGGATTTTTTTTGTACATGTACATTATATTGTGTGTTAACGAAATAATGTAAATCATCGGACCCTAAAGGCACACTTGCAGTCAAAGTAAACAGTTGGAAGTCAAAATGCAGACAAGTTTTATTGATAATATTAACTCTTTACCAAGCGACAAATTTTTAGACTGGTCCAAATTAAAAGCACTTGCAGACGACAACATATAGGAAACTGAAAAATTGAAATTTGTTTTGGAAGCGTTTGAAAAAATTGTTGGAAAAAGAGAAAATGCTGGTTAACAGCATTTTCTCCTTTTTCCCACAATGTTATCATAAGGCGTCTTCTTCAGGGACGTGAAAACCAGGGATTGTTTGGTAAAGAGTTAAAAGTAAACATGATATAACGAATTTGACAATTTGTTACAGTTCAGTGTGTCAAAATTCCAGGTGTTAAAAGAAAAAAAATCTATTACAAAACAGTGCGTGCCGTTACACGAAAGAGAAACATGACGTAATTTACGCGCATTTATCCGACATTTCTCGAGCTTTACGTAATAGTGTAATAGTCTCCTGTGTGGGCGGAGGTACCCCACGGGGTAGTAACGAAAATAATTCTACTGGCTTTTGATCAAAATCACAACAAAAATTAGTCAGACACATGGTATAAATTTAGAATTTTTTTTTCAAGTAAAAAATCGAAACTTATTTCGTCTTGTAAACATAATCGGTAAGACCGAAATTTGTTTCATCGAGTGAAGATCATCGGTAATATTTCATGTGTGGCGCAGCTTCCAGCATTTTGTCATCTTTCCTCAATGTTATCAGAAGGTTTCTTCCTAGGGGTCGTAAAACCAGGGATTGTTTGGTAAAGGGTTGAGGATTACGACCCCTAATTCGTCAGTAAACAGAACAGAAAAGCAGTTTTATTCGACGAATACACAGTATATAGTTCTACTTACATTAAAAGTCACACAAATTCCAACGTCTCTATTCTTTCTCTCTCTCTTTCGTTGCTCTCTTTCTAGCTCGCCCCCTGTCTGTCTGTCTGTCTGTCTGTCTGTCTGTCTGTCTCCCTCTCTCTTTCTCTCTCACACTAAATATAGTGTAACATCTTCGTAGTTAATGGCCGTAGACTCACTAACTCATCGATAAATATCGTGTAACATCGACATTTCATAAAGGTTCTTCGGCCAGTCTCGGCAGCTTCCGTCCTTTGATATGAGAGTTCAAGGCCGTAGACTTACTAACTGACCGGTAATCTCGTGTAACATCGACATTTCATAAAGACTATTCGGCCAGTCTCGGCAGCTACCGTCCTTTGATATGAGAGTTCAAGGCCGCAGACTTACTAACTGACCGGTAATCTCGTGTAACATCGACATTTCATAAAGGCTATTCGGCCAGTCTCGGCAGTTTCCGTCCTTTGATATGAGAGTTAGGGGCCGTGGACTTACTAAGTCATCGGTAAATATCGTGTAACATCGACGGTTTCATAAAGGTTCTTCGGCCAGTCTCGGCACTTCCCTCCTTTGATATGAGAGTTACGGGTTGTATACCTTCAACAGTTCACAACGTGATTAGCCTGCCCTTTTTTTTAGCTCTACTGGCTTTCAGCCAGCAGAGCTTATGTCATGGCGTGGTTTCCGTCGTCTGTCCGTCCGTCTGTCTGTCCGTCCGTCCGTCCGTCTGTCCGTCCGTTAGTCTTTTTCTTGTTTACGCGATAAAGTCTTCATTTCTGGTCAGATTTTCGTGAAACTTGCACAGTTTGTTTATCTCATCGATAGCTTTAACCCTATTGATTTTGAAAAAATCTGACAAACAGTATAGGAAAAGTAGCCATTCAAGTTTAAAATTTCCATTTCTTGTTTACGTGATTAAGTCTGTATTTTTGGTCAGATTCCCATGAAACTTGCAGAGTTTGTTTATCTTATCAATAGCTTCAACCCTATTGATTTTGAAAAAAATCCAACAAACAGTATGGGTAAAGTAGCCATTTCAAGTTGAAAACTTTCATTTCTTGTTTACACGATAAAGTCTTCATTTTTGGTCAGATTTCTGTGAAACTTACACAGTTTGTTTATCTCATCGATAGCTTTAAACCTATTGATTTTGAAAAAAATCCGACAAACAGTATGGGAAAAGTAGCCATTTCAGGTTTAAAATTTCCATTTCTTGTTTACGCGATAAAGTCTGTATTTTTTGTCAGATTTCCATGAAACTTGCAGAGTTTGTTCATCTTATCAATAGCTTCAACCCTATTGATTTTGAAAAAAAATCCAAGAAACAGTATGGGAAAAGTAGCCATTTCAAGTTGAAAATTTTCATTTCTTGTTTACGCGATAAAGTCTTCATTTTTGGTCAGATTTCTGTGAAACTTACACAGTTTGTTTATCTCATTAATAGCTTTAAGCTTATTGATTTTGAAAAAAATCCGACAAACAGTATGGGAAAAGTAGCCATTTCAGTTTTAAAATTTCCATTTCTTGTTTACGCGATTAAGTCTGTATTTTTGGTCAGATTTCCATGAAACTTGCAGAGTTTGTTTATCTTATCAATAGCTTCAACCCTATTGATTTTGAAAAAAATCCAACAAACAGTATGGGAAAAGTAGCCATTTCAAGTTGAAAATTTTCATTTCTTGTTTACGCGATAAAGTCTTCATTTTTGGTCAGATTTCTGTTAAACTTACACAGTTTGTTTATCTCATTAATAGCTTTAAGCCTATAGATTTTGAAAAAAATCCGACAAACAGTATGGGAAAAGTAGCCATTTCAAATTGAACAATTTCATTGCCTGTTTGCATGATAAAGTATTTATTTGTGATCAGATTTTTATGAATTTTTCAACTTATTTATCCCGTCAATAGCTTTTTAACCCTTTTGAGTTTGAAAAAATTCAACAAACAGTAATGGAAAAGTAGCTATTTGGAGTTGAAAATGTCAACTTTGTTGTCTTTTTGCGTAATGAATTCCTATGTATGCTTTATTTAAAAGCAAACTCTCTGCCAGTAGGGCATATTCAGGCCCTTCAGGGCCTTCTAGTTTCCTCTAATTTCCTTAACGCTCGCTTACAATACAGCGGAAAATTGATACGATTCGACAAATGTATGCACGGTAACAGCCTGCGTGATTGATCTTTTATGTTTTATAATATTTTAGTGTCGCTTTAGATAAAGGGGGTTCAATGCATTTCTGTGATGCATTTTAGCGAGAAAGTCATCACAAAACTTGAACTATCACTAAAAACGTGATCATACCTCAACCAGCTCCTTGTCACAAAACAGGTCTTTGTCACAGAATGCAGAATGGAGAAATAATTTCGCAACAAATCAAAACAGGGCCACGAAAATTGCACATGCACAACTTCATATACACTGTGTGTAAATTTGAGTTCAGTACCTGAAGAACTGTTGGAGTATTTCGCCGGACAAATATGTGCCTACGGACAGACAGACGGAAGGACGGACGGACAGACAGCCATGGCGATTCCAGTATACTCCCCTCCACTTCCTTTTGAGGGTTATTATTATTGATTCATAGAATTTATCTTGTGCAACAACAGAAAGAATTACTAGTACATGTATTAGGTAGAATGGGCCTTGGTCCTGAGGGAAATTTACAAAACAAGCGGACTGGGCAGGCTGATATGGGTCGATACGTTTTGAAAATGCTCTAAACCTTCTTGTATAGAGCATGGCTGAAACACTTTAACCCTTTACAAAACAACCACTGGTTTTTTACGACTCCATGGAAGAAGCCTTTAGAAACCATTGTGGGAAAAGGAGAAAATGCTGGTTACCAGAATTTTCTCCTTTTCCCACAATGTTTTCTACCCATCGAGGATAGAAAACATCATTTGACATTTGACCCACACTCATTTTGTCATCTGCAACTACCTTCAGTTTGGTCTTGTTGGGTTAAGAGTCGATTTGCCATGGATTATAGTAACATACGCAGGGTAGTGCCGAGCATTGCGGAGATGCATTAAGCCCCCTTCTGCCATAGCACAGCTTATTCATTAACGATTTATTAGTTTGGAACACGTCTCTAAGCTTGAAAGTCACGATATGTCATGAATTTGAATATTGGATAAAGCTCCGGATAAGAGGATGTGATGGTATTCTAAATCCATTATTTCTCTTCCAAACCCTATGTTGTGGGTACTCATTAGAATCGTCTCGGCGAGAAGATTCTAATGAATACCCATAACAGAGGATTTAGTGGAGAAATTAAGAATAGTTATATTTCAATTTTGAAATCAAAATCGTGCCTTCTATCTTGAGTTCTGTCGAACTTTTCAAAGGAAACACGTGGAACCTTTTGATTGTTATAGTTCAATGAATAATTTATATTTAAAAAAGATTTTCTTGACATTCTAGCTACTGCTAACGTCAAAGGAATATTTCCTTTTGTTCCGCCGAGTTTTTATTATAGGATTTTTACACTGCCATTACCTTCACAGAAAACTTTGCACATTTGAATATTTCATGTTCCAAATTACTGCAAAAATGTCTATTTGCTTGAGGAAGCAAGAAATTCAGCGTTTTAGGGTGTCCCGTACATGTGTATATATTTAATGCACTGATATTCATTGTGGCGCCGTATGAGCGGCACTATATTTTTATTCGCGTTTGAAAAGAACCTTTGGAGGCAGCCATATTGTTAGCCTCGCTTCGATCGATTTTCTAACTAGGTCTTTTCGTTCTTAACCCATTACCACACAATCCCTACTTTTGGCGAACCTGAGAAAGAAGCCTTTAGAAAACATTGTGGGAAAAGGAGAAAATGCTGGTAACCAGCATTTTCTCCTTTTCCCACAATGTTTTCTACCCTTCACAAAACAAATTTCAAAATTTTCAGTCACTTTTATTTTGTCATCTGCAAATGCTTTCAATTTGGACCAGTCTAAAATATTGTCGTTTGGTAATGGGTTAAGCCATTTCGTTCCCTAGTTTACTTTATATTTTGAATATTTTTGCTGACTTCGATAATTTCGTGACCACTTTGGTCATTTCATAACTTGTTTTTTAATATCAATTCGGGAATTTAGAACCTAGTTTTATTACAACTGCTTTTTGTATACACGTCTCAAATTGAAACTATGTTAATTTTCGCCGGAGAATGGCTATGATTGTGTCTTCTCATTATTGGTTCTTTCTTTTTGAAGTTTTAAGTTGCATTCTACAGATTATCTAGGGGTTCTTAGTTCATTTCTCATTGAGTTCTGCATAAACTTGCACTGGTCATTTTCGGAATTATGTAATGTGCCTTATTTCAGAAACAACTGATTTGCGGCGCCATTGATGTTTCGTATCAATATTTTCTTGTTTCCTTTTACATTGCGACCAGGAAATTTACCCGAAACTGTTAAATCGGGTTTTTATACCTTTCATATATATATAAAAAAACGTTCGTTATTGCACTATCTGAATGTTGGATTTTTTTTTTTTTGGGGGGGGGGGGGGTGTAATATATCTTTGAAAACCTAGTATAAAGTTTTCATGAAAACAATACATGCACCTTTTCCTTGTCAAGTGAATACGTCTAGTTTCTTTACGTTTCGCATTATCTCCCGCTAGATGGTATTCTACAAATACTCATCTATCTACTTTGGGCATCCTGGGTACAGAACCGGACTACTTTTCTACGCGACAACTGTAACTTTGAATTTCAAACTAGAATGAACGTTTACTCAATAAAACGCTGCCTGGTGAGATTCATTCTGCTATGATCTGACAGCAGTTTAGAGAAATTTAAAGCTGATTTTTCCTCAAATGTATTGATAAAAGCCATTTTCTCTATTGTTACTTTATAGCGTATTACTACAGTCTTCCTAATATCGGGGAGAGTGATGTGCCATATAAGGCAGGTCGAATCTTAGAAGAATATGACATGCGTATACGTTTCGATCTAACAAGTGAGCCTCGCCATACTGTGTCCGCGATTGCAATGTTGTTGCAGCGCATGTTCCATAATTTTGCTTCTTTTCTGCTTTTTTAGGCTTAAAGGTGGCCCTTCAGATCTTGGGACGAAAATTTTTAAAAATTGCAAAAAAATCATCGTTATACTCCCCAAGCCTTTTAACTTGCCTTCATAAAACCCCAGTAGTCGAAAACCATCCGACAGTACGAGAAATTAGAGATTTACTACGGCCCAGTTTGATACCAACGGGAGACACGTTCTATTTTTAGATGATCAATTTGCTCATTTCTATACAGGAATACAAAGACAAAGTTTCAAATATAGGGTCCGAAGAAGACATTATGGAAAATAGCTATTACATGTTTATTATGTAATGGAATTTAAGCGTTATAAGTCACGTGCCAGTGACTTGACATTCCCAAAATGCTTTATTGATTTTTGGCGGGAAATCTAAAAATACCTTAAGAGGCTACGTAGCCTCTTAATGAACACCATCAAAAAAAATTTTTTTGTGTGTGATTTTATGAGTCTTACTTATTGATGATTTGTATTATATTTTCATATAAATTTTAGTGATATATATGTTTTTTAATTTGGTGAGATGTAAAAATTCTAAATACCCACCTTTAATATTTAGATATTTTTTTTGGAAATAGTAGCCAAAGTTTGATTTCTTTGTCACGGATTAAACATGAAATACATGTACATGAAAATGAAGGATTTCCAACTTGGAATACTGCAGAGCTCAAGACAAAGGGAGGTGATTTTGATTTCATTATTGAAAAAAATAACTATTTTCCACTAAACCCTATGTTGTGGATACTCATTAGAATAGTCTCATCGAGACGATTCTAATGAGTACCCACAACATAAGGTTCGGAAGAGAAATAACTGATTTAGACTACCATAATCCCTTCTTATCTGTACTAGCTCTGATAATGTATGTTCTTTTCAACTGGATGTATGGAAGACTGCCATCGTCGATTTTGAAGTAAATTCTTTCTTTCTTTCTTTCTTTCTTTCTTTCTTTCTTTTAATAATTCTATTTTCTTGATCACAAAATGAGAATTCAAAACAATAGCAAAATCGCTTGAAAATGCAAACAAGCCGTGTCAAATCCAGAAACATGTTTTCTGTGGAAGAATATCTGTCACTGTATGGTTGTCCAGTAGAGTTTACTACGAATTTCTGTATTCATCCTACTTTATGAAATCCTTCTGTTGTACAAAATGTCAAAGGAAAAAAGAAAACTAAAACCATTAAAATAGGTAAATCTCCTTGTCGCAATAAAAAAGGAGCTGAATATCAGTATATCAAAAAAGTACAAATATGTGTGCACATTTCTGCTGTAACTTGAAACACAGACATTTCAAATGTGCATAGTTTCTGTTGTCAAGGTAACGTCAGTGTATCAATCTTATAATAAAAACTCAAGCTGGAATACGAACTATCAAAGTAAAGAAGAAAACTGAAGCCCTTATAGAGGGAACAACCACAAAGATATGTGACCCATCACGCAAAAAAGGACCATCTGGGAATTCTGTACATCAATTAAATGAAAACAGATAAACGATAGTGCAGGTCAGTTTAAGTTGATAATTTAAAAATGATTGTATAACAAGGTACAATCACTTTTCATACAGAAAATGTTATTAAAGCGAAAAGTGTCGGCCCTGGGTCAGACTGCGTAATTCGCGCAGTCTGACCATGGTTGATACATTTCGCAGTTCCCAGAAGGTCCCTTTTTGCGAGATGGGTCACATATATGCGCCATGATCTGGTAAAAGGGGGCTTAGTGCATCTCTCTGGTACATTAATACTAAACTTCAGAATCGTGTTGAAATGATTTTGAGATCAAACAAGAAATAAACAGAAACAACATGCAAACTTGAAAAGCTAGACCTCGACAGCGGGTCCCTATAAAGTAAGAAACGGAACCGAAACGAAACGCAACGAAACGGAACGAAACGTTACGAAACGGAACGAAACGTTACGAAACGGAACGAAACGCAACGAAACGGAACGAAACGCAACGAAACGGAACGAAACGAAATAGAACGAAACGGAATATAACGAGAACGAAACGAAACGGAACTAAACGAAATGAAATCTAGCAGCGTTTTTATTTTTAAACTTATTTTTTTGTCTTAATTTATCGTTTTTCTGTTGTACTGTTTCCAATTGTTTTATCCCACAGTGTATGTAAGGTACAAAAAGGATTATGTCGCTGAATTTTTGCGATTATTTTGCATTGAAAATCTGGTCAAAGTCAAGATTAAGCACTTCAAACGATAATCCTCTACAAGGGAGTGTGGTTTTAAGGTTGCACAAAAAGCATATTAGGTGCAATTTTAAATATTTGACGTGTAGGGAAAATTTAATTTTGTTCTGTCACTATGGTATCAGAGTATTATCACAGGGCGCCGGAATATGGCGAGCCTGGGTAGCACAGTTGGTAGCGTACAGGACTTCAAAACATGGGTCGCCAGTTCAAATATCCATTCGACAAATTTCTTTCCAAAGATTGATAGTCATTGCGACAGGATTCATTCCTCTCTCTCCAGTGATCACCGATAGTAATTGTTTAAGAGCAGCCAGTGGGAAGAATATTACTCTCGAAGTACTTGTAAAAAGAACTGCAGGAAAACACAGATAGGTGTAATGCAGCGATTTTGTTTGGTTTGTATTAGAGTTTAATGCCTTTTTAACAGCGTAGGTCATATCATGGCGGTCAGTGTCGCGCTAATGTGTTTCCTGGCTTTTTCACGCCAGTACTGACCAGGTCCAGATCACGGGTCTGATGCGCTAACCACTGAGCTATCCGGCCGGGCCCAATGTAGCGATGCATGCAACGATACAACTCATGTTGTATAGGGCGTTAGATCTTAAGACATTGTAGTAAAGAGAGAAAATGCTGGTAACGAACATTTTATCCTTTTCTTAAAACATTTTCAAAAGTACTAGTATTCTCCTTTAGCGGCGGTGAAACTCGTGATTTTATAACAAGGGGTTTGTTTCTTTCATGTTTAAATCGAAAACTGAGGTCATATCTGTTCTGCAATGAGAGCTGTGATCGTATGGTGGTTAGTGCTTTGCGAAGTAGCCGACATTTCCGGTTCGAATCCTGGTCACGGCAGGTCTGTGACCGTCGCTATCTCGGCATAGCTTAACAATTTTTAGCTGGCCTTTGGGTTGTAAGGCGTCTTACACCACTTTTCATACGATTTCAATTCTATGACTGCATCGGTTGACTCTGCTGACGTTTTTTATTGTTTTTACCACCCAAGCAATTTCATCTCTTTCCTCTTTGTTGTGCATATTGTTGAAAATGTAACACTACGATTAGACACGAGCCTTGCTTTTGGCAAAAGGGGGTTTAATGCCTCGCAGTTATGCATGATACCAAGTAGGTCATCGTATTATTATGGATACATAATTTCCTTCTTTTTTTAAAAGCCGCCTGAATCACGATGTACACTGGTCCTTTGACAGGTAGAACATTGACTAGGTAGAATATTGACTAACTAGCAAACATTTTCAATTAAGATCAGCCTGCACAGATTGCGCCATGCAGCAATACAACTGATATAATGTTTAGATGAAACATTTTTATCTTACATCGATTGAAAAACAAGTTCTTACAACTTGTACTTATCTCTCGCTATTCTGCTTCCTCGGAACTAAACCAGTACTCGCGCCAAATGTGTGGGCTAATGAAAAATCCCAAAGCTGACACCCGCTCCCGTGTATCGAACTCGGGACCTGATGATTATGAGGCCGACGCTCAACCCTACGACCACGGACGCCACACAATAATGTTGAAAAGGGTGTTAGACACTATACAGTCAATAAAATCAAGTGTTGGAATATTTCAAGTATGTTTTTTTCCCAGGGTTTTAATTCTTAATTTGAACAATATTCTGTAAAAGAGAGCTTAACGAATCCGTAAACTGTAAACAGTATCCACCCAGGTCAGCCTGCGCAGTCCCCACAGGGTGACGTGAGCCGAAACCTTTCCCTATTGGTCACTTTTCTGCATGTCATAGGACCAGAATACTTCATGTTACAGTGTAAAGTTACACACAAAAAAAGACTTCATGGATCTAAAATGGTGTGAGGACCTACTTGGTATCATGCATCACGGAGATATATTAAGCCCCCCTTTGCCGGAGCATGGATCATTGTATATTTTGTGAACTGTAAGTTAGTATTAACTTATTTTAAAGTCATCTCTTGGGGCTACTGTTAGTTAAAATTTCTTTATGTACTTTTTAAGAAACCTCTATTTCTATTTAAAATGAACTAGGACAGAGCAAACTGGAAGGTTTCAAACAGTGACTGAAAGGGAAAAATAGTGCATAAAACTTTTGATGTATCCAGAAACCTTAAAATGAATTGTACATATGCCGCAGACATAATTTCTCTTAGAAAAATAATTTCAAACCTAACATTTTCCAGGGTCCTTAGTTGCTCAGTAGTAAAGTGTAGGACTTGTGACCTGGAGGCTTTGGGCTCAATCCTCACTGGATCCACTGGCTTTTTTGTGGCAAGATCATTCAGAACCCTAGCCATGTACTGGTGGAACTCACAATACATGAATCTGTGAGCTGTTTGAAAGCGGTTTTTAATCTAGAATCAGTCAATCAATCAAAATCGTCTGTCCCGGTCTCGACGATTTTTTATGTATGTCTGTTTCATGCAAAAAAAAAGACGTTCAATATAATTAGCCATGTTCAGTGACATAAGGTCTTCGAGGCTTCTATTTTGGGATAGAAATCAAAGTGATTGAAAAACAGACAGTGCATGAAGAAAGGTGATATCTGCACAAATGTACAAAATTTGAATAAAGACTCAAAACCGGCATTCTAATTCGCCTGATATAAAATGGATTATTTCTCTAAAGCATCTTGTAAGAATCCAAACCGGTTTCATTACCGGCCGTAGGTGTTATCAAAAGGTCTCGGTAGCTCAGTCAGTACTATACAGGACTTGAGAACAGATAGTCGCTGGTTCGATTCCCTACTCTGCCAATTTCTTTTCGACGATTGATGATAGTCATTGCAGCAAGATTCATTCCTCTTTCGTCGAAGGCCATTGTGTCGGCGAGGGTTATGTAGAAAAGCAGAAAAATGGCATGTAAACAACGTTATGTTGAAAACTTTTGTAAGAAATTCCAGGAAAGCACCGATAGACCTGCACTGGCAGCTGCTTTGTAATTGAAATTATGTTGAAATCTGCGTTTAACGCCATACAAAATCAATCATTCATAATCGGTTATAAGTGCATTCAACCTTGCAGTATTTGGACATGAATTTTTAATCACAGTATTTATGGAAACAATAAACAAAATATCAACCAGACTGCGACGTATTTGCAGTACTGATGGCTGCCAAAAACCATCTTTGCCAGCCAAGGCTGACGATTCACTACGCTACTCTACCCTTGGCGGGATTTTTACATTTCCCCCAATACGCTTTTTCATTGGATGCAGCCAGCCCTAACTGCAACGGATGAAATCGCTCGTAGCATTTCATCTTTGATAAAAATAGGTCAAGATCACTACCTTTCGAATAGAAGGCAAACATGGAAACCCACGTGGATGTCTGCTTATCGCTTTCATGTGTATTCGTAAGCGGTTTGTAAACCGATATTTCATTGGCCTTTAGAAATATGATGTAAAGGGTGTAATAGAGGGCGCATCGCAGGAATCTCGAAATCGGGCTCAATCAGCCAAGGTAAGGTCCATGTAGTGATCGTAACCTTGGCTCCCGGAGATGGCCAGAAACATGAAGAACATTTTATTGGAGATTTATGTCATAACAAAGTAAACAATAGTCTAAGTTCACTCAAACCAACATTAAAATAAAATGTCTTCATTTAAATTGTCAAAATTCACCCAAGTATCACGATCATAGTGCGCCGTCAAAATTTTAAGTCTTACTTCGTAACAATTTCGGCAATCAAAAGTTGGGTTATTTACAAAAACAAATTATGTTTTCCTTCTGCTTGATTTTGTACCAAAAAATGCACTCCGTTTCGTTTCGTTCCGTTTCGTTCTCGTTCCATTCCGTTTCGTTCTATTTCGTTGCGTTTCGTTCCGTTTCGTTGCGTTTCGTTTCGTTTCGTAACGTTTCGTTCCGTTTCGTTGCGTTTCGTTTCGTTTCGTTGCGTTTCGTTTCGGTTCCGTTTCTCAGTTTATAGGGACCCCTCGACAGCTTCGGTAAAAATCATAGACGTGCAGTCTTGTGAATGTATATAAAATTCAGTAAGCACAAAAGGCGTAATAGAAACTAAAATAAACCAACAACTGGAAAAAAGACGAGAAACTTTACAAAACAAATCGAAGTTCAACAAACAAATCGAACTTCAACAATTTATCAGAACAGTTATCATTTGTTTTGTATTCAGCCACTTGAAGCCTTTCTAAAGCGTTATACACGGTGAACATGTACATATATAGTGCAATTTATACTTATGCTATATTACGGACGATGTAGATACGAGATCAGACTTCACAGAACGTGCAGTCTGATCTTACGTCTACCCCGTCTACAACTCGAGTCTTTGATATTACACAGGCGATACTATTCTTTAGCGGTCGACTTAAATCTCATATCATAAAAACTTGCCCACAATAAAATTTCAGAACAATGCAAATTTAAAACATTTACAAACGACAAATAAAAGGTGACCCAAACAACAAAAGTTATCCATGACAGAAAAAGTTGTGGTAAAAGGGAAAAAAATGCTGATTTCCTGCAATTGCTACTCTTCCTTTATGCTTTTCTAAAGTGCTTTTTTTTCCTCCTCAGCGTTGTTAAATGTCAGAATGGTTGGGTAAAGTGTTAGGACCAGGAAGATATATTAAAACTTCTTGAAAGTTGCCGCTGATGTGGGAAAACTTCCTTGTAAAGTGGCCTGCAACACGCGAAAAGGGCCATTCTGACATTTGCGTAAAGTGTCATCTTGGATCAGTCTGCGCAGTCCGCGCAGACTGATCCGAGATGACACTGTCCGACTGCAGTCGATTTTGTACTACGATAGACTTGCACGAAAAAGAAAATTGCATAAGAACGGAAAGTGTCGTTTCGGATTAGCCTGCGCGGACTGCGCAGGGTGATCCGGATTGATACTTTACGCAAATGTCAGAATGCCCCTTTTTGCGTGTTGCACTCCAAGCATAAATTCATGACTAGGATCAATCGATTCTTTACTACACGACATTGTGTGGTGTCCGTGGCTGTGAGGTAGAACGTAGGTCTCTTAACCACAAGGTCCTGAGTTCCATATCTGGGAGCGGGTGTCAACTTTGGGGTTTGTCATTGGCCCACACATTCGGCGCGAATACTGGTTTAGTTACTGGTTTAGTTACAAGGAAGCAGAATCGAGAGAGATTAGTATAAGTTGTAAGAACTTGTTTCTCAGTCGATGTAAAATAAATATGTTTAACCCTTTACAACGTGTCAAATATTGCAGATTCTTTCATAAATAAAGTATACTGCTCAAAAGAATTGAATAAGCACACAAATACCAAAAATCAAATATTTCAATTCGCTAAACACTCAGTCTTTTTTTTTTTGCTCTGAAAACCATCAACTTATATTCTTACCAGACAAAATGGCTAAAGACTTTTCTTGTTTGATTTCAAATGCTGATAAGCCGTGTTAAGAAATAGATGAAGAAATTAGTTTTTTTTATTCTTTTGTTAAACGAATCATGTTTTCCAATTTAACTCTTTACCACACGAGAAAATTTTAGACTGGTCCAAATTGAGAGCATTTGCAGACGACAAAATAAAGATGACTGAAAAATTGAAATTTGTTCTGGGAAGGGTAAAAAACACTGTGGGAAAAGGAGAAAATGCTGGTTACCAGCATTTTCTCCTTTTCCCACAGTGTTTTCCAAAGGCTTCTTTCTCAGGGGCGTCAAAAGTAGGGATTGTGTGGTAATGGGTTAACAATCTTTTGATAATATTTTTGCCAAATCATAAAAAAATTAAATCTCCGGTTCCCTTATAAGCATGTGTGGCATATCAAAAAGATGGCTTTTACAGGTATGGCCTATATATCTTTTGTGCAAACCAAATCTTTTTGTTTGTTCAGAGATTTTATAATGTTAATACTGAATGAACCTACGAGCAGAAAGTTATTTACATGGTCTTGTATGTGCAGACGACATATTTGATATAACCGAAATGATAGTATTTCGTTTTAAAACTGATACAGAAAGAAACATTCCGGTGAAAGGAGAAAATGTTGGTTTCAAGCATTTTCTTCCTCTCCCAGCATAGAATTACGAACCTTCTTCAGTGATTTCGACTCTAATACTTTTTTTTTTGATTTGTTGGTGAAGGAGAAAGTGCTTGTTATCCGCATTTGCTCTTTTTCCGATCATGTTTCCAAAGCTTTTTTCCTCAGTCAGTTTGGTCGGAAAAGCTGGAAATACATCAGAAGACTTAAAACATCATTATGAAAAAAGGAAAATAACACAAATGTTGGTTTCATTCAGAAGTACGTGTGAACATTTGCGGTCGCAAAAAAAAAGTTACTTACGAGCAATTTCCCCTTTTGCCTCAATAATACTAAAAAACTGGCCAGCTATATGACGGAAAAAAGCCGACTCCGTTTTGGTAAAAAAAAGAGCCAAGCCCTGGTAACACAGTCAATAGCATGGAAGAATTGAGAACAAGGGTAGCTGGTTCGATCCCCGGTTAATTTCTTGACGAGGATTAGTGATAGTCATTGTGACTGGTTCTTTCCTCACTAACCGCTGATCATTGTTTTTACTGTGATTATGTTGGAAAGCAGCCAGTAACTGTGGTTTGGTAAGAAATCGTTTGGATTACTTAAAAAGAAAGTCCAAGGAAAGCATGAATAGGTGCATTACCCGGCCCGATATAACACAAATAATGTTGAGAAACGACGTTAAACACCGTGTCGTCAATCGTTCTGCTAACGTTTAAACGTTGTCTGCCAAAAAAGCAAAAAATCTTATCCAGATTCCTTTCTAACGGAATGTAAAAACATTGACGATCCTGAAATGTTTCGCAAAACCGAGATATTTTACCCTTTACTGAACAAAGAAATATCATTTTCGTCTAAATCGAAAGTATTTTGAAAGTACATGTACATGTACACGTGACTCAAATGATGCGAATACATGGATCCGTGGAAATCGAAATTTGACCAATCAGGTCATTGCATTTATTCTATCCGATGTGCAGCCTTGGTGTCGGTTGTTTGGGAGCCTTTGGCAACAGTAACCAAGGAAATCGGTTAATCTTATCGCCACGGATCCATGTCTCTGAATGATTAGAAAACATTGTGGGTAAAGGAGAAAATGGTGGTTTACCAGCATTTTCTCCTTTACCCACATTGTTTTCTAGAAAGCTTTTCAACAGGGTCGTCAAATTAGGGGCCAGGCCGGATAGGCAGTGGTTACTGGTTAGCGTATCTGATTCATGACCTTATTGTTGCGAGTTCGATACCAAATTGAGATAAACTTTCTTTCAGGCGAGTTTCGCCTCTCACCTCTGATGGATGTGAGAAAAGAAGTCAGTCACTTGTATTAGTACTGGTCTGAGAAAAGCCAGGAAACAAATACATAGGTACACTGTCCGCCATGATAAGACCTAAGTCGTTGAAACGGCGTTAAACTGCAAGAGAAATAAGTTAGATCAAGGTATTATTTGGTAAATGGTTAATTACTCGGCATTGCGTAACTTGTACGGTCATGCATTTTCATGCGTTACATAACATGCAAACTCACACATACGTATAAATGCTAATGAGTACAGATGCATTTACTACATTAGATATCCCAAATGGAATGTATTTATGTAAGCTTTTATTAGCAATTTCAGTGGTAATCAGAGCACGTTACGTATATATAACTCTATGTTGATAAACCTGTCTTTTAACTGTTTATACCCTTGTTTGAATTTTGGGAATACAAGTTTTTAACTCCGTACCTTGACCATCTTTGCGAGCCAAGTTTACGATCACTACGTGGATCTTACCTTGGCCGGTTGAACCCGATTTCGAGATTCCTGCGATGCACCCTCTATTGGATGCTGGTTATTACCCCCCTTTACATCATATTTCTAAAAGCAAATGAAATATCGTTTTACAAACCGCTTACGAATACACATAAAGCGATAAGCAGACATTCACGTGGGTCTCCATGTTTACCTTCTATTCAAAAGGTAGCGACCTTGTTCTATTTTTATCAAAGATGAAATGCTACGAGTGATTTCATTCGTTGCAGTTAGAGCTGGCTGCATCCAATGAAAAAGCGTATCGGGTGAATGTCAAAATCAAGCTCGATCCGCCAAGGGTAGAGTAGCGTAATGAAACGTCAGCCTTGGCTTGCGAAGATTTACCTTGACGAGATGATATAATATGATCGAGTAAAGTTTATAAATTACTTCGTCACCGTACGTGAATTTAAACCTCACTCGTCACAACTCGACCGATTCCGTACGTACATCGAACCTTGTCTGTATAACCAATAGTCGTTTCCCATTCGGCATAGCTCGGGTGATGGGAGCCATCAAATCCCTCAATCAAATGGTAGATTGATATACACTAGATCGGTTTACCTCTCTGAAAATTGTAAGGCTCCTTTTTGAAAAAGAAAACTTGAGTTCCAATTTTCTCTCGAAATCTTTTATCCTATATCTCATTTGAGTTGGCAGACAGTTCACACATTCATTATCTATCAATTCAAATTGAAGTTTTCACTGACAGAGAAACAGATGTCAATAACTTCATCGAGGTTGTTTATGTCGTTGCTAAACGACCGACAGTGGCGCGACATGTATAAGATCACGTGATTGGCAGTTTAAATGTTTATACGGACGTGATTAGATGAAGGTACGGAATCGGCCGAGTAGTAACACGTAGTAACGGGTCGTTTCCATTTGAACTTCCAATCACGTGATCTTATACATGGCAAGTCGTTTAGCTCGATGAAGTTATTGACGTCTGTTCATATCGGTGAAAACTTCAATCGGAATTGATAAACCACGTTAAAAATGCATGTAGGCACTGTTTGTCAATTGATATAGAAAGATTTTGGTAGAAAATTAAAACTCAAATTTCCTTTTTTAAGAGGAGCCTTACAATTTTCAGAAAGGTAAACCGGCGTATTTCCGGCGATGAAATGTCCCATTAAGGTGCATATCAATCCACCAGATACAGCCGAGAGATTTGATGGCTTCCATCACCCGAGGTATGCCGAATGTTTAACCCTGTCGTAAACAATCCCTGGTTTTTACGACCCAGAGGTAGAAGCCTTTTGAAAACTTTCTGGGAAAAGAAGAAAATGCTGGTAACCAGCATTTCCTCCTTTTCCCAAAATGGTTTCGGCCCTGCTAGAGACAAATTTCAACTTTTGAAGTACATTCATTTTGTCGTTTGCAGATGCTTTCAATCTGAACCAGTCTAAAATTGTGTCGTTTGGTAAATAGTTAAACTTGTGATCCCAAACACGAACATTGCTACAAACTGATACAGAAAGGTTTATCAAGTGAGAGCAATACTCCCTTCCTCCTCAGTTCCAACAACAAAGAAACACTTTCAACAAAGCTTATAAACGTCAGCCTTTTCTTGTGTAGGCACTTCCAAGCGGTCAAGAAATCTCATATGTAGATGTCATCGTTGTGTGATCAAATCAGCATGTGAACCCAAGTTATTCCATGTTATCCACGGCTTACACGTGTCAGCTTTGTGTCGTCGAATTGGTATATACACAATTATCCATTGCTTATAGATGCCATCTTTGTGTAGTCAACTCAGATTCGTATATTCGCAATTGTCATCGGTCTAAAGGTGTCAAATTTCTGTGGTCAACTGAGCATATAATTGCACTTATCAGTGGTTAAAAAAAATATCATATTTGTGTGGTCAGAAGGACATAAACACGCAGTTATCCATGGCTTATTGATGGGGTGTTGGTGGGGTGAAATTAGCAAATACAGGCAGTTTTCATGGTTTACAGAATGCCAACTTTGTCTGTGGTAAAATCGGCATAGATGTATAGTATGACTGTATCTAAGACTTCAAAGTTTCATTCCAGACAAGCAAAGCAAAAAATACTTTAAAAATGAGGATCAAAGGGGAACTACTCAAAAACTGCGCTAGTAGAGTCATTGTTTAGGTAATATTGCAACAAACATGCATACCAAGTTTGAAGTCCTTCTGACTTGAGATGAGTTATATTCCGGACAAACACTAATTACTGTAAAACTGGCGATCAAAGGGAAATATTCAAAGACAGCTCAAGGTAGAGTTACAAGTCATGTGCACTGCATTTCCAAATATCGCAACAAATAAGCATACCATATTTCAAGCCATTACTAGTTAAGATGACAAATTTGTGCTCCGGACAAGCAAGAAATGCCATTAAAATGAAGTTCAAGGGGGGATAACTCAAAATTCATGCTTGGAAGAGTTATGGTTCTTGTGCACAGCACTCTGTAATTTTTCAACAATCATGCATACCACATTTGAAGATGTTCAGGCTAGAGGTGACAAAGTTATATCCCGGACTAGCAGAAAATGCTGTAAATATGATGATCAAAAGGAAATAACTCATAGATAGTACGAGGTAGAGTTATGGTTCTTTCACAATGCAGTCCATATTGCAACACAAAATGCCAAGTTTTAAGTCAATCGGACTGGGGATGATAAACTTATGGTGCAAACAAATGCAAATATAGCATTTTTTTCTAATTCAATGGCAAATAACTCCAGTCGTTCTGGTCCGATTAGACCCGTAATCGAACTCATCCAAGATGTTACAGTCATATATTTTGACCAAGTTTGGTGGTGATTGGTTGATATTTGTAGATGCAAGAGTGTAAACAAAGTGAAATATAGCATTTTTTTCCTAATTCAAGGGCAAATAACTCCAGGTGTTCTGCTCCGATTAGACCCATAATCGAACTCATCCCAGATCTTATGGTCATATATATTTTGACCAAGTTTGGTGCTGATTGGTTGATATTTGTTGATGCTAGAGTGTAAACAATGTCAAATTTAGCATTTTTTTTTTAAATTTTATGGAAAATAATTCCAGTCATTCTTGTCAGAGTACACCCATAATCGAACTCATCCCAGATCTTATAGTCATATATATTTTGACCAAATTTGGTACTGATTGGTTGATATTTGTAGTTGCTAGAGTGGAAACAATATCACATATAGCTATTTTTATAATTCAAGGGCATATAACTCCAGTTGTTCTTGTCCGATTAGACCCAAAGTCAAACTCATCTGAGATCTAATATTCATATATATTTTGGCCAAGTTTGGTGCTGATTGGTTGATATTTGTAGATGCTAGAGTGTAAACAATGTCAAATACATATAGCAATTTTTCACATTCAAGGGCAAATAACTGCAGTTGTTCTAGTCCGATCTGACCAATAATCGAACTCATCCGAGATGTCATAGTCATATATATTTTGACAAAGTTTGGTGCCGACTGGTTGATATTTGTAGATGCTAGAATGTAAACAAAACATTTGTGAACGGGCGGACGGACGACGGACGGTGAGTGATCACAATAGGTCATCCTGAGCACTTTGTGCTCAGTTGAGCTAAAAAAGTTTTATACCCTACAAATTTAGCTGTTTTGTGGTGAATTTCACTAGAAAAGAGTTTAGTTTGTGGGGTGTCAAAGTGGGTATAATTATGAGATTGTGGGCTACTGTCATTTGTTCGGGGTTTTTCAATTGGTGGTTAATACGAGAAAACCACAGGTGGTTTTATCAATAAATTGTTATCACGGTTTTATAAATAACCCAATGCCGGCTTAGCGCGACTCAAGGACCTTTTGCGGACAGTGTAAATCAAGATCAGACTGCACAGAACGTGCAGTCTGATCTTAGATCTATACTGTCCGATAACGAGATATTTTTTCCGCAATGTTTTCAAACTTCTTTAATGCTTTTTTAATCCTTATTCTGTGAAACTTTAAACTCTGTACCAAACGACAAAACTTTAGACTGGGCCAAATTGAAAACACTTGCAGACGACAAAATAAATGTAACTCTACAATTGAAATGTGTTTCCTGCAGGGTAGAAAAAAATTTGGGAAAAGGAGGAAATGCTGGTTACCAGCATTTTATCATTTTCCCAGAATGTTTTCCAAAGGTTTCTATCTCAGATCCGGAAAAACCATGGACTGTCTGGTGAAGGGTTAAGCCGATAAGAAAAACCAGATTTTTCTGTTTTAAAGGTTTCTTGTTTTTTTTTTCAGGAATATATATCCTTATCGGACGATGTAGATCAAAGATCAGACTACACGTTCTGTGCAGTCAAATCTTGATCTACAGTGTTCGCAAAAGGTTAGTAAGTGGCGCTTAGTAGCCGAAAGGGTTAACTCATTACCACACGAAAAAATTTTAGACTGGTCCAAATTGAAAGCATTTGCAGACGACAAAATAAAGGTGACTGAAAAATAGAAATTTGTTCTGGAAAGGGTAGAAAACACTGTGGGAAAAGGAGAAAATGCTGGTTACCAGCATTTTCTCCTTTTCCCACAGTGTTTTCAAAAGGCTTCTTTCTCAGGGGCGTCAAAAGTAGGGATTGTGTGGTAAAGGGTTAACTGGAATCTCTAACTAGCAAGTGTGACTTTTAATGACCCTGATAAAGAAGGTTGTACACCGGCATTTTCTCCTGTTTCCACGATGTTTTCTACACATTCAAAGTATATACAATTTCATTTTTTTAACCCACAAAAAATGTGTCGTTTACGAATTCTTTGGATTTTGACGAGTTCAAAATTTTCTTGTTGGGGGAGGGATTAATCAGATAGCATCTATATTAGAACTTGCTGTTTAAATAAAATCACGTGGGTAATAAATCACATGATGCGTCCGATTTCTCGGATGAACACATTTCACGACAAATTTTGTGGGTTATTTTGCGGTAAGGACGATTCCGATTCTGACTTGGTTAATTTATCACTGGCGTTTTCTTTCGATTAGTGGTTATGATAAGGAAACCACACGTGATTAACTTAATTTTAGTAACGGTTTAATCATAACTTCAAATAAAATTGTAACTATTTTTGTTGCGTCGGATGATAAACCGTGTGATGTAATTGAACTTCCGGTTCCTTCGGAGAACGCTTCTAAAATATTTCACTGTGCGTTTATTGACTTTGCGAAGGTGAACTGTACAACCTGTAATGTCGGTCCGCGTTTTAGTCAATGACAGAAAAAAATGAAATTAAAAACCAGTGAAAAGTTAACAAAAAAAAGAGCGACCTGGCAACTTTTTTCTAGTTTGGACCGACCGAACAATAACAGATTGTCGTCTTCACGATCATTTCCATATACTTTTAATTAACCCTTGACCTGCTAAGTCACTAAAATTAAAATTTCAATTCGATTTTGATTTCCAATAACATTCGTATTACAAAGTTTTGTTTTGGGGAATGAAATCTCCTTATCGGACAATGTAGATCAAAGATCATACTGCACGTTCTGTGCAGTCTGATCTTGATCTACACTGTCCGCACAGCAAGTCGCGCTTTTCAACCAAAACAAATCTAACTGCATTTAAACCACCACATTATTTACTCTGGGCCGCTATTGAGCCTTTAACCTTAATCATATTAAAGAGATAACATTACATTTTTAAAGCCACAGTAACAACCCAAATTCTTTTATTTTAAAAGGTATAATTACGAGGAAAGATATCCCCTTTATATCGGACAGTGTTGATCCAAGATCAGACTGCACGTTCTGTGCAGTCTGATCTTGATCAACACTGTCCGCAAAAGGCCTTTCCGTCGCCCATAGCAGCCTAGGGTTTAACAATTTAAAGACAGATAAACGAAACTGTACGTGGGAAAGACGCTCCAATTCGATCGACAGATAGAAAGCATTCTTATATAGACAGACTTCGGAAATGCGTTTGCATTGCTCTGTTATATTCAGCTTCCAACAGAACCCACTCGCATCGTTCTGCCGCCGCGCTATCGATTTCAAGTAATTACGAGTAACCTCACCCTTCAGCTTTTAAAAGTGTCCCAGTGCGTTTTTTCTGACTGCGTAGATCAAGATCAGGCTGCACAGAATATGCATTTTGATCTTAAATATATACTATCCAATAAAGGGATTTTTTTCCCCTAATAAATAACTTTGAAATAGCAAAATCTGTGTTTTGCTATTGACTTGAAAGTTTATTTACGCGTATTTAGTGCTTCAAGACAGACTCTGTAGCGCGATTTTATGTGCTCTTGCGGACAGCTTAGACCAAGATCAGACTGCACAGAACGTGCAGTCTGATCTTAGATCCTAGCTGTCCGATACGAAGATATTTTTCCCAATAAATAACTTTGAAATAGCGAAATTTGGGTGCCTACGATTGCCTTCAAATTTCCCTTTCATTCAGTGGGTTGAGACAAAGCTCCGTAGCGCGATTTCATGCGCTCTTGCGGAAAGTTTTAGATTGAGATCAGACTGCACAGAACGTGCAGTCTGATTTTAGATCTACGCTGCCCGATAAGAAGATACATGTATTTTTTCCCAATACATTTGAAATTGCAAAATTTGGATTCCTGCTACTGCCTTGATAGTTAAATTTCAGATTTTTAGAAGGTTTATCTTTAGTTTAACCCTGTAACGCGATTCAGTTTGGCTTTTGTGAACAGTGCAGATCAAGACCAGACTGCTCAGGACATGCATTCTGATCTTAGACCCACAATGTCGGAAACGGTGACGTTTTTCGGAATGATTACAGCCGTAAAATCGCAAATTTTCGGACATTCACATTGGCTGGACATTTTCATTTGATTTATTTAGAAGAACAACAGTTTACCAAACCATTCCGAATCTGAACAACCTACCCAGGGCGGACGGTTTTTAAACCATTTGATGAAGAAGAAAATACAAGTACTTGCTCCTAGTAAAAATTTGCCTCATTTACTGAATGATATCTACCCTGTTAGTGAACTTGAGATTATTTGTAACAATTTTGAATATGCTGTCTGTCATTCTGTTTAACCCTTGACCAAACAATCTCTGGTTTTTACGGCTCAGGAGAAGAAGCTTTCTGAAAAAAGAAATGTGGGAAAAGGAGAAAATGCTGGTAACCAGCATTTTCTCTTTTTCCCACGTGGTTTTCTACCCTGCTGAAAACAAATTTCAAGTTTTGGGTTATGTTTAATTTGTCGTCTGCAAGTGCTTTCAACTTGGACCAGTCTAAAATTTTGTTGTTTGGTAAAGAGTTTAGTGGAAGAGCTAAAACAAAGTCATCTTACAGTTGACCCAGAACATGACAGTTTGTTTTAGCCTCGAACTCTTTATTTTCCACTGATTTTTTTCTAAACTTTTTCGTTTATTAGCTCTCTAACTGAAAATGTCTTTTGTTGTCTGGTTTATATACATGTACCTTTGTTTTCAGTGTGATATAACAATTACAAACTTTCTTTCATTTCATCCTTTCCGGTAGGATATCAAGAAATAGTAAAAATTTTTTTCGATATTACACTGGTACGACGAGTGAAAATACCGATTTTCATGTTCTTGTTGCCTAGGTAAATTTCGCGTGCCTCACAACCAGATGGAAATATGACGTCATTTACCTTACATTTCTCGCGCTTTACGTAATATTATAATGCATTGCTATGCGAGAGGGGTATGCCATGGGGAATAACGGAAAATAACCACTGGATTTTGATAAAGCTCCTCCAAGAAAGGGTTAAAAGCATGAAATAAATAGAATATTTGTTTTTTTTTTTTCGGTGAAAGATCGAAATTTATTTAATCTCGTGAACACCATCGAAAATATTACTGATGGTGTTCACTCGATGAAATAAATTACGATCTTTCACCGAAAATAACAAATATTCTCTATATCTTACACACGTTTGAGATAAGTATTGTATGACTTCATTTGTTGCGTTTTTGTAC
The DNA here is from genome assembly GCA_943736015.1 of Tridacna crocea. Classification (NCBI taxonomy): domain Eukaryota; kingdom Metazoa; phylum Mollusca; class Bivalvia; order Cardiida; family Cardiidae; genus Tridacna; species Tridacna crocea. The sequence goes on from OX031069.1 coordinate 32,408,823, forward strand.
TACTTTTAGAGAAGCGAGCAGCGAATTGGATTTGACATTCCCATATGTGCGACATTGGTTTTTGCATAATTTAACTTTTAATTCGTGAGATTTCGTTATGTGATGAAAATAAATTGAAATATGTTGGTCTCTAGGATGAAAATTGCTCCGAAGTGGTTTTAACCCATTTCCACACAATCCCTACTTTTGACGACCCTGAGAAAGAAGCCTTTGGAAAACATTGTGGGAAAAGGAGAAAATGCTGGTAACCAGCATTTTCTCCCTTTCCAACAATGTTTTCTACCCTTCACAAAACGAATTTCAAATTTTCCGTCACTTTTATTTCGTTGTCTGCAAATGTTTTTGATTTGCACAAACCTAAAATTTTGTTGCTAGGTAAAGAGTTAAGAAAAACTCACCAGAGTTTCGCATTTTTTTTCAACTCGTTTTATAATAACTTTATCTCGAATGCCAAATACAGTAGACTCTACTTCTGTATTTTTCACACAATCTCCCTTGTTTTCTTTTCAGTGTGATATTTCCGTTTCAAATTTTCATTCTTTCACTCGACTGAGATAAGCATTGTTTGACGTCCAATATGACGTCATTTTACTACTTTTAAGGAAGTGATTTGTTTGAGTTTATTCATTTGGAAATTTCCACACATGCAAGTATGTGGTTTTTTTGTACCTTTTAGCCTCTAACTCGTGATATGTTGCTTTGTGATAAAAAAAAAACATTCTTTTTTTTGTACAAAATTTTATCAAACTCGTCTTCATAAAAAAATTAAGCACGTCAGAGGCTCACTCGAAAACTTTTTTCCCCTTATCTCTTTTTATGAAATGTTTTTATCACATAATATCGTCTTTGTTTGCAGTGTAATATACCCATCACGAATTTTCTTATCTTATGCACGTTCAATAAAACAAATGTGTGACGTCGTTTATGACATCATTTAGAACGCATTTCATAGAAGTCAATGGTATTTTATGGATCTTACCGCGGGTGCATCTACAAATAGTTTTGCATCATCTGATATATATTTCATGAAATACCAATATGTGATAAAAAGAATCTGACATTCGTTGGCATTCGAGTTAAATTCTATCGAACGTGCCATGAAAAAAAAAATTATTCAGCTCGCCAAAGGCTCGCCTAATAACATTTACTTTTGGACTCGTTTAATCAAATTTTGTCCCAAACAACAACTTTTATCATATCCTATACATACTATTATATCTGAAATTCCAATTTATGTCAGAGCATATTTATGAGTTGATATACATGTAATTATGTAAAAAAAAAAGAGGATGAAAGCCGAATCAAGCTTTTCGTAGAATATGAAACTGGAGGAAATACCTCTTAAAGTTAAAAATAATCTGCAGTCCGTACCACTTAAAACGCTCTTCTATTTGTTGCCTTATATTGGAGATAACCTCAATCAAGTCAAGTGCTTGAAGTGTCCTACTCCAAAAAATTACAGGTTCGTTACTTATCTCACTCAAACCCTATATAAAGAACCATTCATTAGCAAATCGGAAACACTACAAGATAAGTTTATGAATAATAATCATATGATCTTAATGTTTTACCTCTGTTTTTTAAAATATTTAAGTTTTATTTTTTTCGTTTGGTCAAAAAATGTCTTTTTTTATGTATCTTTTAAAATGTATAAAGCACTTTTAGAGTTGCCTGTAGTAAATAAGGATACTGGTGACTTTTACATCTGCTTGAGAAAGTTTTGAGATTTATGACGTCTAATTGTCTTTTCTAAAAATCATTTTTATATGTTTTTTTTTTTCTTGATGTTTGAATGTTTTAGTTACATACGAATGTACGATAAAGCATCGTAAGAGTTGCCTGTAGTAGTACATGGGAATACTGAAGACTTGTAAACCCTTGCTCGAGAAAGTTTTGAGATTTATGACGTCTAATTGTCTTTTCTAAAAATCATTTTTATATGTTTTTTTTTTTTCTTGATGTTTGAATGTTTTAGTTACATACGAATGTACGATAAAGCACTGTAAGAGTTGCCTGTAGTACTATATGGGGATACTGAAGCCTTTAACCCATTACCACACATGCAATCCCAGAGAAAGAAGCCTATAGAAAACATTGTTGGAGAAAATGCTGGTAACCAGCATTTTCTCCTTTTCCCACAATGTTTTCTACTCTTCACAAGACAAATTTCAATTTTTCAGTCACTTTTATTGTGTTGTCTGCAAATGCTTTCAATTTGGGCAATCCTAGAATTTTGTCGTTTGGTAATGAGTTTAACCCTTGCTCGAGAAAGTTTTGGGATTTATGACGTCTAATATCCTTTTTATCTTTTGTAAATAAATTTATATATTTTTTTTTTATGTTTGATTGTTTTAGTTACATTCGAATGTGCAAAGCACCGAAGGAGTTGCCTATAGTTAATGGAGATACTGGGGACTTTTAGGTCTTTGCTCGAGAAAGTTTTGGGATTCATGACGTTTAATATCTTTTTTTTTTCTATCTCGTATATATAAATGTATTGTTTTTTTTTTCTTTATGTTTGAATGTTTAGTTACCGTTCGAATGCATAAAACACAGTAAGAGTTGGTTTCTGTAAAGGCGGATACTGGGGACATTTTACGATATTTGCACGAGAAAGTTTTGGAATTTATGACGTCTAATATCTGTTTTTTTTTTTATTTAAATTTTATCTTTAAGTATTTTTTTTATGTTTGAATGTTTTAGCTACATTCGAATGTATTAAGCACTGTTAAAGTTGTCTACAGTAAAGGGGGATACTTGGAACTTCTAGATCTTTTGCTACAGTTTTGGCATTTATCACTTCTCTATCTTTCTATATGAAATCCTTGTCATGTTCTGAATATTGTAGACATGTCCAAATTTAAAATGTTGGAAACGATACAGGAAATATGGCTCGAATTTTGTGAGTTGTCCTAAAAAGGGTAGAAAACGAAAAGGTTGTGGGAAAAGAAGAAAATGTTGGTTACCAGCAATTTCTTCTTTTCCCACAACGCCTTTTTTTTAGGGTCTTAAAACATTTAGTTATTTTTTTCCTTCTTCTTAGTTTAACCATTTGGCGAAGTTACATCCCCGATTTTTAACGACTGCCGAGGAGAATCGTTTTTTTTTCCCTTTTACACTGTGGGTAAGAGGACATTTTATCCCTTTTCCCACAATGTTTTTATTCATTTCAAAGACACGTCCTATCCTTTGAGCCCATTTAATTTGTCTGCAAATGCTTTTAATCTAGCTTTTTACAACTCGTCAGAGCTCAAGACAGAGGGAGTGATTTTTATTTCAAAACTGAAAATAAAAAAGTAATCTCCACCATATCCTATTTTACGGATACTCATTAGAATCGTTTCATTGAGACGATTCTAATGAGTACCCACAACGTAGGGTTTTGAAGAGAAAGAATGGATTTAGAATACTTTCACTCCCTCTTATCTAGAACTCTGACCTCCATATATCAAAATATTGTACATTTACATTTGTACGGTGCTTTTTAGAGAAAAGTTATTTGTGTGACAAGCCATGTGATTTGTTGGCTACGTTTTTTTTTGACCAATCAGGTGGCTTCTTTTGAAGTATGATATGGAATCACAGACTTGAGATTCAAAAAAAAAGAAAACCCATTTAACATGAAAATGCCAAATTTCAATTTTCGTTTCGTTTTTATCGTTATAGGGAATTTCATTTGTTGCGGCAATTTGCATGAAAAAGAAAAGAATTATTGAATTGTACTTTCTCACATAAGATGACAAAATTTAAGATTAATGCAAATTTAAAACAAAAAAAGACGATAAATTTACCTTACTTCGAGCGATGTGAAATGCCTTGCATTCGGAGGGTATAGAAATTGTTCATAAGGGAGTAGATGGTAGTTTTAAAAGCCTTTGCTCTAAGGTTCAGTAAAGTCGTGAGTGTGCGGCAAAGTATCTAAGCCTGCAGATATTTAGAAGTGCCTTTTTTCTATTTGTTTTAAATTATCTGTTCACTCATTTGAAGTTTAAGTTACTTATTCACCCATTGGAAGTCTAAAGGATAGATATCAATGTTGTTGTTTTTTTTCGATGTTTATTCATTTTACAAAAAAATACGGATATGCAAATAGATAGAGATAAAACACTTTTCCCCTTTATAAATATTTTTTTTCATGGAACCATGATAAATAATGTAATGTTTTTCCCAATAACAAAAGAAATACTAATGATATTACATGATAATTATTATTTTTTTTTCGTTTAAGAACTAAAACTAACTTCCATTTTGTTTACTAGAACTTAATGGACATTCAAAAGTTAGTTATACGTATTTTATAAACGTACTGTTTTATATCGATTGACAAAGGTATTTATAACCATGACAAAAGATTGGTGATAGTTCTCATCTTTTATTTAGTTCTACGTTAAGATTCGAGGAGCAAGTTTTTTCACAGGAGCGTCTTTGGGCACGACACTTCAGAGCTTAGCCTAGTACTGGTGAAACCCAGGAAACATGAATATGTGAACTGTCGCCGTGATATGACTGAAATAACGTTGAAAGCGGCGTAAAACACCATTCAAACAAACAAACAAACATCGAAGAGCAAGATCTTGATTAACTCTTTACCAAACAAACAAAGTTTTATCCGAATTGAAAGCATTTGCAGACGACAAATTTAATATAACACAAAACTTGAAATGTGTTTCAAGCAGGGCAGAAAACATTGTGGGAAAAGGAGAAAATGCTGGTTACCAGCATTTTCTCTTTTTCCCACAATGTTTTCAAAGGGCTTCTATCTGATAGCCGTTAAAACCAGGGATTGTTTGGGAAAGGGTTAATTAAAACTGTGAACAGATTTCACTCTAGATTGTAGACTTGTCCAAATTTAAATCTTGAGAAGTTGGGTGAAATGATGGGAGTTGCATTGTAAAGGGTTGAAAACAAAAACATTATGGGGAAAAAAAAAAAAGAAAATGCTGGTCACCAGCATTTTCATCTTTTCTCAAAACGTTTTGAAAGTCTACTTTGTATGAGTCTTTTAAACTTGTGTTTGTTTGGTGAAGTTTGAAAGGAAACAGGAAAGGTACAAATTTCGCCATATAAAGGGAAAAATCTTTCTCATCATTGTGCTCTACAGTTAGCATCCACACGTTAAGAGTAATAATATTTAGAATTAATAGAAAATTTGACTCCTAACGAAACTACGAATTCTGGACTCGACTACGAATTCTGGACTCGACTACGAATTCTGGACTCGACAAAATAATTGTGGCTCAACCCATTACCACTCAATCCCTACTTTTGACGCCCCTGAGAAAGAAGCCTTTTGAAAACACTGTAGGAAAAGGAGAAAATGCTGGTAACCAGCATTTTCTCCTTTTCCCACAGTGTTTTCTACCCTTCCCAGAACATACTTCAATTTTTCAGCCACCTTTAATTTGTCGTCTGCAAATGCTTTCAATTTGAACCAGTCTAAAATTTTGTCGTGTGGTAAAGAGTTAAATCATTACCAAACGACAAAATTTTAAGCTTGTTATTTGCAGACGACAAATAAAAGTGACTGACTGAAAATTTGAAATTTGTTTCCAACAGGGTAGAAAACATTGAGGGAAAAGGAGAAAATGCTGGTTACCAGCATTTTCTCCTTTTTTCCCACAATGTTTTCAAAAGGCTTCTATCTTAGGGTCGTAAAAACCAGGGATTGTTTGGTAAAGGGTTAATGAAAATTAAAACAGAAGGGGACGGTATATATCTAAGATCAGACCCTTTATCCCCTTCAGTCTGATCTTGACCTCCCGAAAGGCCCATGGCGAACACTGAAATTTGAAAAACAATACTCATTTTGATAATTGTAAACCATAATATTTTTCAAGTATCTCTTTTTGTAAATGGAAACCATGATACTTGAAAAGTCTCCACAAAAAACCCAGGAAACAAATGAAATGTGTTCTTGAAAAACTTTGCAGACACAACTTTTATTTCAAAAGTGACAGAAAAGTCAGACACCTTTGTTATTTCATTATGAATAGGCTGATTTTAGACCAATCAAAAAGCAAGTAAACAGGCCCAGAAATAGAATGTCGGAATGGAAGAAAAAATGTACAGAGCATAATTATTGTAAACATACTGATCGACTACTTTGATAAGTTGTGGAATGTCACGAATTGATGCTAAGTTAAAGGAATTTTATGCCAATACATGTATTTATATGTGGAAAGAGAACAAACTAAGGTTAAGAGCCTTCGATGTGAAATGTTGGTTTCTGTTGGTGGAGTTAGACCGTGAAAATAGCACCACAATGTAATCTAATAAAGTTTTATACACGTTTGAAGAAGATTTGGAGTTTATATTGAAATTGGGTTTAGTTAAATTTTGAATTTTACACTTTTTACTCAAAATAATTTATGATTCTGCTCTTATTTTTTTTTTCAGACCTAGCCCAGAGTGATCGCCATGACGGCGTCATGTCCAAAAAAGCCGAACATTGCCGAAATCTCCCCACATTTGATTTGTGCGTTATGTGGGGGCTACTTGATTGATGCAACTACAATTGTGGAATGTCTCCATTCGTGTAAGTTGTTCGTTTTAATTTTGAGTTATACACCAAATCGTTTGAAATAATCCTCCAAGAAGCGGCATTTGAAGTAGTTGTTTTGCCTTTGATATGGTACCTGTGGCATGACAAGGCTATCTTGATATTTTTTGCTGGACCCCTGGTTTTTACGACCCTGATATAGAAGCCTTTTGAAAACATTGTGAAAAAAGGAGAAAATGCTGGTAACCAGCACTTTCTCCTTTTCCCACAATGTTTTCTAACCTGCTGGAAACAAATTTCAATCATTGACTTGAGTTTATTTTGACGTCTGCAAGTGTTTTCAAGTTTTACCAGTCTATAATTTTGACGTTTGGTAAAGGTTTTAATGATAGTTCTACGTAGGGTAAAACAATATACGTGTCGCTTCTTTCAGAGAGTTGATTGCCTTTTTTTATTGCAAAATATATCTTTTTTTTCCATGTTTCTTTTATGCCATGAACCGCTGAAAATGTTAAACCACTGGTTCAGCTACGTTTCTTGAAACGTAGACTAGTGTTTTTACCTTTTTAAACATTCATCATTGAATACTCTTTTCGCCTATGAGTCCGCTCTGCGTATATGTTATGCACAATTCATTTATAAATGTCTTTTTAATTCAACCGATTAATCTATCAGGACCATTGCCACCTTATTTTACCTTTCTGAACTGAATATTTTCAATGAGTGCCATGGCAAAATTCTAAAATTCCAATATTGCTATTTTCAAAAGCATGTTTTTTTTACATGTTCTTGTATTCCAATCATGTTGATATCTGATGATGATCAGGTTCATTTTCGAAGTACACATGCAGAGCTCCATATAAGAGGGAGTGAGGATGTGATGGTATTCTAAATCCATTATTTCTCTTCCAAACCCTGTGTTGTGGGTATTCATTAGAATTGTTTCGATGAGACGATTCTAATGAGTACCACAACACAGGGTTTAGTTGACAATAATTGATATTTTCAATTTTAAAATCAAAATCACTCCCTCTATCTGGAGCTCTGTATGTGCATGAACCATGCTATGGCAAAATGGTGATTAATACATATCTTTATGGATTCATAAAAATGATTTTATAATAACATCCGACTGAATTATGCGATACACCGGTCCCTCAACACGGAGAAAACTGACTAAAGGCAAAAAGTTTGGACCCATGTCAGCACAGGTATATATGGGTCGATAGACATACCTCTTGCAGTTCGCGGCATTAAGTCCCCTTTTTCATATAGCACTGTTCCATAACATATAGCATTGTTCCATAGCATATGAATTTCGATGGTTTCAGTTTGCAAGACGTGTATCGTACGATATTTAGAGTCCAGTAAATATTGTCCTATATGTGAAGTCCTGGTACACAAAACACGGCCATTACAGAATATTCGGTAAGTTAAATACTGTTTTGTTTCAGACATGTTTTGAGATTTGACACATCCTGGCATAATACAGGCAACTTCCTATCGCTATAGCGCGAAAACTCGTGATTTTTTGTTTGCGTGTTTGTATTGGAATTTAACGCCATTTTAACAGCTTAGCTCATATCATGTCGTGCACTGACGCACCCTTGTCTGTCCTGACTTTCTCAAACTAGCTCTGATACAACTTTCTTTTCAAAGCTACTGACTGCTTTTCTCACATGCATCAGAGGTGAGAGGCGAATATCGGACTCACAACCTACCAACACGAGTCAGACTGAGCTAACAGGCCGAACTGAAAACCTATGAAAATCACAAATGCGCCACAGAAATTGAAATTTTTAGCTTGGTTTCATTCCGTTTTAAATACAGTATGAAGTACAATATTGGTCGAAGGAATGAAGCTGGAATTTCCATTAATTTCCTATCTTTTCAATCATAAAACAATGGCATGTAGTCACAGAACTGTATATGGTTGGGAGTTTGGAGTTACCGGTATAATGCCTCCTTCTTTATCCCAAATTGTAGTTGTTATACTGCCCCCCCCCCCCCCCCCCACCACACAACGTAGTGGAGGTGGTATACTGGAATCACCATGGCTGTCCGTATGTCCGTAGACACAAATTTTTCCGGAGCAATACTATTACAGTATTCACGTGCTGAACTCGAATTTACTCACATAGTTCCTATATATATGAAGTTGTGCATGTGGAGTTTTCATGACCCTGCTGCGATTTGTCACGCAATTATCTCCCCTTGAACTTTCTTCAACTCTTACTTTTGTACTAAACCATTACGCATTCTGTGACAGAGACCTATTTTTGTAACAGGGAGCTGGTGGGGGGGGTATAATCACGTTAAGTAGTTGTTCTAGTATTCGACCTGTAACTGAATAATACATGTACATGTACTTACCTGAAAGTGTTTGTATGTTCCTCATGGACACTGCTGCAGCAGTTTCGTCTGTAAATTTATAATCCATTCGAATGTATATTCTAACATGACACGCGACTTTGGCTCTATAAAAACAGTGCAAAGAAAACGTGGTAAAATCTGCGAAAATCCTTGTAGAGTGACGTCATTCAATGAACGAGTTATTCAATGGAACATAATCTTCATCCGCGTTTTTACTCTTAGTTTGAACTTGTTTTCCTTTCATTAAGAATTTGCCAAGTTAGAATCGAAATAATCTTCTTTCTATCGTGGTATATCGTTCAATAAACCACGTTGTGAGTTATGAGGCGCAATGAATAACCCACTCGGGCTATCGCCCTCGTGGATTATTTATTGTGCCTCATAACTCACAACTGTGGTTTATGGAACGATATACCACGATAGAAAGAAGATTATTTCTTAAATATGCAACACTGAACAAGGAATCATTTCTATCAGTTTATCAAACAAGAATTTTCTTTATTAACCCATTACCACACAATCCCTACTTTTGACGTCCCTGAGAAAGAAGCCTTTTGAAAGCACTGTATATAGGAATAGGAGAAAATGCTGGTAACCAGCATTTGCTCCTTTTCCCACAATGTTTTCTACCCTTCACAAAACAAATTTAAAATTTTCAGCCACTTTTATTTTGTAGTCTGCAAATGCTTTCGATTTGGACAAGCCAAATTTTTTCTCATTTGGTAATGAGTTAAATACGAATTACAGTTACATGTATGAAACCTTGCTAATTCTAAAATGCACACAATTTCATCCCGAATTAAATAATAAAGTTTCCACATGAATATCATTAATAAAATATTTTAAAAACGAAAACACTCCAGTGGATCTAAACCGAAAACATTCCAGTGGATGTAAAACGAAGACACTCCAGTGCAGTGGATCTTGCTTTCCACGTGAAACACGGACCAGTACCCTGCCGAACCACGGCGTACCTGTGTACGCGGGGGACTCTTCTAGTTTCACACGGAGACAGCTCATTTTATGACTCTTTACCAAACGACGAAATTTTAGACAGGTCCGAATTGAAAGCACTTGCAAAAAAAAAAATAGATTTAACTCAAAATTGAAATTAGTTTCCAACACTATAGAAAACATTCATATCACAAGAAAACGCATGTACAAATGTTGAAAAACAGTACGATGTTATCATACTATATTCCAAATATAAAACCGAACCCCTGTAACCTAGTCGACTTCAGAACAGTGGTTGGTGGTGGGTCGTGGGTTCGATCCCTGGCTCAGCCAATTTCTTTCCGATGGTGGATGATTGTCACTGCGACAGGATTCATTCTTCTCCCACCACTGACCATTGTCTCCACGATTGGGAAATTGGGAAAGCAGCCAGTAGCTTGGAAAGAAAACTGTGCGAAGTACAGATGAAATAGTATCATGGATAGGTGCCCTGGCCACTGCGATATATCTGAAATAATGTTTAAAACGGCAATAAAAACCATACAGTTAATCAATCTATCTAAATGTGAAAATAGGATCCAGAATTATATTGTACAAATTTATATAATGAATATGTTATATGTAGTCTCAATAATGAGACGCTACAGTGATATTTTTCATATTTGGACATTCAGAGGCGACCAGTCAAAAAGTAACATCGCGTTTGGGGGACAGTTGTCTGTACTAATGTTATATGATGAAATTATCATGGTAAAATTTAAAGATAACGCAAAAGTTGAAATATCGCAAAAGTTACAATAGTGGGGGGGGGGGAAGAATTATGGATCCACCAAGATGTATTTAGTGTAACAGCGTAAAAGTTGCAATATTGCAAAAGTTGCAGTAGGGAAAAAGAGAATTGTGGAACCATAAAGATCCATTTAGTCTAACAGCTGACAGAATCTAGCGGTAGAATGGTCCATGAACAAGCAGAAAATTTACTATTAACAAAAAGTATCGGCCCATGTCAGCCTGCGCGGAATGTGCAGGCTGACATGGGTTGATACTTTTTGCAGATGCCTTAAACCCCCTTTTCACAAAACATGACGTACTAAGATTTATTTTTTTTTTATTTCTCAATTTATTGTAGGTTGGATCACACGCTTCAAAACATTGTGTATAAACTGGTGCCGGGACTTTTTCAAGGTAATGTAAAAAACGCCGATTTTTATTTCGAGAGAAAAAAGAAACCGACGCTCTCTCTAGCTATGGTAGTATATCTTTAAAGGCACAGTTGCTTCCAAAAGTAAACAGTACATGTGTAAAAATGCATTTAAATTTAGATCATAATTATATTGAGAAGATGACGACAACATGTTATTGTTCGGCCTGTGTAATGCAGAGAAATGACCCTCCCCTACAAAATGGCCCATGGGTCATTTCACTTCGAAGAGGAGTGACCCGGATCATTATTTTACGTAGAGAAATGACCCTTTGGGATCATTTCTCTATATAGAATAATGACCCGGGTCATTTTTCGGCGTTACACCGGTACAAATAATATAGTCACTAGCAGAAAACGGAATTTTAAAAGCAGGTAAAAAGTTGCCTAGTCACTCTATCTTTTGTTTTACTGTTTTTTACCTGATTTTAAATTTAATCGACTAACACTTTGACTTACAGTACAATAACAAATTCTTATCGTCATATTAATTTCCTTACTTTTAACTATTATGCTTTAAATTCAAATGCTTTTTAATCCCTGCTTTGTTTACTTTTCGACGCTTGTGGGTCTATGAGAATAAAGTGTTCTAATAATTTCACCATTGAGTAATTGGCCGGTATTTCGTGTAGCATATTTCTAAATTTAAACAATACTTAATTACTTTTATAGAGTTTTTGCTTTGTTAACTTTGATCTGGTATACGTAGGACGAACAAAATTATAAAAACTAAGAGTTATCATAGAACTTTGAAAAAGAAAAAAATGAAATTGTTCCCTCCCCAAATCCCCAAATTCCAACTCGTATCATTTGCAACACGCCTATTTTTTTTTATGCTGTACATCTTTGAAAAAGCAGGGTTTTTTTTAAATCATGAGAAAAAGGAGAAAATGCAGATCACGAACATCATCTCTTTTTCCAACAATATTTTCTATCTTTTCAAAGATTATTTCTATCACGTTAGCCTCTGTGAAAATTTCCGTCTTCATGTGCGTTTAAATTGAAAAGTCTTCTTTTTTTTTCGTAAAATGTTAAAACTATTTTATCTATTTTAAAATTTCAGATGAGATGAAGCGCAGGCGAGAATTTTATAAAGACAGTCAAACTGTCAGTAAGTGTTTAAAACTTTTTATTTCATTCTTTCCGGTAGAATATCGAGAAATAGCAGTGAAAATATTTTTCGATATTGCACGGGTACGGCCAATGAAAATACCGATTTTCATGTTCTTGTTGCCTAGGTAAATTGCGCGTGCCTCACATCCAGATGGAAATATGACATCATTTACCTTACATTTCTGGCGCTTTACGTAATATTGTAATGCGTTGCTATGCAGGTGGGGTACACCACGGGCTATAATGGAAAAGAACTGTACTGGATTTTGATGAAGCTCCTCTTAGAAAGGGTTATTAAAAGCATGAAATAAATGGAATATGTGGGTTTTTTTCGGTAAAAGATCAAAATTCATTCATCGAGTGAACACCATCGGTAATATTTTTACGAGTGGCTGCACCAGTCTTAAAAATTTCGTCCTATTGATATAGAGTAAAATCTAAACCACAGGTTAGAGTAAGAAGAGTATAGTCATAGGTAGAGTGCTTTCTTACTTCAAGGGCAATATGTCTTTAATTCTTCTCTAAAATCAATGTTGTGGGTACTCATTAGAATTTTCTCGACGAGACAGTTCTAATGAGTTCCCACAACATAGGTTTTAGAATAGAAATAATGATTTTTGCATGTGAGAGGCCCGCTTAATCTGAATAAGTATTCAGTATTAATGGTTATTTTATATACCTTCACAGGAAGTGCCCAAACACGCCAGGAACAGCAGCGGCACAGGATTATTTACTCAGCAGACGAGAAATTCAGTGTCTCTTTAGAATTCTGCCCCGAGTAAGTTGAAACCAAAGCTCCACATAGAGGGAGTGATTTTGATTTTAATAATTGAAAATATTAATCATTCTCCACTAAACCCTATGTTGTGGGTACTCATTAGAATCGTCTCGTCGAGACGATTCTAATGAGTACCCACAACATAGGGTTTGGAAGAAAATAATGGATTTAGAATACCATCATTCCTTCTTATCTTGAACTCCATGAAACGTTAAATGTAAGAGTCATGCTTTGGTAAAAAGGGGTTTAATACATTTCCACGGTCATCACATCAGTTTGTATCCATAAAGTTCATTTTTTCTAACAATTGAATGAATCATGAGGTAGAATAGCCCTTTGACAAGCAGAAAAATGGAACAATAGGAAAAAGTATCGACCCAGGTCAGCCTGCGTGGGTTGCACGGACCTATTGGTCCTTAATTATTTCTTTACCATACAATTTCGACTTTTAACAGACCAGAGAAAGAAGCCTATAGAAAACACTGTGGGAAAAAGGGAAAATGCTAGTAACCAGCATTTTCTCCTTTTCCCACAATGTTTTCAACTCCCTGGTTTTTACGAGCCAGAGGAAAAGCCTTCTGAAAACATTGTGGGAAAAGGAGAAAATCATAAATGTTGTTAACAGGCATTTTCTTCTTTTCTCGCAATGTTTTCTACTCTATCAGGGACAAATTCTGCCATTTTAGCCACCTCTAATTTGTCGTCTGTAAATGCTTTCAATTTGGACCAGTCTATAATTTTGTCGTTTGATAAAGAGTTAAATGAGGACCGGCTTACATACCTCAAACCCCCCGTTTGTCAGAGGATGGATGCATTATTTTGACGAAATTGAACAACTCTCGTTGATTATTCATAGAAGTTTCATATTGCGCAGATTTAAATTGACCTTAAAATACCATTTATACATTATTCACAGAAGTCCCTGTCGTGATTATAAAGATGCTTTCGCGGACAGTATAGATCAAGATCAGGCTGCACATCTTGTGCAGCCTGATCTTGGTATATACTGTCCGCCCTGTTGAAAAAGTGTTGACAAAAGCAAGCATAAAATTATGATTATTTGGGTCTTATTTCTACACTGATTATAAATGTTGTGTTTGTTTGGTTCGCTAAGTGTTAAGATGCCAGATATAGAGATTTAATGTTTTTTTTTCTTGTTAAACTTGCAGTGGAAGAATACGAAGACCATCAGGCAGAAGTCGAAGATACTCTAAATCGGAAAAGTGCGAGGTACCGGTTTACATTCATTTTTGTACTCCCGAAAGGTCGAACTATGGCCCCGTCCGTCCGTCTGTTCTAGATTTTAATATATTTCACTGACAAGACCCTTTGGGCGTATAGGTGCCTCTCTTTGTTAACCGTTAATATTCAGGCGGTGTCTCCCGGATACGGCACCGTTCTCCTCGGGCACCTTTCACTAAACAGTCTAGATTTACGCAAATATTGTGGGGTTTGAATATACACACATACGACCCCTGCTCTACCTAATGATATAAAATGGCGTAAAGTTATTGAAATACTTAATCAAAGCGTAAAAGCGTAAAGTTGGGCAGTTTAGTGAAGCTTGTTTTCAGACTTGTTCAGTTTACTTTCAAAAACTGTGAATGCAAAATTTCTTGCGTACGTATTCATTTGGAAAGGATGGAAACATTAAGGAGAAAGGAAAGGAGTAGAGAAATATTTTAGAAAAAAGGAGCTGAAAAGCTAGTTACCAGCAGTTTTTTCCCTTCAGCCATACTTTTTTTAGGCGTTTAATCCTCCGGATCGTTAAAAAAAAACTGTTCGGTAAAAGAATAATACACTGACCCTTTCCTACACAATCATGTGTTTTAATGACTACGGGAAGGAAGGCTGTTGAAAACAGTGTGGGAAAAGGAGAAAATGCTGGTTACCAGCATTTTCTCCATTTCCCACAATATTTTCTAACAGACACAAACTCCATAATTTGAGATAAAAGCTGTTTTGTCATACGCAAGTGCTTTCAATTTGGAAAAATCTAAAATATTGTTTCTTGGTAGGGACGTAACTCTTTACAAACCAATACCGACTGATAACGACCATGAGAAAAAAAAAGCCTTTTGAAAACATTGTGAGAAAAGGAGAAAATGCTGGTAACTAGCATTTACTCCTTTTCCCATAATGTCTTCTACACTTTCCAAAATCGAATTTCAATTTTTTCAGTCAAATTTATTTTGTCGTCTGCAATTGCTTACAATTTGGACCAGTCTATAAATGTGTCGCGTGGAAAAGAGTTAATCGTTGACACGTGTTCGATTCCAGGTACCAGACAGACGGTATTTACTCTGTCCAGCCAACACAACAATAGCCTTGTTGAAAAAGTTTATGAAACTCAAGTTCTTCTTGAACGACAAATTCAAAGTAAGTTTACCCAACGATTATTTTCTTCTTTTACCTCAATATTTACTGGCTGAGCCCAGAAAACTGAGTCGCTAGCGAACAGGTCTAAGAACAAAAGTGGGGGGATGGGATGCTAGTTCGATTCCCGGCTCAGCCAATTTATATCCGAGGATTGATGATAGCCATTGTGACAGGATTCATTCCTATCCCACTGCTGACTATTGGTTCGATGATGGTTCTGTAAGGAAATCAGCCAGTGGCTTGGAAAAAAACATTGCACGGAGTATAGTTATGTAAAAGAGAGTACAGTGGAGCATGGATAGGTGTCATGGCTGCCGCGATATAATTGAAATAATATTGAAAACAGAGTTAAACATTATATTTGAGAGAAATTACTACCTTACTCTCTGCAAGTTATACGAAATTTCACTATATCGTACCTTTTTTAGCATTTTTTGAAATCATATTTTGAAAACTTAATGTGACCCATTCACGCCAAAAACGGACCTTGTGGGAACTTCGAAAAGTGTTAACTCTGATCAGATTTCGTTTCGCGAATTGCGCAGGCTGACCAGGGTTGACACTTTTCGCTTTGATGACATTTTCTGTATGATATGTGGTCATTGTACATTGTTATACCATCATTTTCGAACCATCAACTTAAACTGACCTGCAGTATTGTTGATCTGTTTTCATCTAAATGATGTACAGAACCCACAGATGGTCCTTTTTTGCGTGATGGATCACATATCCATATGTCTAAAATTTGATAACTTAAAGGTGGGTATCTAGAATTTTCACATCCCACCAAATAAAAAAAATATATATCACCGAAATTTATATGAAAAAAAACAATACAAATCATCAATAATTAAGAATCATAAAATTACAAAAAAAAAAAATTTAATGGTATTCCCTTAAAAGGCTACGTAGCCTCTAAAGCTATTTTTAGATTTCCCGCCAAAAATGAAAAAAAGCATTGTGGGAATGTTAAGTGACTGGCACGTGACTAATGACTCCGAAATTCCATAAAATGACAAACATGTAATCATTTTCCATAATGTCTCCTTTGGACGCTATGTTTGAATCTTCGTCTTTATATTTTCGGTGTGTAAATGAGCGAGTTGCTTATCTAAAAATAGACCGTGTTTGTCGTCGGTATTAAACTGGGCTGTAGTAAATCTCTAATTTCTCATGTTGTTGGGTGGTTTTGGAATGCTGGAGTGTTATGAATGAAAATTATAAGGCTTTTGGAGTATAAGGGTGATTCTTTTGTACTCTTGTTGAATTTTCGTCCCAAAATCTGAAGGGACACCTTTAATTATATATTCTGCATTTTTCAGGTTGACATATTTCACAGTGACGGGAATCTACGTGATCATTATCAACTGATGGACGTAGCCTATATCTACTCATATAAACGTGTATGTATACCTTGGTCAAATACATCGAGACCAAAACTCAAGATGATATCAAAATGCTAGAGGTTTTATCCAGTAATTACGAAGAACACATTTGAAAACATTGTGGGAGAAGGAGAAAATGCTCCGATCGAGTTGTCAAGTTACCACTATGTTTGCACCGTATTCCTTATTTGTATTGTTTAATCATGTTCTATAACAATAGTTTTACTCAAAACAGTACAATTAACCCATTACCACACAATCCCTACTTTTGACGCCCTTGAGAAAGAAGCCTTTAGAAAACATTGTAGGAAAAGGAGAAAATGCTGGTAACCAGCATTTTCTCCTTTTCCCACAATGTTTTCTACCCTTCACAAAACAAATTTCAAATTTTGAGTCACTTTTGTTTTGTCTTCTGCAAATGCTTTCAATTTGAACAAGTCTATAATATTGTTGTTTGGTAAAGAGTTAAAACGTAGTAAGGGGAAACCTAAAAATTTATTTCCGATGCATTTTCAGGAAGGTGTTCTACAACTGTATTATTCTGTTCAAAGAATCCCGACCCCGGCACCAAAAATAGAAATCTGTGAGGTCAAGGACGATTCGAATGCAAATAAAGAGACAGGAAATAAGCATTTAGCTGGAAGTGTAACGAAAGGAATTCCAAATATGGACGATAATAGACCTTCATCTTTATTTTCTAAAGCATCTTTGTTAAGTAATCATCGGATCGATGGAAATATTGAACATGACCTTTCACCTTTGGAGTTGATAGCAACCGTTGCTAACGATCTTTCAAGTTACCAGGAAGGGCGGGGCTTGAAACGAAAGTCTGAGGATACAGCGTTATTTGAGAATGACGAGGAAAATTCTAACCCGAAAGAAATCCAGATTCAAAAATCCATTGAACATGCCATCGATATTTGTTCTTCGAACAGTAACCAAGGCAATAAAGAAGCAACAGAAACAATGACGTCATCACAAGAAACTACGAAAACGAAATCAAATAGTCGAACTTCCTCGCCCGCTGTGTCATCGGAAATCGCTTTAAAAGCAACATCTAAACAAAAGTGCTTGAAAACTACACCGAATCTTTTTGACAATTTTGTGAGCAAGTTACCAGCAACTAAAGAAAAACCTAAAACAACAGACACAGCCTCACAGTGTGAACCCAGACCAAAGAAACAAAAAGTCAGTGACTTGACGATAAACTCATCGCAACATTCCAAGAGTCCTGTCAAAGTATCGAAAAATTCTCAAGTACAATCTGTACAGCAACAAACACAAATACAACATCAAAACATACAAAAACAACAACAACATCAACAACAACAACAGAAGCAAGTGGAAACGGTTGCTAATCACGTGACAGAAAAATCAAAGTCTCAAGATGATCTACAAAGACAGGAAAAATCCAAAGTAAATGTGAACAACAACAATAATAATAATAATAACGTGGAACACAATGGTGCAATAACAAAAGGTATTGAAACGAAAAGTAAAGACGCTGTTGGTGAAACAGTGAATGTTACAAGAAGTTTTTCAAAACTAGCTTCAAACACTGACCATGTCCCAACAGTTTCGAGTTTGACCTGCCAGAAGACTTCAGTGATTAAAACGAACAGTGATACTGTGAAAGCAGTTGGAATCGCTGGTTCAGCGCAAACTAACGGGTTTTCTAACATGGTGAACGTTAATAGTGACAAACAAGCAACTGTTATGAAAGCTAAACAAGTGGATGGAAAGGAATAATATAACTTCATATATTTTCAAATAACGCGATAACTCTTAAATCTCTAAATAAAGTGAAAGGACTTTTCCATGCTGGACAAAAAAAAAAAGACTCTATACAAAGAAAACGACAGGATTGCAATTGTTACTATATAATCCCGTGTGTTCCTAACCCTGATGGAAACAAGCATTTCGTCGGTTTACTTCAAAAACCTCGTAACTACAGCTTGAAACAAACTGTAGTTACGAGATTTTTTAAGTAAACCGACCATTTCTTCCTTTACCAATTATTTTTTCTATATATACCTTATTGAAAGTAAGCGTCATTAACCCATTACCACACAATCCCTACTTTTGACGACCCTGAGAAAGAAGCCTTTAGAGAACATTGTGGAAAAAGGAGAAAATGCTGGTAACCAGCATTTTCTCCTTTTCCCACAATGTTTTCTACCCATCACAAAGCAAATTTCAAATTTTCAGTCACTTTTATAATGTCGTCTGCAAATGCTTTCGATTTGGACAAAGCCAAAATTTTGTCGTTTGGTAATGATTTCACTAAGTCAAATTAATAAGCTATCAGCTCTTGGTTTCAGTTTCGACGAGTCTAAAATATCGTGATCAAATTTAAAGTCGTTTGGTAAAGAGTTAAGTTTATCGATAGCTTCGACTAGTTTCTTTTACTAATTTTAATACTTTGCAGTGAGGATGTACAAGTTTATTTCTTTGGGCAAATTACATTTTTTAATTTTTGTTACCTTTGAAATCTGACGATTGCGGTGAAAATGAAGGTTTCAACTGCGGATCTATAGAAAATGTAAATTTTGTTGAACTACATTGACGGGCCTCTTATAACATGGTTTATGTTTTTTGATCAAAATGGGCCTTTCTGTGACAAATTAAGATTTTTATAATAATATTTATTCCGGAAATTTGAAGTTCTCTTTTCTTGTACTGTAGATTTTATTAAGTTTTAAACAAACTTTTTTTTTTTTCATAAGAACAACTGTTTGTTTTATTTCAATTTTATGATTTA
This sequence comes from Tridacna crocea, assembly GCA_943736015.1. NCBI lineage: Eukaryota > Metazoa > Mollusca > Bivalvia > Cardiida > Cardiidae > Tridacna > Tridacna crocea. Next base: position 32,428,266 of record OX031069.1, read on the forward strand.
AAATATAGGCTTTTATTTATCTTATGTTGGGATACTTATAGAAGATTGCTTTAACCAGTTACCAGGCAACAACATTTCAGTCTATTCTAAATTAAAGGCAGTTGCAGACAAAAAATTTAAAATGACTTAACCATTTCCCAAATGACAAGTTTTAGACTCTTCCAAACTCAAAGAGTTTGCAGACGACAATTTCGAATTTGATAAAAAAGGGAGAAAGTTCCCCAAATGAGTAGAAAACACTGTGGGAAAAGGAGAAATTGCTCGTTACGAGCAATTTCTCCTTTACCCACAATGTTTTCAAAAGATTTGTACTGCAGACACGTAAAAACCAGGACTTGTTTGGGAGACGGTTAAATAGTGGATTTCTCCTTTAAAAGCTGGAAAACATTGTGGGAGAAGAAGAAAATTCTGGTTTGCAGCATTTTTTTTCTTTTCCCCCAATATTTTCTCTACCCGAACAGGCAAATTTTGCCATTTGAGGTTCATTCAATTTGTCGTCTGCAAATTCAGTTTGTCTTCAATTTGGAAACGTCTAAAATTTTGTCGTTTGATATAGATACCTTTGCTTAGTTTTTGATACCCGTTTCTGTTAATTTAATATCAACCTCTTTGCTCGATTGTTTCTGATAATTATAAGAATGATTATTATATTTACTGATTAAAAATCTTTAAAACGCACTTGTCCAACAGGCTCTGGCGCAGGATCGGAATTTGGCTCTACGGGTACAGCAAGGATGCGCCTTACGCGCGCCATTATGCTGGCAAGTTTCTTGGATGATAGTTGTCTTAGCAATAATTTAATCGGAAGAATTCGACATAATTCCTCGATTACTTACAGCCTTTTCCGTAAATACTGGTCGTCATCTTTGTTGAATTAACTTACATAAACTGACCTGCAATATCATTCATGTGTTTTCATGTAATTAATTTTCAGAATTTCCAGATGTTCCCTTTTTTCGTGATGGGTCACAATTGTATTTTTTCTTCTTCGTGGACATGAGGAGCATTACTTGCAAATGGGGAAAATAATTGAACGAGTTATTATTATTACATGCTTTCCGGTGGGATATCGAGAAATAGCAGTGAAAATATTTTTCGATCTTACACTGGTACCACCAGTGAAAATACCGATTTTCACGTTCTTGTTGCCTAGGTAAATTGCGCTTGCCTAACAACCAGATGGGAAATATGACGTCACATACCTTACATTTCTCGGGCTTGACGTAACGTTGCTATGCGGGAGGGGTACACCACGGGGAATAAAGGAAAAGAACTGTACTGAATTTTGATAAAGCTCCTCCCAGAAAGGGTTAAAAGCATAAAATAAATAGAATATTTGTTTTTTTTCGGTGAAAGATCGAAATTTATTTCATCTTGTGAACACCATCGGTATAATTTTCACTCGTGGCTGCGCCACTCGTGAAAAAATTACCGATGGTGTCCACTCAATGAAATAAATTTCGATCTTTCACCGAAAAAAGAATATCGTCTTTGTATTACAAGTAATTTCGCCTTTCACTACAATCTTTCACGAGTCCCTTATTTATGCTATTCTCAAATTTCCATACTGACCCAACACTCTACTACAAAATATGGAATTGATAGCATTTTAAGTAAATTAGTTAGCTGTGGCTGTAACAATTAAAATTTTGAAACATTAAATAAAGGTAGAAAATATTGTGGTAAAAGGAGAAAATGCTGGTTACCAGCATTTTCTCCTTTTTTCGACAATGTTTTCAAAATGTTTCATACCACAGTGTGGTTAAAACTCAGGATTGTTTGGTAAAGGGGTTGGCTTATGTAGACCTTTTGACATTGAAAGTATAATTAGACGACCATTTAAGACAGACTTAAATGATAGAAATTGCTTTTGAAAGGTTAGAAAACATTGCGGGAGAAGGAAGAAAATGCTACTTTTCCCACAATATTATCAAAGACCTTTTTCCTCAGGTTCCTAAAACACGATAAAGGGGTTTGTAAAGGGTTTAAAAGTTAAAAATGTTGAAGATGATTGTTGCATTTATTTTTATGTCAAGAGAAATTTTATTAAAGATTGCAGACAGATATAATACGATTTTATTTTTTTGTTGGACAAACCTGGCCGTGTATTGCTTGCTTGTCGGTAAAATATATTATTTCATGCTTTCCGATAGGATATCGAGAAAAAGCAGTGAAAATATTTTTCGGTCTTACACTGGCACCACCAGTGAAAATACCGATTTTCACGTTCTTGTTGCCTAGGTAAATTGCGCGTGCCTCACAGCCAAATGGAAAATGTGACGTCATGTACCTTAACGTTTCTCGTGCTTGAAGTAATATTGTAATGCGTTGCTATGCGGGAGGGGTACGCCACGGGGAATAACGCAAAAGAACTGTGCTGGATTTTGATAAAGCTCCTCCCAGAAAGGGTTAAAAGCATGAAATAAATAGAATATTTTGTTTTTTTCGGTGAAAGATCGAAATTTATTTCATGCTTTCCGGTAGGATATCGAGAAATAGCAGTGAAGATATTTTTCGATCTTACACTGGTACCACAAGTGAAAATACCGATTTTCACGTTCTTGTTGCCTAGGTAAATTGCGCGTGCCTAACAACCAGATGGGAAATATGACGTCATATACCTTACATTTCTCGCGCTTGACGTAACGTTGCTATGCGGGAGGGGTACGCCACGGGGAATAAAGGAAAAGAACTGTACTGAATTTTGATAAAGCTCCTCCCAGAAAGGGTTAAAAGCATGAAATAAATAGAATATTCGTGTTTTTCGGTGAAAGATCGAAATTTATTTCATCTCGTGAACACCATCGGTAATATTTTCACTCGTGGCTGCGCCACTCGTTAAAATATCACCGATGGTGTCCACTCGATGAAATAAATTTCGATCTTTCACCGAAAAAAACAAATATCCTCTATTTATTTCATCTCGTGAAAACCATCGGTAATATTTTCACTCGTGGATGCGCCACTCGTGAAAATATTACCGATGGTGTCCACTCAATGAAATAAATTTCGATCTTTCACCGAAAAGAACAAATATCCCCTATTTATTATACTGCAAAGAAATTTCTCGCGATCTGATTAGTTAACATGCCAGGAACATATATATCATGTTCCCTGGCAAAAAACTATGTAAAGCCAGTTTCCCTTTTGAGTGCCCCGTAAACATCATTACACTGGCAATACAAGATCCAAAATGGCACCGTCGATCGATCACCAGACTGCACGTTTATGCACCAAACTGCGCGTTTTTGTGACGTCAGTTTCTAGCGACGTCAGAATTGGGGCACTCAGAAATTTCTTTTCGTCAGCATACTTGATTCGTGAGATTATAAAACAAGAAAATTTCGCTTAGCGGGCTTTGAAAGGGTAAAACTTTGCAGTATAATAAATTCGTTGTACAGTCAGGTGGCGTTCGGCTCGGGGCGACATGATTAACCACAGCCGTGAACAAGTTTCCAAGTCCCATACCACCTGACGGTACAACTGATATTATCTGGATCGCACACTGTGAAAAGGGGGCTTAACTCTTTCCCAAACGACAAAAATTTAGACTAGTCCAAATTGAAAGCACTTGCAGACGACAAAATAAATATGACTCAAAAAATTGAAATTTGTTTCTAGTAGGGTAGAAAACATTGTGGGAAAAGGAGAAAATGCTGCTTACCAGCATTTTCTCCTTTTCCCACAATGTTTTCAAAAGGCTTCTATATCAGGGCCGTAAAAGCCAGGGGTTGTTTGGGAAAGGCTTAATACACCTGAAAAAGATATCGACCCAGGTCAGCCCGGGCAGTTGGCGCAGGCTGACCTGGATCGTAACCCTTTTCTGTCGGTCAATTTTCTGCATGTCAAATGACTATTCTTCCTTAGGATTCAGCAAGTTGTAAACGAAATCGACTGTATATTTCGATAACAATGAGATAAACTTATAAAAGAGATCCGTTGAACACCCTTTTGCCAGAGAGTGGATTTTTTCCACTTTCTCCCTTATTACCCAAGAACAACGTCGCTATACATGCATGTTAAATGATTTATCTGATAGAAACAAAAGAGCGGATATGTGTTAAAGGGAGGATCTGAGAGTTTTGTTCTTTCACCTAATTTCGGAGATTTATGTCTGATGTAAGTTGGGCGATAGCCGGCAAATCATTAGTAAAAAAGAAAGAGAAAAGAAAGAAAAAAAATTCTATGGTATTCCCTTGAAGGCCTACGTAACCTCTTTAGATATTTTTAGATTTCGAGTTTCTCAAGGACTTACAGGCATGTCACGTGATCAGTGAGACGCTTCGATTTGAATGCAAGGAGTATTGCTGGTTTTTAGCTCTACTGGCTGAAAACCAGCAGAGCTTATGTCATAGCGGGGTTTCCGTTGTCCGTCCGTCCGTCCGTTAGTCTTTTTCTTGTTTACGCGATAAGATCTGCTTTTGTGTTAAGATTTTTGTGAAACTTGCACAGATTGTTTGTCTTATCAATAGCTTCAACCCTGTTAATTTTGAGAAAAATCCAACAAACGATATGGGAAAACTAGCCATTTCAAGCCTTTGAAAATGTCAAATTGTTGTTTACGCGATAAAGTCTGCATATCTCATTAGATTTTCATGAAACTTGTTTATTTACATTTTATTTATCTGATCAATAGCTTTAACCCTATTGATTTTGAGAAAAATCCAACAAATATATAGTATGGGAAAAGTAGCCATTTCTAATTGAAAATTTCCAACTCTTGTTACGCACTAAAGTCTGCATGTGTTGCTAGATTTTCGTGAAACTTGCACAGTTTGTTTATCTCATCAATAGCTTCACTTCTATAGATTTTGAAAAAAATCCAACAAACAGTATAGGAAAAGTAGCCATTTCAAGTTGACTGCCAGTAGAGCATATTCAGTCCCTTCAGGGCCTTCTAGTTTATCTTACTTATTTTCCTACCGAGTAACTAAAATGAAAAACCTAAATATTCCCTATTTCAAGGGTATTTTTTTGGGAATAATAACTCCTTATCGGACAGTATAGATCTAAGATCAGACTGCACGTTCTGTGCAGTCTGATCTTGATCTACGCTGTCCGCAACAGGTCAGTGAGTCGGGCTTATCAGTCAGATACTAGTAATGCCCGTATGTTAATAGAAAGAACCCCAAATGTTACCAAATTAAAGTTATTTTTTGGGAGAGAGAAATAACTCATAGTCGGACAGTGTAGATCCAAGATCAGACTGTATGTCTTGTGCGGTCTGATATTGATCTACACTGTCCGCAAAATGTCCGTGAGTCGCGATTAGCAGCCAAGGGGTTAATAACTTTTAATATTGTTCGAGATTGGAGGAATCGCAAACGAGGCTATTCGAAACTGAAAGAAATTACTTTTTGCGGGGAATGACCTTTCAGCTGTCACACTCTTATGGCAACAGTCAGACTGAATTCCCGTGAAGACGAATCACTCGTCTGTTTCAAGAAAAAATAGTTCCTCATTTATAAATGAACTGACGCGTCCCTGCAGTCATTTGAGATGTGAAAATAACATGTGGATTAAAAATCTGAGCAAGTCAATTACACATACATTGAACAACAGAGTTAAATGTCATTGAGACAGCTCTAGATCTGAAATTGTCCTTATTTGGCAGCTTTGGAATGGACTACTTCGTAAAGTCTATATGTCGGATAAACAAGGATGAGGAATGTCCCCAAAACACCCCAAACACTCGGGGGAAAAAACCCACACAAAGTCACTGTCATTCCACCCGAATGACTTTCTGTTCAAATGTCTGTTCTGCTCTGTAAAAAAACTGTGATCAAAACGCTTAGGTACGTGACTTTAACTTTTTCCCACATAAGCCCTGTTTTTTTTTCTCTAAGCTTATAGGCGGTTGAAAACACAGTGGAAAAAGGAGAAAATGCTCATAACGAGCATTTCCTTCCTTTCCCACGATGTTTTCTTCCTTTACCGATAAAATGGTGAGGTGGTTGATCACGTGCAATTCTGGACCTTTTTTTCCTCTCCTGTTCTTCATTTCTAAAAAAGATATTGATTAGAAATGACTAAACTTTCATTGATAAGAGAATATGAGGATTTTCCTTTTTTTTATTTTCGTGAATTATCATCACGTTGGTGAAAAAGGTGTTCATAAAGAGAATAAAAAAATATGCTCCCCGACGGGGAATCGAACCCCGGTCTCCCGCGTGACAGGCGGGGATACTTACCACTATCCTATCGAGGAGATGAAAATATTAGTGACTAACTTAATATTAATACTTAAAGCAGATTTTTCCACGGTCTGATACAAAGGACAGCCACTCTCATAGCAGTGTAGCTATTTTTAGAATTATTCTTTAGAGTTACTTCCCTTTACCAACAGAAAACGAACATTCCCTTGTCAGCTCATGGTCACAGTCTTCGAAAGGTCTGTATTTGAAGAACGCCACCTAGCGGAGGATAATGATGAACATCAAAGCTTATTTTGTACAGATCATTATTTATCTAAATACTGAACAATTCAGTAACCTCTACCGATCAGACTGTGCCGACTGCGCAGGCTGATCTGAGTCGATACCTTTTGAAGATCGATGTATTTAACCCTTTACCAAACAATCCCTGGTTTTTACGAACCAAAGGAAGAAGCCTTCTGGAAACATTGAGAGAAAAGGAGAAAATGCTGGTATCCAGCATTTTCCCCTTTTCTCTCAATGTTTACTACTCTTCTAAAGTCAAGTTTCAACTTTTGAGTAACGTTCATTTTATCGTCGGCAAATGATTTCAATTTGGACAAGTCTGGGTTTTTTTTTGTTGTCCATTGGTAAAGAATTAAAACCCGTCTTCCGCAGAAAATGGACCCCTCATGTGCTTGAAAAATGGGACAATGCCGACCGAGGATCAGACGGTATATTCTGTACAAACCGACACAGGTCTTCGCTTTCCAGACGAATGTAAGTTTTCAACAAATCTAGTAACGTTTGTAGTTTACCTCCCCATTGAGAATGTCGCACAGGTTTGTGAGAATTTCACGTGAATCAATAATTCTCGTCGGTTATGACTTATATAGGATCCTTTTCATAAAGATTTTGAGTATATACGCTCTCATCGATTGTAAGGCAACTAGCCCATTATTTGAAGGCCACATTTGCACCTTTTGGCTACAGCTAACCGTCTACATGTAATTTCTTTCCGTTTCTGGATTTTTTTTTTTACAATATACCAATCTTGGAAAAAAGGTGAAAGTTTATTGGCAGAAAAAAAATCTGAAGGCCCCTTTAAGTAAAATATCTGAGAGTACAGACCCAAGATCAGATGGAATCATTAGAGGATGATCGTTATCCATACCTTCAACAGAAAGCATTAATAAAACATTTATGATTCGTTAAATGAATAAAATTTATGTTTATATAAATTTTATTTTCTAAAATAGTTCAATAAACTACTTAATAATTTACTCATTTCTTTTATTTTTCGTTTTTCTTAACTGCCTCTTTATGATTGAAAAAAAAAAAAAAAAATCTGTACTGGCTTTAGCTAGTTTTCTTGCCTTTTTTGCACGATATAGATCAAGATCAGATCGAACGAAATCGGATAAATTCGTGATCAGCAATGATGAAATCTTATTTTGATGAAACAACTGACGAACTATTCTTTCTATATACCTAAAAACAAAAAACGTTTAGATGCAATTGCCCTTTCGAAATACAGGTACCTCAAAAAATTCTCCCTATTTTTTTTGGCAATGCTATTTTGAGAAAACGAAAACGGATATATTCGGAACACGACCCACCTTTTCTCCGTCATGAATCGAATGCACTTTGAGAGGTTTATCGCCAGCTTTATCCAAAAAAGGATTTCTTTATAAACAAATAATTATTTCGTTAAAAAGGAATTGCATTGATTTTTTTTTTCTTTTAAAGTGACAATAAAGCCCAAAAGTAAAACAAAGCGATGTTGAAATTTATCTAAATTTGTATCATACCATTTTATGGTGTGAGAACTATTGTGAAGATGACAATCTGTCATTGTACGGTCGGTCAAAACGTAAGTTGCTGATATAGAAATTAATTTCAAAACTAGATTAGAACCTGCCAGATAGATCTAATTGTGTTTTTATTTACTTTTTGCCTGATTTTTTTTTTTCCAGCGACTAACATATGGCTTGATCATACGAGTATAGACTGTTATCTCCACAATATTTTCAATACGTTTACATGGTATGATTTGAATTTACATGAACCATAATACCTGCTTTGATATTTTGGCCTTTACTGTGGCTTTAATAGAACAACAGTTTCAGATACAAAAAGAATATTATTTCGTTGTTTTGAAATACGATTTTGTTTAAACGAATTAAAATGTCATTTTTTTAAAATCCAACTACTGCTTCTTTCGGCGACACAAAACTTAAGTGGATGGTGCGTAGATGAAAATCTGCTAGTTTTGCAATTTTGTAAAAGCTTGTTTTCCCACATTGTTTTTAAATACTTTCTTTTGCAGGGTAGCTAAAAGTCGGAAATTACAGGTAAGGCTAAGGTATGCATCTTCTTTTTTACAAGTATTCATTTTTCAATACACAGTACAAACACACACAAAATATCGTTATCGTACAAAACTTAAGTGGGTGGGTGCATAGATAAAAATCTGCCTGTTTGCAATTTCATAAAAACCTTTTTTCTTCACCCTAAACATATGAACACTTTAACCCCAAGACTATTCAGAGCGACTCAATGACCTTTTGCAGACCGTGTAGATCAAGATCAGACTGCACAGAACGTGCAGTCTGATCTTGGATCTACACTGATCGTTAATGGAAAATTTTCTCTCAAAGTTTCCTTTCAAATAGTAAAGTTTGGGGTTTTTACGATAGGATTGAAAATTTTCATTTTACTTATTTAGCAAATTATTGGTTACGTCGTATTTCTTATTAGATCTATCACCTTTCATTATTTAAAAAAAAAAAAAAAACTGTTTCCAAATAATCATGTTTTAAAGACACTCCGGAGCCTTTTGAAAACGTTGAAGGAAAAGGAGACAATGCTGGTTACCAGCATTTTCTCCTCTTTTTCATCAATGCTTTCCTTTTTCCCCAATTCAAGGCATCTTCCCCTTTACCTACACAAATGCACACACGCACACAAGTGTTAAAAAGAATCTTTATCACACAAAACCTGAGTGAGTGGGTGCACAGATACCAGCGTTTTTTCCTCCTCAAACAACGTTTTCTACCGTTAACCCTTTCCCAAACAATCCCTGGTTTTTACGGGTCAGGAATAGAACCATTTTGAAAACATTGTGGGAAAAGCAGAAAATGCTGGTAACCAGCATTTTCTCCTTTTCCCACAATGTTTTCTATCCTATCATATAAAAAATCATCTTTTTAGCAACTGTTAATTCTTCATCTGCCAAATTCTTTGAATTTAGTCTGGTCCAAAATTTGCCGTCTGGGAAAGGGTTAAAAGACAAATTCCTTTTTTTTTTTTTTGTGAGCCTCACTTGCATTGTCGTCTGCAAATAATTGTCATACTAATATGTACAATTCTGAAATTTTGTGATGGAGTAAAAGGTTACCTCATATTTCAAGATTAAGTATAGATGTCGACTGTTTTCAGGGTCTCATATTCAATTCAATGAGCATAAATTCCAACGTAGAATGTAGCATCTTAACAAACAATAATTACCCTGAAGAAAAACAGGTTTTGAAAACATTCCGTTATTCCTCGTGGCGTACCCCTCCTGCATAGCAACGCATTACAATATTACGTCAAGCGCGAGAAATCTAAGGTATATGACGTCATATTTCCCATCTGGTTGTGAGGAACGCGCAAATTACCTAGGAAACAAGAACGTGTAAATCGGCATTTACACTGGTGGTACCAGTGTAAGATCGAAAAATATTTTTACTGCTATTTCTCGATGCCCTACCGGAAAAAAAATAATAAAATAATAAAATTTATTAATCAGTAGTGTAGGATTTAATTAACATTTTACTCCATAGATACTCATTTCTACCCATTGCTTGTAGGAGCCCTTTGAAAACATTGAGGCAAAAGGTGAAATTGCTCGTGACGAGCATTCGGCATACCTCGGGTGATGGAAGCCATAGAGGTACGGAATCGGCAAGGATGTGTCGAGTGCTGAGCCCGGTCGGGCAGCTCAGTAGTTAAAGTGTTTGACTCGTGACAACAATTAAACACTTAACCCATTACCTCACAATCCCTACTTTTGACGCCCCTAAGAAAGAAGCCTTTTGAAAACACTATGGGAAAAGGAGAAAATGCTGGTAATCAGCATTTTCTCCTTTTCCCACAGAGTTTTTCTACCCTTCCCAGAACAAATTTCTCTTTTTTTTACCTTTATTTTGTCGTCTGCAAATGCTTTGAATTTGGACCAGTCTAAAATTTTCTCTTGTGATAAAGAGTTAAATGGGGCGAAAATCTTTACCGAGCGAAAAAATTTTAGACAAGTCAAAATTAAGGTTGACGACCCCTAACTCTGATATTAAAAGACGCAAGCTGCCGAGGATAGCCGAATAGCCTGTGAGAAAACGGCGATGTTACACGGAACAAGTTTACCGACTAGTTAGTGATTCTGTAGCCCCTAATTCTAATATCAAAAGACGGAAACTGCCGAAAATGGCCGAATAGCCTTTACGATAACGTCGATAGTTACCGATGGATTGGGGGCTGTGCACCTTAAAAGCATTTGGAAACGAAACAAGAAATATGTAGAAAAAGAAATTGAAAACTTAAACTTAACAGCAAATACGCAAGGGTCTTTAAAAATAAACATGATATTTTTGACCAGTCATTAATTTCTATTAATTCATTTGTTGTCTGAATAAAAAATGTAGGTCAAAAGCCACCATATTCAGTCTCAGCGAAAAAATAAGAAGTGACTCAAAAGACGAAATTTCCGCCTTATAGGGTAGAAAAAAATTGGGAGGAAAATGTGAAAATGGTGGTCATTTTCTCCTCTTACTCCACAATGTTTTAAAAATATTATCCAGCAGCGTTGTTAAAACTAAGTCCTTTATAGAGCAGAAAACATTGTGGGGGGAAAAGGAAGGAAATGTGTGTGGCTTAAAGTAATAGAACAGATATTTCCACTAAAATATCATCCTGCAAAATTAGCTATAATTAAAAATGAGTATTATTGAACTACTTTCCCCGGTTCATTGTTTTCCATTTTTTCCTTCTTTGAATTATCATTTGTAAATCTAAAACCACTATATTCTCAATTCAAAAAGAGATAATAATTACCCCCCATTTCAGAAAACTAACAAAATTATCAAAAAATAATTTCAAGATAGACATAAACGGAATTTCTGATCCGTTAGAAATGTGCAAAAATATCATTTCTGCATAAATCCTTATCTATCCTTCTTTATCAACCAATTAGAATTTTTGCCCAATCTTCACCGGAAGTGCATTACACAGGTCTTACCTTAAATAGGATAGAAACATTGCGGGGAAAAAGGGAGGAAATGCTGGTTACCAGCATTTTCTCCCTTTTCTCCCACAATGTTTTCATATTTATTATCCATCAGAATAGCTGAAAATCGAGATTTTGTCGTAAAGAGTTAACCCAAGTCAAACGGACTATTATGTATTTGTAAGCCAGGTCAAAACAAATGACAGGATCTCCGAACATCAGTAGTGTGGTATTGTATAAAATCTATGGTGCGGACTACATGCAATAAATGTGCTTTGATCTGCTAATTCACACAAACAAAGAAGAATGTTTCATTAGCTGGGGATATAGAGGACATTTGTTTACCTCAGTGAAAGATCGAACTTTTCATCGAATGAACGTCTTTGGAAATATTTTCACGAGTGGCGCAGGCACGAGTGAAAATATTACCGATGATGTACACGAGATAAAATAGATGTCGATCTTTCACCGAAAAAAAAAAAAACTCTTTAATTCATGCTTCTGATCTCTCTTTTGTTGGAATTTTCATCAAAATCCATTCCAGTTATTTTCGGTCACTCCCCTTTGCATACCCCCTCGACATAACAACGCATTAAAAAATTACGTAAACGGCGAGAAATGTATGGTAAATTACGTCATATTTTCATCTGGTTGCGCGCGCTGTTTACCTAGGTGACTAGTGCGCGGGAACTGCTGTTTCCGCCTTCAACTGAAAAGTAAGAATGTAAAATCGGTATTTTTCACCGGCCGTAACCATGAAATACCAAACAATATTCCCCAGTTATTGCTCGATAAACTACTGAAAATCTCGAAATGGACATCTTTACTCATTTTTCAGGCAATTTTCAGCCAAATTTTACCCAAGTTCATCCTTATTTTATGAAACTATAACAATTCTTGTATCTTCGTAACAAATGTTGCCCTTGGTTACAAGTTGCGAATACGATGGATGGAAAATGCGATTCATTTTTCCTGGAGGCTATCAAAAGATAACCCTGTAATCATTTCCGGTTTTAAATCGAGGAAAAATCCATTGAGTTACTTTAACCCATACACTTTATATAATTATATCAATCTTTTATCTGTGAAAGTACAGCTGACTATATTCTACATAATATCAAGTTTAACAGCGTTTGTTTACATTGTCTGTATAGATATATCTTAAATACGTGTATCTTAACCCATCACCACACAATTCCTACTTTTGACGACCCTGTGAAAGAAGCCTTTGGAAAACATTGTGGGAAAAGGAGAAAATGCTGGTAACCGACATTTTCTCCTTTTCCCACAATGTTTTCTACCTTGCTCTAATCAAATTTCAGTTTTTTAGTAACGTTCACGTTGTCTTCTGCAAGTGCTTTCAATTTGGACCAGTCTAAAATTTTGTCGTTTGGTAAGGAGTTAAATACTTCGCACTGATTACAAGTAAAATAGGACCTATGACAACTAAACAGATAAATACTTTAGACTGTACCAAAGGACAAAATTTTTAGCCTTGTTCAAATCGGATACATCTGAAGACAAGATTATTTTAATGTTGCTAAAATGATGTGTTTTTTGTGATTTTATAGATTCAAAACATTGTGGGAAAAGAGAAAATGCTGGTAACCAGCATTTTCTCCTTTTCCACATTTATTTCAACATTTTTTTTTCTCAAGGCCGTTAAAATTCGGGATTCAAGCCGATGTTAAAAAAAAAACATTTCAAGCCGATGTTTAAAACCAAAAATTCAAGCCAATGTTTAAAACCAAAAATACAAGCATGCCTATTTTTAAAACCAAGAAATTCAAGCCGACGTTTAAAACCAAAAATTATGCTATTTCATGCTACCTTTTTTTTTTTAAAAATATCACCTTATCGGACAGTGTAGACCTTAGATCAGACTCCACTTTCTGTGCAGTCTGATCCTGATCTTAATTATTCGCAAAAGGTCAGTGGGTCGCGTTTAGAAGCCTAAAGATTAACCCATTACCACACAATCCCTACTTTTGACGCCCCTGAGAAAGACGCCTTTTGAAAACACTGTAGGAAAAGGAGAAAATGCAGGTAACCAGCATTTTCTCCTTTCTCCACAGTGTTTTCTACCATTCCCAGAACAAATTTCAATTTTTCAGTCGCCTTTATTTTGTCATCTGCAAATGCTTTCATTTTGAACCAGTCTAAAATTTTGTCGTTTGGTAATGGGTTAAATGTGGGTATGTTACTCAATAGATCACCTTCTGCAGACGACAGTGTAAGTCTTGCATGGTACTAAAAACATCGTGGTAAAAGAAGAACAAGACCACCAATCCTTGTCATGGCGTAATATATCATAACAGAAATACGGCTTCTTCATAGCTGCGTCATGGTCTCACATGCGGAGATGAACCAATCCATAATAGCTTCAATTAGTAGTAATTCTTTAACAGATCAGAATTTTTCTTCAGATTTTTTCCAGATTGAAAGCATTCGCATAAGAGCAACTAAATATATCTTAAAAACAACAGCAGTATTTGTCTCAGAAAGGGTAGAAAACATTGCGGGAAATGGAGAAAATGCTGGTTACCAGCATTTTTTCCATTTCACACAATGTTTTCAGAAGGGCTGTTTTTTTTTTTTTTTTTTTCTTAGAGATCGATATTACTTGGAACTGCTTTGTAAAAGGGTGATTCAACAGACTCAATTCAACACAAGAATAAACACTTGAAGATTCCGCAGCACTTTGGCAGAGAACCCGTCTTCAATAATTGATTGAACTTGTTAGCTGTTCGCTTGGTAACCCTTTCTACGCAAGATGGCGCTTTATCTGTGAACTTCAAGAATATGCAGTGGGGTCCAAAATAAACTTCAAGAATATGCAGTGGGATCTAAAATATGGTAATATTGTGAGGAATTAAAGTGGCTTTAAGAATGATATGATATATTCAAAAATGATATAATATATTCTTTTTACTCGTGGTTATCACATAACCGCTCTTGTTTTTAGCCTAATATCACCCCTAACAACGTACGTCAGTGTGACGTCACAGGTAGTGATATCGGACCCTTGTTATAACGTCTGTGTGCGTGTTTGATAAGACTGTTTTTATTTTTTGTAATCGTTCCTTTAAATGATCTGAAAAAAGTCTTTAGACCTCCAAAGCGTACAATGCCTAGGGACTTTGTTTTTTGTCAAAGCTTTTGTTAACTACTTATAATAATGGAATAGACCTTGATCAACTATTAAAACCCAATCCCTTTTTGATATTTGGTCAAAGTGTTTGTGCATATAGACATCTGCTTCCTGTCTAAAACATCAGAATATTAAACGTATTCATCTAATGGCTTTGATAAATACATGAGAGTCTTTTTAGTCCGTTTGTATCCACTTAAGCTAGCCTCATTCTATCTTCATATCCGCACGGTACTTACTTTTCAATATGGCGGACATAAGTTACGAAATGCGCAGATCCGACATCACTTCCTGTAACGTAGGTTGTTACCCTTGAATATACTCATTACGAATTTACCTTTATTTCATGCTTTGGTAGGTTATCGAGAAATAAGTGGTGAAATATCTTTCGTTACGACCAGTGAAAAATACCGATTTTATTTACAAACTTTTCATTTGAAGGCAAAAACGATAATTCCCGCGCCATATTTACCTAGGAAAACAGCGCGTGCAGTTCAACTAGATGGAAATATGACGTAATTATCCTGCCATTCTCCCGCTTTACGTAATATTGTAATGCATTGAACATATGCCGATGGGGAACGCCACGGGGAATTACCGAAAACAACTGTGCCGGATTTTGATGTAAAAAGCATGAAAGCTAGAAGCATGACGTAAAAAGAATATTTTGTTTTTTTGGTGCGCTACTCGTTAATACGTTATCCATGGTGTTCACTCGATAAATTAAATTTCATTCTTTAACCGAAAAAAAAAACCCTCTAATCTATTTATCACATAACCTCCCTTGTTTTCAGTGTAATATACCCATTACGAATTTTCTAGTCCAGTCAAACTAGCAGATGGGTTGGAACTAATTGCAAAAGTTTCGATCTGTCTTATATGGCGCATCACTCTCCCCCGATATTGGAGAGATTGCAGTAATACGCACTATGAAGTAGTAATGGAGAAAATGGCTTCTATCAATACGTTTGAGGAAAAATCAGGCCTGTTTTAGCTCGAGGTTTATCTAAACTGCTGAGCATACCTGAATGAATGGCACCAGGTAGCGTTTTACTAAGTAAAGATTTATTTCATTTTGAAATTCAAAGTAACAGTTGTCACGCAGAAAAGTAGTCCGGTTTTGTACCCAGGATGCCCAAATTAGATAGATGAGTACTTGTAGAATGCCATCTAGCAGGAGATAATGCAGGTTTTTATTGAAGAAAATACTTTGGATATAAGAGAACTTGCTCGTCTTCATCTACTTTCGCCTAAAATTTCTCAAAACTTTTCAAAATGCATGTTTGTCAGACAAGTAAAACGTGGGATTGTTAATAAAGGGTTAAAAAGTGAAATTAAAAAGGGAAATGTTGCAATATTGGCAACTGTAGTGCTGTAAGAATTCTAAATTTGATTGTTCCTTTGCAATAATTTATATCAAAAGGCAAAATTTTAATGTTTTGGGGCTATGACAAAGACTCGGATACATGTACTATTTACTATAGATCTGTATATAGTTACCACTCCCTGTACTGTGGATCTGCATTTAGCATTATATACGCACATGATAATGATGTTTTGCCATATACAGGTTTTATTTCAAACAGATATATGTATCATATGTATTTAATGTGTTGCAATTCATTAATTTACAAAAAAATGAAAAATGCATCATAGGCTAAGTGGGTGGGGTAAATTAATACGGTTTTGCAACAATCAACTTCTATTTATTTTCTTGTTTTAATCTGAAAACAAACGATATTGACATTACAATCTGTCCTGCAATACCAAATTACACAAATTAGGTAACAAGACATCATTTTCCATCGAGTAATTTGCATAAAATGGCATTTTGTTGAAAAACTAGACGATGATGGGAAATTTATGGTGTACCTAATCGAAGACATTTTTTGGTAACTTCCCCTCATAGTTCAGCCTGCAACTTTTTTCTTGAGATTACCGAGGTATCACATGAAACAAAAATGACAAAATCATTTCTTTTGCAATTAGTTCCAAGTTTGGTGCTTTTTTCGGCTAGGTTGACCGGCCTATTCTTATCTTATACACTTTTATATAACAGTTGTGTGACGTCATTTTGTGACGTCATTTTTGTACGTATTTCCCCAGGCTGAATTCCATTGGTCTATTACGGGATAAAGAATTTTTCATTGTTCTATAAAGGGATTAAAGAAGAATCTTTTTTAATCGGACATCGTTACTATAAATAGCACATTGGTGATTCCCTCTTTATTCTACATAATAAGACTTTATTATATACAGCAAAGAAGTAGTTGCCACTGTGCTATATATAGTAACGGTGTTGAAAATTTCACTATTCCGTTATACATACAGGCGATGCACCAATATATACTTTCATAAGTGTACAAAGATCGACCAAGGAAAATTTTATTATTCTTGGATGGATGAATGGAAATTCAAAGGCCTGTGGTATTTCATACAAGTGAATGGGTCTCATGAAAAAAACCTCGGGTGCATTTATGAATGTTTTTGCACTATCTGATCTATATTTTGTGAAATATCGTTAGATCTATGTGAAAAAATGAACCTGCCATTCTTTGCCGTTTGAGATAAAATTTTATTAATTTGGCTGCAACATGCAAAAGGGGCATTTGGGCATTTGCTTTTCAGTGTCATCTCGGATCAGTCCGTGGGGTCCGCATGGTCTAATCCGAAATTACACTTTCTATTTTTATTTAACTGTCTGTTTTGCACAAATTTACTTTAGCACTGAATCTACCGTAGTCGTAAAGTGCCGTCTCGGATTAGCCTGCGCGGACTGCGCAGGCTAATCCTAGACGACAATTTACGCAAATTTACGCAAATATCCGAATGCCTCTATTCGCGTGTTGTAAGCCTCACCACGACCACGAACAACAACAACAAAATTGAATTCCTTCTCGGCAGAAAACAGGCAACGCTGAGTTGTCTTTCTAAAATGCTTTTCCAATAGGGCGATATTGATTTTCATCCCCGTCTATATACGGTAGCATCACGACTGGAATAAATTGATTCTCTGTAAATTATCATGGCGTATCTTCATTCTATAAGTCTGAATGAGAATATATATATTTTGAAGCCGTTCTCTGTGAAATGGGGTTTTCATGTATTTGTAAAAAGTTTCGACTCGGTTGATACTTTTTGCTATTCGTCAATTTTCTTCTTGCCAAAGTTTTATTCTGTCTCACGTCCAACAACCGAAAAAAGTCCATATTGAGAGCAGTTGCAGATGATAATTCAAATGTTGCAAAAATACTGAGGGTTGTCTTTCAACGATAGTAAACATAGTGGAAAAAGGAGAAAATGCTGGTTACCAGCATTTTCTCCTTTTCCCACTATGTTTTCAAAAGGCTTCTTTCACAGGGTCCTAAAAACTCTGGATTGTGTGAAGAAGTATTGAAGTGGTACCATTCCCTCACAGAAAATGAGTTACTCTCGATATTCATTTATTATAAAGAAGATCTAATTTATCGCTACAGGTCTCCATGGATTTTATATTTTCTTGGAAAAAATGGGAACAATTTTGTCTACAATACTGCAACTGACACTGTGTGGAGTGTTAATTTTTATGTCTCCTTTTGTCACAATACTTTCAGAATTGATCTGCTGTAGGATTCAAGACTATGTCCTTCGCTTATGAAACTTGACTTCATGCTAAAATGCATTATCTCCCGCTAGATGGCATTCTACAAAATTTAATACTCATCTATCTCATTTTGGCATCTTGGATACAGAACCGGAGTACTTTCCTACGCAACAACCGTTACTTTGAATTCATTCAGCTATGATCAGCATTTAGAGAAATCTGGAGCTAAAACAGGTCTCATTTCTCCTCAAACGTATTTATAAAAGCTATTTTCTACATTGCTACTTTATAGCGCGTATTACTACAATATCCCTAATGTCGGGGAGAGTGGTGCATCTTGTTTTCAGTGTAATCATACCCGTAACGAATTTTTTTTACCGGCTTACACACGGTAAGATCAAATTTGTGACGTCATTTTGTGACGTCATTTAAGAATTCTTTCAGAAGAAGTAAATGGCTTAAAAAAAATTATCAACGAAAATTCCTATCTTTGTATCGTTTTCCTATTTCTGACCTATAATTCTATAAGCTTACAATAATCGTTATGTGATAAAAAGAATCTAATATTCGATGGTTTTTGAGAAAAGATTTCTTCTATTAAACTCTTTTACAAAAATCAAGCTCGCCAAAGGCTCACTTTTTGTCAGGCCTTTTTAACGCATTACCACACAATCCCTACTTTTGATTACCCTGGGAAAGAAACCTTTAGAAAGCATTGGTTACCAGCATTTACTCCTTTTCCCACAATGTTTCTACCCTTCACAAAACAAATTTCAAATTTTCAGTCACTTTTATTTTGTTGTCTGTAAATGCTTTCGATTAGGATACACCTAAAGTATTGTCGTTTGGTAAATGAGTAAATAAATATAGTACCCGACATGTGTTGGCATTTCAGACAAAATGTTATCAAAAAGTCAGGGAAAAAGGTTATTTAGCGAGCCTTTGGGAAGCCTAATGATATCTTTTTCTAGTGGTATGAAAAAGCTTCCATATTGTCATTCAAAAACGTTTTCTATGTGTCGTACGAGATTGCGGTTTGAAATGGTTTTGTCGTTCGAAAATGCTTCAGTTATGTCCTGCCGAATTGTGTTTAATTTGCCGAGTGAAAAGGTGTTTCAGTTTGTCTTAAGAAAATGCTTTCAAGTTCGTCCGACAAAGATGCTCTAAATCCAAGCGAATTCAAGTAGACTAGTCTTTGGAGATGACGAAAACTGACATGTAGCGAAAAGTTTAGGCCCAGATCAGCCTGCCCAGACTGCGCAGGCTGACCTGGGTCGATACTTTTCGCAGATGCATTAAGCCTCCATTTCACAGAGTACGGCCATAATAGAATATATTCGGTTTTGCTCTCTCACAAACTGGTCTCAGCGAATAACTAAGCATCAGATAATACGCTAATGAGCGTGAAATACGACAGTATCTTGACTGCGGGCGGGAGGAACACTTGGAGAGAATTTCCATATTCCATGGCGAAATCGATTTTTTTTTTCCTCCCTTTTCCACGTTCTACTGTCGTCAGGTCTTCCCCATTATCTGCCTGTAACGGAATATTGGCTTCTCGTCCATTTTTTATTGTCTCTGTGCGTAGTAATTTATTCCATTTATGTTCAAGAATTCCTTTTTGCTTCCTCTCAGCTGGAACCTTATTGCAATGGAATTCTTCCTGATTTATCTCCCGTCTTAACACTTGGGATGTTTAACTTGACTTACTGACATTTTGCAGGCATTGTAGATCGAGATCACATTGTGTAGAACATGTCACCTGATCTTGGCTCCACACTACCCGATATGGAGATTTGTCATACGAAAATGTCATTGTACAAATTCCTCTACACTTTTTTTCACGTCTTAACCCTTTCCCAAACGACAAATTTTTGGACTAGACCAAATTGAAAGCATTTGCAGACGACAATTCAACTCTTGCTGAAAAGATTATTTCTGTTTATGATAGGGTAGAAAACATTGTGGGAAAAGGAGAAAATGCTGGTTACCAGCATTTTCTCCTTTTCCCACAATGTTTTCAAAAGGCTACTATTCCAGACCAGTAGAAACCAGGGATTGTTTGGGAAAGGGGCTAATCCAAAGGCTATACTACGTCTGACTCTTTGACCTCTTGCATACAATGTAGACCAAGATCAGAATGCACAGAATTAGCAGTCTGATCTTAGATCTACACTGTCCAATAAGTAGATATTTTTCCTCGAAAATAAATCTTTATTCATAAACGGGTTGAAAGTTTCATGGAGTATTTTTTAGCGGAATAAGGATTAAACCTTTTTACCACAAGATAAGATTTTGGACTCTTCCAAATTCAAAGCATTTGCAGACGACAGAAAAAAGGTGGGTGTAATGACTAGATTCATTTGACGAACGGGTAGAAAACATTGTGGGAAAAGAAGAAAATGCTGGTTACCAGCATTTTCGTCTTTTCCCATAATGTTTTCAAAACCATTTCCCATGAATGCCGTCAGAATACGATATTTGGGTTGTTTGATTAGAAGCAAATAAAAAGATTCGTTTTATGAACTGGTAGAAAACATTGTGGGAAAAGAAGAAAATGCTGGTTACCAGCATTTTCTCCTTTTCCCACAATGTTTTCAAAACCATTTTCCATCAATGCCGTCAGAATACGGGATTTGGATTGTTCGATTAGGGGCTAAACCCTGCCGAGGCTAAATTTGATTTTGGTTTCAGAGAGGATCAACATCAGAATATGCAGTCTAAACTTTTATCCACACTAGCCGATGTTTCGTGAAATATTCTGTCCAAAAAGTATAACATCTAGAAGCTCGATTGACAGACATTTTCAACCGTTTATTCAAATTCAATGGGCTCTTTCGCTATCTTTTTTTTTGGATAAAATAGTGGCTTTTATGATGTCCAAACGTAAAGTATTGACATGACCAACAACACACAAAAAATGGGGCATTCGGACATTTGCGTAAAGTGTCGTCCCGGATCAGCCTGCGCAGTCCTCGCAGGCTGATCCTGGTCGACACTTTCCGTTGTTTTAATTTGTAATTCTCTGTTTTGTGCAAATTTACTACAGGACAAAATTTAATGTTGCCTTAAAGTGTCCTCCCGGATTAGACTGCGCAGGGTGATGCTCGACGAAACTCTACGCAAATGTTCGAATGTCCCATTTGCCGAGTTGTAGGTCATATACATGCAACAATCTTTTCCTACCTTTTGTTTCATCGTATCGGGCTCTCACAATCAGCTGGGGTTTATTTTGGACGGCATAGATCAAGATCGGACTGCACAAAACGTTTGTTTGATCTTGGATCCATACCATCCATTAGTATAGTTAAGTCTCTAATGTTTGAAAAAAAAAAGTCTTTTCGAGTTTCAGTGGATTATATTTTCAGTCGCCAATACCGGCTGAGGCTGTAAGTCTTGCGGCTGAAAGCGTCACGAATCAAACCCTTTGAACTGCTTCCTAATATCGACATTTAACTTATATAAAAACTAACTACTACTACTTCTAATGATAATGATAATAATAAATTCAAATAACACAAAGCCCAGACCAAATTTAACCAGAATTTCTTACAAAATACCCTGACAGGTTATATTTCTGATAAGACTAGATATACGCTATATTCAATCTGATCTTGATCTACACTGTCCGTGCAAGTATTTGATATTGCCGTACAAAGCAAGTAAAGAGCTAACTTTGTCTTCTTCCCAAATGGACCTGGATAATTTATTCAACTGGTGGCAGGAGAAATTCTTAGTCATCGCTGCGACCAGAATTCTGATGCATCGTCATTTTAACCCTGTAGGGAATAATCCTGACTTTTAATGACCCTGACAAAGATGGCTTTTGAAAAAAATTGTGGGAAAAGGAGAAAATGCTGATTACCAGCATTTTCTCCTTTTCCCACAATGTTTTTTTCTAACCCATCAAGGACAAATATCTTGATATAAGCAGCATTTGCAGTGAATTCTGCAAATGCTTTCAATTCGGACAAGTCTAAATTTGTCTCAGGAGGAAAAGGGGTAACCCTGTACCATGCAATTTCGTGATATCATCTGGATGGTTTTTTTTTTTAAAGCATTATAGGAAAATGAGAAACTGGTGTTTTTAAAGTGACTTTAGTCAGATATGTCGTCTTTATTCAAATGCTTCAAATGGTCGAACCTTTTGCAATACTACAAAATTTTGGATTTGTCAGAGAATTAAAGGCATCTTTTTAAAACAACTTACACATAATTCAATGAGCGGAAACAGTATTTGACGGCGTAGGGAACTTTATGGTGAAAGGAGAAAATCCTGGTAACCAGCATTTTCTCCTTTTCCCACAATGTTTTCAAAAGCCCCTTCTTCCTTTAGGTAATTAAAACTCGGAATAGTAAAGGCTTAAAATTTATTCTGTCTGTCTGTCCGTCTCTCTGTCTGTCTCTCTTCCTTCCTCCTCTTCTTCTTTTTTTTTCTTCTTCTTTTCCTGTTTGTTGTTTCTTTTATTTTTCTTCCTCTTCTTCTATCCTAACCAAAAGTAACTTAACCTCTTATTCTAAGTTCTAACATTATTTTATTTGTTATATACATGTACTATATTTTCTGATTTCCTCCCCGACCCCCCCACCCCCCACATTCCCAATCATATCGACCTACTGCCAAAAGGTCATCCGTCATTCTCTGTTTCAAACAAATGCATGATGCAAAACTATCATATTTACAAAACTATCATATTTCTATCATATTTCTCTCGATGCTGCCCCCCCCCCCCCCAGCCAGACCCTCCAATTTTTCTAGAGTGCCCAAATCAATTTCCGTGTTTTCTAATTTCCCCATCGTTTCAGCCACATTTACCAAATTACGTTTCACCACTCCACAGATAGGCGAAGCAGAAACGGTTAACCCTTGTCCAGCTTAATAATACAAATAAAATTTTCAGCCGATAGCAAAAATATCCAAAATAGTGCCCTTTGAAAGGTATTTTTGGAGGAAAGGTTTCACATTATCGGACAGTGTAGATTCAAGATCAGACTGCACGTTCTGTGCAGTCTGATCTTGATCTACACTGTCCGCAAAATAGGTTAGTGAGTCGCGGATAGCAGCCTCAGGGATAAACAGCGATCAATAATTTTCCAGCACGAGAACTCGGCATTACAGGAGAAAATATGAGAAGGAAATGTCGTCATTGGTTTACCATGGAAACGCCGGATATTTTTTCTTTTCTCTTCTCTTGATCATGTCGTCTTTGGGGGCTAATTTCTTCGGCTTCTGAAAACAGGCCTAAAATGGCTCATTTCTCGATTTTATTTCATCTTGGTTTTGAAACAGACGAATTAACCACTAACAAAAACATTCGGGTGTCACACCGGTAAATGTTTTGTTTAATACGTAGTATACCGTGTAAATCTAGTAAGATCAGACTGCAGTTCTTATAAGTCTGATCTTAATCTACGCCGTTCTCAAAAAACTTCAACGGCCGCATTTGGATGCACTTATCAGCGTACAAGTTTAGTATTATTCGTAATTATTGACTTATTTTGTAAAAATAGAAATAAATGTAAATACATGTACAAGGACGTAGTTTACAGTTAAACAAATAAAACATATAATGAAAACTTCCAGAGGAAAAAAAAATCTGAAATTTCAAGAGTTCGAAATATTAATTTTGTGGATTAATGACCGGACTGCACACTTTGTGCGGTCTGATCCTGATCTAGATCGTTTGCAATAACGTATTTAGGTGCGCTCTTGAAAGTTGGACTACTTTTGGTACTACAACGTATGTATTCCGTTCTAGGTGACTTAGACTCTTTCATTCTTGTTTTCACCGCTGATATATTATAGTCCTTTGCTTGTTTGAGACAAATAAGAAACTGTATATTTGTTATATAAATTTTTATTTCATGCTTTCCGGTAGGATATCAAGAAAAAGAAATGAAAATATTTTTCGATATTCCATGGGTAATACCAGTGAAAATACCTATTTTTATACTTTAGTTACCCAGGTAAAATGCGTGTAACTAACAACCAGATGGATATATGACGTCATATACCTTACATTTCTCGCGCTTGGCGTAATATTGTAATGCATTACTATGCGGAGGGGGGTACGCCATGGGGAGAGAACGCCATGGGGAAAGAACCGCACTGGATTTTGATAGGGTTAAAAGCATGAAATAAATAAAATATTTGTTGGTTCTTTTTTTTTTCGGTGAAAGATCGAAATTTATTTCATCTCGTGAACACCATAGGTAATATTTTCACTCGTGGCTGCGCCACTCTTGAAAATAGTACCGATGGTGTTCACTCGATGAAATAAATTTCGATCATTCACCGAAAAAACAAATATCCTCTATATCTAACTGACGATG
Source organism: Tridacna crocea (assembly GCA_943736015.1). Classification (NCBI taxonomy): domain Eukaryota; kingdom Metazoa; phylum Mollusca; class Bivalvia; order Cardiida; family Cardiidae; genus Tridacna; species Tridacna crocea. The sequence continues at coordinate 32,452,730 of OX031069.1, forward strand.
TATCTTGTGTACAGGTCATAGATAAACATATTAAACATATGTTCTGTTCTACTATTACACCTATATTTGTCGAAATTGAAAGCATTTGCAGACGACTAGTTAAATGTTGCTCATTTGATGAAACTTGTCTTAAAAATGCCGGTTAAATACATCGTTGAACAAGAATTTAAACTGTCCCAAACCCAAAGTGTTTGCAGATGACAATTTTGAATTTGATAAGAAAAGCAGAAAGTTTTGCGATAAGATAGAAAACACTGTGGGAAAAGGAGAAATTGCTCGTTACGAGCAATTTCTCCTTTTCCCACAGTGTTTTCTAATGACTTGTACTGCAGACACGTAAAAACTAGGGCTTGTTTGGGAAAAGAGTTAAAATGCCTTTATTTTCATGATCGTAAAAGGACGAGATTTTTTGGTAAGACGGTGAGACAATATAGAAGTACATGTACTGTATATAAAAGTAAACAAATTTCTTCATTTTATGAATATTTTTTTTTTTTCGTAGAACTATTTATTTCATACATACGTTCAAATCTACAGCAGACCATTAAATGAACATCTTTCAATAGTGCTCATATATCAATTTCCGTCTGATAGATAAACTCATTTCGAGGAAATGATGTTCGCCACCAACATTGCTAACAGTAATCATTGAAACACGAAACTATTTCAAGAAGCGTTACCTGTTTTTTCCGAATGATTGATTTCTTTAAATGCTTGAAGTGGTTTTTTTTTTCTGTATTACGTTTTTTATATATGGTTTGTTCACCCAGTTAACCCTTTGCCAAACAATCCCTGGTTTTTACGACCCTGAAATAGAAGCTTTTTGAAAACATTGGTAACCAGCATTTTTTCCTTTTCTCACGATGTTTTCTACTCTACTGGAAACAAATTACAATTCTTGAGTAACGTTTATTTGGTCGTCTGCAAGTGTTTTCCATTAGGATCAGTCTAAAATTTTGTCGTTTGGTAAAGGGTTAAAGGACTAAGAGAAAAAATCTCATGCTGACGACTTTTACAGTCACGGTTTAGCCGTTGTCGAAAGACAAGGTGAAAAGTGCATTATAGTCATTTAAACTCTTTTCAAGAGCAAATATATGATGAACTCGACATCTTTCCACGGTTAAATATTAAATGTTTCAAACTGAGATAGACATATCGGATCTGACATAGGTTGGCATTTACAATATAATGTTATTTAAAACGTTATTAGGCGAGATAAGAATTCGCGACAAGATAATACGAGATTTAAAAAAAAAAAATTATATTCTTACACGAAAGGTCCAAAACACAATATATTATTTCATGCTTTCCGGTAGAATAGCGAGAAATAGCAGTGAAAATATTTTTCGATCTTACACCGATACCACCAGTGAAAATACCGATTTTCATGTTCTTGTCGCCTAGGTAAATTGCGCGTGCCTGACAACCAGATGGGAAATATGACGTCATATACCTTACATTTCTCGCACTTGACGTAATATTGTAATGCGTTGCTATGCGGGAGGGGTACGCCACGGGGAATAACGGAAAAGAACTGCACTGGATTATGATAAAGTTCCTCCAGAAAAGGTTAAAATCATGAAATAAATAGAATATTTGTTTGTTTTTATTTTTTTCGGTGAAAGATCGAAATTTATTTCCTCTATTGAACACCATCGGTAATATTTTCACTCGTGGCTGCGCCACTCGTGAAAATATTACCGATGATATTCACCAGATGAAATAAATTTCGATCTTTTACCAAAAAAAAAAAATTCTCTATATCTTTAAACATCAGTTTATGTCAGATTTTAAATGTTTCACATAACGGTAAGAATGAAAAAAAATCTATCATATTGATGAGGGTCTGTATTCACCAACTATTCTTCAGAAAATTTTTTGTCTTATTCTTCAAGATTTTCTGACTGTGAAAGTAACAGAACATCTGATTGGCTAAACCATGTGGTTTAGCCAATCAGAAGTTCTGTTACTTTCACACTGACAAAATTCTGAAGAATAAGACCAAGAATGTTCTTAAGAATGGTTGGTGAAAATGGACACAGATTAACAGAAAATGAAAACCATGCCGACATGGCTCGTATGTAAAATTAATTTCTTGAATGTTTTTTTTTTGTGAGCGCGAGTTGAATTCCTTGTGCCGTCTGTACTTACTTTTGCGGGCGTTCTTGATCAAGATGAGACTGCAGAATAAGTACAGTCTGATCTATTGTCTAAATGCTATTGATATATTTTGAGATGAGCTAGCTCAAACAGGCTGGATGACCCTTTACGATAAAATCTTGTTGGGATGAAGGTTTTTGAAAACATTGTGGGAAAAGAATATAATGCAGTCAAACAGCATTTAGTTCTTTTCCCACAAAGTTTTGTTTTCTTTCAAAGATAAACACTATCCTTTCATTCCCGTTTAGTATGTCGTCTGCAGATGCTTTAACTCTTTACCAAACGACAAAATTTTAGACTGGTCCAAATGGAAAGCAGTTGCAGACGACAAAATGAATGTGAAACTTGTTTTAAGAAGGTAAGAAAACATGGTGAGAAATGAAGAAAAATGCTGGTGACCAGCATTTTCTCCTCTTCCCACAATATTTCTAGCCTATCAATGGCATAAGTCATCTTTATAACTACATCGAAATCATCGTCTACAACAGCTCTCAATTCAGTGCGAGTCGAAATGTTTTGTCATGTGCTGAAAAATGAAATAATTTCCACAAAATCCTGTGATTTAACGACTAGAAGAAAAAGGCTGTTTCTAAAAACATTATGGTAAAAAATAACATTTTCTCCTTTTCCCACAATGTTTTTACCCATCAAAGACAAATTTCACAATAGCGCAAGGCTTATTTTGTCGTCTGACAGTGCTTTCAATTTAGACCAGTCTAAAATTTTTGTCATGTGCCAAAACAAATTTAAATCTCGCTAAATCTCGTCTGTATGAAATTGATTGAACATATCTGTCGAAATACCTTATTGTTTATTTCGTTAAATAACCAGTAGCTGCCGTTACCATGGAAACCGTTCCGTAATATTAGGATTTATTGTTTTTTTGCTATTCTAGCTCTGGCGAGTGTCCAGAGAAACGTCTAACAGAGAGAAAACGGATATCTTATGTTATTTTTTCCACATTCTCGCAAACAACATATCCTGTTTTGATACGCGTATTGGTTTTAGACTTCTCGACGGCCATTTAATGAATATTTAAGCATTTTGCCGAACTTATAACAATCCTGAGGAAGAGAATGTATAAAACATGGTTGGGAAAAGGAAAAAATGTTGATAACAAGCATTTTCTTCTTTTCCCATAATGTTTTTTCTACCCTAGCCAAAAAGAATTAAGTATAAACTATAAACCATTTAACCATTTTACCAGACAATTCCGAACTTATAACGATACGGAGGAAGAAAATGTTTAAAAAAATTGTCGGGAAAAGGAGAAACACATTTAAGGCTTGCTGAGGATGAACATTTTCTCATTTTCCTGTAATGTTTCCATCTCTTAAAGGCCATAGACTATCATTTCAGTTACTCTTAATTTCATTACCACACAATCCCTACTTTTGACGCCCCTAAGAAAGAAGCCTTTTGAAAACACTGTGGGAAAAGGAGAAAATGCTGGTAACCAGCATTTTCTCCTTTTTCCACAGTGTTTTCTACCCTTCCCAGAACAAATTTCAATTTTTCAGTCACTGTTATTTTGTTGTCTGCAAATGCTTTCAATTTGGACCAGTCTAAAATTTTCTCGTGTGGTAATGGGTTAGAAAAGAATGTTGATTGTTGAGTTTAGATAAACTGCAGGCGACAAAACTGATTGGGGTAAAATTAAGCTGTTGTTCTGATAGGGAAGAAACCTTATTCAATGCTGGAAAAGGAGAAGTGGCCAGCTTTTTTCTCTTTTTCCCTACAATGTTTTCATGGTTGTTGAAACTCGAATTTGAGGGGTTTTGTGTGTGTGTGTTTTGTTTTTGGCGTAGCTGAATGTGCTGGCACTTGAATTACTTTTTGACACTGATAACAAATGAATAAACAGGACTTTGTGATTGGTCAAAAATACAGACATGTTTATTCTTAGGGCCCCTATCCATTTGCTGACAATTCAGGTCATCTTTCTTAAAAAAAGATATTTCTTGTTACAAATGTAATAGCATAGAAAGGGCACGAAAGAAGCAAGGTATAAATGTGTAAAAAAGAACAAAAAAACGTACATTTTTGTTTAATTCGTGTAATCGTAAAAAACTTGTTATGGGAATATGCCAAAAGCTGATAATTGTAATAAATCTCAATAGTTCCTTTAACCCCCCGTTACTACACAATTCCCACTTTTGACGACCCTGAGAAAGAAGCCTTTGGGAAACATTGTGGGACAAGGAGAAAATGCTGATAACCAGCATTTTCTCCTTTTCCCACAATGTCTTCTTTCCTTCACAAAACAAATTCCAAATTTTCAGTCACTTTTACTTTATCGTCTGCAAATGCTTTCGATTTGGATAAGCCTAAAATTTTGTCGTTTGGTAATGAGTTAAGGATACATTAAAGATACTCTTTTTAACAGCGAGTTTTTAACTCATTTCATCTTTGTGTTGACAAACTGTAATCATTCTTGTACCTTCATGCCAAACGTTGCACCTGACATTTGCAAGGTAGAAAATGCATTTCATTTTCTTGGAGGCCATCCAAAAATACTGAAGCATCAAATATGTTTAAAGATGGAAACGTAAAAGTATTGAAATTAATCTTATAACATTGTGCATTGTGGAGTGTCGATCACCCACCTACACAGCTACTTGTATAAATGATCTGACATTATTTCATGCTTTCCTGTAGGATATTGAGAAGTAGCAGTGAAAATATTTTTTTATCTTATCTTACACTGGTACCACCAGTGTAATACCGATCGTCGTGTTCTTGTTGTCAAGGTGAATTGCGCGTGCCTCACAAGCAGATGGAAATAGGATGCCATTTACCTTACATTTCTCGCACTTGACGTAATATTGTAATGCGTTGCTATGCGGGAGGGGTACGCCACGTGGAATAAGGGGAAAGAACTGTACTGGATTTTGATAAAGCTCCTCCAAGAAATGTTTAAAAACAGGAACAAAATAGAATATTTGTTTTTTCGGTGAAAGATCAAAATTTACTTCATTTCGTGTACACCATCAGTAATATTTTGTACTCGTGGCTCGTGATGGTGTTCATTCGATGAAATCAATTTCGATATTTCACCGAAAAAAAAAAAATATCCTCAGATGAGTTGGCGTTGAGATAAAAATATGATTAAACTCGCCAAGAAAAAAATGTTATTAGGCCAAAGACTCGCTCAATGACATTTCTGTAGACTCGTTTAATGATTTTTTTATATCAAAAACCAACTTATGTCAGATCCTGTATACCTCAAGGCCAACTCATGTCAGATCCCATATGCAAGTAGCTGTGTAACTTTTTTTGATTATATTTTTATACTTTAACCTTTTACCAAACGATCCCGACTTTTGCCGACGCTGTTGAAGATTGCTTTTGAAAACATTGTGGTAAAAAGAGAAAATGCTGGTAACCAGCATTTTCTCTTTTTCCCACAATGTTTTCTATTCTTCGGAAAACTAATTTTAATGTTTGAGCCACTGTAATTTTTTTGGTCTGCAAATGCTTTGAATTGTGACAAGTGTAAAATTTTGTCGTAATGCAGCAGCAGTTCTTTTTCTTTCAATATGAGCATTTAGAACTGTTGCTTAGTTACAATAAGGAAAAAGTCTTTCAATGCAAACCCCCCGAAAAGCAAAACCAAATTAAATAAGAATCGATCATGCAAGCCCAATTTTCTAACCCTTCACCACACAATCCCGACATTTCACTACCCTTAACAAGAAAACCTTTGAAAAAACATTGTGGGGGAAACAAGTAAGTGCCGGTGACAAGAATTTTCTCATTTTTCCACAATGTTTTCTACCCTTTCAAAAGCAAATTCTATTTTTGAGTCTAATTTATTTTGTCGTCTGCACATGCTTTCAAAGTTTGACAAGCCTTAGATTTTGTCATTTGATCAAAAGAAACGTTTACATATTAACTCTTTAGCACACAGTTCCGACTTTTAACGACCCTGAGAAGGAAAACTTTTGAAAACATTGTGGGAAAAGGAGAAAATGCTGGTAACCAGCATTTTCTCCTTTTCCCACAATGTTTTCTACCCTTTCGAAACCAAATTTAATTTCATTTTTTTTATTCATAATTATTTTGTCGTCTGCAAATGCTTTCAATTTGGTTCAGTCCAAAAGTTTATCGTTTCGTTGTTATTTGTTGAATAAATTGAATGAGGATTGCAAACAAATGAGTGTGTATATATGAAAATAAACAAATCTAATTTTATTCCTTGCAAAATATAACAGTATTGAATAATGTAGAACTGAGATCAGACTTGAAGGTATATGCAGTCTGAATTCGGTCGACACCGTACGCTAAAACTTTTGATCTGTGTCGGAGATAAATATTTAATGAACAAAAGAATGGCATCGTTAGACCGTAAAAATGTATTCGGATAATTTTTTTTAAATATATGTACAACTCTTAATATCGAAAGCAATTGCAGACAACAAATTGATTATAGCCCAGGAGTTGAAACTTGTGTTTGAAAGGATGGAAAACATTTTGGGAAAAGGAGAAAATGCTGGTTACCAGCATTTTCTCCATTTCCCACAATGTTTTCAAAAGCTATATTTCTGAAGGTTGTCTATCCATAGGCTCAACTTCATTTCAGGGACCACTCATACAGTTCTTGTAATGTCCACCATCTGTACAGCATCACTGGAGTCTATGTTGGTAAGATCTTGTTCACGTCCAGAAACACTTTGTGCTTCAAAACCATCATCGTCATCATCATCATCATCATCTTCTTCTTCTTCATCATCATGACCATCATCATCACTCGAATGCACACTATCGTCATCGCTGGCAAACCCGTCTGTAACGGTATCATCATCGTATTCCAAATGTTCCATTAATTCTAGTTCATAAACAATCACAGATCTTTGTAATCGAACAATCTCCTCGCTACGAGCTTGGGCCCACTCGTTTAGCATGTTCCGTACACCTTCAGTAATGGCGATACGAATGGTATGATTTGTTCTAACACTGGCACAGTTGTTCCTCTCCGAAAGTTCATAACGTCGAAGTAAGTTCTGTAGATGACAGTCCAGTAGAGCGATTTGTTTGTTGACTTTGTGAAGTCCCTTTTTCAACATACCGATCAGGATCGTACACCATTCAATTTTTTTCAGCACATCTGACGTGAACAAATCCATCGTTTCCCGGAATTAGACAGTATCTTTGTTCTAAGTACCAAACAACAATTTTTCAAAATTAAAGAAACCCAACACTTTCTTTTTCCAAATCGGGTATGCAAGGCTGAATTTTCAAATACAAGTGTAATTTTCAGCTTCAATTATAAATATCCAAATTCAGTATTATTAAAAAAGTATAAGATTTAAGTATAAGCCACTCAGAAAATTTTAAATCTAAGCCAAAAGTTTCTAGCTAAAGCTGAAAAAAAAAAAACAAGTTTTTTTTTCTTTTTATAGTCTGTATCCAAATGCAGGTAAATGGTCCAGCACAATACCTATTTTCATATAACAGTAGAAATGTCAAAATTCAGTGTTGCTCAAGAAGGAGTCTCAGATTTTAGTAGAAGCAATTTTGAAATATTCCCATGCATGTACCAAGACGACAGTCCAAGATCAGTTGTTATAAGGCACAAGTTCGAATGTAAACTCAAAGAGGCATCTTATTATTCCAATTACAGATTACCCCATATTTTTACACCATCATGTTTCTAGGGTACATCACGTGATAGTATCAGTCAGATTATTTGTCTATATCCTGCTTCACAGCTACGCCAGCCGAAAGTTACAAGTTCACAGTTTCTTGAAGAGGGTGTCATAGTGTCATAATGAAGATTGTTTCAAAATCTGGATGGTTGACCCTTTTTCCGAGTATCAACTCTTTATCACTTGAGAAAATTTTAGACTAGTCCAAGTTGAAAGCATTTGCAGACGACAAATTAAATGTGAGGGAGAAATTAAAACTTATTTTGGGACGGGTAGAAAACATTGTGGGAAAAGGAGAAAATGCTGAGATACAGCATTTTCTCCTTTTCCCAAAATGTTTTCAATGGTTCTTTCTTAGGGTCGTAAAAAGTCAAGATTGTGTGGTAACAGAGTTAACCCATATCCTGCTAAATAACTGAAATGATTTTTTTTTTTTCATTTTATAGTAAAACTGAAATAACTGTCATTTCAAAGTTATGACGGGACAGTGCAGATCCAAGATCAGACTGCACGTTCTGTGCAGTCTTATCTTGATCTGCACTGTCTGCAAAAATTCAGTAAGTCCTGCTAAATAACTAAAATGAATTTTTTCATTTCGATGCAGTAAAACCGAAAATACTGTCATTTCGAAGTAATGATTTTGGGAATAATATCTCCTTTTCGGACAGTGCTGATCCAAGATCAGACTGTAAGTTCTGTGCAGTCTGATCTTGATCTACACTGTCTGCAAAAGGTCAGTGAGTCGCATTTAGCAGGCTAAGGGTTAAAATTCTTGTTCAGAATTAAGGTATTAATCCTTTTTTTCACACAATCCCACACATGTAAGACCGTGATTAAGGCTTTTGAAATTTTGTGAGAAAAGGACAAAATGCTTGTAACCAGCATTTTCTCCTTTTTCCACAATGTTTTGTACCCTATCAACGACAGAAATCATAGTTATAGCAATAAATTATTTGTCGCCTACATTAAGCTTTTAATTTCGTCCAGGCCAAAATTTTGTCATTTGGTACAGGGTTAATCTTCCTTGGGCGAATAAACATCCCCCCCATCACATTGACACCCCCACCCACTTCACATGTAAAGTGTGAAATTAATTGCTGACACGTGAAGATGTCACTTTATGCATTACTTAGTCTATAGTATACAGAGTACAGGATATCTTAACCCTTTACTCCAGAGATACTCATTTCTACGCAGTGCTTGTAAGAATCCTTAGAAAACATTGTGGCAAAAGGTGAGCAATTTACCTTTTTTTTCATAATGTTTTCTATGCTATCAAACGGATAAACGTAAGAAACGGCGTCATCCTTGCTGTTATCTATGGTCATTTACAGATACCATAGAAATGCCTTATGGGGTAAAGGGTTAATGACGTTATCTGCAAGTTGTTGTTGTTTTTTGTCTTATGGTTGGTAATCCTAAATTACTAATAGTCCGTCGGATGAGACGTTGAACCGAGACTGCAGGTGACGGTGTTGTACACCCAGCCTAGGCTCAGGTGGTAATAATCTCTTAACCCTTTACCAAACGACTGAATTTTAAACTATATCTAATTTTGAAAGCACTTGCAGACGACAAAATAAACGTACGTCAAAAAAATGAAATTTATTTCCAGCAGGGTAGAAAACATTAAAAGTCTTCTATCTCAGGGTTGTAAAAACCAGGGATTGTTTGGTAAAGGGTTAATCACGTCGGTATCATTTCACGGCCCACACATATCTGTGGCAAATCGGTTCATCGCTTCCTTAATTATTTTTGATTGATTGATTGAATTATTTTTGACAGAGTAATGTCCGATTATATAAAAGGAAAAAAGATCAGGCTGGAACCCAGGCTACTGTACACCGAACACGTTAAAGCGTTCTCATGCGCATGTCATATTCTTCGAAGATTTGACTGTCTTATATGACGCATCACTAACCCCGAAAGCGGGCTGACTGTAACATTACGCTCTATAAAGTAGCAATGCTGAAAATAGCTTTAACCAAAACGTTTGAGGAGAAATGAGACCTGCTTTAGCTCCGGATTTCTCTAAACTGCTGATCATAGCTGATTGAATTGCACGAAGTAGTATTTAATTGAGTAAACCTTTATTTTAGTTTTAAATTCAAAGTAATGGTTGTCGCGTAGGAAAGTGGTTCGGTTCTGTACCCAGGATGCCCATATTAGATAGATGAGTATTTATAGAATGCCATCTAGCGGGAGATAACGACGTTAAAGAACCGGGCTTATTCTCTGATAGTTTTCGTCTTTAATCTTAAAACATGTCCACGTAACATATTTATCAGCCTTCAGGGAAGCATCACCCATATGGGTGGGCAACCCGAGGCAACAATATATCAACCGATAACCTTTTTTTTTTTTTCAATTTTTCATCCAGAAATAAAAATAATGAAACGTGGAGTAGTTAAAAGAGCAACATATTAACTTGTTTCATGCTTTCCGGTAGTTTATCGAGAAATAGCGGTGATTTTTTTTTCTATATTTCATGTTTACAGCCAGTCAAATATATCGATTTATTAGCTATGATTCAAATTGAAGATGGAAACTGTATTTACGGCGCATTAGTTACATACGTAAAAAGCGCGTGCCAAGTGGATATAGGACGTGCATTTCCCTACATTTATTGCTCTTTACAAAATGAAAAGCGTGGCTATGTGAAGGGGGTGCACCAAGGGGAACTACCGAAAAACAACAGTATTACTGTACACGATGTTGAGAAAGTCCCATCAAGAAAGGGATAAGGAGAATAAAATAAATAGATTTTTTTTTTCTCATTGAAATGCGCCACTCGGGAAAATATTTCCGATAATGTTTACTTGATGAAATGAATTTAGATCTTTGACCGAAAAATAAAAAGAGGATATTTGTTTTTTTCGGTGAAAGATCGAAATTTATTTCATCGAGTGGACACCAACTGTAATATTTTCACGAGTGGCGCAGCCACTCGTGAAAATATTACCGATGGTGTTTACGAGATGAAATAAATTTCGATCTTTCACCCCCTAGAAAAAAAAACTATTTATTTCATGCTTTTAACCCTTTCTGGGAGGAGCTTTATCAAAATTCAGTACAGTTCTTTTCCCTTATTCCCCGTGGCGTACTCCCGTATAGCAACGTTACGTCAAGCTCGAGAAATGTAAAGTATATGGCGTCATATTTCCCATCTGGTTGTCAGGCACGCGCAATTTACCTAGGCAACAAGAACGTGAAAATCGGTATTTTCACTGGTGGTACCAGTGTAAGATCGAAAAATATTTTCACTGCTATTTCTCGATATCCTACCGGAAAGCATGAAATAAACATGTATCCTATATTGTATTCTTTATTTATTTCAACATTATCAGAACATCCATATCGTTTTATTTCATGCTTTCCGGTAAGATATCGAGAAATAGCAGTGAAAATATTTTTCGATCTGACACTGATACCACCAGTGAAAATACTGATTTTCACATTCTTGTTTCCTAGGTAAATTGCGCCTGCTTGACAACCAGATTGGAAATATGACGTCATATACCTTAAATTATTCGCGCTTGACATAATATTGTAATGCGCTGCTATGCGGGAGGGGTACGCTACTGGGAATGACGGAAAAGTACTGTACTAGATTTTGATAAAGCTCCTCCCAGAAAGGGTTAAAAGCATGAAATAAATAGAATATTTGTTTTTTTTTTCGGTGAAAGATCGAAATTTATTTCATCTCGTGAACACCGTCGGTAATATTTTCACTTGTGGCTGCGCCACTCGTGTCCACTCGATGAAATAAATTTCGATCTTTTACCGAAGAAAACAAATATCCCCTATATATTCATATACAATACCGTCGAATTTCCGTGAAACGTTTAATCTTAAAATATAGAAATCTTTGTGAGAAAAAAGGTGAAAATGCTTGTTTCGAGTAAATAATTTTTTCCTTCAATGTCTAGACTAGTTTCTTTATAAGAGGAAAAAACAAAGATTTTTGTACATCGCAAAAATAACATTTTTTCTCGACAAATATTTCAAAGTGGTTTATACCTTAACCCTTTTAGAGACGATTTCTCCTTTTCCAACGTTATTTTTATGAGAAATTCACTCCAGACGAGTTAAAGATATTTTGTCCGAAGGTCCATCTTTATACTTTCAGCTGGTTGTGGCGTTGGACGAAACTTCCGTGGACGAAACTTCCTACATCCGAACTTAAACGACCCCGGGAGAAAAACCTTTTGAAAATCCTGTTGGAAAATCATGGTATGAAAAGGAGAAGATCCTGGTTACCAGCATTTTCTCCTTTTTCTAGCATGATTTCTATTCTTCCCAAAACAGGTTTCAATTTTTTTAGGCATATTAATCTTGTCGTCTGCAAATGCTCAGATCGACCGAAATTTTGTCTTTGGTAAGGCTGGTAAAAGAAAAATTGTAACAGACGAGTTGTCCTTTTATGTTCTTTTGATTTAGTGGTCTGCTGTCCTTTGTGGTATTTGTCGAAGACTATACCAGTATAAGTTCAATATTAAATTTTTAAGACCATGTATCATGTTTTGTGCAAAACCAAAGAAATAAACCAATTTAAACTCATTTTTTCTTAACAAATGAGTTTTTCGGAAGCCTTTCTGTATGTAGTTGGAAAAGGCATGTTAAAATACATTCGGTGAGGACATCGATCCTGGAAATGCTAATTTTTGAATTGAAAATAGCTTCACCCGCTCATAGCTTTCTGTAGGCGTAATGATATACACAAAATTTGTCTAATGATAGCTTGGTCCTGGGCAATTTCGTTCCAAAATCAGTACGTACATTGGCTTGTTTTTCCCATGATTGCGCGCTACTCCATTTGATTGTGCATGAATATTTATAGATAAAAAAATGATTATAAGATTGGGAATACATTTATTACGGTCAAAGACGTCTCAAAATCAAAGTTTTCAGGTTAAAACTTAATTTTATTCGATTTACTTACATGGTTTCTCCCTCTGCTTATCATGTATTCTACTGTTAAGGGACGTTACTCCTTAATATGATCAAAGGGAGACCGTCAATACACAAATAATCCTAATCTAGTTATGTGAAATTTCCCTTCAACCAAAATGATATTCGTATGCGTGGTAGGTTGACTTTCAAGCAAATATTTGAATAATATTTCCCCTTTTTCTTTCAAATTATTAATACCACACAATGGTTTCTGTGACAAATACCACTCCAGCGTTTTGAACGCTTTGATTTATAGGATTGTATTGAGGGAATTGTTGGGAAAGGGGCTGAATTGAAATACATGTAAACATCTGCCTTTCCTCGGCAATGTTTGCCCATTTTCCAGCACTTCATCATTTTTTTTTTTCCAATTCATTAACTTCTTTATAATTCAAATAATGTTTTAATCCCAAACTTCTTTTTCATCACTTTCATCATCATTTATATTCTTCTTGTTCTTCTTCTACTATGGTAACCTATAAGCTATTTCCATATTTTCACCCCAGCCACAGCACGATGACACTGCCTGATGTATTAACATGTCTGTCATGACTATAACGCTATGAAAATAAGTGTCCTTACATATTTTTTCCCACAGTTATTTTTAGATAATTCATGCTTTAATCCTTTACGAGACGATTTCTCCTTTTCCCACACTGTTTTCAAAAGATATCCACTCCAGACGAATTAAAACAACATTTGGCCCCCCAAAATCCCTCATTTGAACTTAAACGAGGGAAAAGCTTCTGAAAACATTGTGCGGAAAGCAAAAGTTGCGAAACAAGAAAATGCCAGTTACCGATCTATAATAGTGAAAACGTTTGGCAGAAGGAAAAAAAACGTGTGACAGATAAGTTGCCCTTTGTTCATAATGTTTTTTTGTGTGAAATGGTCTACTGTTATTTGAAATTGACAACTGGCGGATATACCGTGGTTTGTAACTAACAATGTTTCCTTGTCCATTTAGGGGCCTGTTTGGCTTTATCGCACATTACAGAATTTCCGATCTAAATATAGTTCACAAGGACCACTTCCGTTCCTCTATGTCAAACCCTTCCTTTATTGAGGTAGATTTTTGACTTACATGTACTTGCATTATAATGTTTGTTAATGTACTATTACTAAGTACATGTGTACTTGTCTGAATAAATAGAGGATATAAAAGTTTTTTTTTCTGTGAAAGATCGAAATTTCTTTCATCTCGTGAACACCATCGGTAATATTTTCACGAGTGGCACATCCACGACTGAAAATATTACCGATGGCATTCACTCGGTGAAATGAATTTCTTTCACCAAAAAAAGCAAATATCCTCTATTTATTTCATGCTTTTAACCCTTTACTGAAAGGAGCTTTATCAAAATCCAGTACAGTTCTTTTCCGTTATTCCCCGTGGTGTACCCCTCCCGTATAGCAACTCATTACAATATTACGTCAAGGGCGAGAAATGTAAGGTATATGACGTCATATTCTGGTTTTGAGGCACGTGCAATTAACCTAGGCAACAGGTACATGAAAATCGGTATTTTCTGGTGGTACCAGTGTAAGATCGAAAAATATTTTCACTGCTGTTTCTCGACATCCTACCGGAAAGCATGAAATAAATCCATCTATCCGTCTGTCCTTAACTCCTTTCCTTTTTTCTTTTTACTTTTTCAGATAATGAAGCCCTTTTTGTTCACAATCATTACTATCTGTTTTTTTTTGTAATGATCTTTTATTTTTGACATTTAATATTATTGGAGTATCACGTGATTCAACTTGGTGAGAGGAACTATATATAAGCAACATGCTTTCGTTCTGATCCTTTTCACATTTATTTCTTGTATAGTGTATGTAAAAGTCAATATATTGAATAAAATATGTTAAGATTAAATTAATACTAGTCTGTCTTTAACTGTGTACCACACGAACTATTTCAACTCTTTTTTGTTTTCGTAGTAAATGTTTATATTATGTCAGGCAGTGAAACTAAAGATCAGTATGCACTATGCACGGTATGTGCAACCTGTTCTTGAATCTAAACTGTTTGCTTTATTTAACCCTTTACTCCATAGATACTCATTTCTACGCATTTCTTGTAGGAGCCTTTGGAAAACATTGTGGCAAAAGGTGAAATTGCTCGTGACGAGCAATTTCACCTTTTGTCACAATGTTCTCTATGCTATCAAAAAGTGTCATATACACACAAGAAACTGCGTCATCCTTGCTCTTATTTAGGGTCAATAAGAGATACCATAGAAATGCCTTGTGGGGTAAAGGATTAATACATTTACATGTATATTTGTGTGTGTGTGTGTGTGTGTGTGTCTTTTTTTGGTCATATAGAATGTGATATTCGAGCCTTTACTGTGATATATACAGTTATCCATGTGATCTGTCATTTTCCTAAAATAGTATTTAGCCCATCTGTGGTGTACTTTATGCATTATCTCTTTACCAAACGACACAATTTTAGACTGGTCCAAATTGAAAGCATTTGCAGACGACAAAATAAAGTTGACTGAAAAATTGAAATTTTGTCTGGGAAGGGTAGAAAACACTGTGGGAAAAGGAGAAAATGCTGGTCACCAGCATTTTCTCCTTTTCCCATAGTGTTTTCGAAAGGCCTCTTTCTCAGGGGCGTCAAAAGTAAGGCTTGTGTGGTAATGGGTTAATACATTTATATGTGTGTGTGTGTGTTTTTTTTTTCTTTGGTCATAGAATGTGATACTCCAGTCTTAACCCTTTCCCAAACAATCCCTGGTTTTTACGGGTCAGGAATAGAAGCCTTTTGAAAACATAATGGGAAAAGGAGAAAATGCTGGTAACCAGCATTTTCTCCTTTTCCCACAATGTTTTCTACCCTATCATATAGAAAAATCATCTTTTCAGCAACTGTTAATTTGTCATCTGCAAAATGCTTTCAGTTTGGTCTGGTCCAAAATTTGCCGTTTGGGAAAGGGTTAAACTGTGATATGTACAAGTATCTCTGTGATTTGTCATTTTCCTAAAATAGTTTTTAGCCCTTCTGTGATGTACTTTATACCAAACGACAAAATTTTAGATTGCTCCAAATTGAGAGCACTTGCAGACGATATGGGTTAAAACCGCATTATCTTAATTCAGTGCTAAATAAAAAAAAAAATAAATGAGAAATAACTAATTACTCCTTACTTATTTGCATTTTCTGGTATGCTAGTTGTATTATGTTATCATGTTTCCTTCTCCGTATAATTCATACATGGGTCATGCTCAGGAAAAAAGGGGGCTTAATGCATTTCTGTGATTCGATGTACCAAGTGAGTAAACACCATACTTTCATCTGGAAGTTCTTTTATGCAACGATTATTTTCGTTGCATTTTTTTTGACAAAAAAAAAAACCCTCGGAAGTTTAATTCAATGAAATATTGTACTATTCTATTATTAGATGTAGCATACAAATTGTACGGAAAAAAGGTATCAGAAAAAAAAAGATGGGGGGGGGGGGGGGGAAATATCATTTGCATAAAAAAAAGACCAAGTTATAATATGGTACCTGTATATGAAGTAAAACTTATGATGAGAATATCCTGAATTGTTGAAAAAAAAAATGTAATAATTTACATTTTTTATTTTTCACTTTTTTGCGGCGTTAGTTTTGGAAGAAGCACCCGTGATTTTTTGTTGATAGTTGAAAGAGGTCAGGGTATAATTATATATTAATTCAAATGTTTTTTGATGTATGTTTATTTATTTGTGCATTTTTTCTAAATATGCAATCCATATTATCTTAACCCATTACCAAACGACAAAATCTTAGACTGGTTCAAATTGAAAGCATTTGCAGATGACAAAATAAAGGTAACTGAAAAATTGAAATTTGTTCTGGGAAGGGTAGAAAACACTGTAGGAAAAGGAGAAAATGCTGGTCACCAGCATTTTCTCCTTTTCCTACAGTGTTTTCTGAAGGTTTCTTTCTCAGGGGCGTCAAAAGTAGGGATTGTGTGGTAATGGGTTAATTGTGGTCAATTTGCACTCTAACTTGTCATTGATATTGCCAAACTGTAAAGATAATTATACAGTCTTAAACCCTTTACTACACAATGACGACCCTTAACACCCCTGAAAGAAAAGGCTTTTGAAAACGGTGTGGAAAAAGAAGAAAATGCTTTTTACCAACATTTTCTCCTTTTCCCACAATGTTTTCTTCCCTATCAAAGAAAAATCATATTATGCTAACCACATTGAAACTGTCATTTGCGAATGCTTGATGCTATGTGGTAAAGGGTTAAATCTTTACTAAACGACAAAATTTTAGGTTGGTAAATTGAAATCTCTTACAGGCGACAAATGTAAGTCAAAAATTGAACTTTGCTTCCAGCAGGGTAGAAAACATTTTGGGAAAAGAAGAAAATGCTGGTTACCAGCATTTTCGCCTTTTCCCACATTGCTTTGAAAGGCTTTCATCTCAGGGTCGTAAAGACCAGGGATTGTTGAATAAAGGGTTATTCATCTTTTGATCTTTAACTTTTATTTTACTAACAATATTCACAGTTTGTGTGTATTAAAAAGTTAACTGATTATTAATTCATAGCACTAGTAACATAACTTGACCCTTTCCCAAACAACAAATTTTAGACTCTTCCAAACTCCTTTCTCCTTTTCTCACAACTTTTTTTTTAAAAGGCGTCTATCTCAGGGTCATAAAAACCAGGAATTGTTTGGTAGAGTTAAATTAAACTTTCAAACCCATAGTAAAAACCCAAATAGTTATATTTTCTACTTTTGAAGATCTGTATAATGTTTGTATTTTTTTTTTGTCTTCATCCATAAATTCAACATTTACTGTGTTAAAATAATTATGAGTGTTTTTTTTACTTGGATTGAAAATCATTGTTTCTTTTATATGAAAATCTGTGTCTCTTTCCTATGGAAATGGGTGTAATGGTTGTTCTTTAATATGGAAATGTACACTTAGTTTATTTCTTTATAAAACTATCTATCCTTTTTTGACTAACCCCTAGCATGTACGTTTCTGAAAAAAAGAAAAAAAATATGGTGGGAAAAGCAAAGTAATATGTAGTATTGAATAGGACGAAAAATCTGGTAATCAGGATCATTTTCCATCCCGAACAATATTTTCTATCCATTCAGAACCATTGTCAACATTTAAAACACCTTATTTAGCAATACTGACATTTCTCCGAACAAAGCCTTTTGATAACATTTTTTAAAAAAAATCCTGATAACAAACAGCTTCTCCTTTATATCAGAATGTTTTCAATATTTTCACAAAAATATTTTGCCATTAAACGTACATGTATTTTGACGTCTGCAAATTCCTTTCAATTTGGTCAAGTCTAAATATATCTAAAAAATAAATGTCATAAGTGTGGAGACACGTGTCAACTCCTTTCATAATTCCACATTTTTTTGACACCTCCCTAAATCTCATTTGTGTATACAATTTGTACGCGACCAGATGTTTGTTTCAGCGAATATATGCAAAATATTAGCCCTTTGCCCTGTCTGGCATGAAAAACGACCTTTTGCGAACAGTGTTTATGAAGATCAGAATGCAGAGAAACTTCCATTCTGATCTTTGATCTACACATTCCGATAAGTTGATAAGTTCCCCTTAAAAATATACTTTAAAAACATGTACTATCAGCTCGAACATTTCATTTCTTAAGTGGGCTTACATTTTACTACACAACAAAAAATTAGACCTATTGAAATCGATAGCATTTCGACGTCAAATTAAAAATGGCTAAATTTATGGATGCAGTCTTTGATTAAGAGTATAAAACATTTTGGGAAAAGGAGAAAATGCTGGCTAACCAGCATTTTCTCCTTTTCCCAAAATGTTTTCAAAGGTCTTGTTATTTAAGGTCATTAAAAATCAGCCTTGTTTGGTAAGGGGCTAAGGGTTTTTTACTCTAAATCTACTTCTGTTGGCCAGTACAAGCGAGTTGGCATTGATGTCGTAATTAAATCTGTGATTTAATTAGCGAGTAATTCAAATAATGACTGTAGGTTTGACGCTTGGGTGCAAATTAGGAGTAATAATCGGACTGTACTATTAGTTCGGCCAGTGGTATATAAAGTGCGAAGAGACTTGATTTGGATATTATTGTATTCACAAGCGCTAGAACGAACATGGTACTTACGAGATCCAAAACGGCTGCTGCTGCTAAACGAAAAGCTTCGATTCCCCGTACACGACGAGAAAGAGTCAACATGTTGCGGAAAATAGAGTGGAAGTTGAACAAAGCCTGCGAAAACGTTGTATTACTGAACGATAAGATTGTCCAGCTGTCCGCACGCTACTATCGAGCTCGAGCCTGCAACCATAAGTCATTTCGTTACAACTTGAGACTGAAATTAGCTGTCTTCGAAGGTGTAAGAAACGTGTTCTACGAATATGCCCGAGATAGAGCCGAGGAGATAGCCGAGATGAGACGAGACTTGTACAACCAGCACGTGACTATTATTTCGTCATCAGACCGGGATGAGTCGGAAGACGAAACTGACGATTCGACGGATTCTGACAGCGATGCAGATGAACTGTAGTCCCAGCAGCACGTGGTACCCGATGGAGAGAATCTCAAAAAGGCCCTTGTCAGGGCCACCACATATTGAAAGAACTTCTTTCTCATAATTGTCAATTAAGTACTTCTGTACTTATCATAAATCCTTTACCACACAATCACGACTTTTGACCACCCTGGGGAAAAAGCCTTTTGAAAACATTAAGGGAAAAGGAGAAAATGCTGATAAACAGCATTTTCTCCTTTTTCCTCACAATGTTTTCTGTCCTTCCAAATTCAAAGTTCAATTCTTGATTCACATTTTTGTCCTCTGCAGATGTTTTCAGTTTGTCAGCACGGTTCTCCGTTTCTCATGAGGTTTTCTGTACGTTCCCAGACAAAAACTATGTTTTTAGTCCCATGAAGTTTGCCATCTGCAGATTCTATCTAATCAACTAAGAAACTAATGTCGTCTGCAAGTGATTTCAATTTGGACCGGTCTTTAGGTTCGTTGTTTGGTAAAGTTTCTGGTTGAGTTCAAAATTAGAAAACATGATCAACTGTATATTTTCACTGATTTTTTTTTTAAATTTATTTGAAGAAACACGCAAAATTATATTTTACAATTAAATACTGTATCATGTAAATTTGCATTGTAAAATTATATTGGTGTCTCAATATAAAGCGATGATGGAAAAAAATCGAAAATTATACTGCACACCGAAGCGCACTCTACAAGGTTCGTCATGATTTTTATTTAACCCTTTGTTGGATCATATTTGTAACAAATCATATATGTAACACATTTGTTACGTACATGATCACATTCGTAACAGATAAAGTGTGTTACAAATGTGTTTGTCCGAAATGGGGGTTGACATGAGAAGCATATATGTAACAGGTTTAGTTGTCTATGTGTTACATATATGATCACAAATGTAACATGTGTTACATATATGATCACATATGTAACACATATACGATCACATATGTAACACATGTGTGTAATCACACACACACACACACCCACACACACCCACACACACACACACACACCCCACACACACACAAACGCATGAACCTCAACGTGACAAAATGTACCTTCGGACATTCTGTCATCACTAGTAGAAA
Organism: Tridacna crocea; assembly: GCA_943736015.1. Taxonomy (NCBI): domain Eukaryota; kingdom Metazoa; phylum Mollusca; class Bivalvia; order Cardiida; family Cardiidae; genus Tridacna; species Tridacna crocea. Next base: position 32,473,114 of record OX031069.1, read on the forward strand.
GCTGCAAAAAGAGGAAAAATCATGTAATATAAATGTTTTAAAAATATCACTGTAATTGTAATCTTTCAACTGAATGAGTTTTAAAACATATTTATTTCAATACTTGGAGTTATCTGCCCTTGTCTCAGCCCATTTTATATATTTTCCTATATCTATCGTTAAAAGGTAACCATAGCAACCACATCGCAATAAAATACACAAAATAATTTCAACATATTGCCGTAACAATACGGGGTTTGATCAGTGCTTAAACAGTTTTAAGCAAATGCATCGAGTTTTGTAGGTTCTACTAACACGCAGAAATGCATTACGCAACTTTGACTTCATTTTTCAGGTAAATGACGTTTGTAGGGTTCATATAGTAAATTGGTCATAACTCACAAAATAACCTGAATAATCTGTTCAAATAAAGACTAACATACTCCAGAAATATTATACATTCAAAATAACGTTGTTTATCAAATACTCACCAATTGTCCGAAGGTACATTTTCTCACGTTGTGGCCCATATATATATGTTTATATATATAAACAGAGAGCAGCCACGATACCGGACATTATATTCATGAATATCCTTTAAAGAGTTGAGGAAATATGGAGCGGACGCGAAAGAGTGACGTCGACGTCACCGCCGATGACGACGATGGACAAAGTGACACAACAAATCAGTATCAAGATATTGGCCCATCTGGTGAATAAAAAACCTGCTACAAATGTGTTTCAGATGTAAATATGCATTCTTTTGTACTGTTTTTAAATCAAAATTGACCTGTGACATATGTGATTTCATATCACATCAAAAACCGGCATCGATCATATTCGTCACAAAATATGTTACATTTATGCTTGATTTCCGAGTCATATATGTAACACATGTTACATATGTGATCATATATGTAACAGGTGTTACATATATGATTTGTTACAAATATGATCCAACAACCCTTTCTCAAACAACAAATTTTAGACTCTTCCAAACTGAAATAGTTTGCAGACGACAATTTTAACGTTCATAACAATTGCAGAAAAATATCCGAAGGGGCAGAAAACACTGTGGGAAAAGGAGAAATTGCTCGTTACGAGCAATTTCTGCTTTCCAACAGTGTTTTCAGAAGACTGTTGACTGTAGACACGTAAAATCAAGGGTTTTTGGAAAGGGTTAAGAGCTATTTGAAAAAAAAAAGAAAGTCCAGAAAAAGTAGCTGTACTAAAAACCTAAAACCTAAAAACCTAAGATAGTTTAGCAGGTTTTAAACAAGGAAAGGAATGAGAAATGTAAGGACCCGAAATGTAAACCAGAGAAATTGCGTTTATTACTGACGCTTTAAAAAATGTGTAGGTTGTTTTCAGAGGGACTTTTTTCTTGATAAAAGTACTGGGGTATATTTCTTTGAAATAAAAAAACGATTATGTTGAATTTTATCGCTTTCCACGTGAAAAACTTCCGAGATTTCATGAATAAATGAATAACCAAAAAATTCTGTCATGTGTGTATATCTTTATTTTTTGACGTAGGTGAAAGAGTGTAAACATAATTCAAACTGATAAAATATTCATTGGCTTTTTATATCAGTGCTTTAACTCATTACCAGACGACATTATTTTAGAATTGTCCAAATTGAAAGCTATTGCAGACGACAAAATAAATGTGACTGAAAATTTGAAATTTTGAATTGTTTTGAATTGTTTTGTGAAAGGTAGAAAACATTGTGGGAAAAGGAAAAAATGCTGGTTACCAGCATTTTCTACTTTTCCCACAATGTTTTCAAAAGGCTTCTTTTCCAGGAGCGTCAAAAGTAGGGATTGAGATGTAGTGGGTTAAGCCTGAAATAAATTGATCATGCCCTCTGAAAAGGGGGCTTAGTGTGTTTGCTAAAAATAGAACATTGTCACTATGACAATAATTTCCAAATTATTAAATTGTATTCAATTGCAATTAAACACAGGCTCTGTTTACATGTGGGATTTATTTTTTACTTGAATCCATTTTTTCCTGATCAACTTTCAAAGTGTTCTATTCTTTTTTTCTCTTCTCATTTAGCAATCTTTTACTCTTTTTTTTTCTGATTTATCTCTTTAGCTACTCCTAGATGGTTTGTTGACTATTGCGTTGTAATTGAAGTTTGTGTCATTTAACCCATTACTACACAATTTTTGATAACTGTGAGAAGGAAGCTTTTAGAAACATTGTGGGAAAAGAAGAAAATGCTGGTCACCAGCATTTTCTCCTTTTCCCACAATGCTTTCTACCCATCACAAAACAAATTTCAAAATTTCAGCAACTTTTATTTTGTCGTTTGCGCATTCTATTCTGACAAGCCTAAAATACTGTAGTTTGGTAATATTAAAATAATTGACCGTTCATTGTTTATTCCATGCTTTCCTGTAGGATATCGAGAAATAGCGTTAAAAATATTTTTCGACTTTCTACGGGTACGAACAGTGAAAATGCCTATTTTTAAATTTTATTGACCTAGGTAAAATGTGCGTGAGTCACAACCAGATGGAAATATGACGTCATTTACCTTACATTTCTCGCCCTTGACGTCATATCTTAACGCATTGCTACGTATATGATGGTCACAACAAGATGGAAATATGACGTCATTTACCTTACATTCCTCGCCCTTGACGTAATATTGTAATGCGTTGCTATGCGGATGGGGTGAGCCACGGGGAATAACTAAAAGAAATGTACTGGATTTTTTCCGTGAAAGCATGAAAGAAGTAGCTTTACTCGTTGACGGTGTTCACTCGATAAAACCAACTTCGATCTTTCACCGAAAAGAACAAATATTCTCTATTTATCATTTGAAGCACATTTTAACATTGAAAGAATTCGATAAGAAACTCAAATCTTAAGTTGACACGACTTTAAAACTCTTTACCAAACGACAAAATTTTTGATAGGCCCAAATTGAAAGCATTTGCAGAAGGCAATAATAAAGTTGACTCAAATATTGAAATTTGATTTGGAAAGGCTAGAAAACATTGTGGGAAAAGGTGAAAATGCTGGTTACCAGCATTTTCTCCTTTTCCTACAATGTTTTCAAAATGTATATATTTGCGATCATTGGCATTAGTCATTGCATATTAGTTAGATAAGTAAGATAACACTTTTACCAAATTAGGAAATACTCCCGAATTTAGACGATTAACATACAACGAATTAACCCATTACCACACAATCCTGAGAAGGAAGCCTTTTAAAAACATTGTGGGAAATGCTAAAGAAAATACTAGTAAGCAGCATCTACCCCTTTTTCCACAATGCTTTCTCCCATTCCAAGATCAATTTCTCCTTTTTTCCACAATGCTTTCTTCTCTTCAAAAGGCAATTTTCGTTCCACATTTATTTTATCGTCTGCAAATGCTTTCAATTTCGACAAGTCTATTTTTTTACGTTCAGTAAAGAGTTAACCATCTTGCATACAGTTTAGATCAAGTTCAGACTACAGAAAAATTGATTTGAATGTTTATATCAAACCAAAATTGTGGCCGTGAAAAACACGAGAAAAAAAATCCATAAGTTATTTACTAAAACTTTCCTTTCTATTTCTACAACAGTCTAAACGTTAACAAATCAACACTCAATAATGAGTTTTATTAAGTAAGGCATAAAGGCTTCAAAACATTGCGAGAAAGGGTGTCGTCTGCAACTACACTCATATTGGGCCTTCGTCTTCTAATGGACCGATTATTTGAAATTGCAGAATAAATTAGTGCAAAGGTTAACGTGACATATAACACGTTGACTTAACAAAATTGCCTTAACTTTCCAAGAGGGCAAAATTGTAGACTGATTCTAATGAGTACCAATAACATATGGTTAACCCATTACCACACAATCCCTACTTTTGACGCCCCTGAGAAAGAAGCCTTCAGAAAACACTGTAGGAAAAGGAGAAAATGCTGGTAACCAGCATTTTCTCCTTTTCCCACAGTGTTTTCTACCCTTCCCAGAATAAATGTCTATTTTTTAGTCACCTTTATTTTGTCCGCTGCAAATGCTTTCATTTTGGACCAGTCTAAAATTTTCTCATGTGGTAATTAGTTAACCCATTACCATACAATCCCTACTTTTGACGCCCCTGAGAAAGAAGCCTTTCGAAAACATTGTGGGAAAAGGAGAAAATGCTGGTAACCAGCATTTCCTCCTTTTCCCACAGTGTTTTCTACCCTTCACAAAACAAATTTCAAATTTTTAGTCACTTTTATTTTGTTGTATGCAAATGCTTTTAATTTGAACCAGTCTAAAATTTTGTCGTTTGGTAATGAGTTAAGTTGAAAATAATTATTTTTTTCCACTTTGAAATCAAAATTACTCTACAGACCTGGTATGCTGTTCTAAACCGTTTCTTCACCGTGCGAAAAAAGGAAAAAAAAAAAACCGAACTATTATTAATACACTATCCCTATAGTTTTAACGCTATACTATACAATCTCTACTTTTAACGGTCCTGAAAAAAAAAAAGCTTTTGAAAACTTTGTGGGAATTTTCTCCTTTTTCCACAATGTTTTTTACCTTCCCAGAATAAAATATGATTCCCGAGTCACATATACTGAATTTTGTCTTCAGCAAATACACTCAATTTAGATAAGTCTTAAAAGAAAGTCTGAATGTTTGAAAACATTGTAGGAAAAGAAAAAAAAATGCTGGTAACCAGCATTCTCTCCGTTTTCCACAATATTTTCTTAAGCTTTCTTTTTTTTTGTTTGTGTGAATAGTTGACTTACTTTAGAATTTATATCCATTTAGCTATTTAGAATTATAATGTGTAGATTTAAAAAATGTAAACAATTATATACAATGGCATTGTTTTAAGGACAAAATAAGACAGCGAGCGAAAAATTGCAAAATGCAGTCGATCACTAAAAAGGCAGAACAAGTACTACACAGAAAAAGGACTGCAGAAAAAAATGGTTTACTGAATACACTAAGGATCAAGTCTTGAAACATTGTGGTAAGAAAAGAGCCAAAACATTATAAGGACAGCATTTCTCCTTTTGTCAACAATGTTTTGTTCTTTATCAAAAATAGCTCCCTTCATGAACACCACACCAGATTTTGTTGTCTGCAAATGCTTTAAATTTGACCAAGAAAATTTTAGACTGGTCCATATTCAAAGTATTTGCAGACAATAAAAGAAAGGTGACTGAAAAATTGAAATTTGGTTTGGGAAGGGTAGAAAACACTGTGGGAAAAGGAGAAAATGCTGGTTACCAGCATTTTCTCCTTTTCCCACAGTGTTTTTAAAAGGCTCTGTCGGGGTCGTTAAAAGTAGGGATTGTGTGGTTAAGAGTTTAATTTTTTCATCAGTTTTTTTTTTTTACAAGAGGTTCATAATTATAAGGTTTTCAACACAGCACTGAATTTACTTGACAGTCTGTAGACCTAGGCGGAATGTAATATATACATGTACTAGTATCTGATTTTGTCGCTGAACCACTTTTTTTTTTCTCCATATTTAGCGACTGTTTAGGAGATCTTTGAAACCACGGTTGAAAAGAGGAAAGTTTTGGTGACGAACTTTTTCCACAATGTTCCTAACATTACTCTTTTTAATAGCAAGATATATTTTTTTTTTGCTTGAATCACCCTTTTTTTTGTCGATCGCAAAGATTTCTAATTTAATTTAGACAAACATATTGTCGTTTAAGTGCACGAACAACCCCTGAACATGATTTCACATTTATTAGGACATGACCTGTTTATGAAATCTCCGAACAGCTAATAAAAAAAAAATCCGAAAATTAAATTACGAATATCAAGTCGTTTTTTTTTTCTTTCTGTAATTCAAGCTCTATCTATCAATCTACGTCTTCCATCAACAAAGAAAAAAAAAACATTTCCCCAACAGAGCTATGCTTTTTATCTTTCTAACAATCTCCTACTTTACAATAGTCTGTAAATATTTCAAGCGTCCCCTTTTAGCACTTTATCCTACAAAATAACTAAAATAAGTATTTTTTCAGTAATTAACTCCCTATTTTTTTCTCTTTCAAAGGTATTTCTTTAGAAAAAATGTCCTACTTGGAGAGTGTAGATCAAAGATCAGACTTCACGGAACGTGAAGTCTGATCTTGATCTACACTGTCCGCAAAATGTCAGTGAGTCGCGTTTAGGTGGTTACGGGTTGAAATATACAACGACAGAATAAGGAGTATTGTCAGAAAATAATGCCTAATATATGCGGACCACGTGATCACTCCGCGTAAAATAATCGACAGGCGAACTATTTTACATCAAAACTGCGGCGAGTACTGTCACAGGCATACCGTTGGATTATGTTACGGATTATTCAATAAAGGCAGAATTTTCAACAAAAGTAAGTGCACTTTACCATCATTTAGATTTTCTTACGTATCTTGCTGTGTTTGAAATGTTTAAAACATGTCAATATTTGCAGAAAATTCGATTTTAATGTATACATTTCGGAGTCGGAAATATTTTCAAGATGGCGGCCATTGCTTGCTCCCCTCTCGGGTCCGTTACAGCTGGGTTTAATTAAAATTGATTTCTTGGTCCACGACGCTTAAAATATTGCAAGATTTAAAAATTCGTTCAATGAAATATTGAATATTTATATGACATACCGAAAAAGTCTGTATGTGCCCGTTTTATACCTTTAAAAATGGATTAAAAGTGTGATAATTTGATTATTTAAGCCCCGCCCACATATGCCTACGAATAAATAATGAAGTCGATATTTATAGGCTGTCGTTTGGCTGTGCATTGCACGGAGATATTGGAGCATAGAGCGCACTTAACACAGTAAACGCTGTGTATTGACTTTGCACCAAGTTTACACATTTTTATGCAGGCAGGTTCACTCGGTTGATCTTTTCGATGCATTTCTGCACTAAATGGAGACGGCGCAATCGGCGCTCGATCTACTTTTTTTTGTCTCTGGGTTTAAAAAAAATCTATCGTGTCTACACAACGCTAACGATCGACTGTACGATTTTGCCGTTTATCAATGCGGTTGGTGGTCGTAAATTTGCGGTTAAGTGGGAAGACCGCCTCAGATCGGGGCTACGTGTGTGTAAACCTGGGCGGTGTAGGCCTCTCGCTTTTGTACATGTACGATGTTTTGTATTGTATATTAGACCGAAACATAAAACTTTTGTATACCGTGTCGTGCTTTTATTAAGACATGTTGAATTTGATGTTGACCCATAAAATGTTATATCTCCAGATCTTTCAAACACCCTTTTTTCTTTTTAACAACAATTATTTCGATTTTTGGACTGGACCAGAATCAAAGCATCCTCAGACAACAAATTGAATCTTGTTAACATGAGGATTTCTGACTCTGACAGCGTAGAAATTATTGTGGGAAAAGGAGAAAATGCTGGTTACCAGCATTTTCTTGTTTTCCCACAATGCTTTCTATAGACTTCTCCGCAGGGTCGTAAAAAGTCGGGATTGAGTTGTAAAGAAATACTTAGTCAAATTTGATATGAGCCGTTCTCTGGTCAAAGGGAACTTAGTGCATTTCCGTAATAGAAGCCATTTTCTTCAATAACCAGCTTATAATCATGAGGTAGATTGGTAGCGAAAAGTATCGGCCAAGGTCAGCCTGTGTTGACCGGGGATCCTTGTTGCAGATGCATTTTTACACGGCACGGCATAGATATTTGCGGACAAAAAATTTAGAATTACATGCCTGGTGTTCTTTTCAACAAAGCCCATTATTTAGGATCGTTGAATCAAAGAATTCTTTTTCGTAACCTACTAAATAGTAGATCTACACAGTGGAAAAACCCCAATTATCGCTAGGTCTTATTCAAAATTTTCGGAAAATACCTCACTAACGTACAATGTAGATCCAAGATCAGACTGCCCGTTCTGTGCAGTCTGATCTTGATCTACACTGTCCGGAAAAGGTCAGCGAGTCGCAGCCTAGGTTTTAATTAGCACAGTATCTATAGGGTCAAAGAACTGTATTGGTTATTTCATCAAGTTCAAAGTTCACACAAAGTACTGTGAGGAGTTCTAGATCAGTGCAAGTACATGGCTGGGAAAACGGTCCCATTTTGCTCCAAGAAACCCCTGCCATTTGACCATAGATCTACACATACCAAGCAAACCCGAGTGTTGGCAAGCATGACAAAGAAACTTTTGAAAACATGGTGGGAAAAGGAGAAAATGCAGGGAACCACCATGTTTTCTTATGTATCTAAAATATATATTTTCAGGTTTTTAGTCGCATTTGCTTTGTCGTCTGCGAAAGCTTTCAATTTGGACTGGTCCAAAAATTTTGTCGTTTGGGGTAGAGTTTATCAGCAGAGGAATCAAACTTGAATCTGTTTACCAGACGACATTGTTTGTCACGACAATATTGAAAACATTAACCCTTTACCACACAATCCCTACTTTTCACGCCCTAAAGAAAGAAGCCTTTTGAAAACACTGTAGGAAAAGGAGAAAATGCTGGTAACCAGAATTTTCTCCTTTTCCCACAGTGTTTTCTACCCTTCCCAGAACAAGTTTCAATTTTTCAGTAACATTTATTTTGTCGTCTGCAAATGCTTTCAATTTGAACCAGTCTAGAATTTTGTCGTGTGGTAAAGAGTTAAGGAAGAGCGGGGAATGCTTTTAGGTAGCCAGTTACTAGTATTTGTCCTCCATGAAATTGAGAAACTCCGTTGAAAGAACTTCATTTTGGCTTTGAATATTTAGACACGTCACTAATTAATTACATGTACTACGTCATGTGAGATTTTCTAAATTTCAGACACAATAATCTCTGATTGGCTAAATTTACTTGTTTGGCCAACCAGAACAAGTGTTACTTTCAATATTTTTTTTACTTTTTATAGAAGGAGACTAGGAATATTCTTAGAAATGGTTGGTTTTATTGAATTTGCGTTTACTTTTCGTCGCCACCGGTCGCCGATATAGGCGACGCCCCCCTGAAAGTTGTTAGTATCGTTACGGTGGATAGTGCAGATACAGGACGAAACCCATCTTAACCCTTTCCCCTATAAGGCATTTCTATGGCATCTCCAATTGACCCTAAATAACAGCAAGGATGAAGCCGTTTCATATGTGTATATGACACCTTTTGATAGTGTAGGAAACATTGTGACAAAAGGTGAAATTGCTTGTCACGAGCAATTTCACCTTTTGCCACAATGTTTTCCAAAGGTTTCTACAAGCAATGCGTAGAAATGAGTATATATGGAGTAAAGGGTTAAGTTACGCCTTGTTCTTAAACCCTTTCCCAAACAAGCCCTGGTTTTAACGTGTCTGCAGTAAAAGTCTTTTGAAAACACTGTGAGAAAAGGAGAAATTGCTCGTAACGAGCAATTTCTCCTTTTCCCACAGTATTTTCTACCCTTTTTGAGAACTTTCTGTCATTTTTTCCAAATCAAAAATTGTCGTCTGCAAACTCTTTCGGTTTGGAAGGGTCCAAAATTTGTTGTTTGGGAAAGCGTTAATTTGCTCGATCTATAGCACCATAAGACGGACCTTCGATTTTACGTCTCATTCGAAAGACTTTCAGTTATTTTAGATTGCCAGGCGTGGAGATCGAACCCACACCCTCAAGGGACTCAAAACATCACGTTCACGAGTCCTACGGTCTACCTATTTATTTATTAATTTTGTAGGCTGGTCGAAATGGTTGGTGAATACTGCCCCTGTTCTTTATGAACAGCCTTAGTCTAAAATGTACAAGGTGCTCGATGTGTGATTGGCTAAACCATTTGCTATTTATTTGGTTTAGCCAATCAGAATTGGCCTTTGCTTGTTTAGTCTTATCCTGACAGATAAATTAAACAAAACATAAAAGCCGATAGTAAAAATCCTGATTGATTATATTTCAAATTTATATTTTTGGGACAAAAATATTCCATGATCGGACAGTGTAGATACAGGATCAGACTGCACGTTATGTGCAGTCTGATCTTGATCTACATTGTCCGCAAAAGGTCAGTGTGTCAGCGAGTCGCGAGTGGGCGAGCCTTAGGGTAAAACGTTCCTCTGGCAGAAGAGGCTGAAAATTGATACTACACGCCAATAAACAATCACTTTTTTTTTCATTTGTCTTTACTCGTTATTAAACATGCAAACAAACAAATAAACTAACGGAAACAATCAAACAAAATATGCCAATAGTATAATATTCAATCAATCGTACATTGGGGGTATATTAACGTTATAGTAATGCATGAATAGAACAGAATTAACAATGTTCTTATGTAATCATTGTATAGAGACCAAAGATCCTGGTAAATGTGAAATTGTATGTTGATTGTTGAGTTTAACCCTTTCCCTAAAGATCCCTGGTTTTCACGACCCTGCAAATGATGCCTTTTGAAAACATTGTGGGAAGATGAGAAAATGATGGTTACCAGCCTTTTCTCCTTTTTCCCACAATGGTTTTTTTTTTTACTCTTCCAGAACAAATTTTTGAGACAAGCTAATTTTGTCGTCTACAAATGCTTTAAATTTGGACAGGTCGTTTGGTAAAGAATCGTATGAAGATGTTGGTAGAATATTTTTGAAAAGAATGCTTCAAGCTAGAAGATACATGACACAGAGAGAAAGAGGGAGAGAGAGAGAGAGAGACAGGGAGAGAGAGCAAAATATTATAAGGATTTACGACTGTCATTAAATATTCATGATTGTCACACACTCGCAGTCGTCACGTGCTCACATTTTGTGTATTTCATCTGAAAAGGAAATTTAGCAAAGGATTTTTTTCGGGAAAAAAAAAGGCTAGCTAGGGGACCATACTTGTGCAAGTATGGCTAGCTTAGCAGTTCTTAAATTTGTTCTGATTTTTGATTGGCTAATCCATACGAGATCTTTTGGTAAAGAGATTTAACTATTTTCGTTAATATCAGACGAAAAACAAAAGACCTGAATCCAAATTCGAAGAAAATGCAGACGACAAAATGAATTGGGCTCAAATAGGAATTTTTTCATTAATAAAGGACAATAAAGCATTGTGAGAAATGGAGAAAATGATGGTCACCAGCATTTTCTCCTTTTCCCGCAATGCTTATAAAAGCCTTTTTATCCCAAGGTCAAGAATACAGAGGATTGTCTGATATAAGGTTAAGAAAGGATTATATTGGAGAAAAGTGTTCAATCATTGTAGAATTTTGTATCATCCAAAGGCAGAAGTACTATTATCTGCTACGTTATCTGATAGAGTCTCTGAAGATTTTCTACGGTGTGAGGGGTGCTGTGTGGGGGAAAACTCGATAGAAAATTCACATACAGTAGTGTATATGCAATGAAAAAGTGTATGTAGAGTTTTGTTATTTCCCGTGTTTGAGGAAAAGAAATCAATTAGAATTTTGTATCGTCCAAAGGCAGAATCACTATTATCTGCTGTTATCTGAAGATTTTCTACGGTGCGAGAGGCGCTGTGTAGGGGAAAACTCGATAGAAAATTCATATACAGTACTGTATATGCAATGAAAAAGTGTATGTAGAGGTTTTTTTTATTTCCCGTGTTTGAGGAAAAGAAATCAATCAGAATTTTGTATCGTCCAAAGGCAGAAGTACTAAATCTACTGTTATCTGATAGAGTCTCTAAAGATTTTCTACGGTGTGAGAGGCGCTGTGTGGGGGAAAACTCGATAGAAATTATATATTTGCAATGAAAAAGTGTATGTAGATTTTTGTCTTTCCCTAATTTTAGGAAAAGAAATCAATCAAAATTTCGTATCAACCAAAGACAGAAATACTACATCCGCTACGTTATCTGAGAGAAACTCCGTGCAGAATTTCCATGTTTTTCGATCCTAAAGTCATTAGTTTCCACACTTTTATCGCGGCTTGCCCGGGTGGCTCTGTGGTGAGCTTGTCAGACTCACGACCTGGTGGTTATGATTTCGATACCCGGTTGAGGCGAACTTTCTTTTCGGCGTATTTTCGCCTCTCGCCTCTGCTGAAGCATGTGAGAAAAGACAGTTGTGTTGGTACTGGTATAAGAAAGCAAGGAAACACATGTGCGTCACCGACCGCCATGATATAACCTTAGCTGTTAATGTGGCGTTAAACCGTAATACAATTAACCAATCAACAACTTCTTTCGCGACTGAGCGATAGCGTGGCGGAGCAAAGATTCACCTACGCCTTCACCTTGGTCTGATCTTACATTGTACGACCTTCAAGAAGCACGTATTATCATATGTAGAATCTAATAGATGAATTATTCTGTTTGATCGGCCGTTTCTTACGTATTCAATTTTGTCATAATTTCTTTTATTTTTTCCACGTCAATCCTGACTCAGCAATGTAAAACAGACCTGTCCGCTTAGTAGTTAATGTACACGGAATCGCTGGATCTATTAGTCATTTTAAAGGAGTTCATGTTGATAATCTGGGCAGATTAACTCACTCATCCTCTCTCTCCTTGGCTCACTCTTTCGCTGTCTCTCTCTCACACACACACACATCTCTCTCTCTCGCTCTGTCTGTCGTCTGTCTGTCGTCTGTCTGTCCCCCTCCTCCCCGTCTCTTTCCTTCTCCCTCATTCTCTCTCTCTGTCTTTATGCCTCTTTCCCTCACACACATACATCTCTCTCACAATGCTTTCAATTTAGGTTTGTCCGAAATACAAATCGCGTGATTTGAAACACAATGAATGTTTCGTCTGCAAAGACTTTGAATTTGGACCAGTCAAAAATTTGTTGTCTGGTAAAGAGTTAAAAATTCCAACCAACAAACAAACACTCTCGACCATGCAATATCTAATTCAGGACAAAATACGTGGTGCAAGTGGAATTTCATCCTATTTTTACTGATTCATAACTTTATGCGCATAATTACGTGTCATACCTAATATGGGCATATCCTATTTAAATAGATCCTTATTCCTGTTACCGAAATGTATATATAGCATTTGGAAAGAGTCATTCGTAAAACTGCAGCGTTGCAACAAGTTTCAAAGAACTGCTTATTTAGTATCTTTTTCTAGAAAAAAAAAATCACAGAATTTTAATCACACGCAATTCATTGTCTATTTGAGATTTCTTTTCCATTTTTAAGAATAATTGTAATATAATTAGTGAAATAATTCAGTCATTTTACTGTACCAAACCAGCAAAGAGCTGTGGCAATGGACATTGTAGATGCAGCTAGAAAGATGGACTTTGTCCATGACATGGTAGAAAACTTTGTGGCAAAGGAGAAAATGCTGGTTACCTTTTCCCACAATTTTTCAAAAGACTTCTTTCTTAGGGCCTTGAAAACTCATCATTGTTTGGTAAAGTTTGACATGTTATACTCTCCCAAGCGAGGCTTTTGAAATAATGTAGGAAAAGTAGAAAATGCTGGAAAACACGATCTTTTTGCCATGCAATGTGTGCTACCTTATCAAAATTTAAAAAAAAGAAAAACAAAATTAGTTACTGCACATTTCAAATCTTGTGAACATGACTTCGGAATAGTGTCACGTGGTAAAGAGTCGATATATACATATATGGTGGGAACTTGCTTTATCATTTTCGGTTTGGCCATTAATCACGTGCACTATCAAAAAGGAATGTCGTGGATCTGAGTGCAGATAGATGACTTAAAAATTTTAAGCAGACAAAATTCAAGGGTGACAACCTACGTCATATCAGAGGTGTCAGAATAGCCGCCATTCTGTGTGCAAAGTGCAGATTAATTATTTTAAAAAGATATATTTATCTAAAGTTTACCTAGAATACTTACTTCATCTGGTGACGGTAAATATATTTGTCCTATTTGTGAAATCAAAATGCCATAAAACAATGTTGTAGCTCCAAACACTTTAACACAATTATTCTTAATGGCATTGTATACGAAATCTTTTTTTAAATCGCACATGTGTCACCGGCTTCGAAAATTGTGCGAAGGTAATTGCAACATCAACGAAACTAATGAACAAAATATTAATATATATATACTAACGAAGAAAGTTGTCAGGGACCATATGCACTGCATGCTTTGTTTGGACAGATCTTCAATAACATGTACAAGCTGAAAAACTTACCCTTTAAAACGAAAATGGCGGATTTAAAATGTCTCGGATGACGTATGCTATGACGTATGTTGTCACGGCGGGGAATCACGTGACACAACAACAAAAACAATGACCGACATTTGAAGAAATTCCCCCACTTCAGGTAAGAAAATCTTCAATAATTCCGTTAATACGTGACCGATTGGAATTTGGTTTGAAGCAGAGAAGGCGGAAGGACTCCAGGGATTTGCTTGATGTGTTAGATTTTTTAAACAACACCTGATAAAAAAAGTTATTGACGAGCAAACAAATTATCCAGGGTTAAAAATTTGTCCTAACCAAACTGTCCAAATTTGTAACGACACTGATAAAGAAGGCTCTGAAATATATAGCGGACAAAGGAGAAAATGCTGGTTACCGGCTCCCTTCCTTTCCCACGTTTTCTATACTATGCAACCGATTTCCTTGTTATTTGTCTTTTACAAATGCTTTCGATTTAGAAAGTTCAAAATGTCGTCTGCATGGTTGAGGGTCAAACTTTTTTAATACAAAGGTACATTTACCCACGAAAACCCATGAAAGCTGATCATTTCAACCATTATGGAAGATAGCAGAGGAGATCCAATTCATGTCTCAAAGGACTAACGATAATGTTGGAGGTAATCCAAATTGGACGGCCATATCCATATCACGGTGACTTTAACATTTCTTTGTTGTGGGGATAAAATTTTCTATCTCGTTCTATCTTAAACTGTAATTTATTGTAAATCCTTTGCTTTCGAGTATTATCCGAAATAAGCTTCAAACCATAGAATATACTTCACAGTGTGGTACCAACACGGATCATTCTTTTGGACAGTAGAATTATTGAGAAATGGATATTGACAGTTCATCAACTTAGCCTTAACCCTTTATCAAACAATCCCTGGTTTTTACGACCGTGAGATGGAAGCCTTTTGAAAACATTCTGGGAAAAGGAGAAAATGCTGGTAACCAGCATTTCCTCCTTTTCCCACAATGTTTTCTACCCTTCTGGAAACAAATTTCAGTTTTTATGTTTGTTTTGTTGTCCTCAAGTGCTTTCATTTTGGACCAGTCCAAAATTTTGTCGCTTGGGAAAGGGTAAAGCCGCTAGGTGTGACTCAGTGACCTTTGGCCGACAGAGTAGATTGAGATCAGACTGTACAGGACGTGCAGTCTGATCTTGGATCTACACTATCCGATGAGAAGAATTTTTTCTCCAAAATAAAAGTTTGGAAGAGGAGCAATAACGTTTGTACTATCGACTTGAAAGTTTCACTTTAGTTATTTAGCAGAATAAGGCTCTAAACTGTAACTTATTGTAAATCCGTTCCTTTTGAGTTTTATTCGAAGTAGGAGGCTTCAAACCATTGAATGTACTTCACTGTGTAGTAATAGCACGGACGGTCAAGTTGGAACGCTAAGCGATATAATGATATCGACACTGGAGCTTTTGTAAATACCATTGCCATTTGGATTTGTACGACGTTAACGTCGTTTCTAACATAACGTATATATGATCGCGGCGGCCAGTGCACTTATTTTTTGGATTTTTTTTTTTCACCATTTCTTTGCATCCTTTGAACATTGTCTTCGAAACAAGGATCGGCGGTAAAAGAGAAATGAATGTTGTCGCATTGACCATCATTCATTGGGAAAAAAAAACCAACTGAGTCTAGCTTGGAATTCAAACCACCGACCCCTTAGCTAAGAGCCTGTCACTTTACTGACCGAGATACTAGGCCTGGCTTTCCGAATTTTACCAGATTGGTTAACCTTTTTAAATACCCCAAAATAAAGAGATTTTCAATAACTCATTCGACGCTTGAAAAGCCGGACAATCCCAGGAAAAGCAGGAAGATTTTGATAAAAAATGCGTGAATACATAAACGTAGAGCGGAAGGCATAGATTCAAGATCAGACTGCACGTTATGTGCAGTCTGATCTTGATTTATGCCATCCGCAGAAGTCCCATGTTTTTCGCCTAAGCCCCCCCCCCACCCGAAAAAAAAAGCATAAAAAACAATGGTAATTGTTTTGCAAGGAGGAAGAAAAGGGAAGGACCGGTCGATTGTTCGGGAGAGTGGTGCTTGTTGAAAACAAAAGGATTCTCCAATATACAGTCAGAGTGTCGCCGGTAATAACTTATTTATTTTCTTCTTAGAATTGTTCTATTGTGTCGACGTTGTTATTTTGCCCTCTCGCCCAATTTACAGTATCCGGCGAAGTTTAGTCGAAGATCGTGTATGAAACACATGTCCATTGAACGTTTAAAAATGTCTTATCGCTAGATTTATGCGCCATTTTTTTGTCGGAAAAAATCGACCAGTAGTAGTTTTGAAAATGTATACCCTTCACAAAAAGGTAAAAATCACTTGTTTTTCAGTTTTGCAATCGTCAGCGAGGAAAAACACGTTATTTGCACTTTTAATCGGCGATTATGTTACCTTAGAAAATAACGTTTTTTCTTTGGGTGCGTGAAGTTAGCAGTAAGTTCGATAATCGGAGTTCGATATTCAATGTCGAAATGAATATGCGGATGAGTTGAATTTCATGCCGCAGTAAATTCGCTTTTTTTTCAAACTCAAGGGATAGTTACGAACATTTATGAATCCCGATTTGAATATCGAAATGAATTTCAAGCCAGCAGCAGATTCGCGTGTTTTAATGTATGGGCATGTGGATATCTATGAGATTGAATATAGATTTGAATATCGAAATGAATTTCATGCCAGCAGCAGATTCGCGATTTTTTATGTATGGGCTTATGGATTGTGTAGGAGAACGAATATAGATTTGAATGTCGAAAAGAATTTCAAGCCAGCAGCAGATTCGCGTTTTTTAATGTATGGGCATGTGGATGTACATGAGATTGAATGTAGATTTGAATATCGAAATGAATTTCATGCCAGCAGCAGATTCGCGGTTTTTTTATGTATGGGAATAAGGATTGTGTATGAGATCGAATATAGAAATGAATATCGAAATGAATTTCAAGCCAGCAGCAGATTCGCGTTTTTTAATGTATGGGCATGTGGATGTACATGAGATTGAATGTAGATTTGAATATCGAAATTAATTTCATGCCAGCAGCAGATTCGGGTGTAGGATATCGAATATAGATTTGAATATCGAAATGAATTTCATGCCAGCAGCAGATTCGCGTTTTTTTATGTACGGGTTTGTAGATGTCTATGAGATCGAATATAGACTTGAATATCGAAATGAATATCATGCCAGCAGCAGATTCGCGTTTTTTAATATATGGGCATAATAGATGTCTATGAGATCGAATATAGATTTGAATATCGAAATGAATTTCATGCCAGCAGCAGATTCGCGATTTTTTATGTATGGGCTTATGGATTGTGTAGGAGAACGAATATAGATTTGAATGTCGAAAAGAATTTCAAGTCAGCAGCAGATTCGCGATTTTTAATGTATGGGCATGTGGATGTACATGAGATTGAATGTAGATTTGAATATCGAAATGAATTTCATGCCAGCAGCAGATTCGCGTTTTTTTTATGTTTGGGAATAAGGATTGTGTATGAGATCGAATATAGAAATGAATATCGAAATGAATTTCAAGCCAGCAGCAGATTGGCGTTTTTAAATGTATGGGCATGTGGATGTACATGAGATTGAATGTAGATTTGAATATCGAAATGAATTTCATGCCAGCAGCAGATTCGCGTTTTTATGTATGGGAATAAGGATTGTGTATGAGATCGAATATAGATATGAATATCGAAATGAATTTCATGCCAGCAGCAGATTCGCGTTTTTTTATGTATGGGCTTATGGATTGTGAAGGAGAACGAATATAGATTTGAAAATCGAAATGAATTTCATGCCAGCAGCAGATTCGCAATTTTTTATGTATGGGCATGTGGATGTACATGAGATTGAATGTAGATTTGAATATCGAAATGAATTTCATGCCAGCAGCAGATTCGCGGTTTTTTATGTATAGGCTTATGGATGGTGTAGGAGATCGAATATAGATTTGAATATCGAAATGAATTTCATGCCAGCAGCAGATTCGCGTTTTTAAATGTATGGGAATAAGGATTGTGTATGAGATCGAATATAGATATGAATATCGAAATGAATTTCAAGCCAGCAGCAGATTCGCGTTTTTTAATGTATGGGCATGTGGATGTACATGAGATTGAATGTAGATTTGAATATCGAAATGAATTTCATGTCAGCAGCCGATTCACGTTTTTCATGTATGGGAATAAGGATTGTGTATGAGATCGAATATAGATATGAATATCGAAATGAATTTCATGCCAGCAGCAGATTCGCGATTTTTTATGTATGGTTTTATGGATGGTGTAGGAGATCGAATATAGATTTGAATATCGAAATGAATTTCATGCCTGCAGCAGATTCGCGATTTTTATGTATGGGCTTATGAATGGTGTAGGAGATCGAATATAGATTTGAATATCGAAATGAATTTCATGCCAGCAGCAGATTCGCGATTTTTATGTATGGGCTTATGGATGGTGTAGAAGATCGAATATAGATTTGAATATCGAAATGTATTTCATGCCTGCAGCAGATTCGCGTTTTCAAATGTATGGGCATGTGGATGTCTATGAGATTGAATATAGATTTGAATATCGAAATGAATTTCATGCCAGCAGCAGATTCGCGATTTTTATGCATGGGCTTAAGGATGGTGTACGAGACCAAATATAGATTTGAATATCGAAATGAATTTCATGCCAGCAGCAGATTCGCGTTTTTAAATGTATGGGCATGTGAATGTCTATGAGATTGAATATAGATTTGAATATCGAAATGAATTTCATGCCAGCAGCAGATTCGCAATTTTTCATGCATGAGAATATGGATGGTGTATGAGATCGAATATAGATATGAATATCGTAATGAATTTCATGCCAGCAGCAGATTCGCGTTTTTTTATGTAGGGGATTATGGATGGTGTAGGAGATCGAATATAGATTTGAATATCAAAATGAATTTCATGCCAGCAGCAGATTCGAGTTTTTTAATGTATGGGCATGTGATTGTCCATGAGATTGAATATAGATTTGGATATCGAAATGAATTTCATGCCAGCAGCAGATTTGCTTTTTTTATGTATGGGAATATGGATGGTGTAGAAGGTCGAATATAGATTTGAATTTTAAATGAATTTCATGCCAGCAACAGATTCGCGTTTCGTAATGTAAGGGCATATGGATGTCTGTGAGATCGAATCTAGATTTGAATATAAAAATGAATATCATGCCAGCAGGAGATTCGCGATTTTCTTAATATATGGGCATATGGTTCGTGTATGAAATCTTATGTAGGTTTGAATATCGAAATGAATTTCATACTAGCTACAGATTCCCGTTTTTTTCGTGGATTGACATAAGAATGGAGTATAAAATCAAATGTCGATTTTTATATTGAAATGAATTTCAAGCCAGCAGCAAATTCGCATTTTTTTCATGAATTAGTTTATTAATTCTGTATGAAATCGAATGTTGATTTATTTGAATATCGAAATGAATTTCCTGTCAACAGCAGCAGATTCGCGTGGTTTTTTTATGTATGGGCATAAGGTTGGTGTATGAAATCAAATGTATATTTGAATATCGAAATGAATGCACTAACTATCCCAATCTTCATTGTTGTTGTGCCTAGCAGTTTCTCAAATTTCAATATCTTGCAGGCATTCTCTATCTCCGACCACGTAGTGATAAGTGTTTGTGTGTGTTCATGAAATTTGATGTCCAGTCTCATGATAAACCTGATAAGTCCTCATTAGCCAGTACATTTGAGAAAATGGAGATAAGTGTAAGACAAACTAGATTTTACACTGGGAGATTGACGGTTTTTGTCGCCAAGCAATGGAAGATGCCAATTAGAGAAAGGTGAGGCATTTTTTTCTTGTTTACTCAATTAAACTGTTTTCTTTGATAGAATATTTTTATAATTGAACCTCTTAACATCATGCTTGTTGATAAAACATGTTTCAAAATTACATTTACATTTAGTAATGGCTTTGTAAAGATTTGTCTAAGTAGACAATAGAAGCGAGAGGGTACGTCTACTTTCACTTGGCAGTTACTTTAGTATTTAATTTTTACCAAAGGAAATTCGAACTGAATGAAGTGATTTCAATGCTAACAGAAATGTGTGAGTTTACAAGAGCAGACATAAATGTAATAGGGCTATTATCCAGTTGATAAACTGAATTATATTACAGTAAATGGTTAGTGTTGCAAATTCTAAAGTTATATCGGCAACTTTATCATTCTAGGCCAAAGAAAACAGCTAATGAAGACAGTCAAGGCATGGAAGAATATGAACTGAAGATAGCCCTTTTCGAAGTTTTTCAATGACATTGACATACAACAGAAATATGTTGGAAGGTTCATCTCACACGATCCAAGTATATAATACAGCTACCCCAAAATGTAGATGGGTTTTTCGATTTGTTCTTCGATGTTTATGTGATTGAAATGGTAGTTCACAAAACCAAGCAATTTCTTTGTGACAATATTACAAGAGATTCTAGTATCCATGGCAATTTCGTTGACATCTGGTTATGGCTTGGTTCCAAGCAAACTTTACTACAGTATTGCTGAAAGTGTTCAAAGAAACACTAAAGCCAACGCTATCAGGTGAGACAGACTGGATATGGATGAGACGGACTGGAAATATTAGTCAAGCGCGTCCACCACAGTTACAGTGCAAGCATCAATGAAACTGACAAGTTGAGCAAGGTTTGGCAACAAATACAACGCCTTAACTCACTGTATATAGCCACTTCCCCTGACTTGCATAGAAACAAACGAGCTCTACGAATGGTGTAATTTGCCTTCGGTCAAAGGCGAATTTAGAAGCACTGGCAGACCAAGGGGTCTGCAAAGGGCACTCAGAAAGGAATAACATGACAACATCAGGTCTGAAAGAATGCATCGCTATTCAACACCAACGACTAAAGTTAGATGTGAACTGTTGAGAGAAAATCTCAAATGGAATTTTCGCAATGTGAAATCAGCATTCACTGGGAATGTTTGAAGAATTTCACCTGATGTTGAGGAAATTCACCTAATTTAGACTAAGTTAAAATTTAGTATTTGACTGAAAATCACACTAAAGAACATATTGAATAATGTGTTCTTAATTGAATAATTAAATATTTGTTGAATATTGAAAAATCTTGTAGATTTAAACGTAGTTTGACACAGTTTCATTATGATGTCCATTTTATCTCATGTATAATGCATTAATGTTGTCATTTTTTTAATGTAGAAATAAAATTATCTGTGTATTCATAATAGAACACAGAAAGGAGTGCAACTATGTAAGTAGTAACGTTATGTCATGTTTTATAGGTAGTGAAAAACCACATGATGCAATAAGACACGATGCAAGGCTGATTGAACTAAAATAAGGTCATTCATCCACGTCGAAAAAAGAAATTGAGAAAAAAAAACAATTTGACTAATTACTTATCACTTCCAGACTAAATAAGAGTAAGTAAATGTTCTTTTTCACAACCTTTGGACGTCATACAAAAAAAATTCAGCATATTTTTCCGTTCTTCATATTCCAAGTGTGCCATGTGAACAGACATTACCTTTACTAGTGTAGACTAATTAAGTACAAGAAGTAGTAGTAGTAGTGGTAGTCGTCGAATTCTGTAGTCATTCATCAGTAATACATTCACCCGTTTCCAGTTTTAAGAAACTTCATACTATTTGCATAAGGTTACCTGTTTAAAAAAAGCTACTAAGACAAAGACTTAAAGCAGAAAAGTTTTTGATTTAACTACCTTTCACTTTACATGAGAAGTAAAGTTATATACAATAAATTGAATTTGATTTGGCAGTGCGCCTACTTAAGAAAAGCCCAAAATGGGTCTTAATTTCCACTCATGTGAGCTAAAAAGACCTCTATTTGTCAAACAACTATACGTATAACCGGCTCATGTTTGCTTTCAGAAGGTAGAGTCTTTAAGGCACAATAAAAACAAATAAGAACATACGATCACGACAACACTTCTCTTTAATAATTGATTCGTTTTCAAGAATTCTGAAGCCATGAATTACAGGGTACTATTTTCACAACTTGCTGCTTGCTTTTGTTGATCTGCTGCTGACATGAGATTTAAATCGCCGATGAAATCTTTATTTGAATCATAAACAATTTACATTTATGAAATTGAAAGTTTGGCGAATCAGTTGCAGCCATGAAACTAGTATCACTTGTCGAGTGCAAGATAACTTACCCCAAAGACAACTGGCTCCACAAAAAATTCGCCCCAAGACAATTAGCCCCATCTTCAAAAGACAACTCACCCCAAATTCTGAGACAACTTGCCCTAACTAGTTTATCACTAACTGTAGGTAATACGCTCGTCACACAAACTCGTTCTCACTCCGTTCCGAAATTACTTGCAAAACGGACTTAAACTGGTTTCGAACGGAGTGAATGTATAAGCAACTTATCACGATCTGTTTACGAACTTAATAGACAGGTTAGGACGGGAAAGGTGCTCCAGAACTTTGAGCCTGCACATTTCTTTTCCGTCCAACCCTTCCTGTAATTAGACGAATTGACAATGTACTTAGAACGACACGAACGGACCTGCCATACTTCGATCCCGTCGCGGTGTACTCGGGTATCAAATGGCAGTGCGTTTGCATTTTACAGAAATTACACGTCCTTTCCCGACCGCACCCCATTTTACGCTTTTGTTGACCGGGTTAAGACTTTCTATGAACACGTTTTGTAAGACAGGGGCTTCAGGTATTATCAGGCAAAAAATACACGTTCTACCCGCAACCCGTTTTCCGATTATGTCAGTGTAGGGTAAGATGTTCTTAGAACTAGTTTGGTGTGACTGGAGCCTAAATAAGATAGAGGTCCTAAACTGATAAGAGATTTATTCAGTTTTTATATTCAAGCGTGGGGTGATTAATGCCATGGGAGATGTGTTTAACGGCGACAATTCACATATTCATGTTTCCACACTATCTAAAACCCGTCTTTGGATCTGCAGGCAAGCCCTTTTGCCTTCGTTTCTACCGAAATCATGAAGAAAGCGCTAGTAAGCCCCTGTACACTTATGAAATATCTTGGTGAAAAGCACCATTTTGAGATTGCTCCGTGGGGAGATGTATTCATGTATATAATAAAAATTAAACTACATAATTCCGAATTTGACGATCCTGCGGGAGACGGTTCCTGTGGGAAAATGTGAAAATGTTGGTAACCGGGACTTTCTCCTTTTCCCACAATGTTTTTAATCCATTAAATACAAATTTAATAATTTGAGTTCAATACCAAATGTTACCCAATACTATAAAAATACGACTTCTTACGACCCTGCACTTGGTCGCATTTGAAAAATCATGGAAACATGCGCTTGAAAACATGCGCAGAACTTATTTTTTTTTTTCAAGTCAGGACCGTTGTCAGCTTGTTAAAAGTGTTACGCAGTGCATTGGAATACATTTGGCGTTACCTGAGAGCCGAAGGCACTAGTGTGCGTTTGGAAAGAGAGGAGGCAAAACAGAAGGATGTTTCGGGGCCTACCTCTTGAAGACTTTTTTTATTTTGTTACAGAACCCACACTGAATTGAGCCTGTTTCTCTCAGTGTAAAGTACTACCACACGAGACCTCGATTTAACGTCTCATTCGAAAGACTATAAGTATACCTAGATAGCCAGCCATGGAGCTCGAACCCACACCCTCATGTGACCCAAGACTTGAAGCTTACACGTCCAACGCTCTACAAGTTGAGCTTTGCCGGTGTAATACAGAGAAATGACTCTCCTCTATAAAATGACCCATGGGTCATTTCACTACATAGAGAAATGACCCATGGGTCATTTTGGGTCATTTCACTACGTAGAGAAATGAGCTGGGTCATTATTATACGTAACCCTCAGGGGTCATTTCTCTACTAATAATGACCCGGGCCATTCCTCTATGTAGTGAAATAACTCATGGGTCATCTTGTAGGGAAGATCATTTCTCTGCATTACACCAGCAGGCCAACTGAGAAAGATTGATTGAATTTGCGTTTATTTGTTGTCACCACCGGTTTCCCATATGGGCAACGTCCCCTGAAGACTGTTAGTTTTGCTCCGAGAGATAGTGCAACATACAGGTTACAACCACCCTAAGTTACGCCCTGTTCTTTAACCTGATCGGTTTATGGCACCGTCACACGGGAAATCGGTTTAACGTCTCATCCAACAGACGATTGGTAATTATAGATGATCAGCCGTGGGGCTTGGACTCTCAGCATATAATAACTAAACGCTTGACGTTTACAATCCAGGTATGCTCTAACACCTGAGCAATGCGGGCTGGTCCAATCAAGAAAGGCAGTTTGTCAAAACCTTTTTAATTGATCTGGTCGTCGGCATGTTGTTTGGTTTCATTTCATAACTAGTTTGTTTGGTGAAATCACTTGTCTAAATATATTCGTTTGCATATACCATCTGTATGTCCGCGTTGAAATTTTTGTGTATCCTACTCAGTATGAAATTCATTTTGATATTCAAATCGTAATTCGACTTCATACACCATTTGTATGTATATGTTGTAGTCCAAACTTGAATCTTAGCAGATCCAGAATCTGCCAAGACCAAACTGGAATTCTGCCTAGATCAAAATATAGTTCCATTTTGGCTAGACAGCTCCGCAGTCTGCTTAGACCAAACTGGAACATATTTACGTTTGATATGGTTCAACTACATGTACATTTAAACAATCTTAATTAACTTAAGGTATTACCATCCTAACGCTTCTAATGCAACATGGGATAACATTTCTTATTTGGATTTATACTGATATAATATTTTTGCACATTTCTAACCGACCAGAAATTTATTTGTTGTCTATCTTTAAATGCTGATATTTCTGTTAGTTTTCTTAAAGGGGTTAATTATTATCTCCTTTTGTAACGAGAATAGAGTGGCTTTAGATCTATAAGTGATAATTCTAAGGTGGAAAAAAAAGGAAAAAAGTGGCTCGGTCAAAGCATTACAATAATACTCATTTTAAACCACAGGAAATTTATTAGGATAATAATATTGTGGAAACAACTGTTTTTCATTTGAATAATACTACCTTAAAAACCCCAGCATAGAGGAAGTTTTCATGAGAAATACTGAGTAAGTTTAAATTTTGAATGTTTACACTTTAGAAAAAAAACAAAATGCAACTGTGGAAAAAACAAATAAATTGCTTTAATTAAAAATACATCTCATTTGTAAACACATGTGAATTAACAAGATTAAAAAATCCTAAAAGAATCTTTTTTGGTCTACACAAAATTAAAATTCTAATTTGGTATAGGTAGATTCCGGATTTGCCTTGGTAAATTTCCGATCTGCCTAGGTTCCGATCTGGTCTAAGAAATATATATGCAAATACAATGTCGTTTGGAAATCTGCTGCTCGCATGAAACTCGCGTCAGTACTAGATTGTACACACTTTATACATGCGCATTCCATTCTTGCTATTCTTATTGTTTTTCAGCCAAATCGGTGAGCATTTTAATAACATTAATGACATTCTGTATATACAACAGAAAAGAAGGGAAAAAAAGAAGTAGTCAGCAATGGTTAGAATGAGAAACATTGCACAACTGGATTAAAACCAGAAAATGACACTTACAAAAAAATATGACAATCAGATTTTGGAACTTTGCAACAAACAAAAACATGGAACAAAAGAATAAATGGACAAATGAACAGACGCCTATAATAAATGCATCAAGTGAGCAAGTGAATATATATTTATAAAATAAATAATCTCTCAATCACCCGATCA
Organism: Tridacna crocea; assembly: GCA_943736015.1. NCBI lineage: Eukaryota > Metazoa > Mollusca > Bivalvia > Cardiida > Cardiidae > Tridacna > Tridacna crocea. Next base: position 32,498,917 of record OX031069.1, read on the forward strand.
ATCAATCAATTAATCAATCGAGCGATCGATCAATCAATACCAATAGAAGTGCTCTACTTAGCAACCCCTTAAAAGATACCACAAAATTCCATATAAGACAGGATAAAATGTTCACAAATTGAAGTTGGTTTTCACCGAACTGCCACTGACATTATTTTCAAACCGTTGGTAAAATCTTTATTCGATTTCATAAACTGTTTACATATTCAAATTTAAAGATTTCATGGATCAGCTGTCGACTTAAAACTCGTATAAATCATTAATTCTATATTTGATCTGATAGACTATTTTCATGACCATATTATAGTATAACATTTAAAATCTTTATTCGGTGTTAAACCCCATCTGTATACATATTGCCTATATGACAATATGGAAATTTCGCAAATCCGTTGTTTGCATAAAATTGATATCTATATTCAAATAGATATTTAATTTCTTATAAGAATTATAAGTGTGGGTAATTTTTCTGTAAAGAATGTACTACTGTCATGAAATCATATCAATATTTAAATGCCAATGTTGCTATTTTTGCGAATCGGCTTTTTGTGTGTTATTCAGATAAATATTTCAGATGATATTTGATTCTAAATATCATACATATGTCCATATGGATATTGTTGTAAATTTACAAATATTTTTGCTTATTGAAAACCCATTCTTCATTTGAAACGCCATCTTCGTGCCTAAATTAACATTCGATTTCATTCATTATCTACATCCTCATGTTGACTTTTTTTTTCAATTCTGCTGCAAATAGAAAATTCACTTCGATATTCAAACCTACATTTTATTGCATAAACAATTAATATGTCAATATAGATTTTCTTCCGAATATATTGCTAACATGAACTTCACTTCAACATTCGAATCTACATTCGATGTGATAAATCAATACGGGCCCGTGCAGAAATTTTGGCGAATCTGCTGCTCACGGACATATAGTTCGATATTCAAACCTACATTCGATTTCAAACATCATCTACAGCCCGCGAAAAAAATATTGGCGAATCCGCTATTACCCCCTAAGATTCAGTTCGACATTTAACTCTATATTCAATTCCATACAAAATCGCAGTGTCCATACATATGTCAGCGAATCTGCTGCTTGCACGAAATTCATTTCGATAGTGAAATCTATTTTGATTTTCTACCAAAATACAGATTTTTTTGTCTCTGCTGCTAGCATGGAATTCAGTTGAAAAATAAAATCTTACTTCGACGAAGTAATCCATCTACATGACCATTTAGAAATTTAACCGAATCTTCTGCTAGTATGAAATCAGTTCAAAATTGAAATCTTATTTCAGATTAATGATCTATCTTCATGACTGTGTAGAAAGATTACCGCAAGGAATTCAGCTCAGCCTTCAAATCTACGTTTAATTGCATTACACACTCTTTATGTCCGTTCAAAAAGTTTAGCGAATCTGCTGCTAGCATGTAATTCAGATCAACATTCAAACATGCATTCGGTTTCATGCATTACTTTCACGCCAGTACAGAGTTTTTAGCGAATCTGCTGCTATCACGAAATGCAGTTCGATTTTCAAATGTACGATCGATTTCATTCATCACTTTCATGCCCTTACAAAGTTTCTTTTTCCGAATCTGCTGGTTGCATGAAATTAAGTTCGATATCCATATCTATATTCTATTTCACGTATCATCTTCATGCACATACAGAAATTTTAGCTAATTTGCTGCTAGCATGAAATTTAGTTCGATATTCTACATTGGATTTCATAAGCAAATCTAATACTCGTACAGAATTTTTTCAAATCTTCTGCTAGCATGAAATCCATTTTGATATTCAAATACATGTACATGTATATGTTCGATTGCACACACCAGCAGCCTGTCGATACAGAAACTTCGTGATTCTGCTGCTGGCAAGACATTCATTTCAATATTCAAATCTACATTCGATTTCATACATCATCCATGTTCCTATAAAACAGGCAAATTCGCTGCTCGCATGATAGGCCCTATTCATTTCGATATTCAAATCGGCATTTGATTTCATAAACCATCCATATAATTATACATAAAAACAGGCAAATCTGCTGCTGGCATGAAATTCATTTCGATATTCAAATCTACATTCGACTTGATACACCTTCCTTATGCCATATATGAAAAAATGTGAATATGCTGCTGGCATGACATTCATTTCGATATTCAAATCTACATTCGACTTGACACACCCTCCTTATGGCACACATTGACAAAAAGCGAATCTGCTGTTGGCATGAAATTCATTTCGATATTCAAATCTACATACCACTTGATACACATTCCTTGTGGCACACCTGAAAAAAACGCGAATCTCCTCCTTGCATGACATTCATTTCGATATTCAAATCTACACTCGATTCAATGCACCTTCATTATGCCATAAAAGAATCTGCTGCGGGCATGAAATTCACTCCGATATTCAAATTTACATTCAACTTGATGCACCTTCCTTATGCCATACATGAAAAAATGTGAATCTGCTGCTGGAATGACATTCATTTCGATATTCAAATCTACATTCGACTTGATACACCTTCCTTATGCTCCAAATAAAAAAACCCCGCAAATCTGCTTTTGGTATGAAAATTCATTTCGATATTCAAATCAACATTCAACTTGATAAAACTTCCTTAAGCCAAAGAAAAAAAATGCGAATCTGCTATTGGCATGAAATTCATTTCGATATTCAAATCTACATTCCACTTGATACACCTTCCTCATGCCATACATGAAAGAAACGCAAATCTGTTCCTGGCATGAAATTCATTTCGATACTCAAATCTATATTCGATCTCATAGACATCCACATACCCAAACATTAGAAAATGCGAATCTGCTTCTGGCATGATATTCATTTCGATATTGAAGTCTATGTCCAATCTCATTCACCATCCATATTCCCATACATAGAAAATCGCGAAATTTGCTGCTGACATGAAATTCATTTTTATATTCAAATCTATATTCGATCTGATAAACCATCCATATTCCCATACATAAAAAACTGGGAATATGCTGCTGGCATGATATTCATTTCGATATTCAAATCTATATTCAATCTCATAGACATTCACATGCCCATACATTTAAAAAAGCGAATCTGCTGCTGGCATGAAATTCATTTCGATATTGATATCTATATTCGATTGCATACACCATCCATATTCTAATACATGGAAAATCACGAATCTGATGCTTGCATAATATTCATTTCGATATTCAAATCTACATTCAATCTCAAAGACATCCACATGCCCATACGTAAAAAAAACACGAATCTGCTGCTGGCATGAAATTCATTTCGATACTCATATCTATATTCGATCTCATGCACTATCCATATGCCGATACATAAAAAAACGCGAATCTGCTGCTGACATGATATTCATATTCGATCTCGTACACCATCCATATTCCCATACATAACAAATCGCGAATCTGCTGCTGGTATGATATTCATTTCGACAGTCAATCTATATTCAATCTCATAGACATCCACATGCCCATACATTAATAAAAGCGAATCTGCTGCTGGCGTAAAATTCATTTGGATATTGATATCTATATTCGATTGCATACACCATCCATATTCTAATACATGGAAAATCAGGAATATGCTGCTTGCATAATATTCATTTCGATATTCAAATCTATATTCGATCTCATAGACATCCACATGCCCATATATAAAAAAACGCGAATCAGCTTCTGGCATGAAATTCATTTCGATATTCAAATCTATATTCGATCTTACACGTCATTCATAAGCCCATACATAAAAAAAATCGCGAATCTGCTGCTGTCATGGAATTCATTTCGATATTCATATCTATGTTCGATCTCATACACTATCCTTGTTCCCATACATAATAAAAACGCAAATCTGCTGCAGGCATGATGTTCATTTCGATATTTAAATCTATATTCAATCTCATAGACATCCACAAGCCTGTACATAAAAAAAAAAAAACGCGAATCTGCTGCTGGCTTGAAATTCATTTCGATATTCAAATCCATATTCGATCTTATACACCATGCATAAGCCCATACATAAAAAATCGCGAATCTGCTGCTGGCATGAAATTCATTTCGATATTCAAATCTATATTCGATCTTATACACCATTCATAAGCCCATACATACAAAATCACGAATCTGCTGCTGACATTAAATTCATTTCGATATTCATATCTATATTCGATCTCATACACCATCCTTATTCCCATACATAAAAAATGGCGAATCTGCTGCAGGCATGATGTTCATTTTGATATTTAAATCTATATTCAATCACATAGACATCCACAAGCCCGTACATAAAAAAAAAACGCGAATCTGCTGCTGCCTTGAAATTCATTTCGATATTCAAATCTATATTCGATCTTATACACCATTCGTAAGCCCATACATACAAAATCACGAATATGCTGCTGGCATGATATTCATTTCGATGTTCATATCTGTATTCCATCTCATACATCATACTTAAGCCCATACATAGAAAATTGCGAATCTGCTGCTGGCATGATATTCATTTTAATATTTAAATCTATATTCAATCCCATACACTATCCATATGACGATAGATAAAAAAACTCGAATCTGCTGCTGGCATGAAATTCATTTCGATATTCATATCTATATTCGATCTCATACACCATCGATATTCCCATAAATAAAGAATCGCGAATCTGCTGCTGCCATGATATTCATTTTGATATTCAAATCTATATTCAATCTCAAAGACATCCACATGCCCATACATTAAAAAACGCGAATTTGCTGCTGGAATGATATTCATTTCGATGTTCAAATCTATATTCGATCTCATGCACCATCCATATGCCCATATATAAAAAATCGCGAATCTGCTGCTGACATGAAATTCATTTCGATATTCAAATCTATATTCAATCTTATACACCATTCATAAGACCATACATAAAAAATCGCGAATCTGCTGCTTACATGAAATTCATTTCGATATTCAAATTTATATTCGATCTTATACACCATCATAATAAAAACGCGAATCTGCTGCTGGCATGAAATTCATTTCGATATTCAAATCTATATTCAATCTCATAGACATCCACAAGCCCATGCATAAAAAAACGCGAACCTGCTTCTGGCATGAAATTCATTTCGATATTCAAATCTATATTCGGTCTTATACACCATCCATAAGCCACTACATAAAAAATCGCGAATCTGCTGCTGGCATGAAATTCATTTCGATATTCAAATCTATATTCGATCTTATACACCATCAATAAGCCCATACATAATAAAAACGCGAATCTGCTGCTGGCATGAAATTCATTTCGATATTCATATCTATATTCGATCCCATACACCATCCATAAGCCACTACAAACAAAATCGCGAATCTGCTGCTGGCATGAAATTCATTTCGATATTCAAATCTATATTCAATCTCATAGACTTCCACAAGCCCATACATAAAAAAACGCGAATCTGCTGCTGGCATGAAATTCATTTCGATATTCACATCTATATTCAGTCTCAAAGACATCCACATGCCCATACATTAAAAAACGCGAATCTGCTGCTGGCTTGAAATTCATTTCGATATTCAAATCTATATTCGATCTTATACACCATTCATAAGCCCATACATAAACAATCGCGAATCTGCTGCTGGCATGAAATTCATTTCGATATTCAAATCTATATTCGGTCATATACACCATCAATAAGCCCATACATAATAAAAAGGCGAATCTGCTGCTGGCATGAAATTCATTTCGATATTCATATCTATATTCGATCCCATACACCATCCATAAGCCAATAGATACAAAATCGCGAATCTGCTGCTGGCATGAAATTCATTTCGATATTTATATCTATATTCGATCCCATACACCATCCATAAGCCCATACATACAAAATCGCGAATCTGCTGCTGGCATGAAATTCATTTCGATATTCAAATCTTTATTCAATCTCATAGACTTCCACAAGCCCATACATAAAAAAACGCGAATCTGCTGCTGGCTTGAAATTCATTTCGATATTCAAATCTATATTCGATCTTATACATCATTCATAAGCCCATACATAAAAAATCGCGAATCTGCTGCTGGCATGAAATTCATTTCGATATTCATATCTATATTCGATCCCATACACCATCCATAAGCCACTACATAGAAAATCGCGAATCTGCTGCTTTCATGAAATTCATTTCGATATTCAAATCTATAATCGATCTTATACACCATCAATAAACCCATACATAAAAAAAACGCGAATCTGCTGCTGGCATGAAATTCATTTCGATATTCAAATCTATATTCGATCCCATACAGCATCCATAAGCCACTACATACAAAATCGCGAATCTGCTGCTGGCATGAAATTCATTTCGATATTCAAATCTATATTCAATCTCATAGACATCCACAAGCCCGTACATAAAAAAAACGCGAATCTGCTGCTGGCATGAAATTCATTTCGATATTCAAATCTATATTCGATCTCATACACATCCACATGCCCGTACAAAAAAAAAATGCGAATCTGCTGCTGGCATGATATTCATTTCGATATTCAAATCTATATTCAATGTCATAGACATCCACGTGCCCGTACATAAAAAAAAAAAAAAAACGCGAATCTGCTGCTGGCATGATATTCATTTCGATATTCAAATCTATATTCAATGTCATAGACATCCACGTGCCCGTACATAAAAAAAAAACGCGAATCTGCTGCTGGCATGAAATTCATTTCGATATTCAAATCTATATTCAATGTCATAGACATCCACGTGCCCGTACATAAAAAAAAAACGCGAATCTGCTGCTGGCATGAAATTCATTTCGATATTCAAATCTATATTCAATCTCATAGACATCCACATGCCCATACATTAAAACACGCGAATCTGCTGCTGGCTAGAAATTCATTTCGATATTCAAATCGGGATTCATAAATGTTCGTAACTATCCCCTGAGTTTGAAAAAAAAAGCGAATTTACTGCAGCATGAAATTCAACTCATCCGCATATTCATTTCGACATTGAATATCGAACTCCGATTATCGAACTTACTGCTAACTTCACGCACCCTTTTTCTTTGCATTTAAGATTAACAGGTCAAATATTTCACAAGACTAACCAATGAAAATGATTTTGTTGCTTGATGTTTTGTCAGGAGAGATCTATTTCCTATCATTAATTATCCATATTATCATTACCTCCCGCTAGATGGCATTCCATAAATAATGTACTCATCTAATTTGGGCATCCTGGGTACAGAACCGAACCACTTTCCTACGCGACAACCGTTAGTTTGAATTTCAAACTAAAATAAACGTTTATTCAATAAAACGCTACCTCGTGTAATTCACTCAGCTATGATCATCAGTTTAGAGAAATATGAAGGTAAACTAGATCTCATTTCTCCTCAAACGTATTGATAAAAGCTATTTTCTACATTACTACTTTATAGAGCGTAATATTACAGTCAGCACGCTTTTGGGGCTAGTGATGTGTCATATAAGACAGTCGAATTTTCGAAGAATATGACATGCGCAGGCAACGTCCATATTATTTTTTCAGCACTACCAAACGAAAAGTGTAATGCGGTCCTGCAGTGTTCACGTGACGGAGTGCCTATCACGTGATTAGATCAACTCCGAGCCCCGGTAGCTAAGTCGGTAGCGTACAGAAGTTGATAACATGTGGTTGCTTGTTTGATTCTCGGCTCGGCCAATTTCTTTCCGAGGATTAATGGAAGTCAGTGCGACGGGAATCATTCTTCTTTCAACACTGACTACTGTTTCGACGCTGGTTAGGAGGGAAAGCAGCCAGTGGCTTGGAAAAAATGTTGTGCAAAGTACTATTAAAAGAAACGTTCCAGGAAAGCATAGATATAGAGTTACACTGGCCGCTGCGATATAGCTGAAATAATGTTGAAAACGGCGTTAAATATCATATAGTCAATACTAGTGAGTTAACCCTTTACCCTATAAGGCATTTCTATGGTATATCTAACTGACCCTAAATAACAGCAAGGATGAAGCTGTTTCTTATGTGTATATTACACCTTTTCATAGCATAGAAAACATTGTGACAAAAGGTGAAATTGCTCGTCACGAGCAATTTCACCTTTTGTCACAATGTTTTCCAAAGACTCCTACAAGCAATGCGTAGAAATGAGCATCTATGGAGTAGAGGGTTAACGAAAACCAATGCTGAATCTTTTTTCTCTCACACTTAACATCTATCTATGGCGGGGTCCTTGTTGTAATCTTAAATGTATGTTTTTATTATTTCATGGTATGATGGACTGATTGATTATATGATGTTTAACGCCGTTTTCAACATTATTTAAACTATATCGCGGTAGCCAGTACACCTCTATATCATCCATTAGTTTCTTTAATAGTACTTTGCACAAGATCTTTTCTAGGGCACTGGCTGCTTTCTCACATAATCATCGTCGAAACAATGTTCAGTGGTGGGAGAGGAATTAATCCAGTCGCAGTGACTAGCACCAATCCTAGGAAAAATTGGCCGAGCCAGGGGTTGTAGCCAGGGTTCGTATCCTGGACCCCGTGTTCTTAAGTCCTGCACGCTACCGACTGAGTTATTTTGGGCTCGGTTTTTCACGGTCTGAAGTAAAAGAAAAGTCGGTCTTTCAAGTCAATGTTTGTAATACATGTATATCTTAAGTCTACCACACGACAAAATTTTAGACTGGTTCAAATTGAAAGCATTTGCAGACGACAAAATAAAGGTGACTGAAAAATTGAAATTTGTTCTGGGAAGGGTAGAAAACACTGTTGTAAAAAGGAGCAAATGCTGGTGACCAGCATTCTCCTTTTCCCATAGTCTTTTCAAAAGGCTTCTTTCTCAGGGGCGTAAAAAGTAGGGATTGTGTGATAATGGGTTAACAGAAGATTCGTCTCTGAACCGTCTAAATTATAGATCATAAAATGCACGTTACACTTAAAACTTGACATTTTCACCAATAATACGAGAATGTTATTTGCAAAACACGTTTCAAAAGACTTTTTATACCTTTCTCGAAATTCTTTTTCTACTCAAGTTCCCGAAAATGACAGATTTTTCATGGTGATTTAGGCTTTTTTTTATGAAACAGTAATTGTTCTCGAGTTGTTGCTTTTTTTCCGCAGAATTGTATGTTTACCCTAAGGCTGCCCGGTGCCATTCACTGACCTTTTGCGGACAGACTAGGTCAAGATCAGACAGCACAGACGTGCAGTCTGATCTTGAATCTACACTGCCCGACAAGGAGATATCATTCTTTCTCCCAGAAATACTCTGAAATAGTAAGAATTGGATCTGTACTGTCGATTTAACCCTTTCCAAAACAAGCCCTGGTTTTTACGTGTCTGCAGTAAAAGTCTTATGAAAACACTGTGGGAAAAGGAGAAATTGCTCGTAACGAGCAATTTCTCCTTTTCCCACAGTGTTTTCTACCCTGTTTGAGAAGTTTCTGGCATTTTCTTCAAATCTAAAATTCTGCAAACTCTTTTGGTTTGAAAGATGCCAAACTTTGTCGTTTGGGAAAGGGTTAAAAAACAGAGCTCTAGATAAGAGGGAGTGACGGTCTTCTTGATACATTATTTCTCTACCAAACCCTATGTTGTGGGTACTCATTAGAATCATCTCGATGAGACGATTCTAATGAGTACCCATGACATAGGGTTTAGTGGAGAATTATTGATAGTTTCGATTTTGAAATCAAAATCACTCCCTTTATCTGGTGCCCTGCCTGAAAGTATCGTTTGAAATTATTTAGCAGGATAAAGACTAACTTGTTTCAACGGAAAATCTATTCTTTTAACCTACTGTTTATTATTATAATGATGTTTTTTTTTTGTAGGGAAAGTAGCCAGTGGCTTGAGAATAATATTTTTCAAAGTAACGTTATACCGATTACAGAAACTCCTGGAGAAGCGTGGGCGTGGATAGGGGTGCAAATCACTGCAACAGTCCTTTGTTAAATGATTCTGATATAGAAGATAAAATTGATGGAAAAGGTTACAAACATCCTCTTTTAAAACTTGTCCTTTCCAAAAGCCATCTTCCTTCCGGTAATTAAAACAGACTTGAACCAATGTTGAAAATACCCCGAAGTTGTAACCCGTTCAACTTTAAAGTATTTGCGAAAATGTAACTGTGTCTCAAGTGATATTTTTTTTTCAAAAGGACAAAAAAAAAAAACCAAAGCAGAATTAGGAAGGATCGAATACTGGTTACTAGCATTCTCCTTTTCCAGCAATGATTTCAAAACCTTTTTTCTCAGTGTCGTTTATCCACGCATTTCATTAATTTTGTGAGATTCGACACTTTCAATGCCAACTTGATAAAATGGACCTATTTTCGAACTTTCATAAATAGATTTCTATCGCAGAATATTTTAGTCTTTCAAGAGTCGATCGGTGACGGAAGGTGAAGATCAAGATCAGACTGCACAGAACGTGCAGTCTGATCTTGATCTGCACCGTCCACCAAGGCTGCATAATTCTTCCTTAGCATTGAACGAGGTGAAAAGTTGAAACAAGGGGTGTTCAAAATGCAATGACGTGTGTCGATCGTCATAAACGTGGATTTATCGATTTTTTTCCCACGCCAATATTTGCAAGTTTTACTTGTCATTAAATCAAAATAAAACGTTATTTTTACACAATAACACTGACTTTGAACATTCTTTCCATTGTATCGAGTACATGTTGTGAAAAACATACTTGAAAGAATAAAATAATGAGCCCATTCAACACAAATTTAGAATGCTAGTTGAACACTTCGTCACGGCAGTAAGTAGTTACGTAGGTACATGTAGTTATATTTTTTCTGATTTTTTCCCCAAACTCATTTCACTCAGTAATGTTAAACGTTTAGTGACTTGTGCACGTAAATTCCATAAAAAATAATAAAAATAAATTATATTTTGTTAACGCGGCTTCATGAATCTACAGGTATTTGACATTTTTAAACGAATATAATTATGTTTATTTATATACGTAAAGTGGAAGAATACATCATTAATCGACTGTGTTTTTGATTAAAATCTTCTCCCATACGTCTCTGTAGTCATTCCAAAACTACCTTCCATGTATTTTTTTTGTTTCTAATTTAATTCTGTACAAAAATTTTTACCAGACGACATGTTTCGATGAAAATTATAGATTGTTAAATTTATCGCCCAAAAGGTCATCTTACTGACTTGTCTGTCCGTCCGTTTGGAAGGGTGTTTTGGAAGGGTGTAATCCGTAAGAAAATGGCAGAGGTTGAATAATTCACGAATTGTTTTTTTCAAACACTCTCTCTCTCTCTCTCTCTCTCTCTCTCTCTGCCTGTCTGTCTCTGTCTGTCTCTCCCCCACCCTCAAACAGTCCAGAATCGTTGAGTTTGTTTTTTCTTTATAAACTGAATTCTGCACTATAAGCCATGCAGGTTCATTTTCGGAAAAAAAAAACGCACGTGCTCGCATTCATTTTGTTTCTGCTTTCACTTCAAAAATTCCTACTCGAGCGAAACACGCGTTAGATTAATTTGAAGCTGGTAATCGGCCCCTTTCATGTTCGTATTTTATTACAGTTCAACACTTTGCCACACGGTCCCGAATTGTATCGACCCTGAGGAAAAAGCCCTTTGAAAACTTAGTGGGGAAAAGGAGAAAATGCTGGTGACCAGCATTTTCTCCTTTCCCCCCACAACATTTTCTACCATTTTAGTCTTATTTCCGTTGACATTGAAATCGTCATCTGCAAATGCTTCTCTCTCGAAAAGAAAAAGGTCTATTTTATTACTTCATTTCGATTCCTGAAGGGTTTACTTTCTACCAGACGAAAGAAAAATTTTATTGTCAAAATTGAATGCATTTGCAGAAGGTAAATAAAGAGTAGCTCTAATAAATTGATTTGACATTGAAAGGGTAGAAAACATTGTAGGAAAAGGAGAAAATGCTGGTTACCAGCATTTTCTCCTTTTCTCACAATGTTTCCAATAGTTAGTATTTTGAAGTTCGTTTAGAAGCGGGGTTGTGTTATAAAGGGTGAATACATAATTCAACATGTCTGGCTAGTAACGAATATATAAATTAGGTGAAAGAAATGGCCGTTTAAAAGTACATGTACAAGTTCATAGTACGCTCAACTTTAAGTTTGCCTCGGTTTTATGATGATTGATTGATTGACTGATTGATTGATAGATTGATCGATTGGTTGGTTGGTTGGTTTAGTTTGTTGATTGATTGATTGATGTTGCGATTCATTCGTTTCTCACGCTGACTATTATTTAAAAATGGTGATGTAGGAAAGTAGCCTGTGGCTAGGAAAAAATATTGTGAGAACTACTTTTTAGAGAAACTTCAGGAAAGCATGAGTGGGTGCACAGGCAGCTGCGATGTAAATAAAATAATATTAAAAACGGCTTACGCACCAACCGACCGACCTACCGACTGATCAACCGATCGATCCATCGACTGATCATCGATCGATCCATCGATCCATCGATCCATCCATCGATCGAGCCGTACCCGAGGCCACCAAGTCAAAGAGTCCTATACTTAATCACTGAGACATGACCTTGAATGCTGTTGCATATCAACTTCAACAGTATTTCGAGATTAGTTCAAATAACTTGTGTTTTCTTTGTTTATGAACACGGTGAGGAAACTACATAGACGGAGCCATTGGCTCTGTTAAGGAAATCTTGTGTGGGTTTTTCCGGTCACGTGCGGCGCCGTCAATATCGGCTGTTTTGGTGGACACGAAAACGTAAGTCTCCCATTTATTGTCAAAATTTGATTTTATACTGAACACTAGCGAGAAAAGGGGAATTGTATGAGGGGCCCATGACTTTCAACTTACTTCCTTGTCCGTAGGGAGTTCCAAGTCGGCGCGGTTTTGTCTGAAACACTTTTGCCGTGAGCCACGGTGAGGTAAACAAAGGTCATTTTCTATAGTGACCACAGGCTTTCTATTGCTCTTTCTGCATAAAAATTACTTATCTAAATGTTTACACCGTCCGAATGTATGAAGTGATTATCTAATCCTTCCCCACTCACGAAAAACAAAATTTGAATCAAAATTAAAAAAAATGAGAAAAAATAAACAATGGCTCTGTCCATATCGGGCGGCTCTGTCTATATCGGCTGGCTCCGCTGATGAGGGCGAGTTTTAGAAGCGATAGGTTTTTTTCGCTATTGGGTTTACCAGTCAAAAGTTAGATTTTTTGAAAGTTATTTTTGGAATGGTGATGCTTTTCTCGAACCATCTATCATTTCAAAAAGGGCGGTCACGTGGTTGAGTGGTTAAAGTGGTTGACTTCAGTGCTCTTGATCATTCGACCATATCACTCTGTGGGTACAGGGCACTCTCGGACAACGTGGACAAGCCAAGTTCTGCTTGCGGGTGTGCCGGGTGTTTTTCCCGGGATACTCCCGGGGTACTCCCGTTTCCTCCCACTTACCGATCCATTCGTCTCAATACCAGTTTAACAGCTTGGGGGACGCAAAACTGAATAAAACCAATATTTGAGAATAACCTTTGTAAAAGTTTTGCAGGTATGTCTGAAGTTGACACTCCAGACTTGAGTACTTACTTTTAGCTTGACTGCACGAAGTGTGAAGAGCTATTGTAGTCACCTCGGTCGTCCGCGTTCCCGTGCGCGTCCGCGCTCCCGTCACACTGATGTATAGTTTTTTATAAGTCCAGATCATGGCAACAACTTATCATTGAGGGTCCAAACTTGGACCATAGTTACTCAGTAGGGTTGGCTTTCATTCCATGACATGGGCCCCTGGGTCCTTGTCCGGGGGATGGGGCTAGGGGTTAAAATCTAGAACACCTTAGAAAATTGACTGTGGTATAGTTTTCTGTAAGTCCAGATCTTGGCTACTACTTATCATAGATTCATTCCATGACATGGGCCCCTGCATCCTTGCCCTGGGGGTGGGGGGGGGGGCTTAGGGCTAAAATCTAGAATATCTTCATTATTTTTTATTTGTGCCTTATACCATCAAGGCCATGAGATATATGAGTTTGATGAACTGTGTTACGAGTCAGAGATGACCCCAGTTTGACAAGGCTAGATGCAGTCGAGCTACGCTGTCATGCGACAGCTCTTATTTCAGTCATATTAGGGCACACATTCGTGGTTGCGAGTATTTGACCACTTCATGTAAATGTGTAGTGATTTAAAAATAATCACAAAATATAGTGCCTACAGAATGCAATCCAGAGTGGCGCAATAGTTGTCGTCGGTATATATGGGGTTTCCGATTAATACTTAAGCGAAGACCTCTTTTTCTTTTGCCTTTGTAAAGCCCGATAGTCTAAAAAGAAAGAAAGAAAATAAAGCGAATTGTGTGTGTGGGTGTGTGTGTGTGTGTGTGTATGAGTTTTGTTTCAATTGTGCATATACGTCGCTTCTAAAACTCACCCTCATACAGCGGAGCCAGCCGATATAGACAGAGCCGGCCGATATGGACGGAGCCATTGTTTATTTTTTCTCAAATTTTTTTATTTTGATTCAAATTTTGTTTTTCGTGAGTGGGGAAGGATTAGATAATCACTTCATACATTCGGACGGTGTAAACATTTAGATAAGTAATTTTTATGCAGAAAGAGCAATAGAAAGCCTGTGGTCATTAAAGAAAATGATCTTTGTTTACCTCGCCGTGGCTCACGGCAAAAGTGTTTCAGACAAAACCGCGCCGACTTGGAACTCCCTACGGACAAGGAAGTAAGTTGAAAGTCATGGGCCCCTCATACAATTCCCCTTTTCTCGCTAGTGTTCAGTATAAAATCAAATTTTGACAATAAATGGAAAACTTACGTTTACGAAACAGCCGATATTGACGGCGCCGCACGTGACCGGAAAAACCCACACAAGATTTCCTTAACAGAGCCAATGGCTCCGTCTATGTAGTTTCCTCACCGTGATGAAACTAGAACTAGTCTGGAGATAGCAATGCTTTGCCTATCGACTCTCTTTGGTGACAAGCGCCACCAGCGTGGATCAAACCCTGGTCTCCAGAAAGTACATTTACAACATGACACAGCCTTAGACTAGTTCAAATTCGAAGCACTTGCAGGTGATACATCAAAATTGGCTCTTGAAACTCTTTTATGATTATGAAAAGAAAATGCTCTTTTCTCCGTTTCTCACAATGTTTTCTAAGGTACTCTTCTCCAAGCATGTATTTTCTCGGTATAATTGAAACTTGAACTTTTAAATAAACAGAAGGAAGATTTCAGGTCACTAATTTATTCTGAAACTCTGCGATAACAAAGTGCTCGTTGTAAAAGAACTCCCATATCGGACAGTGTAGATCCTAGATCAGACTGCACGTTGTGTGTAGTCTGATCTTGATCTACATTGTCCACAAAAGGTCTTTCAAAACTTTCAAGCCGAAAATAGTAACACGATTGATGATCTTTCACATTTTTTTTTGAGAATGATATATCCTATATCGGACAGTGTAGATCCAAGATCAGACTGCACGTTCTGTGCAGTCTGATCTTGATCGACACTGGCCGCAAAAGGTCATTGAGTCGCGCTTAGCAGTCTAGGGGAAAGTAAAAGGGTTGTAGAGAAAACGTCTTATTTACATTATTTTGTTATCATGAGTGCGGTCAGATTTTTATAACAAAACCTGTAATTTGCGGTCGGCCCCGGTCAATCAACTTTATTTTCTGCGGTAACCTCAACCCTTATTCATTAACTAAACAATCCCTGGGTTTAACGATTCTGAGAAAGAAGCCTTTTGAAAACATTGTGGGAAATGGAGAAAATGCTGGTATCCAGCATTTTCTCCTTTTCCCACAATGTTTCATTCCAAATACCAATTTTTGAATTATGTTTATTTTGTCGTCTGCACGTGCTTTCAATTTAGATCAGACTTAAGTCTTGTCGTTTGGTAAAGGGTTAATTTGTATCTTGACAGATAAATTAAACTTTCAGTGAGACAGTACAGGCCTTCAAACCTACTTAATGGAGTAAAAAATATCACCTCATCGGACAGTGTGGATCAAAGATCAGACTGCAAGTTCTGTTCTGTCTGATCTTGATCTGCACTGTCCGCTGAAGGTCAGTGAGTCGCGATTAGCAGCATAAGGATTAATTTTTTGCCAGACGACACAATTTTAGACTTGTCCAAATTGAAAGCATTTCCAGATGATTCAATGTAGCTCAGATGTTTGAATTCGTCTTTGAAAAGGTAGAAAACTATGTAAGAAAAGGATAAAATACTTACTGTTTTCTATATATACTTCTCTACAGGATCGTAATAACTCCGAATTGTGTCGTAACGTATTCGCGGATAGAACACCCCGGATAAAGTCCGAACTACACGGAATAATACAAATTGAAAGATCGACCATGGAAAAAACCATTGTTGGAAAAGGAGCAAAAGATTAAGCTGCTTACCGCCGGTGCGCACATCATGAGCTTTGTCTTTGAAAGGAAACGAAACATTACGATAGAAGGAGAATATGCTGGTTACCATTACACCTGTTTTTTCGAAACGCATTCCTTCTCAGGGTAGTTTGAACTCGGTATGTTTGGTACTAACCGATAAAATATTTTGACCTCTCCGAATTGAAAGCATTTGAATACAACAAAACAAAAGTAAATATGGCCAAAATGCAATTCGTCATTTGAAGGGAAGAAAACAATGTAGCAGAAGCAGAAAATGCTGGTTACCACTTTGTGAACCACTGCAGTCTTCCTCAGGGACGTTAACACTTGGACATCTTTGGTAATGAGTCAACCCGAAACCACACAGTCCCGAGTTTTAGCGACTCTGACATAAACGGCTTATGAAAACATTGTGGGAAAAGGAGAAAATGCTGGTAGCCAGCATTTTCTCCTTTTCCCACAATGTTTTCTGCCTCAAAAAGACGAATCCTACCATTTGAACAATACTTAATTTTTCGTCTGCAAATGCTTTCAATTTGGTGGACCAGTCGAAAATCTTGTCGTTTGGTAAAGTGGTAGGCGATGCGTTCCTATGTAAACATTACGATTAAAATGTCATTATACACGATAATGCGTACTACTGTCTACCGAGTCAGACAATGATAAATCTGTGTCAGAAAATGTTGGGTTTGTGGGGGAGAAACTATCAGAGAAGGTTCATAGAAATGTGGGAAAATTGTTGAATTGTTAGGTGAAAGTGAATAACTAGTTGTTAATAGTAAATGTGTCAGGTGTGTGGTCATATGGGATTTATGAGGTGTGTGGTTATTGTAAGCATATGAGTTGCGTGGTGATTGGTTGCGTGGTAAGTGTATGAGGTGTGTGGTAATCAAGAGGGTATGAGGTGTATGGTAATTGAAAGTGTATGAGGTGTGTGGTCATTGTGGATTTATGAGATGTGTGGTAATTATGGATTTATGAGGTGTGTGGTTATTGTAAGTGTATGAGGTCTGTTGTCATTGTAAGTGTATGAGGTGTGGGGTAATAAAGAGTGTATGAGGTGTGTAGTAATTGAAAGTGCATGAGGTGTGTTGTCATTGTGGATTTATGAGGTGTGTTGTCATTGTGGATTTATGAGGTATGTTGTCATTGTAAGTGTATAAGGTCAGAGGTGTGTGGTGATTAAAAGTGTATGAGGTGTGAGGTCATTATAAGTGTTTGAAGTGTGTGGTCATTGGGTGTTTATGAGGTGTGTGGTAATTGAAAGTGTATGAGGTGTGTGGTAATTGTAAGTGTATGAGGTGTTTTGTCATTGTAAGTGTGTGGTCATTGTAAGTGTGTGTGTGTCTGGTCGTTGTAAGTGTATGAAGTGTGTGGTAATTGAAAGTTTATGAGATGTGTGGTCATTATAAGTATGTGAGGTGTTTTGTCATTATTAGTGTATGAGGTTTGTGGTCATTATACGTGTTTGAGGTGTGTGGTCAGTGTAAGTGTATGGGGTGTGTGGTCGTTGTAAGTGTCTGCGTGGTCGTTGTAAGCGTAAGAGGTGTGTGGTAATTAAGAGTATGTTTTAAGTTTATAAGGTGTGTGGTAAGACTTACTGTAAAAGACGAGTTGTAATTGTAAATGTAGAAGGTGTGTGGTAGTTGTGAGTGTATGGTGCGTCATAATTTTGAGTGTGTCGGATGTGTAGTCTATAAAGTTTGTGTTTAGTTTAACTGGATAAAGAATGGTTTAGATTTCTATATAAAAAGATACAAAGTGATATAGCCAAGCTTATTCTGATCTTTGTTCTGCCCTGTTCCCTTTGCTCAGACATTATAGACAAATGGGCAACACTGAAATCGGTCTTATTTAGGTCTCATTTTTGGAATAAAGAATGTTTCCTGATTCATTTGGCAGTTGATGGGTCAAAAAGTCCTAGTAACAATATGCTATGTTGCATTCAATGGCACGGTAAAATTTACATTTGGGAACTATTTCACGAAGCGGAGGAATACACATACATGTAGATGTATACCGCCGTTTGGCTTGGATCACTCAACAGAAAACGCACTCCCTGATACAATCTCTACCACATAAGTTATGTTTATTTTGTTTGAGTCCTGAACTGCAACACAAAATTTTAAACTTCCCCAAATTGAAAGCACTTGCAAACAACATTAAATATGACTGAAGTGACGTTCCCTGGCCTTTAAATGGTAGTAAACTCTTTTTTCTTTCTTTTATAAGGAAAAAGGAATGATATGAGACCTATTCGATTTGTCGTTTGTTCTTTGAATGGAAGTAAACATTGTGGGAAAGGAGAAAATGCTGGTTACCAGAATTTTCTTCTTTTCCCACAATGTTTTCAGACGGTTTTAAAAAGTCGAGATTTCGTTGTAAACGGTTAAGCCGATTGTAAGAACCTTGTAATTCTATCTCGAGCATACTTTTTTGGACAAATTATATCCTAATCGGACAGTGTAGATCCAAGATCAGATTGCATGTTTTTTGCAGTCGGATCTTGATCTACACTGTCTGCAAAACGTTAGTGAGTTGCACTTAACAGTCTCAGGGTTTTGTATTAGCTTTTTGTCGATATATCAACGGAAAGGACGTTCCTTGTCAGGTCTTTAGATGTAGGTATTGGAATTTCAAGGCTATCTTTTTACGAATATTAAGAAAAATAAGTGGACAGTGTCGATTCAAGATCAGACTGCACATTTTGTGCAGTCTGATCTTGATCTACTCTGTCCGCACAAGCGTTTGAATCCGGAATCAGCGCTACGGGGTAAAGATACAGATTTTATTCGAAGTTTCAGATTTCATTCATCGCTGATAATATTTGCCTGTAAAAGTTGTGCGTCTGTCATCGATGCAATTTATCATTTTTCGTCCAAACGTCCGGGTTTCCACAGAAAATATAAGAGATATCTGCTAGAAGAAAAAAGATAGACGATTTAGTTTGCCAGCAAGTAGGTAGGGGCTCCTAAAAATAAACATGGCTGCATTAATTATTACGAAAGGGGATCTTAGAATAAATGTCTTCAATTTTGACCAATCAGCAATCTCTATTTATTCATTTGTTATCAGTACCGAAAAGTAGGTCAAAAGCTAGCACGTTCTGCAACGCGAGAAAGTCAGCCTGTACATCTGCCAAAAGTATCTACTCGGGTCGACCTGCGCGAATTGTGCAGGCCGAGCTGATCGATACTTTTGTAGATGCATTTAAGACCCTTTTGCACAGAGCATAACTCGAGTTTACACGGAGCTCCAGATAGAGGGAGTGTTTTTGATTTCAAAACGGGAAATAATTAATCTCCACTAAACCCTATGTTATGGGTACTCATTAGAATCGTCTCTTCGAGACGATTCTAATGAGTACCCACAACATAGGGTTTGGAAGAGAAATAACGGATTAGAATATCATCATTCCCTCTTATCCAAGGCTCTGACTACATCTATTTACTCGGATAAATTGAGCTACATTGTAAACTTCTTGATTTATACACGTTTCCCCCCTTTCGGCATAGCTGCATATGCACGCTTTTGACCTACATTTTTGGTACTGATAACAAATGAATAAACGGAAGTTTTTGATTGGTTAAAATTGTAGACATGTTTATTCCAATGGTCCTTGCCTATATATTTGTTGACATAATTTCATAATTTATGCTGTCTATCATTTCTAAAGACATTTCTTGTTTAAGATTTTTTCTAATCCTTTACCCCGTAAGGCATTTCTATGGTATCTCTAATTGACACTAAACAATACCAAGGATGAAGCTGCTTCTTATGTGTATATGACACCTTTTGATAGCATAGAAAACATTGTGGCAAAAGATGAAATTGCTCGTCACGAGCACTTTCACCTTTTGCCACAATGTTTTCCAAAGGCTCCTACAAGTAGTGCGTAGAAATGAGTATCTATGGAGTAAAGGGTTAAGAATTAATGAAAATAGTTAAATACATATTTTTATTGACTCTTTCGAACAACAAACTTTAAGATCGGTCCACAATGAGAGCATTTGCAAAATAAACGTAACTTATAATTTGAAATTGGTTTCCTGCAGGGTACAAAACATTGTGGGAAAAGGAGAAAATGCTGGTTACCAGCATTTTCTCTTTCCCACTATATTTTCAAAAGGCTTCCATCTCAAGGTCGTAAAAACCAGGGATTTTTTGGTATGGGTTAAATATTTTTTCCAAGCCACAGATTGCTTTCCCACACGATCATCTTGGAAACAATGGATAGTTGTAAGAAAAGAATGAATCCTATCGTCAATCCTCGGAAATTTGCCGAGCTTGGGATCGAACTGGCGACCTTCTGTTCTTAAATCTTGTTCTCTACCGACTGAGCTAGCGTTGCTCGGCCTGCAGAAGTGAGCAATTCACGACTGACAATACGCAAGGGATTCATGAATATTTACGTGACAATTTTACGAGCACATGATTAAATTACGAACGTGATTATACCACAGATAAACCCTTTTCACCACTGGAGGCAACTGTGATGGCTTTTCCGTGAGTAGTAGATCCTAGATCAGACTACAGGGCATGTGCAGTGTGATCTTCAGGGTCGTGTGAGAAAATTTAAAGTTATTTGCAGACAACTACTTCAATTTATTGAAGCATTGTTCGTTTTTCCTGAAAGAACCCAAAGCATGGTTAGAAAAGGAGAAAATGCTAGATGTAAGAATTTTCTGCTTTTCTCACAATGTTTTAAAAAACCTTTATCATTCATCAGAGCACTTAACCCTTTACCAAATAATCCCTGTCTTTTACGACTATGAGATAGAAGCCTTTTAAAACATTGTGGGAAATGGAGAAATTGCTGCCAGTGCTCTCAATAAGCGGACGTCGACGTGTATTACGTCCAAATTTTTAGAAAAAACGTTGGCATTTTCCAAGTCGGACGTTTTTTTGACGTCCTTATTATGACAAAAACGTCTGAGAATTTCAACCCGGACGTTTTTTTTTAATGCACGAAGGGTTTGACGCGCATTTTCTCCTTTTCTCACAATGTTTTCTACTTTGATCGGTACAAATTTCAAGGTACGACAAGTTTGAGTTACGTTTATTTTGCCGTTTGCAAATGCTTTCGATTCGGACCAAAAAGTCCAAAATTCCGTCGTTTGGTAAAGTGTTAAAACAAAGTATGTATTGATTTGTGAAGGGTTAAAAATCATAAATGCGCTGTGGCAGAGTTCTATCTCCCTTGGGATCGACGATTTTTGTAGGATATTTCTTTAATTGTTGAAATGTCTTTAATAAAAAAAGACTGGAATGGAATAAACGGAATAGAATAGAAGAGAACGGAATTTTATTTAGACTTGTACTTTTACATACATCGTCATTGCCCAATACAGTGCAAAAATGATTACAGTTGTCACATGATTCCATGTCGTATAACGTTAAGATCTGAATATATTATGGCAAGAGAAGTTAGACTGTTCATTAGTTTCTTCCTTCATTCATCCGTTCGTTTTTTCGCTCCGATTATTGCCAAATTAATCAGAGTCGAATCTCAATAACCCTGGGGAAGAACCCTTTGAAAACATTGTAAGTAAAGAAGTACGGTGAAAGTGAAATGCATATACATGTACACGATTCATAAATAGAAATCGCACGACACGAGCAGTATCCGAGTGAAATCCTTTTGCCACTATATTTTCTCATAGATCTTTGTATTAAATCTTAATTCATATCAATTACACATGTACATGTGTTTACATTTTACACCGCCCTCCATTTCCTCCTAAATCGTTTAGATTTGTTTTGGGAGGGAATGATGACCCATTAGTTTGCCATTACAAAGGCAATATTTTCTAGCTCTTCTCATAATTACATTGTAAATATATATAGCCTCGTTCTGGCAAAAGTGGGTTTAATTAATGCATTTCCATGATGCATACGGGGTCCTGCGTCAGTGCGTGGCTTGATGCTAAACTGTTTGACTTGTGACCTGGAGGCTCCAGATTCGAACCCCACTGGGTCCGATGTAATTTTTTTTTTTTGGGTGGGAGTGTCCTTAGGCAAGACACTTAAAAGCAAAGCCTAGTGCTTGTGAAACTCAGGATATACATGAATATGTGAGCTGTCGACGTGACACGACTTGCATAAATGTTGAAAGCGGCGTAAAACATCATTAGAGCAATTTAAATCCATGTTGCATGATAACAAGCGAGTCGTCGTATAATTATTGATACATAAAAATCTATTTATGTCTAACAAGCGACTGAATCTTGAGGTAGATTGGTCCCTAGACATGAATAAAAATTGACAAATATCAAAAAGTATCGATTCGTGTCAGCCTGCGCGGACTGCGCAGGCTGACACGAATCGATATTTTTTGCAGATGCCTTTAGACCCTCTTTTTACAGAGCATACCTCACACTGAATGTGAACAGAAAACGGGGAAAATACTTCCTGGCATGAAAACCGTAAAAACGACGTTTCCATGGAAACGCTTTTCTACAAAACTTGTAATTAATACAGTATTATCTCTCGAAACGATTCAGTTTATTGTTATATTTTCTGATTATTTTCAAACCATGCGCTTCCTGAAGCTCGGAATCTTCATTATTTGAAGTCGTATTACCAAAGTATTGTTGTAGATTATCATACTCCTCATAAGGACTTGGAGGGCGGGGGGGGGGGGGGGAGGGGTTATACTGGAATCGCAATGACTATCCGTCCGTCCGTCCGTCCGTCCGTCCGTAGACACAAATTTGTCCGAAGCAATACTCCAACATGAGTTTTCATGTTCTGAACTCGAATTTTACACACGGGGTTTATATATATGAAGTTGTGCATGTGCAATTTTCATGACCCTGCTGTGATTTGTTATGGAATTATCTCCCCTTGAACTTTTTTCAACTCTTACTTTTCCTCTAAACCACTCTGTATTCTTTGACAAAGACCTGTTTTGTGACAAAGAGCTGGTGGGGGTATGATCACTTTTAGCGATAGTGTTAGAAACGCCTGTCTTAGATTTTTTTTTGCGTGCTTGAATATACTAGCTTTTGACCTACTGTTTCTTTAGCGCTGAAAAAAAAAGAATAAAGAGAATTTTGTGATTGGTTAAAAAAGTAGACATGTTAATTTTAGAGAATCCTAGCCTATATGCTGCCAAATTTACTCCGTTTTTATTTACAAAGACATTTCTTGTTAATCCAATAAGACACAATCCCGAGTTTAAACGACCAAGAAGAACAGACCTTTAGCAAACATCTTGGGGAAAGGCATCATTTTCTCCTTTTCCTACACTTTTTCCATGCGACCCATAACGCAAAAAGGGACTATCTGGGAATTCTGTACATCAATTAGATGAAAACAGATCTATATGATGGTGCTGGTCATTTTAAGTTGATAGTTCAGAAAAAAAAAAAAATGATTGTATAACAAGGTAGAATGACCGCTTTTCATACAGAAAATGTCATAAAAGCGAAAAGTGTCAACCCTGGTTAGACTGCGCAATGTGCGCAGTCTGACCAGGGTTGACACTTGTCGCAGTTTCCAGAAGGTCCCTTTTTCCCCTAGGGGTCATGGCATAATATGGGTCATTTATCTGTGAAAAAGGACCTCAACACGTCTGAAAAAAGGATCGACCCAGGTCAACCTGCGCAGTTGGTAAGAAAGAAATGAATCCTGTCTCATTGACTATCATTAATTCTTGGAAAAAAAATTGGCCGAGCCGGGGATCGAGGCAGCGACCCCCTGTTCTTAAGTCCTGTACTGACTGAGCTACCGGGGCTATAGGCTTGTAACAATATAAACGACAATTAGCACAGGTTCATAGAACAATTCTATAATCAATATAATTGTTTATGTGAAATTTTTACAATGTCTTCAATGGTGATAAGCGCTTTACCCATTACCAAACAATTCCTGGTTTTACGACCCTGAGAAAGATGCCTTTTGAAAACATCGTGGGAAAAGGAGAAAATGCTGGTAACCAGCATTTTCGCCTTTTCCCACAATGTTTTCTACCATGCTGGAAACAAATTCGAATTTTACAGTTACGTTTATATTGTCGTCTGCAGGTGCTTTGAATTTTGTACCAGTCTAGAATTTTATCGTTTGGTATAAAGAGTTAACAGACTCGGATGAATGGCAAGGTTTCACATTTCCTCGAGCAATTAACCTTCACTCGCCTCTCTCACTTCAATCGATTTTTTTGCGTAAATTAATATTTTATAATTCTCTAATTGGATACAAAAATGTCTCCATTCTCCCAACAACGAATTTATTGGATGAGGCCCGTGGATTCAAATTAAATCAGGCTGGTTTCTCAGTGGGGATTTCCCTTTTATCGACCCATTCTCGCACGTGATTCATCAAAGTTGTGACCATGCTTGATTGCTAGTATAAGTTATTGAACCCGTCTAGGGAATTCCAAGATGGCGGTTCACATAATCGAAACGTCGAGGTTTTTCTTCCAATTTCGTGCAAAACTGGAGAAGAAAATTAAATAGTTTTCCCTTAGAATATCACACAGCAAATCTCGAATACTGAAATTGTTTGAAGGTTCCGTATGTTAAAATAGCAGAAAGTTTCACAGCTTCTCAGTATGTTATTGAGGAAGACGGAGTTAAAAAAAAACAAACCAGAGCAGTAATATTAATTTTCTCTTTTGTTTTCTACATTGTAGTAGTACATCGTGTAAGGTTAACAAAATGAAAAATACAAAAAAAAAAACCTCGACAATTTTTCAAGTATTTTTACTGCCATCGGCCAACACTTTGACCGACCGAACAATAACAGATTTTATCACATAGCATCCCTTGTTTTCAGTGTAATATACCCATTACGAATTTTCTTATCTTATACAGTTTTGATATAACATTTGTGTGACGTCATTTTTGCTCTTATCTTATACACGTTTTATATCACATTTGTGCGACGTTATTTTTGCTCTTATCTTATGCACGTTTGATATCACATTTGTATGACGTCATTTTTGACGTATTTTGTACGCATTCCATACCAGTAAATGGGTCTTATGGAAAATATCGCGGGTGTATTTATGAATGTTTTTGCATCATCTGATCTGTATTTTGTGAAATATCGTTATTTGATAAAAAGAATCTGACATTTGTGGGTGTTTGAGATCAGATTTTATTAAACGAGTCAAAGGAAATGTTATAAAGTGAGCCTTTGGCGAGCTTAATAACATTTTCTTTGACGAGTTTAATAAAATCATATCTCAAAAGCCCACTCATTTCAGATCCTATATGTCATCTCCACTGTAATTTCTATACTTTTAAATGACATGGTTTACTATTGGCAGCTAAAGAGCCTTTAATGGCATGATAGTTATGAAGTCAAAACCTCTCAAAGTTATGTTTATCTTTTTTACTCAATGTTTTTTTTTTTACTTTTCTTTCCTCTTATTTCTTAGTAATAATCACTTACACTGTATTGATGTTTCGCCAAACTACTATATATCTTTTTTGTCATATCCCCATGTTTGATGTATCTATCACTGGGTGAATAAATGGTAATGTTGTAATGTTGTTGTAAAACCTTAATGTGCACGGTGGTTGTCTGGATAATTTCCGAACAAGCCTATGATAAATTTTATGTATCTTTGTGAAAATGTCATTTGAAATTGGGAGTAAAGATAGGCTGCCTGGTCTCTTAAACCATTACCACACAATCCCTACATTTGACGCCCCTGAGAAAGAAGCCTTTAGAAAACATTGTGGGAAAAGGAGAAAATGCTGGTAACCAGCATTTTCTCCTTTTCCCACAATGTTTTCTACCCTTCACAAAACAAATTTGAAATTTTCAATCACTTGTATTTTGTCGTCTGCAAATGCTTTGAATTTGGGCAAGTCTATAATATTGTCGTTTGGTAATGGGTTAAATGTCGCCTCGATTAAAATGAACGCATAATGCTGTACCAAACTAGAGTTTTGGACTTGTCCGAATTCAAAGCATTTGTATTGGATAAATTTGAAAATAGCACGAATGATGGGGTTTGTCTATAAAAGGATAGAAAACTTTGTAAGAAAAGGAGAAAATCTAGTAACCAGCAATTCCACCTGTTTCCTCAAAGGTTTGCAGGATCGTCAAAAACCCGTAAGTATTTGGCAAATAAGTTTATTTTATTTGAGTGAAGTGTTGTGTGGTTGAAAAAAAAAAGGAAACGAGTCCGAAGGACAAGTTTATTAACCGTATCAAACCTCATTTGAGCAGAAGATTTCTAATTTATCACATAGCCTCCTTTGTTTTCATCATTCCCGTTACGAATTTTCTTTTATTTCATGCTTTCCGGTAGGATATCGAGAAATGGCAGTGAAAATATTTTTCGATCTTACACTGGTACCACCAGTGAAAATACCGATTTTCACGTTCTTGTTGCCTAGGTAAATTGCGCGTGCCTAACAACCAGATGTGAAATATGACGTCATATACCTTACATTTCTCGCGCTTGACGTAACGTTGCTATGCGGGAGGGGTACGCCACGGGGAATAAGGGAAAATGATTGTACTGAATTTTGATAAAGCTCCTCCCTGAACGGGTAAAAAGCATGAAATAAATAGAATATTTGTTTTTTTCGGTGAAAGATCGAAATTTATTTCATCTCGTGAACACCATCGGTAATATTTTCACTCGTGGCTGCGCCACTCGTGAAAATATTACCGATGGTGTCCACTCGATGAAATAAATTTCGATCTTTCACCGAAAAAGACAAATATCCTCTATATCATTCCTTATTCTTATAATTATTAAGAACGATACAACATGAGCAATACAGGAAAAAAGTAGTGCCGGCAAACATTCTGAAACGATATCGTCACCATTGATGATACAATAATTTTCATCACTAGTGATGTTATTCACTGTAAAACACCAGTAATTCAGTGATAGGAATTTGATAAAACATTTTCTTGAATTTCAGAATGGTTCAATGACTTTCTATTTTTACAAGTGTTTCGCCCTCGAACGATCGAGAATTCATCAGATAAATTGAAGACGTGTGTATTATTTATTTTCGGAAGAAAAGGACCCCGGCTCCTAATTTTCGCATCGTTCTACACAATTTAACCCGAATGGCCGAAAAGAAGCCTGGTTCATTAAAGATATTGACAGGTTGCCAAAGTAAACACTCGTTTTCTATCTCTTTCTTCGCCTAGGTCTTTATTTTCCCCAAGGATGGGAAAATCTCCTCTATCCCCCCACTGACAGTGACGTCTGACTGACTTGACATTTAACACTATCCTGTGTTCAATTAGAAACCGAAATGTAGTGGGAGATAAATGAGAAATGCTCTGTAAAAAAAGGGGTTTAATGCATCTGCAAAAAGTATCGACGCAGATCAGGCTGCGCGGACAGTGCACTCCGCACAGGCTTACTTGTGTCGAAACTTTTTCGCGATTGGCTAGTTTTATGCGTTCCCGAGGACTACATGTATTTTACCTCAAGTTTCGGTCGGTTGTATTCTATGAATTTCTACTCTATTTAATAAATTGTGTTATTTTTTTTCAAGGCTAAAAATACATTTTCCTCTGCAAGATCAAAAAACAGTTTGGTCATAATCTAGAATATAGCAGTAGACAGTGTAGATCAAAGATCAGACTGCACGTTCTGTGCAGTCTGATCTTGATCCACGCTCTCCACAAAAGCTTCAGGTGTCATCTACAGCATGGAAAGAGTTTAACCGCCTTTTTGTCAGAGCATGGTGCAAATAGAATATGCATACGTGTGGCGCTCGATTTCTGCCCCAATATGCGCATGCGCTGACTTGGGTGTCACCCAATTAGGCTAACTGTAGAAATACATGTACGACCAGAAAAGACATGCCTTCCGTGCATTAAGCCTTATTGCCTTTTGTTTGTTTGAATGGCGTTTTTTACGCAGTTTTGATTTTTTTTTTGCCGACCGAGCCCGGGTAGCAAAGTCTGTAGAGTGCAGGACTTGGGTCTTTGAGGTTGTTTGTTTGAATTCCTAGATATGCCATTTTTTTCCCGAGGGTTGCCGACTGCCATTGTGAAAGGATTCATTTCTGTCCTACAGTTTATCATTGTTTCTACATGGTTATGTGGGAAAGAAGCCAGTATTTACCTTATCTCACTACCACTCATTCGCCCTATCAGTCAATCCTCCGTTATTTCTCACTACTATCGAGATAGTAGAAAGCTCTACTTTTTCTGCCAGACCCGGGCACTTATCCCCTTACCATAAATTTTCAAAATCAAGGAAATCGAAAAGGGTCAGGCTTACAGACGACCAATCAAATTTGGCTCGAATGATAAGCTTTGTCCTTGAAATAGTAAGTAAAGAACATTGTGGATAAAGGAGAAAAAGCTGGATACCAGCTTGTGATGATTAATTTTGTGGAATGGGTTACATTTTAAAAGCACTTACAGCGGAATTCCCAGTTTTGTTTATGTAAAACTTAATATTATTCTGAATGGAGTTACAAAACCACTTGCCGCCACTTGTATTCTCATCTCGAGAGAAATTTTTCTCTTTTTCCCACTATGTTTCGTAAAGCTATCTTATCCAGATTCGCTAGAACTCGTGATTATTTCGGTAAAGGGTTTCGTCTAAGCACTTGCAGCGGAATTCCCGGTCTTGTTTATGTAATTACGTTTTTCAGAATCCACTTGCCACCACTTGTATTTTTCATTTCGAGAGAAACCTTCTCCTTTTCCCACAATGTTTTGTTGAACCATCTGTTCAAGAGTCGAAACTAGAAATATCTATAAAATAGACTGACGGCGTAAATTTGCCAGCAGATGGGCAGGGACCCGTAGAATAAACATGTCCACATTTTTTACCAATCAGAAATGTCTATTCATTCAGTTCCTATCAGCACGAAAAAGTAGGTCAAATGTCAGCACGTTCAGCTAAAAAACAAAAGCCCTGATTATTTTGGGAGAGAGTTTAGCTCTTTTCCAAACAAGCCATAGTTTTTACGAGTCTTCAGTACAAGTCTTTAGAAAACACCGTGGGAAAAGGAGAAATTGCTCGTAGCGAGCAATTTCTCCTTTTCCCAAAGTGTTTTCTAGCCTATCGGAAAACTTTCTGCCAATCTGATCAAATTCAAAATTGTCATCTGCAAACGCTTTGAGTTTGGGACAGTTTTAAAATTTGTCATTTGGGAAAGGGTTAATATAGAAAGAAGCACTTGCAATGGAATTTCCCGACTTTGTTTATGCAATTACGTTATTCAGAATGGAGGTTAGAAAACCACTTGCCTGCACTTGTACTCTCATCTCAGAGATGAAATTTTTTCTCGGCACTGTTTTATAGCGTTGCGTAATTTACCCGAAATCACCTGTCTCCTCTCTCTCAGAAAAATAAACCCTTTCGGCTACTAAGCGCGACTAAGGGACCATTTGCGGACAGTGTAGATCAAGATTAGACTGTACAGAACTTGCAGTCTGATCTTGGATCTACACTGTCCGATCAAGAGAATATTTTCCCGGAACATACCTCTAAAATAGGAAACTTTTGGTGTGGTTTTTTTTTCACTCATTTCACTTATATAGTAGTCAAGGGTTTAGAAAATGTAACTTGGAATTTCCAGTATTTTCTTTTATGTCACAGGTGTAACAAAAAAAATGATCACTTGGGGAGATTCGAGTTGACTTTACGAGATTATTATTATTATTATTATTATTATTATTTGATTACAGATTTTCGTCAACCCATTACCACAGTCCCTACTTTTGACGACCCTAAGAAAGAAACCTGTAGAAAACATTATTAGAAAAGGAGAAAATGCTGGTAACCAGCATTTTCTCCTTTTCCCACAATGTTTTCTACTCTTCACAAAACAAATTTCAAATTTTCAGTCACTTTTATTTTGCCGTCTGCAAATGCTTTCGATTTGGACAAACCTAAAATTTTGTCGTTTGGTAATGAGTTATTTCTTTTCGTCGCCACCGGTTGTCCAATAATGGCAACGCCCTCAGTAGACTGTCAGTTATGTTACGGGAGTAAAGTGCATGATAACGTTACAGGACAAAACCATACTAGACCCTTTAGCAAACGACAAAATATTTAGACTGGTCCAAATTGAAAGCGCTTGCAGACGACAAAATAAATGTGATTACAGATTTGAAATTTGTTTTAGGAAAGGAAGAAAACATTGTGGGAAAAGGAGAAAATGCTGGTTACCAGCATTTTCTCCTCTTCCCACAATGTTTTCAAAAGTTTTCTTTCTGAGGGGTGTTAAAAGTTAGGATTGTGTGCTAATGGGTTAATTTAGCATGATACGAGTTAGATATTCAGTATCAATTTCTATTACGTCACAGGAGTAACAAAATATTGATCAGGTGGGATTTTAATTCTTTACCAATCGACTCAAATTAAAACTTTTTCGAATCAAAAGCATTTGCATATACATGTAATATATAAGATGATCGATGTTGCTTAATTTTTTAGATTTACTTTTCAGAAGGTAGAAAACATTATGGGGGAAAAAGGGGAAAATGTTGGTTACCAGTATTTTCTCCTTTTCCCAGAATGTTTTCAAAACCTTTCTTTCACGAGGTCACTAAAACACGAGACTGTATGGTTAAGGGTTGAAGTCGACTGTATGGAATCATTTTGAAGCTTTCGGATCATTATCTCTGACGTCAGAGGCGTAACAGCCAATTGATCACGTGGGTGATTGAAGTTGACTTTTATTGGGGTTTTTTTACTTCCACGTGTGGTATTTTCCATACCTGTTTCGTGTTAATAGCCTATTTTACATTGTACTGATTCGATGATACCAAAACAGTGTGGGAAGAGGAGGGAGTAACTTCATATATCCAGAAAGTGTTTCTTTTTATCACTATCAATTTAGAATTCGAATGTAAGGGTTTGTCGCGGTCACTTCCCCAGAGAAAGAGCTACCAATTACATGTATTTATATTCTCTGTAAGTGTTGCACGCTCCGGCGAAAAGGGGCTTACTGCATTTTGGTCATTTATTACACCAATCAAGTCATCAGATAACTATAGGTCCATAATAGCCACTTATTTCAACAGCCGAATTAATCGTTAGGTAGACTGATCCTTGACCATACCTAAAAATACACCTAGGGCGAAGTTTCGATTAAGGCCTGCCTGCCTGGAATGCGCAGGCTGACATGAATTGATACTTTTCGCAGATGGTTTAAGGTCTACGACCTCGGATGCTCATATTACAAGACGGAAACTGCCGAGATTGGCCGAATAGCCTTCACGAAAACGTCGATGTTACACGATATTTAGAGATGAATTAGTGAAACTATGGCCCCTAACTTTCGTTTTTAAAGACGGAAGCAGCCGAGTTTGGCCAAATAACCTTTACGAAAACGACGATGTTACACGATATTTAGAGATGAATTAGTGAAATTACGGCCCCTAACTCTCGTATTCAAAGACGGAAGCAGCCGAGTTTGGCCGAGGAGCCTTTACGAAAACGTCGATGTTACACGATATTTAGAGATGAATTTATTAAACTACGGCCCCTAACGCTCGTATTCAAAGACGGAAGCTGCCGAGAATGGCCGAACCGTCTATACGAAAACGACGATGTTACACGATATTTACAGATGCATTAGTGAAACTATGGACCCTAACTCTTGAATGTAAAGACGGAAGCAGCCGAGATTGGCCGATCAGTCTTTACGAAAACGACGAGGTTACACGATATTTACATAGAAATTAGTGACACTATGGCCCCTTACTCTCGTTTTTAAAGACGGAAACTGCCGAGATGACCGAATAGCCTTTATAAAAAGGTCGATGATTACCGATAAGTAAGGGACCATAGACCTTTAGCCCCCCTCTCTCTACCCCCTTTTCGCCTCTCTCTACCCCCTCCCCCTCTCTCTACCTCCTCCCCATCCCGTCTCACTGAACATGGCTCATGATCCCGTAGACTACAGAATTCGGCAACGGAAAACTTTTCCCTCAACTGTCAATCAAAGTTCATGTTTGTTTCATAAACTGTTTATTCCGTGTTTATTTCTGTAAAGGAAATTTCGACTTCGTCTAGACTACCATAGTGGAACCGTCGTCCTCACTTCCTTGTTTGAACCTTGGGTTGCTAAGCACGGGTCACTGACCTTTTGTAGATAGTGTAGATTAAGATCAGACTGCACAGAACGTGCAGTCTGATCTTTAATCTACACTGTCTGCAAGGAGAACTTTTTTCGTCTAAAAAGTAAATTTTGATGCAGCTTTATTCGAGATTGTTCTTTAACTTTACTTATTAAGAAGGAAAAGAGTAGACGTTTATCCAAACGACAAAATTGTAGACGCGATCAAATTAAAAGACATTTGCTGACGACAGATTAAAATTAGCTCAAACAGTTATTTCTGTTTTTGATGTTTTGAAAATAGTGTGGGAAAAGAAGTAAATGCTGGTTACCAGCATTTTGTCCTTTTTCCAACACTGTTTTCAGAAGGATTGAGGTTCAGTTCGTTGAATTTCGGGATTGAGGGGTAAAGAGTTCAAACTTGTCCACCAATCAGCCTCTTGTTTTAATGACCTTGGAAAAGAAGCTCTTTAAAAACATTATTAGATAAGGAGCTATCTAGCCCAAACACCTTATAAGTCTTTTACGTACAAGGCTTTCAACTCGTGTTGACAGAAACTCTTTAAATTGAGCTTTATTTCATGAATCGTCTGCCAATGCTTTGAGTTTGGTCAGGTCTAAAACTTTGTGGTTTAGTAAAAGGATTATGTTGCGCAAATAAAGGGAGTTTCCGAATTTCCGAATTCTTCTGAGTTCAAGGTCATGCTGCTTGTATTGGCTAAGATTACTGGTTAACCTTGTATCAAGTCCCAGTTTTAATGACCTTGAGGTAAATGGTTGTGGAAAACATCGTGGGAAAAAGAGGAAAATGCTGGTAACCAGCATTTTCTCCTTTTCCCACTATGTTTTCTGCCTTTTTTAAGACAGATTTTATCATTTTGATCACATTTAGTTTGTCGTCTGCAGATGCTCTCAATTTGGACCAATCTGAAATGTTGTTGTTTTAGTAAAGAAATTAATAATCTGGGGAAGGAACAAGATTAAAATTTTCTGAAAGAAGTAGCCAAGTCCCTCATCACTGTTTCGTAAATAATAATTCCATGGCGTTGCTCTTTTCTCGCCCACACAGCCCCCTCCCACCCAAAAAATTACATGTTTCTATCTGCAAAACTAACTTTTTGAAGTATTACCTCCTTTACCCACGATGTTTTCAAAGGTCTTCTAAGCCATTGTCGTTAAAAACCAGGGTTTGTTTGGCAAAGGGTCAAGTGGCCTGAACCATCAAGAGAGATCCTTTTACAAGCAGAATCACCATAGTGGCGCACGCAGCAACTTGAACTGTAATTATTTTTAACCCGGAAATCTCGAATTGACGTATTTTACGAATATCGAAGCTTACGTATTTCGAAAAGAACTTGCCCAAAAGAGAATACTGCCAATGAGTGATTTGTCTTTTTGTCACAATGTTCCCTTGACTGTTTCATTCATTTATCCAAACTTATTCTACACGTAATAAGTCAACCAATTCATTTAACTGTCAGTCATATTGGTCACGCTAAATTGAAACTTTCCCTTCTTTAAGATGTGGAAGGGTCCCGATATAGTTTGTTTACGACACTTTCTGTATATTCCATTCATAGTGTATATCACGTGGTCTTATCGATAAATCTTCGAGGCTGAGAGCTTGTATGGTTGATTAAAACTCTTTACCAAACAATCCCTGATTTTTACGACCCGGAGATAGAAGCCTTTTGAAAACATTGTGAGAAAAGGAGAAAATACTGGTAACCAGCATTTTCTCCTTTTCCCACAAAGTTTTCTATCCTGCTAGAAACAATCACGTGTTTCAACGACCCTAATGTAAAAGACTCTGGAAAACATTGTTCGAAAAGATGTTTTCTACTCTTTCAAAGGCTAATTACACCGTTGAAATCACATACTGTCTAAAGTGCTTCTGATTTTGACAAGTCTGCAATTTTGTCCTGAGATGAAGATATAGAGGGATTGAATGGTTTAAAAATAAACCCCTTCATCGTATTCTAGTTTAAGGGACATTATTTTCTTCTGTAGAGGGTGCGTAGTAATTTCAATAAATTAGCTTTTTAGACGTAAGAAAAAAGTAATCCCAGAAAATAACAATCTGACATTTAATTACAAAAATAAATGGCTGACATAGAACATACTGACATGCATTAACAAACTTGCATCAATTGAAATCTAAAAATAGAAACTGCGTTGGCAGCAAGACTGTTTATTGCATTTCCGGTATTATATCAAAGTTGTCAAGGGCAACAAAAGATGGCCGGCCTACCGACAAGTTCGCCCTTTCTATTGGGGAAAAATGGGTTCTTTTTATAAATAAACTATACACACATTCAAGGTTTTTTTTATACTGAATGAATTTCGTTTTCAATTTAACTCTTTACCGAACAAAAAAATGTTAGACCGGTACAAATTGAAAGCACTATAGCAGACAACCAAATATATATACGTAACTAAAAAATTGAAAATTGTTACTAACAAGCAGAAAACATTGGTGGAAAAGGAGAAAATGCTGCATTGTCTCCTTTTCCCTCAGTGTTTTCTAAAGGCTTCTTTCTCAGGGTTGTGAGAAGTGGAAATTGTGTGATAATGGGTTAACCCTTTCCCAAACAAGCCCTGATTTTTACGTGTCTGCAGTACAAGTCTTTTGAAAACACTGTGCGAAAAGGAGAAATTGCTCGTAACGAGCAATTTCTCCTTTTCCCACAGTGTTTTCTACCCTATTGGAGAATTTTCTACCATTTTCATCAAATTTAGAATTGTCTGCAAACTCTTTCGGTTTGGAAAGGTCTAAAATATTTCGTTTGGGAAAGGGTTAAGAAAAAAAATATCTAACCTTTTACCATACAGACATTCTCATGTTTATAACACTTCGAAAACATTGTTTGAAAAGAAAAAAAGAAATGCTGGGAACAAGTAAAATGCAATTTGTCGTCTGAAAATGCCTTGAATTTGTGCGGGTCCAAAATTTCACCGTTTGTGAACGAGGACTAAAAAGAAGCTAGCAATGTGTAAATCTGTGGATACGTTTTAGATAGTAATCAGTACTCATTTGCAGACGACATTTGTATTGTTACTGAAATAGTGCCATTTGTTTGTGATATCAAAATGAAAAATATTTTTACTATTATTTTTTTTTTTTAAAATTGATAGGCTGTGTAACAGGTGTTTGAATACAAATACGCTTAATATGAAGAAAATGAAAATAAACCTCGTCATGAAGTGCCCATTTTCCTCATTGTTTTGCATTAAAAAAAAAAATGATTTCCCCAATTAATTATATTCTTAACCCTTTACCTGATATGCCAATTTGAGGCTCTTCCATTTTAGCAGCAAATAAATATTTGATGTCAAAAATATGGACAAATGAGGACACAAATATCTGATTGAGTGAAAAACATTGTGGGAAAAGGAGAAATTGCTCGTTACGAGCAATTTCTCCTTTTCCCACAATGTTTTTAAAAGCTGTCTGTTGTTGATGTGTCAAAATGAGTATCTATGGAGTAAAGGGTTAAGCTAAGCTGTTCATAGAAAAGCCCACCCGTTTAAATTGTCAGCGGTAGGTAGGCTTGCATATTTTTGCCATTAAGGTGCCCGCAGATATGTCTGCAGGGGCCCGTACAATGAACATGTATAGTTTTTTGACCAATTACAAATTACTTTTTATTCGATCGAGCATATCCTTACCTAAAACTAGGTCAAAAGCCGGCACTTTCAGCTACGCTGAAAAACAATGGTTACCGACATTTACCCGCAACAATTTTTCCTAAAACTTCATCCTTCAGGGTTGAAAAAAAAAAACCCACGGGACCGTTTTATATTAAGGGATAAACTGCGCTGTTACTTCGACCTTTTTGTTTTAAGCCCCGCGAACTACCGCTGTGTTACTGGCGACATTGAGTGATTATGTGGATTGGTTCGTGGCATTATTTTTATGGCAAAAAATATTGTTATTATTAATCTGTCAGCATCCATTTGAGAACCAGTCGCTCGATATTGTCTTTGAGGTTGTGAAGAAGCGGTCAGGAGCGAAGTAATCCGCATGGGATATGAATCGGATAGCCTTTGTGGAGATCGTAGGACGTCACGTGCTATCGTAAATTTTCCCCATAATGCCGACAGTTCATGATAATTATCAGTTTGATCTGCTTTTTATGGCTTGATAAAAATGCTTTTGAATTTATGGAACGAAATATTAGAAGTCGATGGGTGAGCCTCGGTATCGAAGTCGGAAGCCTATTGGGACTTGAGAACACGGGGGTTGGTGATTCAAATCCCTGTAGCTTGGCCAATTTCTGTCGGTGGATTGATGATCATCACTAAACAACAGCCCCCGCCCCCGCAACAAAATGGAGGGGGGTACATTAACCCTTTACCAAACAATCCCTGGTTTTTACGGGTCAGGAATAGAAGCCTTTTGAACACATTGTGGGAAAAGGAGAAAATGCTGGTAACCAGCATTTTCTCCTTTTCCCACAATGTTTTCTACTCTGCTGGAAACAAATTTCAATTTTTGAGTTAAGTTTATTTTGTTTTCTGCAAGCGCTTTTAATTTGGACCAGCCTAAAATTTTGTCTTTTGGTAAGGGGTTAAGATACATAAAGCCTAGAACATAGATAGTACTTTTCTTTGAATTGTAGATTATTTAGAGCAAAGCCACTTTCCTTCTCAAAGGCGGTAAAGAAATTGCATACTCTAATAATTAAAGGGCTTCTTTATCAATTTTTAACCCTGTCCAGTCGACAAGATTTTAGAATCGCCCAAATTCCAACCATTTTCAGACGACAAATTAAATGTGACTCATATTACAAAATTAATGCATGAACGATTAGAAAACAGGGTGGCAAAAGGAGAAAATGCCAGTAACCAGCATTATATACTCCTCCTTTCAATCTGTTTCCCAAAACCGTCTTCTCTGGTGTCTCAAAAATTTAGAAATGTTTGATGAAGGGATTCGAAACGACCTTTTTCCAGTCTATTTTGAAGTTTTCGACATTTTCATGTAAAGGTTAACATATCTTATGATAATGTAAACACATTTGTTGTTGATTAAAAACGAATTTAATTGCCTTTTTATATGCCCGAAGGGTCGTATTATGTTATGGCCCTTCGTTCGTCCGCCCGTCCATCCATCCGTCCGTTAGCAATTTCGTGTGCGCGCAGCTCCTACAATTTTCGTAGGAATAAGTTCAAACTTACCACAATCCATCTCTAAGATGTGTAGTTGTGCATACATGTGACTTTTAAAATGTGGATATCTGTAGGCGTTCTAGGTTTTAAGCCATTTCACTGACAAGCCTTCGGGTGTATAATGCGCCGCTTTGCGAAGCTCTTGTTTTCTTATGAAGGAAGACAAAGTGAAAAATATGAAAAAAAAAAAAACTTCTTTATAATGTGTTGAATTGCTCAAGCAAGAGCAAATTCATCCGTTTGTTCGGATGTTTTCACATGTCATGAGCTGTGAATATTTATCGGCAAAAAGTGGGTCTGACCTCTGTCATGCAATACATGTACATGTATATCAGCCAATCAATCACATTATCAAAGATTAATGAAATGCATTTCGTTTAAAAATCTACTGAGTTACGAGGCAGAATGATCCTTTTACATGGAAAATATAGCAAAAAGTTTCGACCCATGTCAGCCTGCGCGTACTGCGCAGGCTGACATGCGTCGATACTTTTTGTAAATGCAATACAGCTCCCTTTCGCAGAACATGGTTCATATACACGATTGAGTAAAAATGTCTTTGTCCTTGTAAACGTTTCTTCTTTCATCTTTATGTCATTACTAAAATGAAATATGTATTCGATTTCTAATCTTTCTAGTTTGATGTTGTAAAATATTCCAAATGACTCCATGTCGTGTCAGTTAAAATAGTTTTAGCCATAAAGGAATGCTTTTGTAGTTTTTTGAAACGAATCGTGCTACGATCTTATTTTTTTTTTTAGGGGTATTTATCACAGGTTTCTGCATAAACGTGCCTAAACAAATATTACGACATTTATACAGATTAAAAAAGAAAAAAATGTAGAGATATAATTAAACTATAACGACAATGAACTTGATGGCGGTTTTTTTTTCAGATCTAAGGGTAGATAAAAGTGTAACATCGCAGTTACAAGCATTTTCTTTATTTCCCGCAATGTTTTGAAAACTTTATCACTCGTAGCTATTTACAAGTCGGGACTGCCTTATGCTAAAGAGTACGCCAAATGTTACGACATTTCTGCAGATAAAAGAGATCTGATAAAACTGTTACGACATTGAACCTATGGCAATTTCCGGCAAATCAAAGGGTAGATAAAAAAACATCGTGGGGAAAGGAGAAAATGCTGGTGACTATTTTTTTCCCTTGTCCCACAATGTTTAAGAAAGTCGTCTTTCACAGTATCGTAAAAAGTCCAATAAAGGATAAGACAAAATATTACGACATTTCTACAGATAAAAGAAAACTAATAATATGTTAAAATGAACCCAAGGCATTTTTGCAAATTAAAGTGTAGATAGAAAACATACCAGTATTTTCTCCTTTTCCCACAATGTATTAGAAACTCGTATTTCATAGTGTCGTAAAAATATTACGAGATTTCTAAAAATGAGCGATCTGACTGAACAGTTACCACAATGGCCTTATTACATTTTTCGGCAAATCAAAGGGTTTAAAGAAAATATAAAATATTGTGGGAAAGGAGAAAGATGCTTGTTACCAGCATTTCGTTCTTTTCCCACACTTCTTGGAAAGCCGTCTTTCTCATAGTCGTAAAAAGCTTGGTAGATGGTTTGAGAAATATTACATTTCCGCAGATTATAGGTGGAGAGATCTGATAGAACTATTACGACAATGAAGTTGTGACATTTTTTTTTTCAGATCAAAGGGTACATAGAAGAAAATATTGTAGGAAAATAAGAAAATGCTGGTTACCAGCATTTTCTTAATTTCACACAACGTTTTCTAAAGCTGTTTTCCTCATTGGCGTAAAAAGACCGGTAAAGGGTTCGACAAATATTACAGTTCCACAGATGAAAGACGCGCTGCAGGTCTGATTGGTTAGTCAGAGTGAAGATACAAACATTGCAGGAAAACGGAGAAAATGCTGGACACCATTATTATCTCCTTTTCCCACAATGTTTTCGAAAGCCGTGTTACATGTGGCAAAAAGCCCGGTATAGGGTTTCGACAAATATTATGACATTTTCACGGATAAAAGACGAACAGCAGATCTGATAACAGCTTTTACGACAATGAACGTCTTTACGGCGCTTTTCGGTAGATCATCGACTATAGAACGTTTTGTGACAGTCGTCGTTACTTGGTTACACTTGCGGCAATATTGCGTCGAGTGTATTTATTAATCTTATAGATTACTTTGTGCGATATTCTGCTAAAATTAAATATTTGCACTGACGCAGTGCAGTGCAAGCCCCTAAAGCATGTAAACTATACAGGAATGGCAAATTATTTTAATCTGTTCTCCCCACGCATGAAACCTTTTTTCTCAGCGGAGCTGAATATGGTAGATTCTGACCTAATTTTTGGTATTGATAACACATGAATAAATACAACTTTATGATTGGTCAAAAATGTAGATATGTTTATTTTAAGGGCTCGCAACTATTGGCTGGAAAATTTACGCCGTCTGTTTAAAGATATTTCTTGTTTAACCCTTTCCCAAACCATAAATTTTGGACCCTTCAAACCGAAAGAGTTTGCAGACGACAATTTAAGATTTGGAGAAAATGGCAGAAAGTTGTCAATAAGGGTATAAAACACTGTGAGAAAAGGAGAAATTACTCGTTACGAGCAATTTCTCCTTTTCCCACAGTGTTTTCTAAAGACTTTTACTGCAGAAACGTAAAAACCAAGGCTTGTTTGGGAAAGGGTTAATTTTTTACCAAACAACAATATTGTAAACCAGTCCAAATTTAAGGCATTTGCAGACGACAACATAAGTATGACTCAAAA
This sequence comes from Tridacna crocea, assembly GCA_943736015.1. Lineage (NCBI taxonomy): Eukaryota > Metazoa > Mollusca > Bivalvia > Cardiida > Cardiidae > Tridacna > Tridacna crocea. The sequence continues at coordinate 32,539,322 of OX031069.1, forward strand.
ATTGAAATTTGTCGTGAGTATAGAAAACATTGTGGAAAAAGGAGAAAATGCTGGTTACCAGCATTTTCTCCTTTTCCTGCCATGTTTTCAAAATGCTTCTTCGTCAGGGTCGTTAGGAGTCGGGATTGTGGGGTAAAGAGTTTAAACTTTCAAGCGAATGTGTTCAAATGAAAATAACAAATAGGTGATAAAATCTCAAAGGAATTTTAAGTCTGTAAAACGGATAAATCTTCGTTCATTCAGAAAACATGACGTCAAACGTAATCTAATTACTGATTTTAAACGGACAAAATTTTAGTAAAAACCAAATTGAAATGGTTTGGAGACAAACCTAATTCAGATCAAAAATTATTTCTTTCCTAAAATAGAGAAAACGTTATAGAAAAAAAAAAAAATAGAAAATGCTTGTCACCCGCATTTCCTCCTTTTCCACAAGCTTTGCAAAAGACTTTCTTTCTCAGGATCGCAACCAGCATTTTTGCCTTTTCCCACAATGTTTTCAAAGGGTTTCTTCAAGGAATCCCGTACGGGTACCTCGATGGTTTAGAGTATCTGACTCATGACCTGGTAGTTGCAAGTTCGATATCTTGTTGAGATATGGCTTCTGTCCAGCGGGTTTTCGCCTCTCTGCTCTAATGCATGTGAGAAATTTAGTTTCCTTTTTTGGAAAGAAAGCTTTGTCAGTACTAGTGTGAGAAAACCAGGAAACACACGGGTAGATGCACTGACCGCAGTAAATTGACTTCAGCTTTAAAAAAAGCGTAAAACTTTGATTAAAACTAAGCTATGGAATGGAGCGGATTAACACCGATATACCTGAGAAAATTTACCTTTGAATATAAACCCATTTTTACCTGAGAAAAAAAAAAATACCTTGTTGACTTTTATTTCATATCGTTTGAATGTCTGCTTATCTGCTCGTTTGGATGCGTGAGCACGCGCTTTGAATAATATCAGCGAGGGCCGAACAATAAACTTAACAGGATTAATTTTGAGCCACACGCTGACAAAAAGGGGCTAAAAGCACCTCCTTGGAGCGTCGTAAGCAAGCATATCATCACAAAATCCCTATCTTGTCCAATAACCGATTAAATCATGAGGTAAAATGGTCCTCGGGTATGCAGAAAATTAACTAATAGCAAAAATTTTCGTGCCAGGTCAGCCTGCACGAATTGCGCAGGCTGACCTGGCACGAAAATTTTTGCAGCTGTTTTAAGCCCTCTTTTCTCAGAGCATGTCATTTACATTGAAACAAAGGGAATGGAGGAGACCACGTACTATATATACCACACGTAGTGACCTGTTAACTCTTCTCTATCAGACGACAAAAGTTTAGATTTGTCCAAATTGAAAGCATTTGCAGACGACTGATAAAGTGTGGCTTGGCACTCGTTATACGAGCTATCGAAATTCAACCACACAGTTTTCGTTGTGAATAGTAATTATAGTCCTACTATTTTGGAAATAGTAAATGATGATGATGATGATGATGATGATGATTGTTATTACTATTATGATCCAATTTAAAAAAAAAAAAAAGAAAGTAATTCTGCACCAAACGACTAAATTTATGTTTGTTTGATTTAAAAAAAACGAATCTGCAAATGACGATATATACTACTCAAAATTTGCTAGGGATCACCCTAAAAAATTCACCATAAATGTATATGTGGCATGTATCATGTATGGTTTTACAATAAGTTACATTGCCACACTGAGCAATAAATTGACCAATGGAAATTGATTTTTAAGCCTTTACCTCACAATGTCGACTGTTAAAGACACTACGAAAGAAGCCTTTGGAAAATATTGTTGAAAAAGGAGAAAATGCTGGTATCCAGAATTTTCTCCTTTTCCAACGATGTTTTCTACCCTGTGAAAGACAGCATAGTGCACGTTGCATATAGTTTTTGGTCAGCAAATGCTTTCAACTTGGACAAATCTAGAATTTTACAGTATGGTAAAGAGTTCGTGCAAAAATGTTGTAACATATAAACCCACACAGAAATATATAAGTGATCCCTATCAAAGTTTGAGTAGTATATGTGTGGCTGGAATGATAGTTAAACCCCCGCAGAACGAATGTTTTCGAGGGTATACTGGAATGAGCCTGTCTGTCTGTATGTCCTTCTGTGTACAGAATACTAGTAATTGCCTGCTTCTATATGAAAGCGCTGGCGGGGATATTAAGTCACATTCAGTGACAGCTCTAGTTATCTATGTAATAGCCAGAAACATTGTGGAGAAAGGAGAAAACGTTGATTATCTGCTTTTTCTCGGCTTTTCCCCGCAGTGTTTTCAAAAAACTTCCTCTATCAGGGCCGTTAAAACTGGGTATAATTTAGTAAAGTGTTATCTGTTAAATATGAGTTTTACATGATGACAAATGGAGACTCTGAGAAATTTTCCGTTGTCACAATATTTTTCTCTTTATAACATTTTCGCTTGATGCATGACACGTGACACAAAGATCCCAGTCGTGGTCCGATCTTTTGATCACTTCTCTCGCAGCCTGTGGCAAAACTGATTTTTGTTTACAGGAATATTATAATTTTTGACAAAAATATAAAGGCAAAAATTATGAGACAAAAAGAAATTGTTTGATATATGATAGACTTAGAATAATTTAGTTTTACTCTTTGAAAAGGAGGCTTAACTCTTTACCACACAATCCCGACCTTTAACGACCCTGAAAGCTTTCTGAAAACATTGAGGGAAAAGGAAGAAATGCTGGTAACCAGCATTTTCTCCTTTTCCCACAATGTTTTCTACCCTTTCCAAAACAAATTTCCAAAACAAACTTCAAATCTGGAGTTGCGTCAACTTTGTGGTCTGCAAATGCTTCCAATTTGGACTAATCTAAAATTATGTCGTTTGCTAAAGATTTAATGTATCCGGAAAAAGTATCGACTCGGACTAGTCTGCGAGGTCGGCGCAGGCTGACCTGTGTCGAAGCTGTTTGCCTCTTGTGAATTTTCTGTATGTTCAAGGACCATTCTAGATCCGGTCGATTAGGTTTTATAGATTCCATGGATTCATAATACTATGATAACTTTCTCGATGTAATGTATCATGCAGGATGCATTAGGCCCCTTTTTGTTAGAATATGGCAAAATTACTTATGAATCTATTTCGTTTATGTCCGACGAACAAAAGACAAAAGAATTTAAGGCCACAAAAATGGGCGATGTTTTCTTATTTATGGGACAGACTTTCCAACAGGAAGATATGACGATAAAACTTCAACCATAAACTCTTCACTGCAAATCTATCTCTGAAATTGTCACCACACTTCAAAATTTTAGACTTGTCCAAATTCGAGGCGTTTGCAGACGAATATTTAATTGTAGCCTTTATGAGGGAGTTTGTCTTTTATGGATTAGAAAAGTAAAACAATGTGGGAAAAGAAGAAAATGCTGGTTACCAGCATTTTCTTCTTTCCCACAGTGTTTTCATGAAAATTCTTCTCAGAGTTGCTCCAACTCGGAGTTATGTGGTAAATTTTAACCAAAAGACAGAAATTTAAACCTGTCCAAATTGAAAGCATTTGCAGACGACAATTTTAAAATTAATGTCGGTCATAGGATGTATTTTATGTTAGAAAACATAATGGTAAAAGGGGGAAAAATGCTGGTTTCTCCTTTTCCAACAATGTTTTCAAGAAGGTTCTTCCTCGGTATTCGTTAATTAAACCCGGGATACTGTGGTAAAGGGTTGAATTTTAATCAAGCAGCAAAAGTTTAGACTCGAAATTCACAGCATTTGCAGGCAACAAAATAAACGCGGCTCCAACATTAAAATTTGTAATCAGAATGGTGGAAAACATGGTGGAAAAAGTACATTGTTTCCATGAACTATCTTTCTCGAGTTGATTAAACTCCATTTTTTATGTTCGTGTAGTCAAAATAAGAAATTAACTATTCTTGGATTGTTTTCTCCTTTTCCCACAATTTTCAAGAATTTTTACTGGATATTAAAAGACGAGAATGTTTGTAAGGGAATAATAATCAGCACAGAGAATTTAGTTCGTTTTTCGCTGGATTTCGGAGATTCGAAAAAAGAAATTAGTTTGACTTTCGATTCTTCGATTTTTGAGATTCAAAAAAAGTTAGTTTGATTTTCGTTTTTCGATTTTCCAGACCGAAAAACCCTTGGTTGACACAATCAGAGTCAACTTCGCAAATAAATAGACTTGACTTGTTGTTCATGTTGGTGAAAAGCGTTCGATATAACGAACTTATTAAAGGCAAAAAACAGTCTGGTCAAAATACTTTAGGATTTGCCCTTTGTCACAAGTTGAGTCTGTCAGTGGACACAAGGAAAGACCACCCTGAATACAGGCCTTTTGAAAACATTATGACAAAAGGAGAAAATGCAAGTTAACCAGCATTTTCTCCATTTCCCAGAATGTTTTCTAGCCCACCCAAACCAAATTTCATTTTTTTTTTTTCACATTTATTTTGTTGTCTGCAAATGTTTTAAATTTGGACCAGTCTAAAATGTTTACGTGTAGGAAAGAAAGAGATTAGTTTTTTTCGTGAAACTATACCCTGAATTTGAACAGTCTGTTTTCGGTTTGATGAAAAAAAAAAAAACTTAAGTCTCTTTTTAACATAATAACTATACATACATACATGGTAATATTCTAAAAATTTAAGTTACACAAAAAGTCTTAAATTTAATCGTTTGATAAAATGATTAGGGATTAATAAGAATTTCGAGAAAAAGAAAATCATTTGCATTCTTCGGGGAAATTGACAAAACTGCTTTTTTCTTGGTCATTTATAAGAAATGTCTTACTGAAAAAATCTAGAGATAGTTTGGTTTGTCCTTTATCCTTTATCACACAAATTTAACGCCATTAAAAAAAGAAGGCTTTTAAAAACATTGTTGGAAAAGGAGAAAATGCTGGTTACCAGCATTTTCTCCTTTTTCCACAATGTTTTTTCCCCTAAATCAAAGACGACAGTCATCGGTTGAGCTACATTTATTTTGCTGTCCGCAAATGCTTTCAAATTGATGGAGTCAAAATTTGTTTTTTGTTTGGTAACGTTACCACACAATTTTTGATACAGTAAATGAATTTGAAGAACATGGCTTTAGCAACTATAGCATTTTCTCCTTTTCCCACAATGTTTTTCCTCCTAAATCAAAGACGGCAGTCACCGGTTAAGCTCCATTTATTTTGCTGCCCGCAAATGCTATTAATTTGATGGGAGTCCAAATTTGTTTTTGTTTTGTAACGTCACCACACAATTTCGATACAGTTAATGAATTTCAGCAGCATAGCTTTTGCAACTATTGAATCTTCTCCTTTTCCCACAATGTTTTTCTACATTATCACGGACAAGACGCATCACTCGAGTCACATTAAAATTGTCGTCGGCAAATGTTTTCAATGTGGGCAATTAGAATTTATTTTCGTTTGGTAAATATTTAACGAGAAGCGCACTACCTACACTGTACAAATGAGCAAAAATGTTGTCTGGTCTAAATTGAAAGTATTTGCAGACGACAGTCTTTTAAAGGGGTCTATTCATTGAAACACGCATTTGAAGAAGTAGAAAATATTGTATCAGAAATCATTTTTCTCATTTCTAAAATGAGAAAATGTCTTTTATTTGAATTTTCTACTTTTCCAACAACGTTTCTTCCCCCCCCCCCCTTCCCCCGAGATTATAAAAGACGGAACTGTTTTGTAACGGATTATTAATTACAACGAAAAAGAGAAAACGTTTTATATATTCAAGTGTATGAATAAAATATCACCTAATTACATTGTAACTTTTTTTTTTAATGTACAAATAGGAATTTTGTGATGTCACGTATTTGTATAAAATTAGATATTTGATCCTCAATAGTGCTGTGCATTAAAATATTAAAGCAGTATAAAGCTCATCACAATTATTCTTAATTAAATACAATACATAAAACATACACGAAAATAACATTAATTATACTGTAAAAAGATTTTTTTGTTGGAAACGGACCAATATTTCAAGCCTCGTTTCCGATTTAACCCCGCCCATGGCCTTTTGATTGACATTTTCCCCCATTAAGGCCGTTCACACTTCAATGAGGTCGAGTAAACTGATACGAAGTTTCTAAAGCCCCGTGTTTAATTTATCATTCGGTACACACAAAGTAAATTACTTACTCTGTCATTTATATGCTGTTACAAGAGCAGTGTGGTCTACCTTAATACTAGCAAAGAGAGATATTTACTTTTCACGTTAACTAGGTTTGAGTCGGGTAACGTTTTATATGGTGTATCGTGAGTGTGGTGCTATTTCGCCGGCAAGATTCGAAAAGGGACATTCGGACGTTTGCGTAAAGTGTCGTCTCGAATCAGCCTGCGCTGTCCGTGCAGGCTTATCCGAAACGACACTTTCCGTTCTTGAATAAATTTTCTGTTTTGCAGAAATCTACTATAGGATGAAATATTACATAGTCGTAAAGTGCCGTCTCGGATCAGCCTGCGCAGCCCGCGCAGGCTGATCCGAGACGACACTTTACGCAACTGTTCGAATGCCCCTTTTCGTATGTTGCAGATCATTACGTGAATATGGAGTAAAAGCCTTGAAGGATTACAGTGAAATAGTGAACTCTTTATCCGTTGTTTTGTGTACATCTCATTTCGATCCGCATTTTAGGAAAGTGTAGACTAAGATCAGACTGTATGATTGTGCCGAAGCTCTTCACCCGTAGAATGTAAATGTATTTGTGTAAAGTGTAGATCAAGATCAGACTGAAAGATTGTTATATATACCTTTGTGTATCCCATTTAAAATTCTATATTCCTCTAGTGTAGATCAGAATGATTGTGCATTATTGTGCAGGAGGTCATTGCCCGTTGAATGCGTATCTTAGCTAGAAGTGTATTTCTGGAACGTGTAGATCAAGATCAGATTGGATTATTGTGCTTGTGGGTAGCTCAACCGCAGAATATGTATCTCAGCGATGAATGTATTTCTGGAAAGTGTAGATAAAGATCAGACTGAATAATTGTGCTGAAGCTCTTTGACTGTAGAGTGTGTATATATCACAGGTAGGACTGTATTTCTGGAAGGTGTACGGTTAGATCAGACTGCACATAGTATAGGGTGACATCTGATCTACACTTTCCTACGCTGACTTGTAAACAACAGTTCTTCCTATATACGCTGTTTTGTATCGTGTATGTCACTTATAATTATGGGGTTAGGTCTTTACTAAAAGACCCTGGGTTTTAACGACCCTGGGGTTAGAAGGCTCTTAAAAGAGATCATTATAGGAAAAGGAGAAAATGCTGGTAACCAACATTTTCTCCTTCTCCCGCAACGTTTTGTATCCTGTAAAAGTCGAAGTACATCAGTCAAGCTTCGTTTCATTTTGGTCTGCAAATGTTTCAGTTTAGACGAGTCGCAAATTTTGTCGTCTGGTAAAGTTTAAAACATTGTGACAAATGAAGAAACATGTCATTAACGAGCAAAGTTTGTAGTACACTCATCTTAATTTCTTGTATTGAACTTATTCCACAATGTTTTTCCTGGTGTTGTAACTGATGACAAAAGAGTTAACTCTTTACCAGACAACAAAATTTTAGACGTGTCAAAATTGAAAGCAAATTGCAGACGATAAAATGAAAATAGTATAGAAAGAGTAGAAAACATTGTGGAAAAAGGAGAAAATGCTGGTTACCAGCATTTTCTCCTTTTCCCACAATGTTTTCAAAAATTCCTGTAAAGGGTCGTTAAAAGCCTGGATTATATAGTGAAGGATTGAAAAGATAAACAACGCTGGTTTGAAATAAAAAAAAAACCGTTAACTCGAGTGAATGAAATACCATGTTTGGGTGTCGTATTACAAATTTTGGAGGGAAATAGCTGACGTACATGCGCACTTCAGCAGGAAGTAGGTTCTTACCAGCTCGTGCCACTGTGCTAAAAGCTTGAAGTAGTTTGAAGTTGGAATATAATACAAGTGTTTATGCCGAGTCGGAAAACCACAACCGAAGTGTTCTGTGAATGCACTGTTCTGTTTTTCAGACGATTAAGTTTAGACTTGTCCACTGTGAATGCAGACGACAAATTAATTTGGCACATATAATGTAGTTTTGTTGTCGTTTGACGGATAGAAAAAATGCCAATTAAAAAAAAAACATTAAAAGGAAAAACAGCTTCTTAATAGCACTCGCTGTTTTTCCTAGTAGCTTGTGAAATACTAATATATTCGAAGGTGTGGCATTTGTGAGTGATTTTTTTAAAGGGAGATAATTCATATCTGTAACTTGTATAACTTGGAGTAACGTGATAACGTGTCGTGCTTTGTATGCGCGAGTGTTTATTCAAAACTAGGATTTACAACCTTTCAGGCGATGTTTAAAATGTTTGTAGAATTTATTACGTAGAGGAAATAATAAATTTTCATTAATATGCATTCAAACGTTATGGATGTGTGCTTCCCGAAATTTTAATGTCGCAATTAGGGAAGGTAACTCTGGGGCTGTTTGCGACATGGAAAATGGGCAGATTTCTATATGGAGAAGAGTAAGTTTTCTGATATTTTGAGAATAATTAAGATCTATTTTTTTGAACTCTTTACCAAGGAATCTAACGTTATAACGACTGCAGAGAAGAAGACTGTTTGGAAACATTGTTGGAAAAAGAGAAAATGCTGCGCACCAGCATTTTCTCTTTATCCTACAAAGTTTTCGACCCTTTTTAACTCTTCACCAAACGACAAAATTTTAGACTGGTCCAAATACAAAGCATTTACAGGCGACAAATTTAACGTGACTCAAATGTTGAAAATTGTTTCTTTTTTTTTGGGGGGGGGGCAGAAAACAGTGGTTACGAGCAATTTCTCCTTTCCCACAATGTTTTCAAAATGCTTCTTTGTCAGTGTCATGAAAATCAGGGATTGTTTGGGGAAAGGTTAAAAAAAGCTTCTGCCATTTGAGCCAAGCTTGGTTTGTCGTCTGCAAATGCTTTCAATTTCAACTATTCTTAAACTTAGTCGTCTGGTAAGGACTTAACTTTCAAACACGGAGTTAACTTTCAAACACGTTTTGCTGACTTTAAGATCATTTCTCCCTTTTCCACAATGTTTTTTCAGTGATTCATTTTTCAGGATCTTAAGCTTGTAGGGTATGACAAATGACTTCCTTTGGAACACGTGCCAAAAAAAAAAAAGGAGAAATAATTTGAAACCTGTTTCTCAGGTTGATAAGCATAATTCCCTGACCTTTTGCAGATAGTGTAGATGAAAATCAGACTGTACAGAATGTGCAGACTGATCTTGAATCTACACTGTCCGATAAGCAGATACCTTTCTCTCCAAAAGTGCCTTTTTTCGGAAAGGTCATGTTAGTGTGTCGATGGGTCGAGGTCCTGTCGCCCGACTTTAGCTGTCAGGTATATGGGCCAAAACGACCAGGGGTAGTCTAGTCCTGATCAAACACCAAACATCCTCTAGTGTCAACCTTTACACCGTTCAACATTTAAAAAAAAAAAAAATGAACCATGCTCTGTGAAAAGGGGGCCTAATGCATCTGCAAAAAGTATTGACCTTCCAGAACTCTAGATAGAGGGAGTGCTTTTGATTCCATAATTGAAAATATTCGTTATTCTCCACCAAACACTATGTTTTGGGTACTCATTAGAATCGTCTCATCGAGACGATTCTAATGAGTACCCACAACAAAGGGTTTGGACGAGAAATAACGAATTTAACATGCCATCAGTCCCTCTTATCTGCACAATTCGTGCAGGCTGACCTGGGTCGAAACATTTTGCTTTTTGTAAATCTGCTGCGATGTCCAAGGACCATCGTTCATTGGGATTTATTCGGTTGTTATATATACTACTCAACATTTGCTAGGGATCAATTCGATACTTCTACACAGAAATATGTTACATGTTACATAAATACAGTTTTGCTTAAGAAATATTCATTTCCGTAGTTAGTTTATATCATCTGTATGGCAATGTTACGTACTGAAAAACCAGACCAAGTGCATGCTGCGCATACATATCGGCTCAATATAAGATGGTGATCCCTAGCAAATGTTGAGTAGTATATATAGGGATCCGTAATTATGTGATGACTCTCTTGGTATAATACTAGTACATCACATAATAAACTTTCTGAATAATTTATAATGTATCACAGAAATGCTTTAATTCATTACCAAACAACAACATTTTAGACTGGTTCAAATTGAAAGCATTTGCAGACGACAAAATAAATGTGACTGTAAAATTGAAATTTTGTTTGGGAAGGGTAGAAAACATTGTGGGAAAAGGAGAAAATGCTGGTTACCAGTATTTTCTTCTTTTCCCACAATGTTTTCAAATGATTTCTTTTTCAGGGTCGTTAAAAGTAGGGATTGTGTGGTAAAGAGTTAAACCATCTTTTGTCAGAGTGTTTTTTTTTTTTTTCATTCTGTGCATGTCAAGGTATTTTCATGCAATTTGCAACAACTAACTTTACCAAGCAAGGAGAATGTTCTCCAACGATAAACTCTGTCTTTTGCAAACACTATTTCTCATCGTTATCAAAGAGTTGATGGTTAAAGTTCTTATCGTTTGGTTAACCCTTTCCCAAACGACAAACTTTTGGACTAGACCAAATTGAAAGCATTTGCAGACGACAATTCAACTCTTGCTGAAAAGATGATTTCTGTTTATGATAGGGTAGAAAATATTGTGGAAAAAGGAGAAAATGCTGGTTACCAGCATTTTCTCCTTTTCCCACAATGTTTTCAAAAGGCTACTGTTCTAGACCCGTAAAAACCAGGGATTGTTTGGGAAAGGGTTAAAAGTACAGTAACCGACTGTGCATCGTTCAATTGACAGCTCGCTGGTCGCACTTGGATTTTGAACTCGCTGTCCCCACTTCAAAATCCCTGCGAGCTACCCACTAAGCAATCGTGACTCGCAGATCAGCATAAATCATTGGCAGGTAACTCTCTACCAGACGACAAAATTTTAACCGTGTCCAAATTGAAAGCATTTGCATACGACAATTTCAAAGTGGATCTTATGGTGTAATTTTGTTTTGATAGAGTCGAAATCATTGTGGGAAAAGGAGAAAATGCTGGTTACCAGCATTTTCTCCTTTTCCAACAATGTTTTCAAAAGGCTTCTTCTTTCCAAGGATCGTCAAAAGTCTTCATTGTGTGGCAAAGGGTTGAGACGCATCTTTCCATGTTATTAGGTAGTTTTCAGTCAGTCTTTTAAACCGGTCCATCGTTACTTTATGAAACTACATTCAGCCTCGTGTCTCTATGCCAAATGTTGCCCCTGATGGCAGCAAGATTGTACAGATTACGACGGACAGAAAATGTGTTTTGTGCTTTGGAGGCCTTCAAAGCAATCCATGTTGTCCATTTGTAATATTCAACCGGATCTGACATTATCTCCCGCTAGATGGCATTCTCCAAATACACATCGATCTTATATGGGCATTCTAGGAACAGAAGCGGAGTAATTTTTCAAAACAACAACCGTTACTTTGAATTTCAAACGAAATAGAGGTTTACTCAATAAAACGTTACCTTGTGCCATTCATTCAGCTGTGGTCGGCTAGCATATAACCTATGCACAAACCGTTTGTTAACTACCCGCTTTGGTAATAGGCGGATAGCTTCGTTATACGCCCTACTTTTCCCAGGTATGGGTGTTGCTTCATATAGTAGACAGGTCGAATCTTCGAAGAATATGACATGCGCAGACAACGCCGGATCTGAAGGTATAATTGGCCTTTGACCTGCAATAAATGGACCAATGGGAAAAAGTTTCGACCCATGTCAAGATGCTAGAAGTCCCCTTTTTACAGAGCACGGCTCTGATAATGTTACCATAGAAAATCTATTTAAGCGACAGCGGCAGCAGTAATCTATTAATCGTATATAAATGGTGCATCGTCAGCACACCGGGTAATTCAGTACCTGTACATGAGTGCGTTGAACCCGCTTTCAAATTGCTTTAATAAATTAATGGTATATTTTTTTTTAGCAATTTCCTCTTTTTATTCGTTTTCTTATTTCGTGTGAGCTGAACGTTTGTTGAAGCTTCTCTTTCTTTTAACCCTTTCCCAAACAATCCCTGTTTTTTACGGGTCTGGAATAATACCCTTTTGAAAACATTGTGTGAAAAGGAGAAAATGCTGGTAACCAGCATTTTCTCCTTTTCCCACAATGTTTTCTACCCTGTCATAGACAGAAATCATCTTCTCAGCAAGAATTGAATTGTCGTCTGCAAATGCTTTCAATTTGGTCTAGTCCAAAAATTTGTCGCTTGGGAAAGGGTTAAACCTCCGCCAACGAACTAGCGGGGGATCTACTAGTTTCACCATGTTATTATGTCTCACCGTCCGTCAATCCGTCCTTCTATAGACTTTCGTTTACGTGCTGTAACTCGTCAGTTTACCTAGGACCATAAGCTGGGCGGGGTGGCTCAGTGGTTAGCCTATCTGACTCCTGACCTGGAGGTTTGGGCAAACCTTCTTTCCGGAGATGTTTCGCCTCTCACCTCTGATGTATGTGAGAAAAGTAGTCAATGGCTTTGGAAAGAAAGTCGTGTCAGTACTAGTGTGGAAAGCCAGGAAACACATGGATGCGTCACTGACCAATATGATATGACCTAAGCTGTTAAAATGGCATTAAGCTCCAACACAAACAAACAAACAAACAAAACAAACCTAGGGCCCTGAAACTTTACATGCGTGTTGTTCATGTCTCGTGGAGATGTCCTTTTGTTTTTGGGGTAACGTTGCTCAAAGGTCAAGGTCGTAGGTAAATTTGGAGATGTCCTTTTGTTTTTGGGGTAACATTGCTCAAAGGTCAAGGTCACAGGTAAATTTGGAGATGCCCTTTTGTTTCTGGGGTAAAATTGCTCAAAGGTCAAGGTAACAGGTAAATTTGGAGATATCCTTTTGTTTTTGGGGTAACATTGCTCAAAGGTCAAGGTCACAGGTAAATTTTGTTTGAATTTCGCTTCCGTACTTCAACTCAAAAGCTGTTTGACCTAGGACCCTGGATCTTTGTACAGGTGTTGCTTGTGATCCAAGGAGGTATCTTATTGTTTTGGGGTTACATGGGTCATAGGTCAAGTTCACTTAGGATCTTTGTTTTAAAAATCATCTTCGTTTGCCGATTGTGTTGATTCAGTGAAAAAGTGCTGGTGTGGGTTGGGGGGGGGGTTTATGCGACAGTTCTAGTTCCACAGTGTCTTTTAACTTTTTACCAAACGACAAAATTCTAGACTGGTCCAAATTGAAAGGACTTGCAGGCGACGAAATGAACGTAATTTAAAAATTGAAATTCGTTTCCAGCAGGATAGAAAACATTGTGGGAAAAGGGAGAAAATGCTGATTAAACCAGCATTTTCTCCTTTTCCCAAAATGTTTTCAAAAGGCATCTATCCCGGAGTCGGAATAAAAACCAGGGATTGTTTGGTAAACGGTTAAAAGATTTCAGAGAAGGTCGTCAAAAAACAGGATAATTTGTTAAAGGGGAAAAACGATCCAAGACGGAACACGAAATATGAATACATAGTGTTTGCTGATCCTATTACAACAGTGCAATGAAATTTTAGTGGAGATAGAAAGAATCCGAGATTTTGCAATTTCAAAGGTAATATTTTAGGGGAAAATATATCATTATCGGACAATGTAGACCAAAGATCAGACTGCACGTTCTGTGCAGTCTGATCTTGATCTACTTTGTCCGCAAAAGGACAGTGAGTCGCGCTTAGTAACATAAGAGTTAAAGAGTTAAGGTGTCTGTTCAGTTTGAACTCGCCCCTGCACGTTGCAATATCCTTGCTGTGCATGTAAACAGACAGGGGTCAGATCATGTCATTTCCGACAGATAAAAACTCACCCTTATTTCCGCGTTATGCACTTTTGACTATTTAACCCTTACTTTATGCTGACTTTTATACGAACCTGGGAAAGGAGCTTTCTGAAAACATGGTGAGAAAAGGAGAAAATGCTGGTAACCAGCATCTATTTCCTTTTCCACACAATGTTTTCTACATCATAAAAGAACAACTGTACCATTCAAGCTACGTCGTAATTGTTGTCTGCAAATGCTTTCAATTTGGACAAGGCTAAAATCTTGTCGTTTGATAAACTGTTAAGTGCAAATTTCTTAAAGGATGAACTTGACCCGAGTGGTGTTTTAGGCTGCTTTCAACATTATTGCTGTCATGTCACGGCGACAGCTCATATATACATGTAGTTCCTTGGTTTCACTAGTACAAGGCTTGTATGTTTTGACCCTTTACCAAACGACAAAATTTTAGACTGGTCCAAATTCAATGCACTTGCAGACGAGAAATTAATCGTAACTCAAAAATTGAAATTTGTTTCAAGCAGGGTAGAAAACATTGTGGGAAAAGGAGAAAATGCTGGTCTCTGAAATCTTTTAACCCTTTACCAAACAATCCCTGAGATAGAAGCCTTTTAAAAACATCGTGGGAAAAGGAGAAAATGCTGGTTACCAGCATTTTCTCCTTTTCCCACAATGTTTTTAACCCTATCACAGACAGTAGTCATCATTTGTCATCTGCAAATAACTTCAGTTTAATCGAGGCTAAGAATTTCTCGTGTGGCAAAGAGTTAATTCCAGAAACCGCAATATTTTTAGATCATCGATCATGATGTATCACATTCTTTGCAATCAAGGACAGACTTAGTGTGCGAAATTCACGGACAGTGCATTTCTCACGGTCACCGAAATGTATAGTCCATCAAAACAGGGCCTTTTCAACGAACGGTCAGAAAAAATCCCTCAGTAACATTAGGGGGCTGATTGTGGGATAATGAAAAGATAATACAAAAGGGGGCGTGGTCATGTTGAAATTTAACACATGGGAACGAGGGGCGTAACAAAAGTTTCTAAAAATTCTTCTGTATCGAAATTTCCCCGGAGTATTGAATTATCCAGTCTAATTCGATTTGTGTTTATGCAGGTTGTCGGCCTCGATCGATACATAACACCGTGTGTTGGAGATTTTTGCCTTGATAACTTTACAGTTCGGCCGAGAATTTCAGAGGCGTAGCTGCCCATACGCAAAAACGCAGTTGTGTACACTTTTGAAAAAAAATGAAGGAACGTAACCAGAGGCGAAGTACTAGCTTCTAAAATTAAATTATTTTCTGGTGATAAAATCCTTCACACACTTCTCAAAAATTTTCCACCCTTCTCTCTACCCTTCGTATCCCAGTCACACTACAGAATGAGAGTCATTCTTGGAATTTAGATCCAAAGAACATATTGGTGCTTTTACCTGTATTCCTTTGTTTTTATCCTTGGTTCCCTTGGGGATGTTGCAATAAATATAAAAATGAATTATTATGTTGTGTAATGTCTGCACGTAACTCAATTCAATTTCTGTTCTTAATCACCATGAACTATGCATACATTGATTTGCAAAATAATCTACCTAGATTTACTTGCAATATCATCTCAAGAACATAGTTGTTCTGTGCAAGAAAATCAAGGATAAAATCCAAGTAACCCTTTTATGAGGACCAATGTAGAACTGGAGATGAATCAAGGGAACTAACTGAAGAATGGCCCTCATTGTAGACTGATTGAAAGTGAAAGTATTTGTAGACAACATACTAAATTTTACAGAAATAAGCAAATTTTTCTTCAACATGATAAGAAAACAAAAACATCGTGGGAAAACGAGAAAATGCTGATAACCAGCATTTTCTCCTTGTCCCAAAATGTATTCAAAAGCCCTTTTCCTTGAAGGTAGTCAAAATTGGGAATGTGTATTAAATGATTAATACCATCGGTATTACTTAAGCGTACACCTTTTGGGGGGGGGGGGGTTTGGGGGGGGCTAGCTAAGCTCCTGAATTCGTCCCCCTCTCCCTTTTTTTCAAAGTAACTAGTCGAGGTTCCTCATTGGCTTTGCGGCCAGCAAAGTTGCCCTGCGTGACTCTAGTGGTAAAGTGTAGGACACGTAACCTGCAAGTCCCGGGTTCCTGTCAAAGCTTTTTACATCGTTTTTCCGGCTATCTGATTGTGCTAGCTTTTGACCTACTTTTTAGTATTGATTGCAGCTGAATAAATAGATATTTGTGGTTGGTCAAAATTGAAGACATGTTTATTCTACGGACCCTTGCCTATATATTTCCCGGCAATTTTACGCCGTCTATCTTTCTGCAAGGGTACTTCTTGTTTATCAATATTTGTATCTGGACGTTATAAGACTGGTGCCCAGGTCAGTTAATTTGAAGCCCAGGGCTCAGTCATCACTTGAAGCATTGAGTTTACCGTATGCATGTCCTTGTGCAATAGAAGTCAGTGGAAAATGAAGTACAATCTCACAGTCCCGTGCAGGCTAATCGACACTACATTTTTATGCAATTTCCTATTTTGCGCAAGTCTACGGTAGCACAAAATCTAATTTAATCGTAAGGTGCCGTCTCGGATTAGCCTGCGCGGACTGTGCAGGCTGATCCGAGACGACACTTTACGCAAAGGTCCAAATGCCCCTTTTCGCAAGCCAGATATGAGATTTCCGGTACAAGTAGTGCATAAGGAATGTAAACAATTGTGCTAAATGTAATATGTAGGGGGGTACATTGTCCCAGTGGCCGAGGGTCCTATGTGACTCAATAGTTAAGTTTAGGACTTGTGAATTGCAGGTCTCCGGTTCGAGCCTTTTTTGATCCACAGGTTTTTTCATGGGATGTCCTTGGCAAGATACTTCTCAGAGCTCTAGTGCAATCAATCTCAGTGGCCGTTGTAATGCAGAGAAAATGCCCCTCCCCTACAGAATGACCCATGGGTCATTTCTCTGCGTAGAGAAATGACCATCCCCTACAAAATGACCCATGGCTCATTTCACTACGTAGAGAAATGACCCTTCCCTACAAAATGACCCATGGGTCATTTCACTACGTAGAGAAATGACCCTCTCCTACAAAATGGCCCATGGGTCATTTCACTACGTAGAGAAATGACCCTCTCCTACAAAATGGCCCATGGGTAATTTCACTACGTAGAGAAATTACCCTCTCCTACAAAATGGCCCATGGGTCATTTCACTACGTAGAGAAATTACCCTCTCCTACAAAATGGCCCATGGGCCATTTCACTACGTAGAGGAATGACCCTAGTCATTATTCTACGTAGAGAAATAACCTTCTGGGGGTCTTTTCTCTACGTAGAATAATGACCCGGGTCATTTTGTGGGGGAAGGTCATTTCTATGCATTACACCGGCTGTGTGGCTATTCAGCCGATACGTAATAATGAGAAGATAATACTGTATAGTAAAGTTTACAGCCGAATCCTGATAGCGTGCAGGACTTGAGAATTCGAGGTACCGGGTTCGATCCGTGGCTCGGCAAAATGCTTTCCGAAAATTGATGACATCCATTGCAGTAGGATTCATTTTTCTCCCACTGCTGACTATTTTACTCGACGATGGTTATGTGGGAAAGCAGCCAGTGGCTTGGAAAGATATTGTGTAGAGTGGCGCAGTATAACTGAAATAACGTTCAAAAGGGCGTTAACTCTACCCCACGAGAAAATTTTAGACTGGTCCAAATTGAAAGCATTTGCAGATGACAAGATAAAGGTGACTAAAAAATAGAAATTTGTTCTGGGAAAGGTAGAAAACACTGTGGGAAAAGGAGAAAATGCTGGTTACCAGCATTTTCTCCTTTTCCCATAGTGTTTTCAAAAGGCTACTTTCTTAGGGGCGTCAAAAGTAGGGATTGTGTGGTAATGGGTTAAACACCATACAATCTATCAATCAGCCAATCAACAATAAAGCAGAACGCACGTTACAACATGTTCGCTATCCTTTTATGGACAAAACCCGTCACTTTGATACGATTTTGGATTATCGTCTGCGAATGCTTTCAAGTTGGGCTAGTCGAAATATTTTTTCGTCTGCTGAAGAGTTTAAAAACCCTATCTTAAAAAAAAATCCGGAGATTTAACAACCCTGGGGAAGAAGACCGTTGAAAACATCGTGGGAAAAGAAGAAAATTTTCTTCTTTCCCCACAATATTTTTTAATCTTTGACGGAGAAATTACATCTTTTTGGGTAACATTTGATTTGTCGTCTGCAAATGCTTTGAATTTGGGAAGCCTAAAAATTTGTAGAATTAGTTTTGGTGAAGTAGTTTACAGTGGTATACGAGCGTTCGCCACTTGAAATTGCAACTATAACCCTTTGCCGAATAATTACGATTTTTAATACTCCCGATAAATCAAACTGTAGCTGAAAAAAAGGATAAAATGCAGATAGCCAGCATTTTATCCTTGTTCCCGTAATGTTTTCTGCCATTTCAAAAGCATGTTCAATAATTGTCGCACATCTGAATTGTTGGCTACAAATGGTTTCAGTATAAAATTTTGTCACTCGATTAGGCTTAAAGGCAATTGATAGATGCTGTACAGGAAATGAACAATTTTCATTTTAAGTGAAAAAAAAAAAAATACAGATTTTCAAGGATTTATTTAGTCGTCAATGACGTATTGACATACCAGTATTGGACAGTGTTGGCCTTAGATTATGCTGCATTTTTATGAACTGATCTTTGGGTCTACTTGCACATAAAGTTATGTTTCTTTG
Source organism: Tridacna crocea (assembly GCA_943736015.1). Taxonomy (NCBI): domain Eukaryota; kingdom Metazoa; phylum Mollusca; class Bivalvia; order Cardiida; family Cardiidae; genus Tridacna; species Tridacna crocea. The sequence goes on from OX031069.1 coordinate 32,557,917, forward strand.
CAATTACTGTATAAGTGTTAATGGATGATAAATACTTGATGATGCACGTCAAGTGTGTGTGTGTTTTATGAATGGCTGTTAACCCTTAAGGCTGCTAACCGCTACTCACAGATCTTTTGTTAACAGTGAAGATCAAGATCAGACCGCACAGAACTAGCAATCTGATCTTTGATCTACACTGTCCGATAAGGACACTAATTTCCCAGAAAAAAAGTTACCTTTAAAATACCAGATTTGGGGTTTATAATTGCCTCTAAGGTTTCATTTCATGTATTCTGCGGATATGGCCAGGGGTTAACCCAATACCAGACGACAGAGTTTTAGAGTAGTCCAAATTGAAAGCATTTGCAGACGGCAAAATAATTGTGACGAAAAAAAGGAAGTTTGTTCTGAGAAGGGTAGAAAACATTGTGGAAAAAGGAGAAAATGCTGGTTACCAGCATTTTCTCCTTTTCCTACAATGTTTTCAGAAGGCTTCTTTCTCGAGGTATTTATTAAAATTCGCCATTGTGTGGTAAAGAGTTAAGTTTTTTTTCTATTTCCTTTTGACGTATTGGCCTAACGTATTTGCCTAATTATTACATCTCGGGTCCTTGCCCTGAGTCGAGGTTCCTGCGTGACGCAGAGGTAAAGTGTAGGGCACGTGACCTAGAAGCCGCGGACTCGAACCTCGCTGTATCCTCTGGGTTTTCGTGGGAGTCACGGTGTCCTTGGGCAGGACACTTCAGAGTCTGAGCACTGGACTGGTGAAACCAAGGAAATGCATGAATACTAGTGAGCTGTCTCCATGATATGACTGAAATAATGTTGAAAGCGGCATAAAACATAAATTAACTCTTTCCCAAATGGCAAAATTTTAGACTGGTCGAAATTGAAAGCATTTGCAGACGACAAAATAAATGTGACTAAAGAATTGAAATTTGTTTTAGAATGGGAATAAAACATTATGGGAAAAGGAGGAAATGCTGGTTACCAGCATTTTCTCCTTTTCCCACAATGTTTTCAAAAGGCTTCTTTCACAGGGGTATTAAAAGTCGGGATTGTGTGATAAATGTTTAATCTATTGCCCTAGGTCCATATTCATCCAACATTCTCAAGAACGGTTACCAGCATTTTCTCCTTCTCCTACAATGTTTTCCAAAGCGTCTTTAATACATGGGATTCTGCGGTGAAGGGTTACTGCAATTTTCTGCAAACTAGTGTCAGAAGAGATTAAGTGAATTAAATTTTCAATTTGCATATCAGGTAAATAGCTTCGTTACTCATTACCATGGAAACGTTTTAGTTTTTTTCCCCATATTTATTAATTTAAATGCTGTTTGACAGAGATAAATTGTAATACCAAGCCTTTCCTTTAGAGAAATTAACCTTACACCCTTTATCAAACAGCCCCGCCGGGTGGCTCCGTAGTAAGCGTATCTGGCTCGTGACCTAGAGGTTTTGGGTTCGTTACCCGTTTGCGGCGAACTTTCTTTCCCGAGATTTTTCCCATCTCTCCTGATACATGTGAGAAAAATAGTCAGTGGCTTTGGAAAGAAAGTTGTGCCAGTACTGGTGTGGGAAAGCCAGGAAACACGTGAGTGCGTCATTGACCGCCATGATATTACCTAAAAGTGGCGCTAAATTCCAGTACAAAGCAAACCAATCCTGAGGTTTTCATGCCCTTGACAGAGACTTCTTTTTTTAATCTGGGAAGAGTAGGTAATGCCTTTCCCGCATTGTTTTCTGCCATTTCAAAGAAAAAAAATCGTTTCTTCAGCTACCTTCGAGTACCTTTATTAACCCTTTACTCCATAGATACTCATTTCTACGCATTGCTTGTAGGAGCCCTTGGAAAACATTGTGGCAAAAGGTGAAATTGCTCGTGACGAGCAATTTCACTTTTTGCCACAATGTTTTCTATTCTATCAAAAGGTGTCATATACACATAAGAAACGGCTTCATCCTTGCTGTTATTTAAGGTCAATTAAGGATACCATAGAAATGCCTTATGAGGTAAAGGGTTAATGTAGAAAACGATGAGTTGAGTGATGTTGTGCGCCGCTTTCATACCCAGGACTTCAGGAGTCACGAGTCTTACACTAAACCATTTAGCGAGGTAGGAACCCTCGCCAGCGTCCCTGGTCTCACTGATTGTTTCGCCGGTGTGACCTTTAGCAAGACATAACACGATACCTAGCCTAGTGCTAGTGAAGTAAAAAAAACAATCCTGACTATAATTATCTTTATAATGTAACTTTAAAAAGAAAAAAGAAAAAAAAAATGCACATACAAATACTTAATCTGTAAGATTATTATATCTACAGAGCTTTTTGACACTGTACATACTCTTTTCACCACGCGTTTTGTTTAGTTCATTTGTTGTTTTGCTTTTGAACTTATGCGTACATGTATGGCGAATAAAAAGTATTGTATTGAAAATCAGGACTGATATGAATATGTGAGCTGTCGCCGTGATATAACTGACATTTGTATAAGCACAAAAGTATTAACGTTTTCTACATTATTCAAGTACGGCGTTTCCCGCCCCCTTTTTTATTTGTGCATCCTCATTATGCACGGGTTGAGTAATTAATCTGGTAATTTGCATTTGTTGTAATAGATATCTAGGATCTGACATGAGTTCGTTTTTGAGAGAAACATTTATTAAATGAGTCAACAAAAAATGTTATTAAGGGAGCCTTCGGCGAGCTTGATAACCCTTTTTTTGTGGACGAGTTTAACAAATTTTTATCTCAAAAGCCAACAAGTGTTTTTTTTTTTTTAAATTACAGTACAAAAAGAATTACAGTCCAAAATGTTTTAAACCAGAGGCATACATGTATCACGTGTAGTGAAATTTACATGAAGCCTGTGCGCTTACTTTGACAGGTACATTACGAACGAAAAATAGTTCCGAAGAAACTTGCATACAGTATATTGTTTTTGTTTTTTGTGTAAAAGTGATTAAATTAACAATTTTATCATGATAAAGAATTTTGACCACTAATTTCAATCAGTAACCTAGGTCAGCAATGTTTCAGAAATGAAGAGTATAATTACAGAGTGTTGACCAAATAAAGCACTATTTTTTTTTATCTCATATGTGTATGAGACATGAAAATTCGTGATTGCTGTATTGCATTGCAATAGTGTTTATTCTAGAGCGGAATAGCAGGGCGCCCCGCCCTGCCCCTTTTTCACTCCGCCCTTGTGCCCTCGAATCTGTGATCACCCGCCCTGTTGCCCTTATCATATACATAGAAAACTTGTCTGTGTATTCTTCAGGTTTCAGAGAACGAGAAACCAGGCTACATGGGTGAAAAACTCTCCTTAAGTGTCTCGGCTCCGTCTCGTCAAGCTTGCACTGTCACAAAATTTCGCCATAAATTTCTTCCGACCTGACTATATTCATGAAATACAGCCAATCTAAGACTAATGGTGACACTGATTATCCTTTATCAACTTCGTCAATTAAGACAAGACAGCAAGGTGTTATGATCCTTATCTGTCACTTACTTGCTAAACCATCCCCTTATCCCTCGAAACCCTGACTTTTTTCCCCCTACAGGTACTTTAGCGTCTGCTGATTTCTTTAAATGACGTCACACAATCAGTGATATTTCTCAATACATGGATAGTTTAAAATAAAGCAGAATTAAGTCTTCTTACAGCTGGAAATTATCATTTCGTATATTTTGTGCATAAATTACATGTATGGATGGTAAACCAAAGTTGCCAACCATCTTGAAAATACTCGATGTTTGCTATTCAAGCATCGGCAATTTTTTGAAAGCAAAATCTGCATTGCAGTATTCTATTTTTAGCAGTCTAATTATAGAATGGCTATGCAGAAGTACACTACTCAATCAGAAGGCCTACACATTTTGTTATTCTTTCTATGTAATAATTAAGTCCATTTGATGTTTTTTAATCAAAATTATTGTTATTTCTTAAAACAGCTGAGAAGAAGTTTTTCTTTAATAATTACTCTGGATATTTTTTGTTATCTGATGAGAAGTTAGGTAGTGGACCTGTAATAGAAAACAGCTATTTCCACAATATTATTATCCTACAAAATTTGCTACTATTAAAATGAGTATTATTGTACTACTTTAACTGAGCCACTTTTTCCTTTTTTTCCTCCCTAGAATTATCATTTATATTTCTAAAACCACTGTATTCTCATTGCAAAGCAGATTAATAATTACCTCCCTTTTCTGAAAACTAACAAAAGGATCAACAATTGTTTTTAAGGTGGACATCAAAGGAGTTTCTGGTCGGTTAAAAATGTGCAGAAGTATTATATCTGTATAAATCTGTATTTATCAACTATCTAGAACTTTATTTCCATGCTGCACTAGGAGTGTTACTGGTCTACTACCTTAAAGCTTTATTTTAAGTGTGACTGTGCATCATGGGATCATAAATTACATGGCAATCAAAACCTGTATTGTCAGATTGTGTTGCTTTGAGTCTATGAGTTGATAAGAATCTTTTCTTATTCTTTTCTTTAATATGCAATTCATATCCAAAGTTATAGTTAAAACTTATTTCGAAAAGAGTAAAGGACACTGTTTTGCCTTTATCTGATATGAGAAGTCGTCAACAAGGCAATGTTCCTCTCTGCCCCTTTTTCCTGCCTCCCTGCCCTTTTTTCCTGCCTCCCTGCCCTTTTGCCTGGTCTAGAATAATCACTATGCAAACAAGGGGAGTTATGTGATAGAATACGATTTTCAGCCGTTATCTGTATCATGAAAGGGTGTTTCCAAAGTCAGCAGTGTATCTAAAAGTTGGGATTTTGTTAGTTTAAACATATTTATTTTACATCGATTGAGAAACAAGTTCTTACAACTTATACTAATCTCTCTCGATTCTGCTTCCTGGGAACTACACCAGTACTCGCGCCGAATGTGTGGGCCAATGAAAAATCCCAAAGTTGACACCCGCTCCCAGGTATCGAACTCAGGACCCTTAGGTTATGAGGCCGACGCTCTACCTCACGACCACGGACACCACTGGGATTTTGTTGGCGTTTCCGGTACGGCATCACCAGAAACCCTTTAACACATATCCTGCTAAATAAGTAAAGTAAAACAATTTCAAGTCCACAGTAGAAATCTGAATTATGTTCTTTTTCAAACTTATTTTGTTGGAGAAAAATATCTTCTGAACAGATAGTGTAGATTCAAGATCAGAATGCACGTTTCGTGCAGTCTGATTTTGATCTACACTACCCGCAAAAGGTCAATGAGTCGCGCTAAGCAGCTTAAAGTTTAACTTTATATCACATGATCTCGAGTTTTCACATACCTGAAGAATAAGGCTTTTGAAAACAAAGTGGATAAAAGATATATTAATTAACAGCATTTTCCTACTTTTCCCTTGTTGAAAAACAGGTATTTTTTACCACACAATCACAAATTTTAACGACCCTGGATAAAATGGCTTTTGGAAACATTTGAGAATAAGAGAAAATGCTGGTAAAATAATTTCTACTTTTCCTGCTATGTTTTCTGCACTACTCAAAATGAATTCAAACATCTGAGCCACATTCATTTTTGTCGTCTGCCAATGTTTCCATGTGGACAAGTCCAAACTTCAGTCACTGGAAAACATTTAACCAAGTTTTGATTACTTTTTTTTTTAGTTTTTTTTTTATTCCTAAAAAACGAATTTCTAAATGAAACACGAGGAGGTTAAATTACCGCCCACAAATTCATGAAAAAGTTGGGCGGAGTGAACAAAAACTTGGCCACAAAAAAGTTGATGACTTCAATGGATGATTTATAGTGACTTCCCGAGTAAACCTCTCGTTATGAGGACAATGGCCAGTGTATAAACGATTGGCAAAGTTTTAGATTAGTTTTGTACATTAGATGAATGTGATTTAAGAGTTGCGACCCCTAGCTCATCGGTAGATATCGTGTAATATCGACGTTCTCGTTAAGACAATTTGGCCAGTCTCGGCAGCTTCCGTCTTTTAATATATTTTCCAGAAATTTCTAGATTTAAAAGTAACACAACTACTGATTGGCTAAAGCAGTTGGTTTAGGCAATCAGAAATTGCGTTTCTTTCAGATTTTGAAAATCTTGTAGAACAAAGCAAGAATATCCTAAAGAATAGTTCATCAATATGCGGGTCCAAGGCACCTTTTCACCAACTGCATGTATTCTGAGTTCCATTTTTAAGTCTTGTTCTAGATGCTTTGATGAATGAGACAATGTTTCTGATTGGAATGGGTTTAACCAATAAAATGCGGTACTTTAAAATTCCGGAGAACTGAACTAAGAACGTCAGTGCGGGAATGATCGATGTACATACGAAACCAGGTTAATGTGTAATGTCATAAACAGTATAGGTAAATGAAGATGGAAGAACATATTTATACCTTCATATATTTCAGGAAAAACGATTTTCTCTTCCAAGAGAAACGTTTGTTACCTTTAAATTTTTGATACCTGTATTAAATCAATCATTCTGAATATCGATTGTATAATACGGTAAGGCAATGAGCTACCCAAATCACGGTTTAGAATTTGAACCTAGCTTCGGTCCCTCAAAAGAGATACTTCTGATTATCAATGTCTCATTATTTCAATACGAATTTGTTAATCCTTCCAAAGAAAATCCTGTTATTTGAACAATATTAATTTTCTATTTGTCTTTGAATTCATCATTAGTTTAGCAGAACCTTATTATTTGTGTCGCCTGGTTATAATAAATGAGGCCTCACTTTGGAAGAAAAAAAATCTAATCGTAATTAGGTGTTTATTTTGAGACAAGTACGCGGTATTTTAGTTTCAATAATATCAAGAATAAACGTGAAATATTACAAAATTTTGAGCGAGCATGACGGCATGAGTGACATTAATGTATCAAGTACTTTCGACAAAGTTGTAAAATACTTGCCTCGCATAAAATTACTGGGTGGGAAGAAAAAAAAAAGAAGTGTACATGTAATAAATTACAAGATCATGACGACCATAAAGAAACATTCAAGTGAAAAAGAACAATATATTCGTGTTAAAACATAATTTTTTTTTTAGGCACCAGACTCGATTAAAGATAAGTCTTGAATATTCCCAAAAAAAAGGATATTCATCTAAAATGATCAAATTAACGAATTATAAAAGAACTGAGAAAGTTTAGATTGTCCGAGTAATGATTTCACCCCATGCTTCTGGTAATGTCTGGTTTTGACAATAAAGCCAATAAAGCAACGGATTTGAGACAAGTGGACTTTTTGTGTAAGCGCCGTTACTATGTTCTTGTCGGATTACGTTTAACTCTTTACCACACGAGAAAATTTTAGACTGGTCCAAATTGAAAGCATTTGCAGACGACAAAATAAAGGTGACTAAAAAATTGAAATTTGTTCTGGGAAGGGTAGAAAACACTGTGGGAAAAGGAGAAAATGCTGGTTACCAGCATTTTCTCCTTTTCCCACAGTGTTTTCAAAAGGCTTCTTTCTCAGGGGCGTCAAAAGTAGGGATTGTGTGGTAATGGGTTAAAAAAGCACAGGTTAGAATGGAATGATATACATCTTCAATATACATCGAATTGCTGTAAAGGCCCACGTTCTTACTGTCTTAGATCTACAGTTATTTATTGCAGGCGTAATGCTGAGAACTGAGCCTCCCCTAAATGACCCGGGTCAATTCTCTACGTAGAAAAATGACCAGGGTCATTCCTCTACATAGGGAAATGAACCTCTGGTGTCATTTCTCTATGTAGAATAATGACACGGGTCATTCCTCTACGTAGAGAAATGACCCATGTGTCATTTTGTAGGGGAGGGTCATTTCCTTGCATTACACCGGCATATGTATAATTCACCAATTTCTGAAATACCGCTTTAGGATTCATTAATTTCATAATGGCTCATCAGGGTTTATTATTATACTGCAAAGAAATGTCTGGTGATCTGATTGGTTAACATGCCGGGAACATAATATCATGTTCCCTGGCAAAAACCAGTTTCCCTTTTGAGTGCCCCGTAAACATCACTACACGTGCAATACATCATCCAAAATGGCGGCGCCGATCGATCACCAGACTGCACATTTATTCACCAAACGTCAGTTTCCAGTGACGTCGGTTTTCATTGAATTGGGGCACACAGAAGGGAATTTCTATTTCGTCAGCATACTCGATTCGTGAAATTATAAAACAGGAAAATTTCGCTTAACACGCTTTGAAAGGGTAAAACTTTGCAGTATAATAAATTCGTTGTACGGTCAGGTGGCAGGGGACTTGAAACTTGTTCACGGCTGTGGTTAATCATGTCGCCCCGAGCCTAGGTAGCAGGGGACTTGGAAACTTGTTCACGGCTGTGGTGAATCATGTCGCCACCTCGCCTTCGGCTCGGGGCGACATGATTAACCACAGCCGTGAACAAGTTTCCAAGTCCCCTGCCACCTGACCGTACAACTAATAATGTTTCGGAGTTTATTTTATGACATGCCAAAAAGAATTAAGTCATTATATAAAATTACTGAGAATGTACTCAAACAACATCAAATTTAAAAGAAATGGGAAACGGGATGAGTGGTTTGTTTCACTCAACCATTACTTTACAACTATGACTTTTTGCATACCTGTAAAGACAGTAAAATATGCGACTTGCCAACATTTCAATCACTTGCAGATAACATATTAGGTGCGGCTGCAATAATAGAATTTGTCTTTGGAAGTTAAAGAAAACCATTATGAGAAGAGTAAAATCCTGGCAACCAGTATATTATTTACATTCCCCACTTTGTTTTAAAAGGTTTCTTCTCAAGTGTTTTGATACACGTCCACATCTATATCCATTTCACTGATTTGGTGGTCAAAAGGTTATGTTTCCTTGAACTGAAAATGTAAAGGTGTTCAGTGTCACCTTGAGAACGACCTTTTCGGTAATACGGTTTCGTTTCCTGTTTTGTCTTCAATGTGCCACTGTTTGTGTCTTTTTATGGTATCCTTTTTTCGTTCTCAACATAATTTATTATTACATCGCGGGGAACAGTGCACATGTCCATTCTTTCCTGAAGTTTCCTGTACCAGTACTTCTCTCAATTGTTTACTTAATTTAGGCTGATTTCGCACATTACAATGAATGAAACTGATCAGCGATGAGAGAGGAAAAAAGCTTGTAGGAAGAAATTCGCCAGTTACTGCTGTTTTCTTCTTTTGTTGTATTGTTTTCAACAGCTATCTTCCTTAGGACCGTGTTAACCCTTTACCACACAATGATCACAATCACAACTTTTAACGACCCCCAAAGAAAAAACCTTTTGAAAACATGGCGGGAAAAGGAGAAAATGCTGGTAATTTTTATATCGTGTTTATCTTGTTGTCTGTGAATGCTTTGAACTTAGAACAGTCCAAAATTTTGTCGTTTGGTGAAGAGTTAAAGCACAGTGGTGAAAGGTTAAGAACTCTTATTGATCAACTTGACCAAAGCAACTGCACCAGGGATTCACTGTGTATAAAGTAACATAAGTATCACAGACATAATGCTCCTAAAGATTTAAATATCATTTTGTCTTCAAAGTAAGCCAGCAGCGGTACGCTAATGACGTTGTTTGTGTTCAGAGCTGTCAAGATAATCCTCGTCTTACCATCTCGGCACTGTATAGAGATACAAATATGTAGCCCTTTGTTACCGCTTATCCGAATGGTAGCATCGTCCGAAAGTCTGCATACAAAAGCAAGCGGTGAGAAATGAACTGTCATTGACTTTTCTGTGTATTCATCGGTGTTTTTGTTAATATCGTTTAACTCATTACCAAACGACAATATTTTAAGCTTTTACAAATCGAAAGCATTTGCAGACGACAAAATAAAGGTGACTGAAAAATAGAAACTTGTTCTGGGAAGGGTAGAAAACACTGTGGGAAAAGGAGAAAATGCTGTTTACCAGCATTTTCTCCTTTTCCCACAGTGTTTTCAAAAGGCTTCTTTCTCAGGGGCGTCAAAACTAGGGATTGTGTGGTAATGGGTTAATGTGCAATTAACTTCAAAGATCGTGTCAAAGACTTTTTTTTCCAAAATTTTTAATTGAGTTTGTTTACAACGAAATAATACACCAGAAGAGATATTTTATGTGGCCTGGTAACTCGGTTAAATACTGTTGAACTGTGTTCTGGCAAAAGAATGGTTAACGAATCTCTATGATACATTATACGGTGCAAGTTATCACATTATGACAGATCACGAAAACCCATTCTGCTTAAAATAAAACTAATTTATCATTGTCCATAGACAAAGTTTAACAGATAATTTACCGAAAGCAAACTCATTCCACACATGTCGACATGGATCGATACCCTTTGCAGATGTATTAAAGCCCTTATTCACAGATGTTTATAATTTTTTGGCATCATTGTCGACAGTATGACTGAAGCCCAGATATACCAGTTCTCTATTTACTTGATCTCGTCTCGTCTTCTCCCCCCCCCCCCCCACACTTTTTACTTCAAATGAAGATAAAGTTTAATCATAGTTTAGAAACAAGTTACAGCCAGTGTAGATCAAACCGTGAACGCTTGGATTTTGATCAACTTCGTCCGTAAAAGCATTTTATTTACTATTTAGCGTGGAGAGAGCTCAAGGTTAAGTAAACTGTACAGTTCAACATAAAAGGGAATGTTTTTTTTTAAATCCACTATTTCTCTTTGAAACCCTATATTGTGTATATTCATTAGCATTGTCTCGATGAGATTTAGTGGAGAATGATTGATATCTTCAATCTTTGAATCAAAATCACTCCCTCTATCTGAAGTTCTGAAACTGGTCACAAGTAGTACGTTGTATACAAGTCTTCTTAAATTGTTCGCAAGTAATTTATTTTTAAATTGACACAATGGATAATGCTACTATAAACACAAACAAAAAAAAAAAGGAGAAAAGACTGAAAATGGGGTGTTTTTGTTATTTGACACAATTAAAAGTCAAATAGATCGGTCGCCAACTGAGTATCATGTACAGGTGGAAAAGAATCCCGAGTATCGCGCACTATAAAAATCCGATATACAGAATTCATCGAAATTGCTACGAAACTCATTTCGAAAATAAATATCATTTAAATAAAAGTCACATGCCTATTGGTCTGTCTCTATGAAAAGTGGGACATTGTCACGCGAAGTGGAGGGTTAGAAGCGGGGAATCTGTGGGGATCGTTGACCTATATTGTCTTTTTAATCCAACACACAAATGCGAGATTTTTTTTATATGTACGTGTAAGTGTATTCATAAGTAAGATTTCCTGAACGTTCCATAACAAGTATGCTTTGTTTTCGGCAGTGTTTTCAATGCATGTCTTCAAAAAAAAAAAGATTTTTTTTACGTCTATGCACGTTGGATATTTTTTTTCCCCGACGAAAGAAGATATCCTTTCATTTCATGCTTCCCGGTAGGATATCGAGAAATAGCAGTGAAAATATTTTTCGATCTTACACTGGTACCACCAGTGAAAATACCGATTTTCACGTTCTTGTTGCCTAGGTAAATTACGCGTGCCTAACAACCAGATGGGAAATATGACGTCATATACCTTACATTTCTCGCGCTTGACGTAACGTTGCTATGCGGGAGGGGTACGCCACGGGGAATAAGGGAAAAGAATTGTACTGAATTTTGATATTTAAAGCTCCTCCCAGAAAGGGTTAAAAGCATAAAATAATTAGAATATTTCTTTTTTTCGGTGAAAGATCGAAATTTATTTCATCTCGTGAACACCATCGGTAATATTTTCAGCCACTCGTGAAAATATTACCGATGGTGTCCACTCGATAAAATAGATTTCGATCTTTCACCGAAAAAAAACAAATATCCTCTATGTATTTGTTATTAGTTTCTAACAGCATTTCGCAATATCAGAAGCGATATATGTCTCAAGAGAGGAAACAATAAATGTCAAAGTTCGTTATTACCGCATCGGGAGTAACTACTCATACTTTAAGCCAGATTTACTTTGTCGCCTGCAAAAACTTCGATATTGAGAGGAGTATAAACTTTGTCGCATGGTAAAGAATGAGTTTCCGCTCAACTCTGCAAAAAAATTATAGTTTTAGCTCGACACGAAATGTCTGACCTCACCTTAAAATTGGTACCAACTACATATCTATATCTATTTTCGTTTGTCATTCGTTCTCTGTAAATATCGTTTTTACTAAATTTTGTAGTTCAAGCTTTAAAATTGACGAAATCCACGATTCTTTGCTTTATAAAGTTTATTCCGGTCCTTCAGAATTCTACAAAACCTTTATTTCTCTAAAACCATATCACTTGCAGATCTGGGAATCTAAATGTCCGACACATATCCTCACACCTGTGCACTGAATGAATGTCGAATGTCATAGACGCTGCGTTTTCAAATAATGCGTCATCAATGACATCATAATGACGTCATCTTGAAATAAATAAGCAATTTATATGGCAGATATTTTCGAAAATACATGTATGTGACTTATGGTTGATGTTGTTTAACTTTGTATACCACTCTGTTTTCGACTTTAATGACTTTTGCGGTAGGTATAGACCAACATCAGAATGCATAGAACGTAGATCTATGTACACTGTACAATCTTATTTTAGACCTACGCTAGATCTATTTTAGAAATATTTCTGGAGGCTGAGAGTTAGTACATGTAGTTTATAAGTCGTTAAAAGACCAAAAAAAAAATGATATTTTTGTTTTATGTCTTTTTCAGTTGGGAATGGAATTACCCACAATACAAAAGCGGAAACGCCTGCGTGTTTCAGAGGTGAATCCGCATTTAATTTGTGTTCTTTGTGGTGGATACTACATCGATGCGACCACGATAACGGAATGCCTACACACATGTAAGTTACCTTTTCATTGGTTGCTTTGATCACGTGATTGAATTTAGCCGGTCATATCTCTAAAGGTAAGACCTGCGTAATGATCTTCAGGTGAAAATTCTAATTGGTTGATAAATAAGGATAAATAAGGATTTATGCAGAAAAAAAATTGCACATTTCTAACGGATCAGAAATTCCGTTTATGTCTATCTTGAAATCATTTTTGACACTTTTGTTAGTTTTCTGAAAAGGGAGGTGATTATTATCTCGTTTTGAATTGAGAAAATAGTGGTTTTAGATTTATAAATGATAATTCAAAGAAGGAAAAATGGAAAAAGTGAATCGGTGAAAGTAGTTCCATAATACTCATTTTTAATTATAGCTAATTTTGGAGGATGATAGTTTAGTGGAAATAGCTGTTTTCCGCTACACATGTCTTACCTTAAAGTTATTGATTTCTACAGCGTCTATGACGTAATTCTTTACTATTGGATGATATAAATGTTTGGTTTGTCCAAACTGAAAGCTTTTGCAGCCAAAAAGGCTTTTAGGCTTTTAACGTGGCTAAACAACTGTCATTCTTTTTTCGGACAGAGAAAAACATTGTGAACAGAGAAAAAATGCTGATTATCCCTTTACCACACGATCACGACTTTTAGCATCAATGTGAAAGAAGCCTTTTGAAAACATTGTTGGAAAAGGAGAAAATGCTGTTAACCAGCATTTTCTCCTTTTCTAACAATGTTTTCTTCCCTTCCTAAAACAAATTTCAATTCTTTAGCCACATTCATTTCGTTGTCTGCAAACGCTTTCACTTTGAGCCGGTCTAAAATTTTGTCGTTTGGTAAAGAGTTAAGTAGCATTTTCTCCCTTTTCCACATTAATTTTAAAACTCCGTATCGTACGTTTTGTGAAGGTTAAAGTACGTTGCTGTTCTCCTTTTATGTTTTGTCTGTCAGCCTTTTTGTCTTCTCTATTTTGTTTAAGATTGCTTAAGTTTCCCGTACTTAACTAAAAGATTCATCCTTAGAGCTTCAGAGAGGGGAAAATCCGCTCTTAACTTAAAAGTGTGCGAAATAGCTCAACTCTGTTAACGTAGATGAATTACCGACATATCGTCGATTTACTTCCAAAACCTCGTAACTACAGCTTGTTACCGACAATGTGTGATGCAAAATGGAAAAACACAAGGGATTTGTCCTCATTTAACACCGGAAACGACCACAGTGATTGCTTTGAAGGCCTGCAAGAGAAGAAATGCATTTTTTATCCGTCGTTATCTGCGCAATCTTGCAGCCGTCAGGGGGAACGTTTATCATGAATATATGAAAATAATAATGATTTCATTACATATGGATGAAATGTTTTAAGAACAGACAGAAAATTTAACATTTAATACTGTCTTATTCCCCTGTTACTGTACTTTTCGTCTCATCGTCTCACAGCGAGTCCCCCCTTTCTTTCCCCCCTCTCCCCATGGTCCTTCTACATCGCTTCCAACTTTGTATGTTCCTTGTGCTCTGTCTTTTTGACCCGCATAATTAACTGAAAACAATATTAATGTCACTTTCTTGTCAAGAATTCATTTCCTTATCTGTTTAAGATATCCGAAATGTCAATCAAGTTATAATTCGTCTTCAGGCCTTTTCAGCGCCTGAGGTGGGTCTATTGAGGACGGTACAGATCAAGATCAGACTGCACAGAACGTGCAGTCTGATCTTGGATCTATACCGTCCGCTAAACAGGCGATCCAAGAGATAAATTCTGTCTGGATTCCAGTGTCACCTATTTTCAGACAGACGGGTTTATATTTATATAAATGCCTTAGACCTGATCTTAGGTCTGTACCATCCTTTTGCATAGAAAGTCAAGTCCATGGGATGAAAAATATTTCTGGAGGTTACGGGTTCGATACCCGTTACGCCGAACTTTCTTTCTGCTGGAATTTGGCCACTCACCACTGATGCAAGGGAATAAGGTCGTCAGTGACTTTGGAAAGGAAGTTGTGTCAGTACTGGCATATGTGAGAGAGCCAAGAAATGCAGTAATGCCTCATTGGCCGCCATGATATGATCTAAGTTGTTAAAATGGTGTTAAACCCCAATAAAAACAAATCCTTGTTTCAGTTGATTGAATTTCCAGCTGTCGAAAGTGATCAATGTGGCTCTGGAAGAGCTGCCGGTCGAACAGCTTTGTCCGCAGAAGTACGAGTCCGTTTGGTGACGAAGAAACCTAATCCAATTTTGAGCTTACTTTCGATCGTGGATGTACATATATTTTACATGTATTTTACACAACGGACAGTGAAGATCAAAGATCAGACACATTTTGTGCAGTTTGATCTTGATCTACATTGGCCGCAAAGATGATTTAATTCTTTACCAAACGACAAAGTTCTAGACTGGTTCAAATTGAAAGCATTTGCAGACGACAAAATAAAGGTGACCGAAAAATTGAAATTTGGTCTGGGAAGGGTAGAAAATACTGTGGGAAAAGGAGAAAATGCTGCTTACCAGCATTTTCTCCTTTTCCTACGGTGTTTTCAAATGGCTTCCTTCTCAGGGGCGTCAAAAGTAGGGATTGTGTGGTAATGGGTTAAAAGTTATGAAATGTGCTTTAGGGTGTAAAGATTGCCCTGATGGTTTAAGGGTTACGTTGTCTCGATGTGACGAGATTTCGTCACTGTCCTGGGTTTTTAATCAATAAATTGTCTGATAAAAATGGCGTTTTTTGACACAAGTTATTTGACAGAATAATTTCATTTGATCAGATTTTGAAGAAAAGAAAAAAAAAAGGACAATGTATCGACAATGTATCGCGGCTGATTTTTGGGTCGTTTAACCCATTACCACACAATCCCTACTTTTGACGTCCCTCAGAAAGAAGCCTTTAGAAAACATTGTGGGAAATGAGAAAATGCTGGTTACCAGCATTTTCTCCTTTTCTCACAATGTTTTCTACCCTTCCCAAAGCAAATTTCAAATTTTCAGTCACTTTTATTATGTCGTCTGCAAATGCTTTCCATTTGGACAAGCCTAAAATTTTGTCGTTTGGTAATGAGTTAAAATCGCATTTGGCAGTCCTCGGCTGATCCATTGGAATGGCCAGAGCGATGGGAGCTATCAGGTCCCTCGGCTCTATTTGGTAGCTTGATATGCACCTACGTGGTACATTTCATCGCCGGAAATACTACCGGTTTACCGTTCTATAAATGGAAAAGCTCCTCGTAAAAAAGAAAACTTGAATCTCAATTTTTTATCGAAATCTTTCTTACTATATTTCGGTTGACAAACAGTTTGTGCATTCATTTATTAACGTGGTTTATCAGTTGTGATTTACGTTTTCACCGACAGATAGATAGATGTGAATAACTTCATCGAGGTTGTTTTATGTCGTTGCTAAATGACTGACAGTGGCGCCGCCATTTATTAGATCACGTGGTTGGCAGTTCAGTGGAAACAACCGTTATACTGACGAGGTTAGATGTAAGTACGTAAGTTGTGACGTTGTGATGCTTCGACTGTATTACGGCACTCGTCGGAACTCGGCCGATTCCGTAACTACATCTAACCTTGTCCGTATTGAGGGGGTAATAAGAAGGGTTTCGTCTGCCTATGCTTTCAATTTGGAAAAGTCTAGAAATTTTGTCATTTGGTAAAGAGTTAAATATACCGGCACCCTGTAAATCGATAAGCAACGGCAACAACAGTCTTGTTGATTAGCATCTTATTACTGAAAAATACCAATGCAATTGATAGACCAAGCTACAGAAATGCTAATGTACACTGTAATTGATAAACTGAGCTACAAAAAAATACCATTGTAATTGATAGACCGACATAGTTAAAAAATACCAATATCATTAATAGACCGAGCTGCAAAAATACCAATGTAATTGATAGACCGAGCTAGAAAATAAATGTACAAACTGTCAGCCATTGGACATGCAAAGATTCTAGCGGAAAATTGTGACTAGTGTTTGACTTCTCAGTGGAGTGTTACGATTTTAAGAATGGTGAAGCGGTGTACTTCCGGTGAAGAAATGTACCATGTAGGTGCATATCGTCTGTTTACTTCGAAACCCTCGTAACTACAGCTTGTAACAAGCTGTAGTTACGATGCTTTCGAAGTAAACCGACGATATCACGATACGTGATACAGCTAAGGGACCTGATCAGTGGGATCACCTGAAGTAAGCCGAATGTTACCATGGATGGTATTTACTTACGCCTTGTATTTCATTGCCGGAAATCGACCGATTTACTGGCGGTAAAATTGTATGGGTTCACTGAAAAAAGAGTACGTGAGTTATGTTTTTCAGTCGAAACTTTAAATTCATTTTCGTTGACAAACAGATTGTAAAATCATTTTTTATCGCGATTTATCAATTTCGTGTGCAGTTTTCACCAAAAAAAAAAGATAGATGTGCATTTACTTTACTGTACATGTTGTTGTCGTTGATAATGTAATCGCCATTTGCTCTCTTAGCCCTAAAAGTTTTCGACTTAATTAGAGAATCTAGGTCCAAAGTACTAGTATCAAGATTTGTCAGTTGTACATGCGTTAACCTAGTCCAAATTGAAAGAAAAAAAAAAAAATGACAGACGACCGATAAAAAGTGGCTCAAATGACCTAACTTGTCCATAAGAGGGTAGAAAATATTGTGGGGGGAAAAGGAGAAAATGGTGGTTACCAGCATTTTCTCCTTTTTCCTCAAAGTTTTCAAAAGCCTTCTTCCTCAAGATCGTTTGAACTCAGGCCTATGTCTGCAATGGGCTATGGTTAAATGAATGCATTCCAGCATGCACAGACGCCTTATCTTTCTATAGTAGAGATCTCTTTTGTGTGTTATCAATGATTGATTAGGTCTCGTCGGTCCATCGGGGTTTCTTTTGTATAATGGTACATCTGAACGTTTCTCAAATGAAATGAAATAACTTGAACGCTGCAGGGATCTTTTACCGACCGTTTAGATCAGATCAGAATTCACAGAACATGTAGTCTGATCTTGAATCTACACTGTCCGAAATAGAGTATTTTTCCCCCCAAATAGCTTTATTTATAATAGCAATATTTTCAGTTTTACCATCGAATGGAATGTTTCATTTAGCAATATACTAGTATCTTTTCTTTGGCAGCTTAACCCTATCCAACAAACCAGTTAACCCTTTACTCCATAGATACCCATTTCTACGCATTGTTTTCCACTCTATCAAAAGGTGTCACATACACATAAGAAACGGCTTCGTCCTTGCTGTTATTTAGAGTCAGAGATCCAGAGTGTACCATAGAAATGTCTTATGGGGTGAAGGGTGAACGGTTAAACAAAAAAGATCGTTTGTTATAATGTTGACATAGAAGATACTTTGGAGCTCCAGACAGAGGGGGTGATGTTGATTTCAAAATTGAAAATATTAATTATTCTCTTCCAAACCCTATGTTGTGGGTACTCATTAGAATCGTCTCGATGAGACGATTCTAGTGAGTACCCACAACATAGGGTTTCAAAGAGAAATAAAGGATTTAGAATACCATCCCTCCTCTTATCTGGAGCTCTGTACTTTATCCACTTGGTTTCCGTTAAGGTCAGTGAAGATAAACATCATACTGCATCGCACTTTCCGCTTGTTTTCAGACTTGCAGGACATTCATTTTCATAATTAATCTTTTTTGTCTAGACCACAAAATTACAGACTTGCACCCCCTCTATCTGGAGCTTTGTAAATAGGTTTAAATTTGTCGACTTACTGATATATCACGATTCTTTCTTTCTACCGGTATTTCAGTAAGAATAGAATTTGTTACAAACACGCTTTAAACATCTGAATGCGCGTCCAAATACAAACCCCAAACATGATTGGAAAATAAATTGAGGAAAAATTGGAGGAAAAATCGAATTTGCGAACTTTTACCGTCACTTGATTTAGAGGAAAAAATAAAAACCAGTGCACGAGATCGACGATTGCAGATTTTAATTTCCAGAAACGAGGCTGCACTTTTATCGTTTAAGCCGCATTACACTCAATTCTTTTATGGATTTTTCCCTGCTAGGAATACCCTTAACAATTTTGAAGGAAAACAAAAACTGTTTCCAATTTGATAATATTTAGATTTTCCTGCATTGAATGCATATGCAGACGACAGTTTGAACCCTTTCCCAAACGACAAATTTTGGACTCTTCCAAACCAAAAGAGTTCGCAGACGACAATTTTAGATTTGGAGAAAATGGCAGAAAATTCTCAAGAAGGGTAGAAAACACTGTGGGAAAAGGAGAAATTGCTCGTTATGAGCAATTTCTCCTTTTTCCACAGTGTTTTCAAAAGACTTATACTGCAGACACGTAAAAACCAGGGCTTGTTTGGGAAAGGGTTAAATTTTAAATGTCACTCAAATTTACTGATTTTTCTAAGAAAAGGGGAAAAAATAGATAGAGGAGAAAGTATATATTCACCAGCGTTTTATTACCAATTTTCATACGCCTGAAGGCCCGTATTTTGTTATGGTCCCTTTACGGCCGTCTGTCTGTCCGTCCGGTAGCAATTTCTTGTGTACGCATTTCCTCCTACTGTTTCCATTGGGATACGTTCAAACTTTCTACAATGAATCTCTTATGATGTGTAGTTGTGGATGTGACATTTAACATTTTGATCTCTATAGCTTTTCTAGATTTTAACCCGTTTCACTGACAAGCCCCGTCGGGCGTATGTGCGCTGCTCTGCGAAGCTCTTGTTCGTAAAAAAGTATTCGCTTTGCTAATCATTCCACCCCCAACTTTAACCCTTTACCTCACAATGACGACTTGTGACGATCCTTGAGAAAGAAGCCTTTTGAAAACATTGTGGGAAAAGGAGAAAATGCTGGTAACCAGCATTTTCTCCTTTTCCCACAATGTTTTTTACCCTATCAAGAAACAACTGCACCATTTGAGCCACATTGAAAGTGTGGTCTGCAAATGCTTTCAATTTGGACGGGGCTAAAATTTTGTCGTTTGGTAAAGAGTTAAAGAAAGAAACCACTCGAAGTCACATAAATGAATATGGAATTATGTTCTTAATTCCCATATCGTGACTGTTTATAAGGAGTTGAATTTAATGAAGTATTTTGAATTGAAATGAATTAAAATTTATAATTATGCCTTGGGATTTTTTATTAGAAAATCAAGAGAGTTGTTAAGAAATTTGGCGCATCGAAAATCTTTAATGTTCTCTTGACTCCAGTATTTTAATTTTTAGGATGATTTTGTTTTTAAGTTTTTATAGCAAGCGTTTTTCTTTTCTTTAATGCTGTAAGCACTCAGTAGACGGCGAAGTAGATCTGGCACCACCATAGGCGGAGAAAAAGCCTTTCGCGGACGGAATAGATCAAGATCAGACTGCACAGAACGTGCAGTCTGATCTTGGATCTATCCACTCCGCTTCTTTGGTCAAAATATCTTTTTGTGTTTTATTGGATTGTGTTTCTCCGCCTTCGAAAGCGATCGGAGTTTATTATAGAATAAAATGTACATGTACATTGTAATTGGTCTTGACAGCGGGTTACGTATCCAGAAATGTGCGAGCTGATTTATTATTATTATTATTATTATTATTATTATTATTATTTAGAAGAGAAAAAAAAACCGCCTGTTAGCTGTTAGAAGAGACTAAGTAACACAGACTTCGTAACATAATAGCTAAAAAAATGCTTAAGTCCTTATAATGAAGAAAGCAAGAAAAGCCAATGAAATTATAGCAGGTAGAAAAGAAAAATATTTCTTAATTCTTTACCACACAGGAAAATTTTAGACCGGTCCAAATTGAAAGCATTTGCAGACGACAAAATATGTATGACTGAAATGTTGAAATTTGGTCTGGGAAGGGAAGAAAACATTGTGGGAAAAGGAGAAAATGCTGGTAACCAGCATTTTCTGCTTTTCCCACAATGTTTTCAAAAGGTTTCTTTCTCGGTATAGTTAAAAGTTGGGATTGTGTGATACAGAGTTAATCATTGCAATGTTTTGAAAGCATAGTTAGACAAGTAAAATTGCATGATCTAAGAAATAGCCTTGTCCCCTTTGTTCGAATTCTTAAACTAAAATCGTCGAAAAGATCGCTTTTGAAGAATATTGCAGACTTTTTATTTTTCACTGCTTAATTGCATATTTTGCATGTTTATTGACGTATTAATTTCATAAAGAGTTTGATTTGGAAAAAAAAAATCTTAATCAACGTAATGTACTGAAAGCATCGTTAGCCTAGGTATGGAAAAAATTGGCTTATCTATGAAATTGACCTTCCCCCTTCTTTAATATTTCTTAGACTACAACAGACGGAAAGTTCGCATTTAAATAGTTCTGAAGGCTTTTGTTGTCAGTGGTAGAAAGGACACTTTTTACATATTTTATGAGGTGTAAACTTTACAAGACTTAGCTTCTCTTCTTGATCCGATATCAAAATCCGTACATTGCGATCTCATTTTTTTTTTTTTTGGAAAAAATACCATCGTTTCAGACAGTGTAGATCCAAGATCAGACTGCACAGAATGTGCAGTCTGATCTCGAATCTACACTGTCCCATATGATCGCATTCTCTGAGACACGATAATCTGTAACAAAAGGTCAACGAATAAACTTTGAATATATATTAACGTGCGAAAATATCACGTCCTAGATAAATCTTTTGAAGTCGTTTATTATATACTACTCAAACTTTTGATAGGGATCACTTACATATTTCTGTATGGGTTTATAAGTTACAACAGTTTTGCATAAACTCTTTACCATGCTGTTTAGATTTGTCCAAGTTAAAAGAATTTTCCGACCAAAAACTAAATGCAATGTGCACTATGCTGTCTGTAATAGGGTAGAAAACATTATTGAAAAAGGAGAAAATGCTGGTATCCAGCATTTTCTCCTTTTCCAACAATGTTTTCCAAAGGCTTCTTTCTCAGTGTCTTTAACAGTCGGCATTGTGAGGTAAAGGCTTAAAGATCCATTTCCACCGGTCATTTTATTGCTCAGTGTGGCAATGTAACATATTGTAAAGTAATACATGATACATGCCACATGATATATTTACAGTGAATCTTTTAGGGTGATCCCTAGCAAATTTTGAGTTGTATATTATGCATACAAACTTCAACGATACTTTTTTGTATCAATCTTCATTTATTTAATGCTTTCCGGTAGGATATCGAGACATAGCAGTGAAAATATTTTTCGATCTTACACTGGTACCACCAGTGAAAATACCGATTTTCGCGTTCTTGTTGCCTAGGTAAATTGCGCGTGCCGAACAACCAGATGGGAAATATGACGTCATATACCTTACATTTCTCGCGCTTGACGTAACGTTGCTATGCGGGAGGGGTACGCCACGGGGAATAAGGGAAAAGAACTGTACTGAATTTTGATAAAGCTCCTCCCAGAAAGGGTTAAAAGCATGAAATAAATAGAATATTTGTTTTTTTTTTCGGTGAAAGATCGAAATGTATTTCATCTCGTGAACACCATCGGTAATATTTTCACTCGTGGCTGCACCACTCGTGAAAATATAACCGATGGTGTCCACTCGATGAAATACATTTCTATCTTTCACCGAAAAAAAACAAATATCCTCTATATATTTTATACTGATAGTAATCTTAAAGAACAGTTGACGTTTGAGATTGTGGCGTTTTCATATATACTGCTCAAAAGAATTAGATAAACACACAAATACCGAAATTCAAATCTTACATTTTGCTACATATCCAATCTCACTCAATCTTTGTGCTTTGAAAACTATCAACTTACATTCTCAAAAGACAAAATGGCCCAATACTTTTCTTGTTTGTTTGATTTTAAATGCTGATAATCCATTTTGAGAAGAAAATCATATAATTTGATTGCCGTATTCTTTTATTAAAAAACTCTTATTTTTCTAGTCTTTTGTAGATATTTGTATCATATCTAATGAGAGAAGAAAACAGGACGTTAAAATTATCATCCGATTCGCTTAAAAGTCTGCGTGGCTTATCAGAAACACCACGGCTTTTATAGGCATAGAGCGTACATCTTTTATACAAACCGTATCGATTTGCCTTTTCTGAGATTTTACAGAATCAAGATTGAATGAACGAGAAGATAATTATTTACATTGTCCCACATTGAAAGAATTATCTCGTGATCAAATAGTCGAGGACGTGTATTCCTTTGATTTTATTTTTTGCAGCGTATTATATTCCGGTATATTAACCCGGAAGTGTCAGGCAAATAACCACCAACAAGATATAGTGCCGCTATAATAAATAGATCGTTTACACCTTTCCTAGTATTTCAACATAAATCTTAATAAATGTGTTATTAACATGTGCGAACTTTATAAAATAATTCACTTGTGCACTATTTTCATGCGTATATGCTGATATGATTATGAACGATGCGTAGAGAGACAGAGACAGTGACAGAGAGAGACAGAGAGACAGAAAGAGACGGACGTGCGGAAGGAAGGACGGATGGGCAGAAGTATAAAAGATGAATGCACAGACTGATTAAGTTTCCCAGGCAATCGTTTAGCGTTGTTCCACTTTTCTCCGATATTTTCTGCGATGACAGCCGAATGATGTATGCGAGATCGAGTCGATAATCAACCCTTTCCCGAACAAACACGGATTTTAACGACCCTAAGAAAGAAGCCTTTTGAAAACATTGTAGGAAAAGGAGAAAATGCTGGTTAACCAGCATTTTCTCCTTTTCCCACAATGATTTGTATCCTTTCACAGAAAAATTTTATAATGTCAAAGACACGTGTTATACAAATATAATGTCAAAATACACCTGATTAGTAGTCCCCAATTGCTTTCAGTTACGACAACTCAAAAAGTTTTTATGTTTTTTTAGAGTTTATCAAAGTTACTCCCTGCAAACTTTACCACCCCTCACAACGTACGTCAGTGTGACGTCACAGGTAGTGATATCAGACCCTTGTTATAAAGTCAGTGTGCGTGTTTGGTAAGACTGGTTTTTTTTTTGTAATCTTTCCTTTAAATGATCTGAAAAAAGTCTTTAGACCTCCAAAGCGTACAATGCCTAGGGACTTTGTTTTTTGTCAAAGCTTTTGTTAACTACTTATAATAATGGAATAGACCTTGATCAACTATTAAAACCCAATCACTTTTTTATATTTGGTCAAAGTGTTTGTGCATATAGACATCTGCTTCCTGTCTACAACATCAGAATATTAAATGTATTCATCTAATGTCTTTGATAAATACATGAGAGTCTTTGTAGTCCGTTTGTATCCACCCAAGCTAGCCTCATTCTAGCTTCATATCGTACTTACTTTTCAATGTAAGTTACGAAAATGCGCAGGTCCGATATCACTTCCTGTGACGTAGGTTGTTACCCTTGTTTACGTGTAGGTCAATGTAGGTCAGTTTCAGGCAGCGAACTTATCGTGCGTCGACTTTGTCTTCTGACCAAAAATAGAATTGAAATCATGCTGGAAGGTTTTGCGCCCTTGAGCAAAAAATGCCCTCTACAATATCATTTTCCAGACGACAAAATTCTAGACTTGTCCAAATTGAAAGCGTTTGCAGACGATGAAATAAACATGACTCAAAAGTTAAAAAATTGACTATATAAGAGTAAAAAACATTGTAGGAAAAGGAGAAAATGCTGGTTACCAGCATTTTCTTCTTTTCTCACAATGTTTTCAAAAGGCTTTCTTCATCTGGGTCGTAAAAACCAGGGATTGTTTGGTGAAGGGTTAACTTGATGTCGGAGCGCCAGTAGACAAAGAATATTGAAATAAAACATTTCAGAAGTGTTCCTAAGTGCATAAAGAATTTGTACAATTAGGGTATCCTCAAAATTTACCCATTGTATTCAAATTGTTTAACTCTTCACTATCCAGTCCCGACTGTTAGCGACCCCGAGAAAGACAAATTTTGAAAATATTGTGGGAAAAGGAGAAAATGCTGGTAACGAGCATTTTCTCCTTTTCTCACTGTTTTCTACCCTCCCCAAAATAAACTTTTTTTTTTTTTGAGTCACTTTGATTTTGTCGTCTGCAAATGCTTTCAATTGGGACTATAGTCTAAAAGTTTTGTCGTTTGTGAAAGAGTTAATTCTGTTCCGATTTTAACGAATGTGATGTGGGAAAGCAGCCAGTGGCTAAGAGTGAACTTTGTTCAAAGTACTGGTAAAAGCAACTCCAGGAAAGCAGGGATATGTGCACTTGCCGCCGTGAAATATTGTGAAAAAGGGCGTAAAAACACCATACAGACAAACCAGCCCCTATATTGGTTGTGAAAGGCCGATATGATGACAAGGGTTTAATTAATCGTTTACCGCACAAATGCCGACTTTTAAAGACTCTGGAAAAGAAGCTTTTTGAAAACATTGTGGAAAAAGGAGAAAATGCTGGTTACCAGCATTTTCTCCTTTTCCCACAATGTTTTCTACCCTATCAAAGCAAGGTTGCACCATTTGAGCCACATTGAAATTGTCGTCTGCGAATACTTTCAATTTGGACAAAGATTAAATTTTGTCGTCTGGTAAAGGGTCTAATTAAACGTTTTCATGTGCAAATATTGACAAAAGTGCTGCAATGTCAAATGAATGCGGAAACTAAACATTCAAACACGTTCATTCATGTTCTGTCTTTCCATTTTCCCCCTTTTTTGTCAAATCGTGGCTGATTGTAATGATTGTTTTAGAATTTAACGCCGTTTAGTTTAACATATTTATTCTACATCCATTCAGAAACAAGTTCTTACAACTTGTAGTAATTTCTCCTGATTCTGCTTCTTGGAACTGCATCAGTACTCGCACCAAATGTGTGGACCAATGAAAAATTACAGAGTTGACACCCACTCCCTGGTATCGAACTCGGGAGCTTTTGGTTACGAGGCCGACGCTGTACCCCACAACAACGGACACTACACCAACGTCGTTTTCAGAGCTGAGGTCATATAACTGCGTTGTCACTGGTCAGGGCTAAAGCTGTGCCAATTTCATTCCATGAACTGATTGATTGAACACTATTTTATGCAGCTTTCAACATTATTTCAGTCATATTCCGGCTACAGCTCACTTCTTCATTTATTTCCTGGGTTTCACCGGTACTGTAGGCTTAGGCTTTGACTTTTCTTGCGCTCATGTGCACCACTGATCCTTTGTTCAACGATTGGTACATGGGAAAGTAGCCAGTGGCTTGGACTGAAATTTTATTGATGTACTGGCGGAAGACACTCAATGAAAATATGGATAGGTGCAATGGCCTCCGCTGTATTGAAATAACCTTGAAAAACGAGGTAAAAATAAATCAAAGAAAATGGTAAATACTAGTCTAACAACTCTTACATATAGGATCTGACATGAGTTGGTTTTTGAGATAAAATTTTATTAACCCTTTACTCCACAGATACTCATTTTGACATATCAACAACAGACAGCTTTTGAAAACATTTTGGGAAAAGGAGAAATTGCTCGTAACGAGCAATTTCTCCTTTTCCCACAATGTTTTCCACTCAATCAGGTAATTGTATCCTCATTTGTCCATATTTTTGAAATCATATCTTTATTTGCTGCCTAAATGGAAGAGCCTCAATTTGGCATATCGGGTAAAGGGTCAAACGAATTTAAAAAAATATGTCATTAAGCGAGCCTTTGGCGAACTTAATAACATTTTTTGGGGATAATTTTAATATTTTTTTACCTCAAAAACCAACAAGTGGCCTATTCTTTTTAGCACATAACTGTGCAACAAAAATATGCGCTTCTTTGACAGATACATTACGGACGAAAAATAGTTCCGAAGAAACTTGCCTGTATTGATTTTGTTTTGAATCTAAAAGAAATTGAATTAAAAACTTTATCATGACCAAGAATTATGAAGATTAATTTCCTTCGGGAACCTAGGTCAGCAATGTTTTAGAAATGAAGCGTATAATCACAGAGTGTTGACCAGATACAGCACTATTTTCAAATGTGTGAGGCAAGAAAATCCGTAATGGCTGTTTTAACATTGAAAACAAGGGGAGTTATGCGATAAAATATTTATCTGACAGCGGCCTATTCAACGTACAGGGCAATCATTTGTACAACTCCGCGCTAACAATCTCCTTTTTAAAAGACCTAAACCACATGAAGATCTGTACCAATGATCAATAGTTTATGATTGCAAATTTATTACCCCAGCGTTTTTTTTTCAATCGATGGTAAACCTTGCGAGACGAATTTATTCATAGACGACCAATACAAATCCGGAACGCATAAAACAGTCAATTTTTACCCTTTGCCCGAAAAAATATCGTCACGTGATTTTTGTTTTTGTACACTTTGTAAATTAACTCTGACACCGCTTAATAAATGACCTCTTTGTCAGAAAAAAATAGGGAACTCTCTGATTTGAAAATTTTCGTGGATGTTATATCAAAAATGGCTTTGATTTGTCTATGAAAGGGTTGAAAACATTGTGGGAAAAGGTGAAAAAATTGGTTACCGTAATGTTTTCCTTTTCCGACATTGTTTTCAAAAGCCTTTATTCCCAGGGTCGTTAAAACAAAGGATAGTCTGGCAATGGGGTAAACGGGAACATTTCCATAAAAAAGATATTAAAAAAAAAAAACACACACACACACAAATATTATGTTTTTCGAAATGTTCTTTACATTGTGCACAAAAGCACATTTAGTGTTGGACAGCAGCCTTAAAGGTCTGAAATAAACGTACTAACGGGTAAAAAAAAGTGAGACGTAAATGAAAGATCAGACTGCTTTTGGTTTCGTCTCCTCGTCCCCATATGGTTGTGAAAGAAAATAGGAAAATTACACACGTGTATACTTGCAAAGAATTACTGATAGTTTTGGGTTTTCTCTATCGAGATAATCTTTTGGGTTTTCCTGTGGGGGAAAAAGATACATATTTGGGCTTAGTTTAGTTTAAACGGGTTTTATTTGCAAATTCAACTAAAATGTACATGATAATTTACAAAAACACTGCAAAATTTTCTGCAAAATGGATAAGAACGAGAGCAGTGCTTGTAATGTTCTTTTCCAAGTCGATATCCTAAAACACGAGTACCAGTTATAAATGTGAAATAATATAACGTTACTATACAGTGAGAGAGATATAATATCATTGCTTAGAAATAGTGGAGAAATATGTTTGATTGAAAAGAAAAACTGGGTCTGGGTTTGAAACGAAAATGTCACGGTACTATTGGTTATGATGAAAAAACTGCTTCTAAATAATATGCCAACTTAGCACTGTCGGTAACGTATGGGACTGAAGAACTACGGAGGCTATGGTTCGATCTCCAGCGCGGCCTATTTTTTTCTTTTTGCACTGATGATTGTCATTGCGACAAGATTCATCCAGCTCTCTCCGCTGATAGCTGTTTTGACGATGGTAATGTGGGAAAGCAGCCAGTGGATTGGAAAATACTGGCAAAAGAGACTTCAGGAAAGCATGTATACAGGTGCACTGGCCAGCGTAATAGAAGAGAAATAATGTTGAAAACTGCGGCGTTCCGTACCAATCAATGAATCTAAATACAGTAACCTGCCACTCGCCAAAAGGGGCACTCGGATATTTCCGTAAAGTGTCGTCTCGAATCAGCCTGCGCAGCCCTTGCCGAAACGGCTATTTTTATTTTCATGCAATTTTCTGCTTTGTGCAAGTCTGCTGTAACAGAATCTAATGCTGTCGTAAAGTGCCGTCTCGGATTAGCCTGCGCGGATTGCGCAGGCTGATCCGAGACGACACTTTACGCAAATATCCGAATGTCCCCTTTTCTCGTCTTGAAAGCCAAATAATCTTTTTCCGTCTCCTCGAGCTACTGAAATTTTTTTCGTCGATGAAGGTGCGTAAAGGGCGAGACCGACGGGACCCAATAACTTGATGTTAAAAGCAATACAATAGCCTGAATTATTTGCATATGGAATTTCTTCACTGGTATATTGACCATACACTCTCACGCTATTTGATCCCTTTGTAAACGAGAAATGTCGGTTTTCCAGGGTCCGTATTCACCAACCATTCTTAAGACTGATCTATGTCTTAATCTTCAATATTTTCTGACTGTAAAAGTAACAGAACTTCTGATTGGCTAAACCAATTGCTGTAGAATTTCTGTTACTTTCACATTGACAAAATAGAAGAATAGAAGGAGAATGTTCTTAAGAATGGTTTGTGAATACGGACCCAGCTGATTGTGCTCCTGCGTGGCTCAACGCTAAGATGTAGGAGTAACATGAAGGCCTCAGGTTCGAGCCTGGCATGAAGCAATGGATTTATCGTGGGAGTGTTCTTTGGCAAGATACTATTACTTCAAAGTCCTTGCTTAATACTGGTTATATGACAAGTTGGCTTCTTTAAAAAAGAAGCCAGGAGAGGTCAACATCAATGTTTTCAAATAGTTTATTGGCTTTCAATTTCAATATATTTTGGTACGTGTAAACAAACAAGTAAAAAAGCCGCCGCGTAGAAACCTCATATGCTTTCCATGACGGTTATTTGGCCTTCTTGTCGCGTTTTCAAGTGGCATGATCTTGCCCAGCAGTCTGCTTTCTCTTTTATAACGAAGTTCTTCTTATTTTTTCTTCTGCTTAGATTATTAATTTTGCGGATTGAAAAAAATACAATTATTTTAGGGTCATTTGCATCCATAGCAAATTTACGTAACAAATATTTTCTTCTGAATTTCGTCGCATAGAAATAAACCACGTCTATTTCCCGTTTCGGTTTTATGATTTCGCTTTATTTACAAAACCATGACAAAACAGACTGTGTATCAGAGCAATTTCGCAGAAAAAATGGATTTAGACAGAAAATTCTGTGGCAGTCTGCCTTTTAGACTCATTACTGTTGGAGAGGTCATCATGTTGGAGAGGTCTGATGACCTCTCCAATAAAATATTGAATGCGACGTAAAATGTCCAATCAAACCGTCGTTTTGTAGTGTTTTGAAATTTCAATTTCGAGCGTATTTTTTAACCTCGTAAAGAGTTTCCCAAATTAACTGTCTTTATAGAAAAAATAAGTCAAGTCTAAAATTTTGTCGTTGGGTAAAATGTTTGACTGGCCAATAGCGTAATAGGTTAACCTTTTATCACACAGTCCTGACTTTTAGCGACACAAACAAAACAATTTTGGAAAACATTGTGGAAAAAAGGGAAAATGCTGGTCACCGGCATTTTCTCCTTTTCCCACAATGTTTTCTACCCTTCACAAAACAAATTTCAGGTTTTCAATCACTTTTATTTTGTCGTCTGCAAATGCTTTCGATTTGGACCAGCCCAAAATTTTGTTGTTTGGTAATGAGTGGAGGGTTTAACAATGCAATTGTCCAAATAAAGAAATTGGTTAGAATTACGTGACCGTGAACTTTCAACCCTGTTGGGCATTGAGACGGATTGAATGTGGGTGGGGGCGATAAGCGATAAATGATAGAGGTAATTGTCATCAACCCCTTGGGCTGTCGGGTAAATAGCCACACAATCCCTACTTTTGACGCCCCTGAGAAAGAAGCCTTTTGAAAACACTGTAGGAAAAGGAGAAAATGCTGGTAACCAGCATTTTCTCCTTTTCCCACAATATTTTCTACCCTTCCCAGAACAAATTTCAAATTTTCAGTCACCTTTATTTTGTCGTCTGCAAATGCTTTCAATTTGAACCAGTCTAAAACTTTGTCGTTTGGTAATGGGTTAACACT
This sequence comes from Tridacna crocea, assembly GCA_943736015.1. NCBI lineage: Eukaryota > Metazoa > Mollusca > Bivalvia > Cardiida > Cardiidae > Tridacna > Tridacna crocea. The sequence goes on from OX031069.1 coordinate 32,588,388, forward strand.
TTACCCCACAAGGTATTTCTATGGCATTTCTAATTGACCGTAAATGACAGCAAGGATGAAGCCGTTTCTTATGTGTAAATGACACCTTTTGATAGCATAGAAAACATTGTGACAAAAGGTGAAATTGCTCGTGACGAGCAATTTCACCTTTTGCCACAATGTTTTCCAAAGGCTCCATCAAGCAATGTGTAGAAATGAGTATCTATGGAGCAAAGGGTTAAAGATGCATCCTTACAGCTTGAGAGAAAACTAAAAAAAAATGCTGGTAAAACTTGAAAGTATGTACAGTGGCTCAGCTGTGTAAATATAGATAAATTACCAATATACATACATGTATATGATGTAGGGGATAGAAAATCAAAAGGGGTATGCTCTTTAAAACCGAAAACGATAACAGTAGTTGCTTCGAAGACCTCCAAAACGTGAAATACTTTTTCTATCCGTCATAATCTGTGCAATTTCGGTAAACATCGACGTTTTCGTAAAGGCCATTCGGCCAGTTTCGGCTGCATCCGTCTTTTAATGTGAGAGCTATATAGGCTCACTGACTCCTCGGTAAATATCGGTATCGTGTAACATCGACGTTTTCGTGAAGGTCATTTGGCCAGTCTCGGGTGTATCCGTCTTTTAATATGAAAGCCTTAGGGGCATCAGACTCACTGACTCATCGGTAAATGTCGTGTAACATCGACGTTTTCGTAAAGGTCAGTCCGTCAATCTCGGCAGCTTCCGTATTGTAAGATGAGAATTAGGGGCCGTAGTCCTTAAGCCCCCTTTTGGCAGAGCACGGCTCAAATGGCTTTAAACTCTAAGCTGAAAAGGGGCTTGTTAAACAAGCAAACAACGAATATGAAACTTCTTTAAAAAGTAGCACATTACGTAATACATGCATCATATACGTGTCGGTTTCACACTACATAATCTGACAGCTTCTGTCAAACCGGATAATCGGATCACGCATGCGTAAATGAATTATTGTGCAAGAAACGAACTAGATATTACATGATACGTTTCAACACCTTTTCATTATATTAATTTCAACACCATTTCATTAAATTTCACGATAAAGGTTATTTTTTTCACAGATTTTGTTTGGTTTGTTTGGGTTCAGTGAGAAAAGTTTTCCGCCATGCGGCCTGTCCCTGCATGCTTTAACCCTTAGGATGCTAAACGCGACTCACTGACCTTTTGTGGACAGTGTAGAATCCAAGATCAGACTGTACAGAACGTGTAGTCTGATCTTGGATCTACACTGCCCGATGAGGAGATTTTAAAAGTTTTCCTTCTTTTTTCCTATGCTCAAAGTTGTGTCCCCCGGGATGGGGCCAGTTTTGACCCCAGAGGCATCATGTGAACAAACTTGGTAGAGGTCCACTAGGAGATACTACATACCAAATATCATTTTTTCCCTGAAAGAGTATCGTTGAAATAGCAATAAAATGAGTGAGTGGGTGGGTGGGTGAGCGAGCGAGTGAGTGAGTGAGTGAGTGAGTGAGTGAGTGAGTGAGTGAGTGAGTGAGTGAGTGAGTGACTGACTGACTGACTGACTGACTGACTGACTGAGTGAGTGAATGAGTGAGTGAGTGACTGGTTGAGTGAATGAGTGTTTTATGGCGCATAGACGAACTAAGGCGCATTACTGCACATGACGCCGCAAGCCCCGGTAGCTTGAAGTCGAAAGCGTGCATGACCTGAGAACACGAGGGTTCAATCCCTGGCTACAACCCCTGGCTCGGCCAATTTCTTTCCAAGGATTGATGATAGTCACTGCGACAGGATTCATTCCTCTTCCACCGCTGACCATTGTTTCGACGAAGATCATGTGGGAAAGCAGCCAGTGGCTTGGAAAGAAAATTGTGCGAAGTACTGGTTAAAAAAACTACAGGAAAGCATGGATAGGTGCACTGGCCGCCGCGATATAACTGAAATAATGTTGTAAAACGGTCTTAAACACTATACATTCAATCAATCAATACTGCATATAATAGGTCGCATGATTAATTTTTGTTATTTTGGTTAAGAAGACAGGCTGGGTAAAGTGTTGGGGTGGCATCAGTTCTATAGATAAATAACAGGTGAAAGTATAAGTATAGAGGAATAAGAACGTTCCATAAATTGTGCAGCGTGCACTTAACTCTTTACCAAACACCGAAATATTTGGACTCGACCAAACTAAAAGCTTGCATAAAATATATTACTCAAATCATGATTTCTGTCTTTGTTAAAGGTAGAAAACACTGTGGGAAAAGGAGAAAATGCTGGTAACCAGCATTTTCTCCTTTTCCCACAGTGTTTTCAAAAGCCTATTTCTTCAGGGTCGTTAAAACTCGGGACTGTGTGGTAAAGAGTCAAGTGGCTGTGTGGAATTATAATTACTCGCAGTGTTTTATGACCGTTACTGAAATATCTGTAGAGTTTTAGTCTTTTTCTATAACTCTGTACCACACGAGAAAAATTTAGACTGGTCCAGACTGAAAGCATTTGCAGACGACAAAATAAAGGTGACTGAAAAATTGAAATTTGTTTTGGGAAGGGTAGAAAACACTGTGGGAAAGGGAGAAAATGCTGGTGACCAGCATTTTCTCCTTTTCCCACTGTGTTTTCAAAAGGCTTCTTTCTCAAGGGCGTCAGAAGTAGGGATTGTGTGGTAATGGGTTAAGCTCGTGTAAATTGTTTTACAGGTTTTTGACAGTGCATTTGTAATCTTAAAAAACAACAACTCCCACTCCAAGGAGCTTAGTTGGTAGCGTGCGGAACTTTAGAACAGGGGATCGTGCTTTCGATCCCTGGTTTGGCCAACTTCTTCCAGAGGATTAATGATATTCATTGCTTCAAGATTCATTCCGATCCCACCGCAGACCATTGTCTCGACGATGGTCATGTGGGAAAGCAGCCAGTGGCTTGGAAAGAAAATTATGAGGAGTATACGTAAAAGCGGGCTTTCGGAAAGCATGGTTAGGTGCACTGGCTGCTGCGATATAACTGACGAAATGTTGAAAACGGCTTGAAACATTTACATTACAGTCAGTCAATTACAGCCGGCGTTTTCTACTTCTCTTTACTGTGTTTTCTACCTTTCTAAAGATAGATGGTTAAAGCCTTGAATTATTTGTTGTCTGCAAAAAACTTTCAATTTGGAGCAGTCTAAGATTCTGTTTCCTGACAAAATTTACTTGTCCAAGAATGAGAGAGAGAGAGTGCTTTGAATATTTTTGGTGAGTAGTTTGAATAAATATATAAGCATTATATAATTTTGAGAGCGAAAGAACAGTGACAGAAAATGAGAAAGAGAGAGAAAGAGAGAGAATTGTATCACGTGGGGCATTTTGAAATTAATTTGGTTGTAACTGACTATGTACAACATGTATAAGTCAATAAAGATATTCATTCATTCATTCATTACAGTCAGTCAATTGAAAAAAAAAAACTTTAGTTGGGAGAGAGGGAGAAAGGAGGCAGAGGGAGAAAGACGAACGCAGAAGGGGATAGACTATACAATTCATGAAGAGAGAGAGAGGGCTGGTAGATCATTATGAGTAATCAACATGAATTTTGGCAAAAGGCAGAATTACTGTGTGGTCAATCTATACCACAAGTATTTTTCAAAAATACAATGCTGCAAGAGTAAAAAATCGAAAATTCGTCTGTGGGTGTCAATTTATTACGTCCACTAATTTTCGAAATTTTGTTGTACACGTGTTGATAAAAACGCCTTCTTAAATCTTTGCTTCACGATTCCTAGTTTAACGACCGAAGCATAGAAGGCTTTGAAAACATCGTGGGAAAAGGAGAAAATGCTGGTAACCAGCATTTTCTCCTTTTCCCACAACGTTTTCTACTCGCTCATAGACGAATTTCATCACTAAAGGCACTTTAAAATAATCGCCAGCAAAAATGATTTTGAATTTGGAGTAGTCCAGTATATTGTTGCGGGTTGAAGTGTTTAAATTCCGTAATAGGGCGTAATTTTACTTTTTAGGAATTTTTAAAATCTAGATTTAATTATGAAGACACCTGGCAGAGAAAATTCACATTCATTTTTCACGCCTATAAGGTTTTATAACTCTCAATGCATAATTGTAATGAAAAGAGGATTTGTAAAAAAGAAAATACTCGTGCAAACCTTCAGATTCGTGTTTTTTTCTATAAATTATTACATTGCATACAATTTGTGACTGCCCAGCCGGGAAGGTCACTGTTTAGCGTAGATGACCGTGATCTGCAGGTTGTGGGTTCGATACCCGGTTGCAGCGAGCTTTCTTGCCGCCGATTTTTCGCCTGCATGTAAGAAAAGAATAGTGAGTGTCTTTGGAAAGAAAGTTGTGTCGGTACTGGTGTGAGAAAGCCAGGAAATATATAGCTGCGTCACTGACTTCCATGATATGATCTAAAATGGCGTTAAACACCAATGCAAACCATAAAAACAATTTGTAACCATTTAAATGTGAAATGTATATAGGTATAAAGGAAAGGAATTCATAACATTTTAAGCTCGCTACCAATACATGGATCCGTGGCGAAAAGATAAACCGACTACCTTAGTTACCACGGCGGGGAATCACGTGACACAACAACAACAACAATGACCGTTATTTGAAAAAATTCCCCAACTTCACGTAAGAAAATCTTCAATAATTCCGTTAATACGAGACCGATTTGAATTTGGTTTGAAGCAGAGAAGGCGGAAGGACTCCGGGGATTTGCTTGAAGTGTTAGAGTTTTTAAACAACACCTGATAAAAAAGTTATTGACGAGCAAACAAATTATCCAGGGTAAAAAAATTGTTTGCTCGTCAATAACTTTTTTATCAGGTGTTGTTTAAAAAATCTAACACATCAAGCAAATCCCTGGAGGCCTTCCGCCTTCTCTGCTTCAAACCAAATTCCAATCGGTCATGTATTAATGGAATTATTGAAGATTTTCTTACCTAAAGTCGGGGGATCTTTTCAAAAAACGGTCATTGTTGTTGTTGTTGCGTCACGTGATTCCCCGCCGTGGTTACTGTTGCTAAAGTCTCACAAACAAACGTAGTCAATACATATACAGCATAGTAGATAGGCTACTTAAATCGTGCTGTCATGACTGTTTCTCTCAATTTAATTCCTGAAAAAGTAATTTATTCACATATTTCTATCGATGATAAATTATCAGTAAGAAATTTAAAGATGCTTTACTAATTTACATACAGAGATGTATTAAAAGGGCGAATTACGGGGGCGACGTACAATGTAACAGATTTACATGTTTAAACAAAAATTTGAACATATAAAAAACATCAACAAATCTCCGTTTTGCCACAGAATAATAGAATTAACGATACTTATTGCTTTCGTTGGGCTAGTAAAGTCATCTCAGCGTCATATCAAATTAAAGAAACCCTTTGAAAAGTTTATAGAAAGTAATATCATTGACGGTAGTATATGATATACTGATGACAACGGGTGGTCAAGTTGATTTGAGCGGCAAATTGTGTTGCAATCAAAGACACTTCTTATCAAATTAACAGTTTACCAACACACCCTTTGTGCTAATGTGCAGATGTGCTAATCCATTTAAACTCGTCACCAAATGACAAAATTTTTAGAACAATCCCAATTCAAATATTTGCAGACAACAAAATAAATGATTCAAAAATTGAAATTTGTTTTTGAAAGAGCGCAAAACACAGTGAGAAAAGGATAAAATGAATGTTACAAGCATTTTCTCCTTTCTCCGCAATGCTTTTAAAAGCTTTCTATGGGTCATTAAAACCTGTTATGTGGTAAACGGTTAAAACAGATAAGAGAAAAATTTCCATGTTCCACCAGATCAGAAGTTAGACTTTTTTTAAAATTGAAATATACTCCTATAATGAGGAAGAACTACACGTCAAAGTGCTTATTGTAATCAGCAGGTACTTTAAATCCAAGAATAAACATCATGTAATTTGCAATCTGATCTATATCTACACAACAGGGATCGTATATACGATCCCAGTACACATTCAGCATATTCTTCATGCACCATGGGTTAAAATTAATGTCAAATTGAAACATTGGTGACAAGTAACGTGGCCACTTTTTGGATGTGCATAGGTTATTGAACAAGGTTAATATTCAAGTAAAAGTATTTTCTTTTTATTAATACTTCATATAGGTCTGTTTTTACTTTTGTTTTCCAGTTTTCTCTTTCAGAAAGGAAAAAATACAGAATACTTTAAATTAATCTATTATCCAGCGCTGATTAGCTCTTTGCACAAGTTCAAATTTTCAGTAATCATCACAATTTAAACTTTTCTATAGCCTCTGCGTGATCTCACGTGATCGGTACACGTTCGCAAAGCACATTTTGTAAGTTTTTTTTTTTAAATTCAAACGTTAAAAACACAACATAAATAAAGAGAATTGCATTCTTCCAACGTCAACAGTCGTTTATTTGTGAGCCGAAATAGCAGAAACCAAGGTAGGACATCGGGTAGAATAAACCCGATGTCCTGATTGGTCAAATATCGATTTCCACGGATCCATGCAACTTTACTGACAATGAATTAAAAACTAAACTAAAATTGAATTATTTATTAATAATTAATCCAAATTTTGTGCCCGTCGTCACAAATCATTTTAAACTACACGTAGTCTTATACTAGATTAATGAAGGGTAAACGGATAAATTATTATTGAATAGGAGAAAAAACAAACCAGAATCTGTTATTTATCCGTTTTTATTCCTTTATCACAAAACCGCGAGTTTTAACGACCCTGAGAAAATGGCCTTCTGAAAACATTGTTGGAAAAGGAGAAAATGCTGATAACCAGCATTTTCTCCTTTTCCAACAATGTTTTCTACGATATCAAAGACAAATACCGTCATTTAAACTACATTTTAAATGTCGTCTGCAAATGCTTTCATTTTAGAGCAGTCTGTTTTTTGTCTTGTGGTAAAGATTTGATCCTCTTCTTCACCATACCAAGGTCCATTTGATGCCAGAAAACAAGCTGAAGTGCAAACCCAAGGTTTATATTCACCGTTCGTTTTGATTTGGGTATTTAGTCTCAATCTAGTTTGAAAAAATAACGTAATATCCGATTGGCAAAATCATAATTAGCTAACTCGTTTTGGTGTAGGGAGATAGGTCCTGTTCGCGGAAGCTGCCTTTCTTTACTGCCAAATATCAATGCAAAATTGCATGGGTGTATCCGATTTCTGGAACAGCCGATCTGCTCTCCAGTTGATGGAGGTAAATTCATCATGTCGACAGCTAGTATCATCAGGCCCGGTATTTTTCTCTCATTAAAGTCGTAATTGCTTAAACAGACGGGCGTGCATCAGGTGTTTGTCTATCTTACAGCGAGTTTTCTGCTAGACTTTATCATGCAGACCGACCGACATTGCGCTTTATATACTGTAGTAAGCTGATTTGATCTCGGCATGGGTTTTCGCGAACGCTTTCTAACCATGATAGGGAATTTATCACTGTTTTTTCTCTCCTATCTAACTGATATATTCATGTGTATGCCCAGGTTCATTTGTAAATTTCTGTTTGAGCACTTTTCCTTCTTGTTGAAGGATTTTTAAGATATTTTGCCAAATAAAAGGAAAGAATCTTTAGAAAACGTTGTGGCAAAAAAGGAGAAAATGCTGGTAGCATGCATTTTAACCTTTTCCTACAATATGTCTTCCAGTTTATAAACAGTGTTAGAGTCCTATACCATACAGTCCCATGTTTGAACGACCCCTAAAAAGAAGTCCTTTTAAGACATTGTGAGATTTTCCCACAATGATTTCTAACGTTCCAAAGACGGATACGGCCGTTTGTTTTACAGTTTAATTTTTTGTCTGCAAATGCTGTCAAGTTAGACTGGTCTCAAATTTTGTCGTTTGGTTTAAAGTTAATCGAGCTAGAAAATCAGTATAGCCATAGTTCAGAATCAGGTAATGGACGGTGTTGATCTTAGATCAGATGACGTGTTTTCTCTCCTCTGATCTTCTTCTAAACTATTTATAAAAGCTAATTTTCTTGTCCATGACGGGGAAAGATTTAAGCCTTTTCCATACGATCTCCTGTCATTTAAACAGCCTTGATGGAGAAAACATTGTAGGAAAAGGAGAAAATGCTGGTAACCAGCATTTTCTCCTTTTCCCACAATGTTTTCACCTTTTCTAAAACAAGTCCCTCTATTTCAGTCAAATTTAATTTTTCGTCTGCAAATGTTTTCAATTTGGATAGGTCTAAAATTCTGTTGTTTTGGTAAAGAACTCAACAAGAAGTTACTTACACATAAGTTCTGTTTTCTAATGCTCATTTTGTCCTTTTATCACAATGTTTGCGCTTTCTCTCCTTTTTAAAACAAGTTCAATCATTTTAATAAAATTTAATTTGTCGAATGCAAATGCTTTCAATTTGGAAAGGTCTTAAATATTGTCGCCTAATAAAAAGTTGAGCAGGAAGTTACTTAGATACAAGTTTTTTTTCCACAATGTTTTTACCTCTTTCTAAAACAAGTCCCATCGTTTTAATCATATTTAATTTCTCGTCTGCAAATGCTCTCAATTGGACACGTCTAAAATTTTGTCGTTTGGTAAAGAGTTAGACAGGAAGTTAGTTAGACATAAGTTTTTATTTTAATGCTCGTTAATTCTTCTCCAAACGACAATATTTTAGGCTTGTCCAAATCGAAAGCATTTGCAGAAGAGAAAATAAAAGTGACTGAAAATTTGAAATGTGTTTTGTGAAGGGTAGAAAATATTATGGGAAAAGGAGAAAATGCTGGTTACCAGCATTTTCTCCTTTTTCCATAATGTTTTCTAAAAGTCTCTTTCTCAGGGTCGTCAAAAGTAAGGATTGTGTGGTAATGGGTTAACTCTTCACCAAACGGCAAAATTTTACACTTGTCCAAATTGAAAGCATTTGCAGACGTCAAAATAAATGTGACTCAAACATTGAAATTTTGTTTTGAGGAGGAAAGAAAACATTGTGGGAAAAGGAGAAAATGCTGGTAACCAGCATTTTCTCCTTTTCTTACAATGTTTTGAAAATATTTCTTTATAAAGGCCGTAAAAAGACCAGATTGTTTGATAAAGCATTAATTCACCATAACGAACTCGCGATCGATATAAGAAAATTTGTGATGCATTAGTGAAAAAATTTGAATATTGCAAACATTGCTTGAACACTGGAGGGTTGGTTATAGAAAAACATAATAGAAAAGAATCTTTTAATCGCATTAATCATATTTACCTGTGTGAAAAATCTATTTTTGTCTGCAAATGTGTCAGAAATTCGACTCCACGGAGCGAATGCTGAGTAGAGAGAAAGATTGCAGAGTCGATTGTTATTAATTGATTATAAATCATTTAGTTTAATATCCATCCGGGTTAAAGTTCTAGTGGGAAATCTTTTATTTAAACAGAGTTACATTTTCTTTCTTTCTTTCTGTCTTTCTGTCTTTCTATCTTTTTGTCTTATTTCTTTCTTTCTTTCTTTCTTTCTTTCTTCCTTTCTTCCTCCTTACCTTCCTTCCTTCCTTCCTTAGAAAAATAACCCTGGGAATATTTGATTAGTAATGTTATATAACTTTCTGATTGGTTGATCGATTGATGGTGTTTCACACCGCTTTCAACATTTTTTATGTATATCACAGCAGTAGCTCACATACTCATGTATGTCAGGGTTGCACCAGTGCAGTGCTTCCAGTGAGACTCGAATCCGGGGTTTCTAGTTCCGGAGTCCTACACTTTACCAGTTAGCCAGGCAGGACCATGTATAACATTCTAACTAGCATTTAGAATTAGAATTCAGAATGCTATTATGTTTGTTAATATTGGTCCAGAATACACGCATAATAAATCGAATATCCATCTTGGACCAACCTCTTGTTGAATTAGCGAGGTTTTACGGCTGTATAGATCGTATTCAAAGCTGTTGTCCGTCGGGAGCCGTAAAATAACCCATAAATAAAATGCGGGAACTCATACGCTATCGGAAGTGACTTGTTACAATCTGGGAAATGCCATTTGTGCAAAACACCATTAGCTGACGTGACTGAGAACTTCCAAATGTTTCAAGCGTCTGATCAAACGGATCAACGGTGTACAGAATCCATTTGTCATGGAAGCTTTTTGCAAGAAACATGTGGTAAAACTGGTGAGGGCCGTTCAAAAAGTTCGGATGGTGGTTCTTTGAAATTTATCAGACACTTATCTGGATAGAATATGATTTTTTTGTTTTTCTATGCTATTGCAACAGTCTTTAAAGAGGCCCTTATACTTATTTTCAGCCAGTTTTAACACATTTTGTTTCTATTTTTAATCAAACTATAGTCATTCTTATACCTGCATGCCAAATATTGCGCCTGACGGTTGCAAGGTTGCTTAGATTAGAGAGAAAATGCATTTCAGTTGCGGCCTAGCATGTAAACAGGCTCGTCGTTTCCGGTTTTCGAATCGAAGATTTTCGATATATTCGTTATACACTAGAGTAGATTCGTATGATAATCATGCATTCTGTCACGTAACTATATTTGACCTTCACCCGGCCTTCGCCTAATGAGATAAACAAAGGAAAATATAGACTTCTCTGATGCAGCCTCGTTTTTCAGACGGAGGTCGCAGCCTATACATGCAAATTACACCGCATCGGACTCTGGGCGGTTCAGCCAACGATAAATTTCCGTGGCGCACAACCATTGTTTACAGCTTCCATCGTCAGCCAGTTTTCTTCTGACAGCAGTCTTCGGTTTCTAATACAAATCTCCGCGTTTCTTTTTTTCAAGTACACCATATATGTCAGTAATGTATCCATATTTATTGAAATTTAACAGAGTTTTTGTTCACCGCTGTAGACGGGCATTTTTAAATGTCCGAATAATGAAATTTCTTTTAAAAATGTTTTAACCCTTTACTCCATAGATACTCATTTCTACGCATTGCTTGTAGGAGCCTTTGGAAAACATTGTGGCAAAAGGTGAAATTGCTCGTGACGAGCAATTTCACCTTTTGCCACAATGTTTTCTATGCTATCAAAAGGTGTCATATACACATAGGAAACGGCTTCATCCTTGCTGTTATTTCCGGTCAATTAGAAATAAGATAGAAATGCCTCATGGGGTAAAGGGTTTAGAGCGGGGTGGAGTTTCAACTATGCTGTTTGAAAAGAATGTTAAGTGAAACTGCATAATGAAACTGCATAATGGTTTGACCCAGGTCAGCCTGCGCGGACTGCGCAGGCTGATCTGGGTCGAAACATTTTGCTATTTGTTAGTTTCCTGCATGTCGAAGGACTGCTCTACGTCATCATTTGGCTGGTTATTAGACAGAATGGGTTTTTATGGATTTATAATCATTTGACCACTGTCATACTTGGTATTGATATGCTATAAAGCCCCGTTTGCTAGAACACAACTTATATATATTTCTGTGTCATAACACATTTGGACTTGAAAATTTCATTTGAAACCTCTACGATGTAAATAACAAAATCCCCCGCCGAATCTACCGATCTTTACCAAACGACATAGTTCTCGGCTTATCCAAACCGAAAGCATTTGCAGACGTCATAAATAAAAGTGGCTGAAATTTTTTTTTATGAAGGGTAGAAAACATTGTGTGAAAAGAAGAAAACGCTGGTTACCAACATTTTCCCCTTTTCCCATAATGTTTCTGAAGGCTTCTTTCTCAGAGTCGTCAAAAGTAGGGATTGTGTGATAATAGGCTAAATACGAGTGTTTTCTTTTTTCTCTGAATGAAAATCTTATTCTAGGAGGCATTCAGTACAATTAATGGTTAAGAAATATTGAAAAGTAAAAGCATGATAGATTAGATATAATAATATATTTCACAGTTGGATAACAAAATTATTAAAAATGTAACATACATCTCCGCAAAATAGAAAGATATTTCAAATTTTACGATCATTTTTGTCGAAATATTTTATGAGCAGAGATCAAGGATCAGACCGCAGGCTTTGTACAGTCTGATTTTGATCTACACTGTCCAAAAACGGGACCCAGACCGTGTTTTAGCCACTTTAAGGGTTGTTCGCCCTTTAGTTAAATACGAATGATAAAGATAAAAAAAGATTTACAGCACCAGGAAAACCATCGTTCAAAACACATAGTGTCAAAAATACACCTGTCAACTCCCTGTTACTATTTGGCTTGCAACACGCGAAAAGGGGCATTCGGACAAATGCGTAAAGTGTCGTCTCGGATCAGCCTGCGCAGTCCATGCAGGCTGATCCGAAACAACACTTTCCGTTTTAATGCAATTTTCTGTCTTGCACAAGTGTACTGTAGCACAAGATCTAATGTAGTCGTAAAGTGCCGTCTCGGATTAGCCTGCGCGGACTCGCAGGCTGATCCGATACGACACCTTGCGCAAATGTCCGAATGCTCCTTTTTGCGTCTTGCAAGCCATTTCATCTTGTATCCAGCTAAATATCTAAAATGAAATTCTTAAAAACTGCAATTTCAAAGTAATTTTTTGGGGGGAATAACATTACCTTATCGGAAAATGTAGATTCAAGATCAGACTGCACGTTCTTTGCACTCTGATCTTGATCTACACTTTCCGCGGATGGTCTTTTAGTCGTGCTGAATTCATTAATGCATGGTAGAGTTTTAGAATTGTCCGATTTGAGAGAATTCCCAGACGACAACTAAGAGATATGTCTTAGATTATTGAATTTGACTTCAATAAGTTAGAAAACATTGCAGGAAAAGGAGAAATGCTGGTTAGCAGCATTTTCTCCTTTTCCTACTAAGTTTTCAAAAGCTTTCTTTCTGGTAGCCGGTAAAACTTGGGATTTTGTTGCAAAGGATTATTTGATTTTTTTTTTCTTAAAACTGACGTAAGTGTAACAAAAAATGAATGAATGAATTACATTTACATGTAGTCCGTCATCAAATTAAAGGTGTAAACGATTAACCCTTTACCAAACAATCCCTGGTTTTTACGACCCTGAGATAGAAACCTTTTGAAAACATTGCGGGAAAAGGAGAAAATGCTGGTGACCAGCATTTTCTCCTTTTCCCACAATGTTTTCTTTCCTGCTGGAAACAAATTTCAATTTGTAAGTTATGTTTATTTTGTCGTCTGCAGGTGCTTTGAATTTGGACCAGTCTAAAATTTTGTTGTATTGGAAAGGTTGGAAAGGGTAGCACTTGCAGACGACAAATTAAACGTAACTCAAAAATTGAAATTAGTATCCAGCAGGGTAGAAAACATTGTGGGAAAAGGAGAAAATGCTGGTTACCAGCATTTTCTCGTTTACCCACAATGTTTTCAAAAGGCTTCCATCCCAGGGTCGTAAAAACCAGGGATTGTTTGGTAAAGGGTTAACTAATTACCAAACGACAATATTTTAGGCTTATCCAAATCGAAAGCATTTGCAGGCGACAAAATATAAGTGGCTGAAAATTTGAAATTTGTTTTGTGAAGGGTAGAAAACAGTGTGGGAAAAGGAGAAAATGCTTGTTACTAGCATTTTCTCATTTTCCAACTATGTTTTCTAATGGCTTCTCTCTCAGGGGCGTCAAAGTAGGGATTGTGTGGTAATGGGCTAAAGATGCTTTCAGGTTTAAACTGAATTATCAAGCATTTATGAATTAAATATTTTATTTAATCTATGAAATACTTTTCTTTTTGTTAATACTAAATATTTAAATCATGGAAATGAGAAAACCTTTTATTATTAGTATATTTTCCAACCGTCTGATTTGATCTTCTGAAAATAATGAAGAAGTTTTCTTTATGTCACGATGTTTTATATTTCTTCAAATATACCCCAGTATTATTTGCTCGCTTGTTTTTCAATTTTCTTCGCATAATGATTCTTAATTGAAACTTTTTTTATTGCTCACAATTTGACTGTTGAAATCAATTTTATGAATTGAATTACACATTTATCTGTTCGGGGAAGTTTTCAGTATTTAGATTACAAAATTTAACCCTTTACCACACAGTGCCGACTTTCGACGCTCCTGGAAAAGAAGCCTTTTTGAAAACATTGTGGGAAAAGAAGAAAATGCTGGTAACCAGCATTTTCTTCTTTTCCAACAATGTTTTCTACTCTATCAAAGAAAAATTACTCCATTTTAGCCACACTGAAATTGTCGTCTGCAAATGCTTTCAATTTGGACAAGACTAAAATTTTCCTATAACGTTAAGATTTTTTTTTATTGATATATTATACTTAATCAATCTATTTCGCACTTCCCTTTTGATGAAGTCTGATTTAAGATGAAGGTAAACGGCAGTAAATAATTAATAAAAGTTAAATGGATGATTTATTTTAAAACTTCAATGATGAATTATAGACAAACTTTATTTTTGTGTTAAACAGGCCCATTTAAGAACTGTTTCCGCCAAATTTATGCACAGTTGCTACCTTTTTAGGTCGGTTGTCATCGAAGAAAAGTGGAAAATCTTTCTTTTTGTGTCTAGCAATTCATTAAAGGCGCAATGGTGGCCTAAAGTAAACAATGCAGAGGTTAAAAGGAATTAAAATTTAAATCATGTCATCTTATAGTAGAGAAATTGTTGTTAAGATGACATGGAGGATATTTGTGCTTTTGTTTTTTCGGTTAACATCGGTGGTGTTCACGAGATGAAATAGATTTCGATCTTTAATCGCAAAAATTGAAGTATATCAATTTTATTTCAAGCTTTTAACCTTTTCTGGATGGAACTTTATCACAATCCAGTACATTTCTTCTCAGGTATTCCCCATGGCGTACCCCTTCGCATAGCAACACGTCACAATATTACGTCAAGCGCGAGAAATGTAAGGAAAATGACGTCATTTTTCCATCTGATTGTGTACCATGCGCATTTTACCTAGGTAAATAGAATATAAAAATCGGTATTTTTACTGGTCGTCACCATGAAATATCGAAAAAATAGTTCACCGATATTTTCAATAAAAGATCGAAATTTATTTCATCGAGTTTACATCATCGAGAACTGCGCATGCTGATCCGAGAGGACACTTTACGCAAATGTTCGAACGCCCCTTTTCGCGTGTTGCAAGCCATATAGGAAAAATGAAGTCTTATTTATGGAAGAAAAGAAATCTGTAGACAAATGGTTGAGATTGAGAAGAACAGTGCACTATTTAGGTTTTTTTGTGTGTGTAAATTTCTTGCTATTAACCCATTACCAAACGACAATATTTTAGACTGGGCCAAATTGAAAGCGATTGCAGACGACAAAATAAAAGTGACTGAAAATTTGAAATTTGTTGTATAAAGGGTAGAAAACATTGTGGGAAAGGGAGAAAATGCTGGTTACCAGAAAAAAACTTTTTTCTCAGGGGCGACAAAAGTAGGGACTGTGTGGTAATGGGTTAATTTAACCGGAAATGCAGGACGAATTGCTGTCAACCTAATATACCTCCACGGTGACAAATAAATCTGTATCATTACGCATTGAACTTTACTTATTACAGAAGACTAAATTGAATACTTGTTTGTCCATATTGACAGTACTTGCAGACGACAATTGATTGTGGTTCTCTGTTGTCTTTGAAATGGGACAAAACATCGTTCGAAACAGAAAAAAATGCTGGTAACCAGCTTTTTATTAGCTTTAACTGACTTTCGGAGAGCATGGAAGCCAAATTCTTGAGGTCTTCTCAATATTTTGAAGTAATACTTGACATATTAAAACAATGTAAATGAACAGTATTTTTTTAATGTTAAGTGATAAAAGAGATTCTTTTTGCAAGTAAATACTTGGCGTCATGAGATGTTAATTTTCGTAAAGATTTTGCTATACTCATTAGTGGTCTGATCTTGGTCGATATGTTAGTTTCTATGCCTTATGAACATCAAAAGTGGCTAATTTAACTCTTGCCAGACAAGGAATTTTTTTTTTAAACACAAGTTTTCTTTACGTTTACAAATAAAAACAATTCTAGCCCTTTGAGGTTTTTTTATTTGAACTGGTAAAAAGAATTATTTTCTAAAGATTTGAGCTGTATGTACATACGGGATCGTAACAACAGATCAAGTATTCACCACACTGCATACTGAATAACAGAACAGAACAGAATTTTATTTCACAAATGACTCTAAACACTCAGGAAATAGCCCTATGAAAACCTTGTTGAAAAGGAAGAAAAATGCAGAGAAACATCATTCTGAAACTTTGTGGGAGACGGAAAAAAACTACTGGTAACTAGCGTTTTGAAGACCGTGAGGGAAAAGAAGAAAATGCTGGTAACTGGCATATTGAAAAGCTAGTGGGGAAAGGATAAAGTACTAGTTACTAGAATTTAGAAAACCTTGCAGGAAAAGGAGAAAATGCTGGTGACCGTCATTTTCTCCTTTTCCCACACGGTTTTCTATACTTTGGACTAATCTAAATTTTCATTCTATTGAATAGAGTTAAAACGCTTTGGAAAAACATAGAAAAACATCATACATGAAGTATAACTGTTACATACTTTCTGCCTGGACGAAAGCCAAACAGAGTAATGAATTAATTTAGTTTCTCGGCAACATTTTTTTTTATGGTAAATTTTTGGAGCAGTGTTGCACATAAATTTCCCAATCGTGAGTGGTAAAAAAATAACCTGACGGTGTATGTAAAGCCCGCTATCTACCTATGTGAGTATTTTTTTTCTAACGAGCTCTCTGATTGGACGAGAGCCAAACTTCTTAATGGAGCAATTACGTGCCTTCTATGTTCGCTTCAACCGGCTAGTTTAACTACGGTGAATTATGTTTTATCTTCAGCTATCTCTGAATCTTTTTTACCGAACAATCACGCGGTTAACTCTTTTCGTAACGACAAAATAGTAGACATGTCTGTTTGATTGTGTGGTGTTTTTAAATGTCGCTTTCAACAGAATTCCAGTCATATCACGGCGACAGCTCACATATTCATGTATTTCCTTGGTTTGGTCAGAACTAGGTTAGGCCTCTGAAGTGTCTTGCCAAAGGGTTCAGACTGGTTTTAATAGAAGTGATTGCAGAGACGAATTGACTGATGGAATAACCGGAAGACTTTGATAAAATACATATACATTTCACAAGTCATGGAATCTTTTTTTGAAAGATAGAAAACATGGTGGGAGAAGGAGAAAATGCTGGTTACCAGCATTTTCTCCTTTTCCCCCCATGTTTTTAAATATCGTTTCCTTTTGGACGAGATTGTGTAGGAAAGGGCTGATCAGTTCTAAAGAAAACATTCCAAAAACATAGTGGAAAAAGAAAGTCCTGGTTATCAGCTCCAAATATACAAACTTGACCATCTATTGAGAGCTGAAGATATAAATTTAGGACCCACTGAAAACTCAGACAAAAAATATACTTTGGGCTTCACTTAACGAGAGGGCGATTTGGATCCAAGATCAGGCTGCATATCCTGTGCAGTCTGATCTTGATTCATCCCGTCCGCAAAGCCTCAATTCTCGGCGATGGCGCTTAGATTGATATACTATGCTTTGCCCAGTTAGGTATTTCTTCTCTGCCTTTGAGATAGCAGGAATGCTTCTTTTGGCGTCCGCTGTTTATATTCATGTTGAAGTATTATCGATTTTCTACATAGCTAAGGGTAATTTTCGCATTTTTAGGTTGTAATCAAATCTGTGCTATTTTATTAGGCGGAGGTGTTCATTTAAAGCACTCAGGTAGAAGTAATTCGGTCTGATCGTATGCTGATAAGATTATGAAGAACGCTTGGCTAAGCATTTTATATTGTATGCCTTCTTTACATTGGGTTTATCGTATGCAGAAAGAAATATGAACGGGGTGTTATGGTATACAGTCTAAAGAATGTTGGAGCATCAATATGCTATCTGCCATTATTGAATTAATAGAGTTGAAGGCTTACGACGCGGACCTGAACGAAAGCATTGAAGGCTTACGGCGCGGACCTGAGCGAGCGCATTGTATTTCGGTACTCACAACAGGTTGGTGCACCGTAAATACAAAGGTAACACGAATGAGGCTGTATATTTTTTGTAACCCTTTTCCCTTGTAGAAATACCTGAACTCTATCTGCCCTTCCGGACCTTAAAAAAAAGCATCGTTACGAATGGGGAACTGGTTATAGGCAATTTCTTTATTTATGACATTGTTTCCGACTCTATTTGGTGTTCCCATGTGATAGGCGTCTTAGTTTTAGATTTCAATGCCCCAAAAAGTTTAGATTTCGACTGGCACTAAAATTTTTTACATGGAGAAAAGGGTCTAGAGATAAATTATAGCTTGTGTATTTCTTATGATAAAACCCCCCGCTTCTGTTTCGTTCTCCTTCGTAAAATTGTAAAGTCATGAATAAATATGTGGATGAAAAAAGAAATTGTTTTTTTTACATAAAAATTTTCACATCCACGACGTGTGGGAAAAAATAGCCCCTCTTGAGGAATTTAGACATCGAAATTTATAACTCAGTACCACACAGTCCCCGATTTTTAAGGACCTTAAGAAAATAAAACAACACTTCTAAAAACAATTGTAGGAAAAGAAGACAGAAAAAAAGCGGGTAAAATTTAAACCCTTCGCCAAACCACAGAATTCTATACTCGTCCAAATTGAAAGCACTTGCAGACGAAAAAGTAAACGTTAACGTAACTCAAAATTTGTCTTTTGTTTCCAGCAGGGTAGAAAACACTGTAGGAAAAAGGAGAAAATTCTGGTTACCAGCATTTTCGCATTTTCCCACAATGTTTCAAAAGGTTTCTATCAGGGTCGTAGGGAATTGCTTGGTAAAGGGTTAAAGACATATTTTACTTACTGTTCAGTATTCCGTTGTCTTCAAATTAGGACCTAGGACCAGGGTAAGTAAGGTAAGACTCGTCCTTTGCTAAAGAATTAAAAGACTTTGTAAGTCCTCTTCTCTGTGTTACTGAGTTGGCTAGTAAACTCTCTCTCTCTCTCTCTCTCTCTCTCTCTCTCTCTCTCTCTCTCTCTCTCTCTCTCTCTCTCTCTCTCTCAAGGGTCCTGTGTGGCTCAGAGGTAAAGTGTAGACTCGTGACCAGGAAGTCCCGGGTTCGAGCCTCACTAGCTCCACTGTTTTTTTTCACAGGAGTGTCTTTGGGCAAGACACATCAGGGCCTAGCCTAGTACTTGTGAAACCCAGGGAACATGAATGACTGAAATAATGTGTCCTTCGTGGGCGTGTCCTTGGGCAAAACACCTCAGACCGCTAGCCTGGTACTAGTGAATTCCAGAAAAACATTAGTATGTGAGCTGTCGCCATATGACTGAAAAATTATGAAAATGGCGTAAACACCATTCAGTCAATCAAGAGTTGAAATCTTTGCCGACTGGAAATGTAGATCGTCCCGCCAGACTTTATTAGGTTGGAGGAATGGCAGACCGATTAACTATTTATGTTACGTAACGCCTTCGGAAAGTCCCTAGAGAAGGATTTCTCGTGTATCTGATAGAGAACCTGTCAGAATATTGAATTCTAGTCCAAACACGTCATGTTACGTCTCTTTTTTTTTTGTCTTCATGTAACATTATTTCCCCTGTAACCCTGCAACAAACAATGTCGAATTGGAACGATCCTGTAAAGAATTACACCTGAAAAACTTGAGGGACAACAAAAAAAAAAGGGGGGGGGGCACGCAATTCCGAATTTTTACGACTCTGAGAAATTAGACTTTTGAAAACATTTTTTGGGAACAGAAGGAATATGGCAACAGTCTTGAGTTTAACCCTTTACCAAACAATCCCTGAATTGTACAGTCTGAGATAGAAACCTTTTGAAAACATTGTGGATAAAAGGAGAAAATGCTGGTAACCAGCATTTTCTCCTTTTCCCACAATGTTTTCTACTCTTCACAATACAAATTTCGAATTTTCAATCACATTTATTTTGTCGACTGCAAATGCTTTCGATTTGGACAAGTCTAAAATTGTGTCGTTTGGTAATGAGTTTAATCGGGTCCTGTTTATTTATCAAAAGTCTCTTCATATGTGGCGTGTTTTTTTTTTTTTGGAGACATCGGAAATGACCTGAATGTATGCTTTTTGGGGTAATAAAAAGAGTGCATTTGCAAAAAAACAAGCCTTGAACATGGAAAACATAAAGATACGTAGTCGACCCACCTAAACTTTTGTATGAAGACAAAATTCGAGAAAATGTTGTGAAAAGGTTGTTTGAAAAGGAGAAAATGCTGGTCTAGCATATCTGTAGTGAAAAGGGTAGAAAACATTGTGGGAAAAGGAGAAAATGCTGGTTACCAGCATTTTATCCTTTTCCCACAATGTTTTCAAAACCTGTCGTCTCCAGGGTCGTTTTAAAAACTGGAATCTTTCACATTTAATCGCCCACTTAACGTTATCTTAAACCAAGATCAGGCAGTATATTTATTGTAACTACAAAAAGCGAGAAGATCCGAATAAGATATTCTATCTGTCGGCGTGGCTTATCAGTTATAGTTTTTTAACCCTTATGTTGCTATAAGCGCGACTCACTGACCTTTTGCGGACATTGTAGATCAAGATCAGACTGCACAGAACGTGCATTCTGATCTTGGATCTACACTGTGCAATTGGGAGATATCTTCTTCCCTCTTAAATACTTTTAAAATAACAAAATTGGGGATGTTTTTACTGTCTGCGTGAATTCTATTGCACGCTATTAAGCAAGTTTTTGGTTAACTCTTTACAACACAATCCCGAGTTTTAACGACCCCGAGGAAACTGCATTTTATAAAACCTCTTGGAAAAAGGAGAAAATGCTGGTAATCAGCATTTTCTCCTTTTCCCACAGTGTTTTCTTCACTTTCTCACAGACAATTACCATCATTTAAACCGAATTTAATGTCATCTGCAAATGTTTTCAATTTTGATAAGTTGACATTGTTATCGTTAAGTGACAAGGGTTATTTTTCACATATGCACTCCTGTGAATTTTTCACTGCGCAGCAGGCATTGTAATCTAACGGGTTTGAAAAAAAAATATGCTTTTCCAAATCTAAATCTATACCAGACGACAAAAAATTAAACGTGTCCAAATTGTAAAAAAGATATGCAGACCTCACGACTTGCACTCATAAAGTAAAGAACAAAATGAACGACGAACTTTTTTTTACAGGTTATATAGAAAACATGGTGGTTAAAAGAGAAAATGTCGGTTACTAGTATTTACTTTTTCCATCCCTTTTCCACGTAATATTTTCTTCTTCTCCCACAATGTTTTCAAGAAGCTCCTTCGCCAGAAAGGCAAAAAAACGCGATTGTTTGGAAAAAGACCAGGATTAATTCTTTTGGGTGCATCTTGGCATATTATAATTATAACTATTATGACTATTACTGTAATATTATTATACCCCCGCAAAACAAATATTTTCGGGATATACTGGAATAAGCCTGTCTGTCCGTGTTTCCGTCAGTCCGGGCCTTAATGCCCCCACATATAACGCATGGTACGGAGCAAGCTATCATAATTATAATCCTGAATCCGTAAAAAAACATTCTTTTTTAATAACCGACTGAATCATACGGTAAACTGATTCTTTGAACAGCATAAGATTGACAAAATAGCAAAAAGTATCGACCCAGGTCAGCCTGCGCGGACTGCGCAGGCTGACCTGGGTCGATATTTTTTGCAGATGCATTAAGCCCCCTTTTTACAGAGCATGGTACATAACCATTAATATATATATTTGTAGTGTTTTCACCGCAGGGATTTTATTGTCTGTTCTGTTAAAGTGTAGGATTTCACTTGTGGGTGTATGGAAGTCTGCGCCCGTAAATCATGTCGAAATCACACTGTAAATATTAACGCGGTTATATAGAAGATAATATTTTCACTCAGATCTTTGAGTTTGTATTTTATTTATTACGTCTCGACCCTTTTGGTTAACCAAACGAATTCTTCTCTATAATTCACCTTAACCCTTTTTTCACACAAATAAATTTTATACTAAACAGTTTGAAAGCATTTAAAAACGGATGAATATGGCTTGACTTTTTACAAAGCGACAAATTTTAAACTTGTTCAAGTTGAAAGTATTTGCCGACAATTAGATAAATGTGTCTCAAAAGTAGAAGTTTGTTTTGGAAAAGGACAGAAAACATTGCAGGAAAAGGAGAAAATGCTGGTTACCAGCATTTTCTCCTTTTCCCACAATGTTTTCTACCCTGCTTGAAAGAAACTTTATTTTTTGAGTTATTTAATCTGCAAGTGCTTTCATTTTGTACCAGTCTAAAATTTTGTCGTTTGGTAAAGAATTAACTACGTTTACGATAGAAATCTTTTTCATTGTCGTAAAAACGCGATAAAGTATGTTTTGTAATAAAGAAAATTTTTACTGAAAAAAAAAAGATAAATTGAATGGGAAAACTGGCGTTTCATATTTTGATAAAAAAAATAGTAGAAAATGAATGTAAAAACAGTCATGAGCTATAAATTTTCACTCCTTGGTTGAGATTTGATATATAGCGAAATAGAAAAGGCGGGATAACATTTAATCTTTACCAAACGACAAAAATTTTAGACTTGTCCAATTGAAAGCACATGCAGACGACTAGATAAACTGAAAAATTGGAATTGTTTTCAGCAGGGTATAAAACATTGGGGGAATAGGAGAAAACATTTGCAAACGACAAAATGGATATGACTCAAAAATTGAATCTTATGCTGAGAAGGGTAGAAAACATTGTGGGAAAAGGAGAAAATGCTGGTTACCAGCATTTTCTCCTTTTCCCACAAGGTTTTCAGAAGGCTTCTATTTCAGGGTTGTAAAAAAAAAAACAACAGGGATTGTTTGGTAAAGTGTAAACGTAACTGTACCATCGAAGTACCGATTATAATTTTGAATACTTCTGCATACAGTGTGGATCTGAATCGGACTGTACAGAACATGTGGTCTGATTTTTTATTCATTTCCGATTGCACTTTTGACCAAACGGTCGTGAGATTCAACGACCGTTAGAAGAAAGCTTTTTGAAAACATTGTTGTAATAGAAAAACGCAATATACCAGTTTTTGCTTCTTTTCCTGCAAAGTTTTCTACCCTTTTGAACAAAAGCTTTCATATAATCGACCATTTTCAGTTGATCGTCTTCAAATTTGGACGAATTAAAACCCATTACCACACAATCCCTACTTTTAACGCCCCTGAGAACGAAGCCTTTAGAAAACATTGTGAGAAAAGGAAAAAATGCTGGTAACCAGCATTTTCTCCTTTTCCCACAATGTTTTCTACCCTTTACAAAACAAATTTCAAATTTTCAGTCACTTTTGTCGTCTGCAAACGATTTCAATTTGGACCAGTCTAAAATATTGTCGTTTGGTAATGGGTTAATCCATTCCATACTTTTGACGACCCTGAGAAAGAAGCCTATAAAAAACATTGTGGGTAAAGGAGAAAATCCTGGTAACCAGCATTTTTTCCTTTTCCCAGCATTTCTCCTTTTCCCACAATGTTTTTACCCTTCCCAGCATCAAATTCAATTTTGGAGTCGCATTTATTTTGTCGTTTGCAAATGCTTTAAGTTGAAGAAGTCAATTTTGCTGTTTGGCAAAGAATTAAAAATGTTGTTTTCTGGTAGATGGTTTATATCTAAATGGTTCACGTGATGGATTGAAAAACTACTAGCAAGCTCTATCATTATCCCCTGCCGAAGGCGGAGGAATACAGTTTTAGCGTTGTCCGCCCTTCCGCCCGTCCGCCCGTCCATAGGTCCGAAATTGCTTGTTATTGTTAATTTCTCTATTTTCTTTAACAATATTCTCGACAGTCTGTGAAAGACACAAATACTTGACTGTAAATGTTTTGACGACGATAAAAGTTTAGGCTGACAGGATTTGCAGACAAACAACTTAAGTTTGAATAAAATTACATAAACTGTTTTTCAAAGCATAGATATCATTGTTGCAAAAAGAGAAAAGTCTGATTATCAGTATTTTCTCCTTTTCCAACAGTGGTTTCAAATGCCGTCCCTGACAGTCATTAAAACAGTATATTGCTTCTTTATAAAGTTAAAGAAAATAAGGATAGAAAACAGAAACTAGAACTGTCATTGAATGTGACTTATTACCCCCGCCAACGCTTTGACAGAAACAGGTAATTGCTAGTATTTTATACACAGACGGACAAAAGGACGGACACACGGACAGAGAGATAGACTGATTCCAGTATACCCCCGAAAACATTCGGTTTGCAGGGGTATAAAAATGGAACGTGTAGAATTAATCTAATGTAATCAGTTTCTTTCTAAATACACTGTACTGTAAAAATGGAATGAAAAAGATAAAGTGTGTAATGGATGAAACTCGTAGGTGAACATATAAGTGGTTTCTGTGAAATAAATGGAATGTTTCACTTTTGTATGGGTGAACATTTTTCTTTCTAAGGATTTTTCTTTCTAAGGGCAAATATGGGGAATCTGTCATATGTTGGTTTTTGAGATAAAATTTGTATTACGAGTCTGGATTGTTATTAATCAAGCCTTTGGCGAGCCACATGATATTCTTTTTTTCTGAACAAGTTAAATAAAATCATGCCTCAAAATTTAATGAATGTCAAATTCCTTTTATCACATAACTGTTTCTCAAGAATTGTAGTTCATGCATTACTAAACCATAGGCCTACAAGTGCTTTTGTATTGAACTTTACATGAAGAAATCTGGGTCAGGAATGTTAAGAAATAATGCGTATGATACTGAGCTTTTACCAAATACAGCAGAATTTGCTTTTCTCAAATTTTGACAGAAAGAAAAATTCATACTGGCTAGATACACTGGAAATAGGCTTAGTTATGTGATGATATATTATCTGTGATGATTTAATATTTATGTGATTGTAAGATTGAACCTAACGTGTCTATGAAAATCCTTTCATATTCATATAATATAAATCTATTTCTATAGGATTATTTTCAACATCGTATCGGTGGAACATACTACTAGTACAACAGAGAAAAGAAGAAAGTAAAATTTACCATGCATTTTAGCATGGATGATATTATTATTTTTGTTAAAAAAAGATAGCTTGAAAGTCTATCTGTCTTTCTCTCTCCAGATGTGCATTTTTTGTTTCCCACAGAATAACACACGTTTATTTGTGACTTTTGTCTTTTCATGAAAAATCAACAGTTGTTAAACAGATTGTCAGTACATACAAAGCTCCAGATATAGGGAGTAATTTTGATTTCAAAATTGAAAATATTAATTATCCTCCACTAACCCCTACGTTGCGAATACTCATTAGAGTGGACTGATTAAGACCATTCTAATGAGTACCCACAACATAAGGTTTCAAAGAGAAATTATGGATTTAGGATACCATAACTCCTTCTTATCTGGAGCTCTGAAAAAATATATACATATATACTATTTAGCGTAGATCAAAGCAGGTAAAGCACTGTCATACAAAAATAGCAGTATAAAGAACCTAAGATATTTAGAAAGGATAAATCATTGGCATTCTAAAAATGTCTGGATAATTACGTAAAAAATGATTATTGAGTTTGTAGAGTAAGTCGAGGTTGGGGGCAAAACGATACAATACAAAGTTATACAATGTAAAACAATTAGTTATTTTCATTTAGATTTTCATTTCTTAGTGAATTTTGTTTTGCAAAAAAGGAATGCTTCATTCAAGAAAATGACCGATATTTACACACTATTTTCTTCTGTTGTCATGTTCAAAGTGAAGCAGCTTTTATAAATTATACATGAGTGTTTTCTGAAAAAAGATATCTAAATATCTTTTTTTAATTTTCTAAATGTTCATAAACATTATGGTATACAATGATACATATCATTTCCTTTAAACCACAGTGCATGCAATAACTCTTGTGTCTTGGAGTTCGAAGTAGGCCAATATCTAGTAATTTGTATTTAAAAAAGAGCGTACAGTCTGATTCTAGAAGCATGAAAATTACAGTGGGCTCTTATATATACATAAATGTGCATGCACCGGGGAAAAATAAGCCATAACTTATAACTAAAAGACGATTCGGAAACCAAATGGAATGGGAACTTTTTATTCATAATGTTTCTGCCCTTTTTTTCGGATGATGTCTTTATAAAGATGGCAAGGATCAAGAGATCCTGACAATTTTCATTTTAGAATTATTACAATTGGTAAAAAGCATTTGATTTTACAAAATAAGGTGTAACAACATTATTTGATTTTGCCACTTTTAGAACAGTCTTATTCATGGTATGCTTTCTTCCAACTGGCACATTTTAGTATTAGCAAGAGGTCCTTCATTTGTCATCGTGATTATACTTTCTTTGTAAAATTCAGTTTACGAGAAAAAGAAACTCATTCTTCGTTTTAGAGAATAAAAAGTTAAGAAAACGTGAAAATTAGAAAAAAAAAGTTCTTTTATACAGTTTGGTTTAGCTCGAATTGCACATTGATTTTATGTTACCTCTTTACCAGACGACAAAATTTCCATATTGATAGCACTGCCAAATGACAATGTAAGTGTAGGTCATATCGTAGGCTTTGTCTTTGAAAAGAGAAAAATCATTGATAGAAATTCTTGCTCCTGTTTCAAAGTGTTTTCAAAAGCAATTTTCCATAACAGGATTTTTAAAAATCGTGTAGTATTGGCTTAATATTAGTTTCAAGAGAACCTGTTATGAACAGGATGAAAGAAAAACACTTTGCTTTAAGACTGAAGGACTAGATTCAGAAATTTAAGACTAAAATCATTTTTGTGCTTTTAAATTATTATATGATTATTAAGAACTACATCAGACTTTAATAGGAACTTTTAATAAATATAAAAATACGTAGCACATAACACTACAAAATCAATTTGAAATTCGATACTACGAGGTTGTTAAGTGCTCAGTGCATAACACAGAATAACTAACACCTCCAGTTCAATAAGGATTTACCTCAAATTTATTGAAGAAAAGATTCCAGAAAGTCAAATTCGGAGGAGTTAGAGCCTGAATAAACTAATTATCTGAATGTCACAAGGAAAAATTATATTAATACATGTAAATCACCGGTATCGTAGCAAATTACTAGCTTTGAATTAGATTTCTAAAGTAAGGAAAATATATATACATTTCTACAGATACAAAGACGGAAAATAGGTACAACTTAGAACTCGGAAGAAGTTCGAAAGCACTAGTAGTACACAAATTGATTATAGGTCGCATTTTAACTAAATAAAAACAAATTTAAAACAATACAATTATAATTATATTGCTGTACACTTTGTGGAAGTGTAAGCCTTCAGAGATGAAACCTTTTTCTATCGTACAAGTAACTTTCGTAATTTTCTAATGGTTCCAGATATAGTGAACCGAATTGGAACTGACGGTAAATCAGATTTTCTGCCAGCTTTTTGATTGGAATGTTTATAAATTCATTGAGATTTATTTAAAGTGATAGTAATTTTTTTTTTAACCGAAGTACAAATATAATGTGGAAATATTATCTCCATGAAACAAGCTTTTTGATCGTCAGTTTCATATATTTTCAGATGCATTTACCAACACGGCGTTAGAAATAGGATAATTTGATCGTTTTTGTGTAGGAAAAAAATCCATTTCATTTATATTGCAGTCAAAACTATCGTTTTAGAATCTTAAAAAACGGGTTTTTTTTTTTTTTCTAATTTGAATATCAGTAGAAAATCGTTCATAGATTTCTGTATCTATTTCAGTTTTTGTTTTCTGTTGATTTGAATATTATGTTACTCCGATTACAACAAACTCGAAAATACAAAAAAAAAAACATTTTAAGCCTTTGAATTTTAGATCTATCAATATACTAGGCATCGCCGATGAAATTTTAGTTTGGGTTTCATTTGAAGTTGCTTTGAAAGAATGGTTTAGTATTAAAACAGTTTGTCACCCGAGAAGTCTTTTTCAGGTAAATACAGAACTCAGTGCTTCTACTTTAGAACTAAATTTAGAAAGAAAGTTCAGATTGATTTTATTCATAAGATATTTTGATTATTTTCATATACATGTATTTTTCTAATTGCTTTAATAAATGTTTTGTTTCATGCAATGAAGATACAATCAGAAAACATTAAATAAGTCTTGTCATATTAAATACAATGTGCATGCGAAAGATATTAGTAGCCCTGTAAAATTATCGAGATTAAAAAGATTATTTGTCTCTTTCTGTATCAAACACATGAATATTAATTCGAACTCTTCATGAAAATGTTTATTCGAACAATTCATAAGATTATGTCATAATCACATGTTTCCATAGATACTTCTATTCAGTCTTCTTTTAGAGATGTAAGAGTGCAACGGGTTTTGCATTAAAATGAAATATAAACGTATTTTGTTCAAACTACTTTTTTGTCAAAACCATATCACAGCACTGAGTAGTACGAACTGACTAAAGCCAAATAATTTTCGGAGCTCTCAAAAGTTATTTATAACTGTTTTCAAAAGCAGGAACATCTTGGGGTTATTTTTTTTCTTTTTTCTCGTTTATCATTTTTCGTATTAGACTTTTAATTATAAATAAACTTTGACTAAACAAATAAATATACCAATGAATAGAATGAATAGATAACCTGAAATAAAAAGAAATGTAAAGGATGCATTTTTCTGTCGGCTATTGGGCCATATAGGTATAAATTTGTTATTCATTTTGTGTAAATATTTAAGATGTGTTATAGTAGAGCAGATTTTTTTATTAATCATTTCTCAGTTTTTTCCACCTTTATGTCTGTATGAGACCTTACACAAATGGTCAAATTTGCTACTTAATATCCATGTATTTTGTTTCTTCTTTTCAGTTTGTAAGACGTTTTTTTTTTTGAATAACTTGTGAAATAAAAATTGAAATTGGGCTGAAATATGCTCGCTTTCTTTCTCTTACTTTTTTTCCCATTAAAGGCTTAATCCTTCGAGTCCGGTAAATTTAAAAATATAGTTCTGTAAAGCAATTTCAATTCTTTTCAGCTTAAACTTTGCTGTAAGACAGGCATTACTGGGTGTTCAGAGAACATGCTCATTGTTATTGTATGTTTATGATTTAAGAGCATAAGACGTAAATTGTAGGAAATCCAACATATTCAACAGCCGTAAAGTTTAAAACGTTCACATTTTCATACAATCCGTTGTTTGTAAAACCCGTCATTAGTTCTTTCATAGAGATAATTGTAATTTCGAGAAAGACATTTTCTTTTTTCATACTTTTGACTTTGTTAGACATGTACGTTTCGGTAACCGAGGAAAACTGGGTGTTTTGCTTGCAACATTGTTTTGTTATCAGTTAGATATAAAGTATGTAGAGAAAAATTTAATTTAATGCCTCAAAACTTTGTAACAAGCTGTTCTTTTCTTTCTAATTTCAGTTTGTAAGACGTGTATAGTTGGATACCTAGAGGCGAGCAAACACTGCCCAGTCTGCGACAACCTTGTCCATAAAACCAAACCTCATCTGAGATTGAGGTAAGTGATATCTTGGCTTTTATGCCAACCTAGTAAGCAAATGAATTGGGCCATCTTTGTCATACTTTTGTCATGTATATGATTTTCCATGATATGAACTGATATGATAATAATGTTGACGATTAATCAGACATTATTAGTCGTCCGAAGTGCTTTTTATTGAAAAATGATATTGGAGAATTTGATCATGGATTAAATTGTAAAATCATCGTTGTTGGAATACAGAGCGAATGTAACAGTTGTCTGCTTAGATATCAATAGTATGTGGGAGTATGTACTTCTTCTAAACAAGCGTCTTTCATTGTTATTATTCGCAGGGGGAAAAGAATTATGTTCTTTCTCTTTTGCGAATTTCTAAATTATTTATGACAACTATTGTTTTGTCTTCAAGTTTTCTGGAATTTACTGGCATGTTTTGTAATGAGAAATAGAAGTGAACAACCATAAAGCAAATCGAATCCATGCTTCTTGATTGTTGACGGAACTTTGATAGGTGGTTGGTGACCATCCATGGCCTTTCTAATGTGATAAGAAATTGTCTATGATGGCCACTAGCGGCTGAAAATAAACAATTCAGGATTCGGAATGCAAGTAACTTTAATTGATACAAATAGTATGGGTATTATTACGACTCTTAGAATGTGTTACAGTACATGGTACTAACTTTATTTCTAGTTTTAAGATTTATTTTACCGCTACCAGCTGTAAATTGGACATACTCTACTTTACCACATTGACAGAATATTATGTAATATGTTTTCATATACGTATATGCATTTAAATTGTATGAATTAGATATGCTAGGTCTGACACTCAAAGTGGTTACATTTGGCCGCTTGTGGACCGTTTATGCATCAACTACATGAAGCATATTGGCTCTTGTCAGTTGAACTCAGAGCATTTTATTTATATTTAGCTCTTGCGTATATTATGAAGTCAAAAACTAATTGCTGTATTTGTGTTATTAAATCTTTACATGGTCAACTTAGATTGATTTGGCCGATAAATTGCTAAAATAGATAGTAAAAGCAAATGTAGACACACTCGTCGACATTCAAGAAACATCGTTCGATAAATTTATTATCAACACGAACTCATTACGACGAAACTCATCGAGTGGTCATCGAATTATGTTTGAGTCACGGTCTTTTAAAAGAGGATTTGGGGGTTTCAGTGCATCTTCTAAAAGTATTTACTGACTCAGGTCAAATCTTTTTGCTATTGGGGTAAATATCGTCATATCAACAAACCATTCATCTCCAGGCTTTATCCGGTTTTTAGACGAAATGATTTTTTGCCATGCCAAGCGACTTACAAAGTTTTGTAAGGATGCACTCATTCCTCGTTCCAAAACTGCCTGTCATGTGCAAACCAAGAAATGCTATGTATAGAAAAAAAATATGATAAATTGAGAAAGTGACACTCTCCATTTGTCAAAATTTCTATACAAGTTTTACAAAAGAAATCAGATACACTTACACGATGGGAAAAGGAAAATATGGGGAAGCTGATCAAAGGGAATTAATGTGACCGTTGCATGACTAGAAAGTTCATTTGCATTGGAGGTATATTGCGGGTATCAAGTTTCACGTTCTCTCTCATCGCCAGCTTTAGGAAACACCCTCTTCCTTTTTGCTTTGTTTAGCTCTGTCTCTCTCTGTCTGTCTGTCTGTCACGCTCTCTCTCTCGTTCTTTCTGCCTTTCTTGTGAAGCACATATGGACAAATTGAAGCAATGGGTGCAGAGCTCCAGATGGAGGGAGTGATTTAGATTTCAAAATTGAAAATATTAATAATTCTTCACTAAAGTTATATTATGGGTACTCGTTAGAATCGTCTCGTATAGACGATTCTAATGAGTACGCACAACATAAGGTTTTGAAGAAATATAACGGATTTAGATTACCATCACTCCCTCTTATCTAGAGCTCTGACTGGTGTAAAGTTAAGCATTTTATTTTATTAAAGAACGGGACAGAACGAAGCAAAAACATTATAACTGAAGTTATGCAACACGTATGTTGGTGCACCATATGATATCCTAATTTTTCCCCAGTTTCTTCTTCGGATACCTTAGTCTTTGTACTTTCCAAATATAACGGTCTGCTGCGAAAGAAATTGTGCATTGTTTTTCCATTTGCTATCATAGCCGCTTCCACATCGATCTCAAATTTTGCAATACATATTACTGTCTACACGAAGTGTCTACTGTCAGTCACGCGTACAATTTCCGCTTTGAAGTTGGTAAATTTCATGATTTTTTACAAGTTTGTAGTTTTGCACGATCTGAACGTGCTGCACGTCGAATATTTCCAGGACAGTCAGCACGTGTCCTTTTGCCTTCTGTGACGAAAATAACATGTGGTAACGAGTTACTGTTTGCTTTATTGGCAAAATTAAATGATAACCAATGAGTCCATGTATGAATGATACTTACTTGCAGCAACAACGTCAGTTACGTCATATGGTCTGCTCCTGTAGGATCCACGAGTAAACGCTTACCTGGACGTTTGAGCAAAACTGTTTGTGTCACAGACTTAAGAATATGTTAAAACTATCCATGAATTATGGGATCAGGGCTTCAGTTACTGCCGTATTGAACACGGACTATCTTGGAAAACCTTTGAATTGTAATCTTGGCAGTGCTGTGGCATAGAGACGGCGTTCTTATAATAAGTTATTGTCTGATTGAATTGTTAATTTGCTTCTTTTTTCGCGAAGTTTTAAAGTCACACAAGGAACTGAAATCTATTGGCTGTAGTGAAACTTGTTTACAAGGCAATGTGTTTTATTTTGCAGATGTCAAGTTTACCAGAAAACGTCCCTCAATGCGTTATTAGGTCGTAAAATGCATTAAATATGTAAAAGCTATCGTAAAAAAGCTGTGAATAATTAAAATGATACCCCACCAGATGAGTCAATGTTGTAAAAAAAATAACAAATGTAGGAAACGTCTTAACTCTTTACCATATGACAAATTGTAGACTTTTCCAAAATGAAAGCATCTGCAGACGACAAACCATGAATACTTTAATCATTACTGTCTTAACCAAACTTGTTGATGTCGTTAAAAAAAAAAAAGAAATTCAGTGAAGAGAAGTCTTAAGTCCTTTCCAAAGGACAAATTTTAAACTCCTCAAATCGAAAGCATTTGAAGACAACAAACCTTGAAAAATTTGAACGAAAGCCTTTCAGACTAATTGATGTCGTAAAAGAAACAACAGTTTCAAATGAAGGGAACATATTAATTATTTACCAAGCGACAAATTGTAGATTTCTCTAAATTGAAAGCATCCGCACAGACGACATGCCTTGAATGATTTAAACGATACTTTAACAGACGAGTCGATGTCGTAAAAAAGTTCAAAATAAAAGGAAAGTTTTAATTAACTCTTTACCAAACGACTTAATTTTTCTAAACTATTCCGAATTGAAAGCACATTGCAGACGACAAAATGGGTTTGAGTCAAATGTGACGATATGTTTTTGGAAGGTTTAAAACTTAAAAGCATTGTGGGAAAGGGAGAAAATGCTGGTAACCAGCATTTCCTCATTTTCCCACAATGTTTTCAAAAGTTTTGTTTTCAAAAGTTTTCTTTCTCTAGATTTAGATTTTTGGATTCTGTGGTAACGGATTGAAATGTCTACTACATAATTATTGGGACGAACGAACAAGACTGACGTTTCTTGAAACTCGAAACCTATTTATGACTTGTGAAATGTTTCACTGCAGTAGAGGCTCAACCTTTATCCACACTATCTCGAGTTTACCATGGAAGAAGCCTTTTGAAAACATTGTGGGAAATGGTAACCAGCATTTTCTCCATCGCTCACAATGTTTTCTACCCTTTCAAAACCAAATTTCAGGTTTTGGGCTAAATCTAATTTCTCGTCTGCAAACGCTTTCAATTTTGGACAAGTCTAAACTATGGTCTTTTGGTCAAAGAGTTACGATAAAACTGCATGTTGTGCAGTCTGATCGTGCTACACGTCGTCTGAAAAAGTCGGTGACCGACAATAAAAGCGTATAACGCTATACAAGACGACAAAACCTCTGTACTGGTCCAAATTGAAAGCATTCACAGACGACAAATTAAATCATTAATGTGTCTCAAAAGATGGAATTTTGTCTTTTTTTGGGGGGAGAGGGAAGAAAACTATGTGGGAAAAAGAAAAAAATGCTGCTCAGCAGCATTTTCCTTTTTCTACAATGTTTTCAAAGGTTTCTCATGTCAGGATTGTTAGAATTTGGGATTGTGAGGTAAAGTGTTCAAAGTGCTGTTTCACATACACGAACAACACCCCAAGGGGAATATTTTCCTTGCTACGTATCACAAAACTCCAAACACGCACGCAGACAACATCCGTCGCATTTTATGATTGTTATTTTTTTATACCCCGGCAAAACGAATGTTTTCGGGGGTATACTGACATCAGCCTGTCTGTCCGTGTATGCGTCCGTCCGTGTGTGCGTCTGTGTACAAAATACTACTAAGTTTGTGTCGCAAACTCCTCCTACAGTTTTCTTTCAACTGTATTAAAATTTTGCACATATACTGATCATATATTGAAGATTTGCAAGACGCAATTTTCAAGTTTCAACTCTTCCTGGTTGAGGAATTATCTCCCCTTGAACTTTACACTTTTTTTTTTCTTCACATCCATCTGTCTATGAAATGCAAGTAATTCTATGTTGCAAACTCCTCCTACAGTTTTCCTACAATTGTATAGAAACTTTGCACATATATTGAAGGTTTGCAAGAAACATTTTCCGAGTGTCAACTCCTTGTGGTTGAGGAATTATTGCCCCTTGAAGTTGACACTTTTTATACTCCCGCAAAACGAATGTTTTGGGGGGTACACTGGAATCAGCCTGTCTGTCTATCTGTCCATATGTGTGTCCGTCTTTGTACAAATACAAGTAATTTCGTGTCGTGAACTCCTCCTACAGTTTCGCTGCTTATTATTGAAAGTTTGTTGATACATTGATAGCATACTTAAGTCGTGCAAGGCACAGTTTTCAATCATCTTCTCTCTTTGATTCCAGGGTAATCTACCCTTGAAAAAAATGTTAAATTGCCTGTTTCTGTCAAAGCCCTGGCGGCGGTATTAAGTCACATTCGGTGACAGCTCTAGTTCTTTCTAATACATTTTAGGGTTCTCCGTCGTTTGTCGCCGTCGTCAACTTTTACCTTGTGTACACACTAGAGGCCACATTTTTAGTCTGATAGTCATGAAACATGGTCAGGATATTTGTCACGGGTTTGAAAATGTGCCATGTCGGATCAAAAACTAGGTCACTAGATCAAATCTTACAAAGACCCTATGTACACCCTAGGGGTCACATATTCAGTCCGATACTCGTAAAACTCGTGCTTGTCTTGATATCTCGGTCATGTTCGAAAATGGCCCATTTTAGGTCGAAAAGTCAAATTTAGGTCAAGTCTTGGAAACACAATCTTGTTTACACTCTAGAGGCCACATTTAAAGTCTTATACATATGGAACTTGGTCAGGATGTTTGCCTTGATGGAATCGCGGACGAGCTCGAAGGTGGATCATGTTAGGTAAAAAAAATTAGTCACTAGATCAGATCTTTGAAGAATCTTGTGTACACTCTAGAGGCCACATTTTCAGTCCTATATTCATTAAAACTTGGTCAGGATGTTTGTCTCAATGATATCTCGGATGAGTTCGAAAATAGGTCTCGTTGGGTCAAAAACTAGGTAAGTAAATCAAATCTTAGAACAATGTCGTGTACATTCTAGAGGTCACATATTCAGGCAGAGTGGAAAAGGGTCGTGTCTGTACATTCGGGCATTTTTTTTCCCTAGAAGCGCGTTGTTGATGGAGCTCGCCCCAAGTCTTTTGATATATTCCAGGACTTGTACGGAAGTTCGCATTACTTGCCTAACATAATTTGCAAACAGGTTGAAATCAGCACTTAATTCTTGCTAGTAACTCCAGGATCAATAATTGTAAGAAAAGTGTCTCCTTGTTGGATAGTGCAGATCCAAGATCAGACTGCACGTTTAGTACTGATCTTGATCTACACTGTCCACTAAAGGTCAGTGAGTGGCGCACGGCAGACCGTGGATTAAGGTGCAAGTATGCGAAAAATAAGGCAACAATACGACTGAAGCCAATCTTCACTGGAGTATCGATCGAACCAAGCTCTGACTAGTTCTTGTCGTGTAGAGAGCGCGCAGAATTTTGTTTACATTAAAATTACATTACAAATTCCTGTGTATTCTCGACGCATGAAAACGAAACGTGCATTTAACACGCAGCATGACGCGCTTAAGGTATTTTTACACGCTGCCTGTATATTTCTTTTTTGTTCTGTTTTTAGGTTAAACTTGTTGAAAATGCCTGACCCCCCTAAACTATACCATGCGTTGTCATAATTATACGTGTTGCATCACGCTAAAAGGGCATTCGGGCATTTTCGTGAAGTGTCGTCTCGAATCAGCCTGCAGTCAGCGCAGGCTGATCCCAAACGACACTTTCCGTTTTTATGTATTTTTCTATTTTGCGTAAGTCTGTTGTAGAACAAAATCTAATGTTGACATAAAGTGCCGTCTTGGATTAGTCTGCGCGGGCTACGCAGGCTGATCCGAGATGACACTTTACGCAAATGTCCGAATGCCCTTCTCGCGTTTTGCAGGCCAATTATGTCTTTTACCCCTTATCAAAAAGTCCAAAGTTTAATTGACCCTGAGGAAAAGGCTTTTGAAGATGTGGTAGGGAAAGGAGACAATGCTGGAGACCATCGTTTTCTCCTTTTCCCACTGCATATTTCATCCAAATATAGTATTTTGAGCCGAGCTCCAATAGCTCAGTAGGTACAGGACTTGGGAATGGACTGTCGCCGGTTCGATCTTTGGCTCGGCCAATTTCTTACAAAGAATTAATAGTCATTGCGATAGGGATCTATTCCTCTCTCTTTGTTGACCATTGTTTGGACGATGGATATGTGGGCAAGTAACCAGTGGCTTGGAAGGAAAACTGTGCGGAGTATTGGTAAAAGAGACTCCAGGAAAGCATGGTTGGGTGCACTGGCAGTCACGATATAACTAAAATAATGTTGGCAACAGCGTTAAACACCATACAATAAATCAACCAATCAGAATTGTTTGACAGAGGGTTTTACAAGAACGTTTCGTTAAAAAGTAAAAAGGGTTAGAAGACCACGAAAGTGTCGTTTCTTGTATAAAGAGCTAATTTACAGCGTATCTTTGACGGAGCCTCGATTTCATAACGAGGTTTCCTTGTCGTACACGTGCGCGTTTTTATCATCATTTTATCCTTTTTAGCTGTAGATGTTTGCCATGTTTGTTTAGTTTAGCTATTAAAAGATAGTTTCATTTTACATGTAAGGTTTTCTGATTTATACGTGATTAAAGTTATGTGTTTTGTTAGATTTTATATCAAGATTGCTGTGGCTTCGTGAGTCAGGATATTTAGGAGGAAGCTATTTATCTTTTTTCCTATCCAAATTTCGAAGAAATATATTTAGATCTATGTATTGTAAGACCACCAAACTGTTAACCCTTTACCACACAGTTCCGACTTTAAACGATCCTGAGTAAGACAGGGTTGGAAAACATTCTCGAAGAAAAGGGAAATGCTGGAAGTCTTCTTTCGCCTCGTGGTATATATTTTAGTGTCTGCTTACGCTTTCTAAAAATTTGTTTTATTTAAAAAGTTTTCACCAATGATTATAATAATTCGCAACAATTGAAATCTACAGCTGTGTTAAGTACTCCCCTTCCAGGCGACACTATTTTTAACGACCCCCAAGAGGTTAGATATTGAAAAAGTCACGGAAAAGAAATCAGACTCTTTCTGCACAGAGTTTTCGACTGTTCCTAAGACGACAGGCATCATTCCACCCATCAAGATTCAAAAGCATAAAAATAATCTTTCTCTTTTTTTTTTCAAATCTGCCATACATTAAAAGCGCGAAGCTTGGCGAAAGCATTTCAGAGCTCAACATTAAAGAATTGTGTGCAACCAGCGACTTTCGTCCTCTAAATTCAAGTAATTGGAAATTTATGATTGGTAAAAAATGTCGACATAATATCTGCGGGTCCATTCAGGGTTATTTGATGGAAAATTTACGCCGTCAATTTTTTTTTTTATGTTTAAAATATGCCAAACGTTAAAAGCGCGAACCTTAGCGAAAGCATGTCAGAGCTACACATTCAAGAATGATGTACAACCAGCGACTTTCGTCTTCTAAATTCAAATAATTGGAAAACTGTGATTGGCAAAAAATGAGGACATATTATCTGCGGGTCCCTTCAGGGTTATTTGATGTAAAAATGTACGCTGTCTATATTTCTAAAGACATTTTTGTGTGAAATATGTCAAACATTAAAAGCGCGGACCTAATCGAAAGCATGAGAGCTCCACAATCCGGAACATTGTGCCACTAACGACCACCGCAAAAAAACTTTTTTTTTTTCATGTTTATCATTATTGATCGCATTTTCTTGAAACTCAGACATGTATAGTTTTAAACAATGTGAAGGATGGAAAAGAACCGTATTTCACCTAGTAGAAAACGTCTTCTTTTGAAATCAGTTCTATTTAGGACAGCATGCCGACATGAAAACCACTGGAAGAATATCGAAGCACAATTTCCTGCAATAATGGATGCTTTGCACGGGGAACATGCAGATACGGGAAAAAGGGATAGATTTATTCTCAAAATGCAACACACACGACAAATTGGTGCATAATATGATCCATTTCATCTAAAAGGCAGCTGAATAGTGGCATAGAATGGTCTTAAAAGTTAAGACCAAACTGAAGTTTTACTATCAGCAAAAAAATATCGACCCGGGTCAGCCTGCGCGCACTGCGCAGGCTGACCTGGGTCGATATTTTTTTCCAGATGCATCAAATATTACCCTTTTCATGGAACAACGTTACCCATTTACTCGTACGACTGATTTTTATTCTAGAGGATCGGGGGCGAAAAATGGGAGATTTTATTATATATTTGCCTATATACTCCGAGAAGCAGATGTTTTCACTGAAAAATGATAATAATTCAGAATTCCGCGGATTAAGCACGCTAATTCCCGTCAGCTTTACTTAACTAGAACCTCACGTGCATTTTACCTTTATCGCAGTTGGACGAATTTATGAGCCGAGCCGTGCATTCTGGAAAAAGTGGGAGGGGGAGGGGGTTTAATGCATCTGCAAAATGTATCGACCCATGTCAGCCTGCGCAGTCCGCGCAGGCTGACATGGTCGAAACTTTTTGCTATTTGTAGTTTTCTGCATATTCCAGGACTATTCTACCTCCGTATTCAATCGCTTGTTAGACTGACATGATTTTCTGGATTCATAATTATGTGATATCTTGCTTGGTATAGTGTATTATGGAAACGCATACTCTTTCCCCCCACCCCCCAACCCCCTTCCACCCCCACACACACACACAAACACTTTTATCAATGCATGTGTGAAAAGACGACTTTTTCAAACAATGTAACAGGTAGAAAAATAGCTCTAGCGGTGTCTCTGAGCAATTTCTGCTTTTGTCTCGTTGTTTTCCGATCTGCCCGAGATATATGTTCTTTTTCACACAGTTTTCTTTCATTCCAATTGATTTCAGTTTACATTTTACGTTTTTTTTTTGTTTCAAGCCGTAAGATTTCAATTACACGCATATATTGCCTACGGGGGCCGATGTATATAAATACGGGCTTGCATCTTTTGTTGTTCATGTTTGTAGACACTGTAAATGGATTTTTTTTAAATTGTACCCTGTTTTTTATATTTCATTAAACTCTTTATCAAATAACAAAGTTTTGGACACGACCAAATGAATCATTTACCAAATAATCCCTGGTTTTACGACCCAGAGGAAGAAACTTTCTGAAAACATTGTCGAAAAGGAGAAAATACTGGTAATCAGCATTTTCTCCTTTTCTCAAAATATTTTATCCTCTTCTAAAGTCAAGTTTCAATTTTTGTGGAACATTTATTTTATCATCTACAAATGCTTTCAATTTGGACAAGTCTAAAATTTTGTCGCTAGGTGAAGAGTTAAAAACAATTGCAGACGACAAATAAAATGTAAGTGCAGTGATGATTTCTTGTCTTTGAAAGGGTAGAAAACATTGTGGGAGGGAGCAGATGTTTTCAGAAGGCTCCCCCATCTCATGGTTGTCTAGTAGAGGGTTAATTGGAGACGCCAGCGGACTAACATTTGCTCCGGCTAAAGGGGGTTTAATGCACACGTCATTTTTGCCCCTCCGTCTTTTCCCTTTCTTTCTGTCTGTGTGTTTGTCTCTCTCTCCGTCCCTCCCCCGGTCTCTCTCTCTCTTTATCTCTTTCTCTCTCTCTCCCTCTCTCCCTCCCTTTCTCTCTTTCTCTCCCTTCTTCTCCCTCCCCCCCCCCTCTCTCTCTCCCCCCATCCCTTCCCACTCACACATAAACAGATGATTAAATGAAAACGCTTCGTGGTGAAATGAACTATGTGATAATGTTACTCAAAAATAAAGAAAGAAGTTTTTCCACACTTTTTTTTTTCCACCTTTTCTAACTCAGATACCTCTAGTAGCTCTAATTTTATCTGTCAGTTCTAAACAAAATACGAGCTGTCCAAAGGAAATTACTTATCTTTCAGTCTACGTGCGTACAAAAAAAAATATTTATTTGAAAGCTCGACATCTTTTATTGCCTATTTCCTACATATATCGGTCTTATCTTAGCCCGTTTATTTTTCTTTTACGGTGTATTTATGTGCGAGGCAATTTTCTATGGAAACGATTTACGGGTTTTTCCTTTTCTAGGAAAAAAAATAGAGAAGGGACGACGATAATAAAGTTTCTCAGTCGAGTTTATTGAACTTTACTTTTGCCTCGGAATTTTTACCCGACCAAATGCATAGAGTTAACCCATTACCACAATCCCTACTTTTGACGCCCCTGAGTAAGAAGCATTTAGAAAACATTGTGGGAAAAGGAGAAAATGCTGGTAACCAGCATTTTCTCCTTTTCCCACAATGTTTTCTACCCTTCACAAAAAGAAATTCAAATTTTCAGTCACTCTTATTTTGTCTTCTACAAATGCTTACGATTTGGTCAAACCTAAAATTTTGTTGTTTGGTAATGAGTTAATACTAAACAAGTGGACGATATAGGTCAAAGATCAGACTGCACGTTCTGTGCAGTCTGATCTTGATCTATACCGTCTGAAAAAATTAGCTGTTTCGCCTATGGTGTCGAAAGGGCTTAAATAACCCAGAGAAAGGAGCCTTAACCTTTGTAAACGTTGTGGATAGTAGAGAAAATTCTGGCAGCCAGCATTTTCTCCATTTCCCACAGTTTTTTTTTTTACCCATTTAATTCTTTACCACACAATTCCGAGATAGAAAGACCCTGAAAGATTGATACTTTTTGAACCGATGTTTAAAAAAGACTATACATGTACTGCCTTTATTTTAAACCATATTTATCAAACGACAACATTTAAGATCCGCCAATACTGAAAGAATTTGCAGACGACAAAATAAATTTGAATTAAAATGACAAAAATTATCTTTGAAAGGACAGAAATCGTTATTGGGAAAAAGAAAAAATGTTAGCTTTCAGCATGTTTTTCTTTCTCCACAATGTTTTCTACCACTTCAGACACAAATCACATCATCGAAGCCACATTTTATTTTTCGTCTGCAAATGCTTTCAATATTTCGACAAGTATAACTTTTTCCGTCTGCTGAAGAATAAGAAATAAAGCACTATGGGAAGGCAATTTGTTTTTCCGAAAGATTTGCCCTTTTAGTTTTTCCCTCGCAATATCTTGTTGTAACTCTTTACCAAACGACAAAATTTTTGACTGGTCCAAATATTGAAAGCATTTGCAGACGACAAATAAAGCATGACTCAAAAAATAAAATGTTTTTGGATGGGTAGAAAAACATTGTGGGAAAAGGAGAAAATGCTGGATACCAGCATTTTCCCCTTTTCCCACAATGTTTTCCAAAGGCTTCTTTTTCAGGGTCGTCAAAAGTAGGGGTTGTGCTGTAATGGGTTAACTTAATGATCCTTACAACGAATGCTCGTGACACATATAGTATAGGAAACCAACATTTTCTGCTTTTTCCACTTTGTTTTATACCTGACCACAAATAAAAGTTCTGATTTGAGCCACACTTAAATTGTCGTCTGCAAATGCTTTGAATTTGGACCAGTTCTTATTTAACCCTTTACTCCATAGATACTCGTTTCTACGCATTGCATGTAGGAGCCTTTTGAAAACATTGTGACAAAAGGTGAAATTGCTCGTCACGAGCAATTTCACCTTTTCTCACAATGTTTTCTATGCTTCCAAAAGGTGTCATATACACATAAGAAACGGCTTCATCTTTGCTGTTATTTAGCGTCAATTAGAGATACCATAGAAATGCCTTATGGGGTAAAGGGTTAAAACGACCCTAACAAAAAAAGCTTTCGAAAACAGTGGGAAAAAAAGAAAATGCTGGTAACCAGATGGTTTTTGAAAACAAAGAGGGCAAGGAGATATTACTGGTTACCAGCATTTTCTCCTTTTCCCACTATGCTTTCTGACCCATCAAAATAAAACTCTCATAACTTGTGCCACATTTATATTGTCGTCTGCAAATACTTTCAATTTTGACCTAGCTTGATTTATAACGATTCTTATATGAAGAAGGCTTCTGAAAACATAGTGGGAAAAGGCGAAAATGCTGATTTGCAGCATTTTCACCTTTTCCCGCTGTGTTTTCTATCCCATCGAAAACAAATTCCATCATTTGAGCTAAGTTTAAATTGTCGTTTGCAAATGCTTTGAGTTTGGACGAGTCCAAAATTCTATCGTTTGGTACAGCGTTAAACGAATTTGTATGGTTTTCATACGCAGCATGTATTAACACGGTATCTTGGGATTATACGAAGCGTATATGAAAACCAATAATCCTTTTTCAAGACATGGCACCGGCACGTGCCGGATGTCAAAAGTCACGTGCGTGTCACGTGGAGATTGAATTCAGCAGACGAAAGCATCATTACGGCGTAAAATACGCGGGTAATGAAAATTGCAGGTTTCTTTTGCTTTTCCCATTTTCCCTTCTTCTCACATAATCACATAAAACGCTTTAGTCTGCGTCCCCCCCCCCCCCCCGCCCTCCCACTCCGGTAGGATGGGACATTTCAAAAACATTTTGGCAGACGTTGAATCGTAAAGTATGAGCATTTTCTTCATCTATTGCAATGTTTTCTGGCTCTTTACTCCAGTTTAAAACTCATCTTTTCACACACACACACACACGTGTACACACACACACAAATTCTTTTTTTAATCAGATTAATGCTTTACATGCTATTAGTTACATGAAATTTTCAAGCCGATAGCAAAAAACCTAAATAAAATTGGGTGTTTCAAATATATTTTTCCGGGAGAAATATGTTTTCCTTATCGCCAGATGTTGTCACATGATCAACAACACGCGTCGACAATGTATTTGGGGGATTCGTCTTCAAGTTAATATGATGACGTCATATCCGATTTTAATAATGTGGATGGAGTTACCAAACTATCACGCTTTTAAACGCTAAAATTTTATGAAACACTTTTTACGAAATATAACCTGACGCAAAAAACTTATAAACGGGCAGTACATCTAGTTGTATTTGTGGATATTTAACAAAAATTAAAATCAACATGAAAATTAAATACCACCTTATAGC
Organism: Tridacna crocea; assembly: GCA_943736015.1. Taxonomy (NCBI): domain Eukaryota; kingdom Metazoa; phylum Mollusca; class Bivalvia; order Cardiida; family Cardiidae; genus Tridacna; species Tridacna crocea. The sequence continues at coordinate 32,631,453 of OX031069.1, forward strand.
TCCAGATAAGAGGGGTGGGGGGGGGGGGGGCGTGGATGACATTCTGAATCCATTATTTCTCTTCAAATCCCTATGTTGTGGGTGCTCATTAGAATCGTCTCGATGAGACGATTCTAATGAGCACCCACAACATAGGGTTTGGTAGAGAATAATTAATATTTTCAATTTTAAAATCAAAATCACCCCCTCTGTCTGGGGATATGGCTTCTATAAACACAGGATTCTTTTGTAAAAAGAGGATTAATCGATCACAATAAAGGTTAACAGTCCTAAACCATATGGACGAAGGGTGGGTGACTGGCTTGTTTAGCAAAATGATACGCCATAAATCGGAACATATTCCCTTGATTTTACGCCCAGGTTACGAGAAACAAAAGAAATGTCAAACAGACGCTGGAGTGATCAATCGAGAGTTTCTCCTGTGATTTTTTTTTTCGGCGAAGCTGAATGTACTGAATTTTTATGTTCTACTTTTTGGTAACTGATAACAAACGAATAAATAGAAATTTTTGATTGGTTAAAAATGTTGACATGTTTATTGAACGGGCCCCTGCCTGTTTGCTGGCAAGTTTTCTTGTGGAACCTCTTTAATTAACCCTTTACTACACACTGACGACTTTTGACCTCCCTGAGGAAGAAGCCTGTTGAAAACTTTGTGGGAAAAGGAGAAAATGCTGGTCACCAGCATTTTCTCCTTGTCCGACAAAGTTTTCTACCCTATCAAAGCAAGATTGCTCCATTTGAGCTAATTTGAAATTGTCGTCTGTAAATGCTTTCAATTTGGATAGGTCTAAAATTTTGCTGTGTGGTAATGGAATTTTTGTTAATTTTTTTTAATCTTCTTTGAATAGTTTGCACAATTGGTTGATAAAGATATTTTACATTAAACTTTTCTTCAATGGTGTTGATGAAATATGTTATCATTTATACCAAGGTTTGTTAAAAAAGAATTGATATTGCAATCAAATTTAAGGTATTAAAGGTGGGTACTTAGAAATTTTACATCACACCAAATCAAAATATATATACATGTATATCACTGAAATTTATATGAAAAAACAATACAAATCATCAATAATTAAGAATCATAGAATTACCAAAAAAAAATTTTTTTGATGGTATTCCCTTAAAAGGCTACGTAGCCTCGTAAGCTATTTTTAGATTTCGCGCCAAAAATAAAAAAATGCATTGTGGGAATGTTAAGTGACTGGCACGTGACTAATGACGCTTAAATTCCATAACATAACAAAATGTAATTATTTTCCATAAAGTCTTCTTCAAACCCCATGGTTGAAGCTTCGTCTGTGTATTTCCAGTATGTAAATGAGCGAGTTGTTCATGTAAAAATAGAACGTGTTTCCCGTCGATGTCGGCCTTGGCCGTAGTAAATCTCTAATTTCTCGTGTTGTCAGATGGTTTTCGACTACTGGGGTTTTATGGATGACGATTATAAGGCTTTGGGAGTATAAAGATGATACATTTGTATTTTTGTAAACTTTTCGTCCCAAATTCTGAAGGGCCAGCTTTAACTCTTTACCACACGAGAAAATTTTAGACCGGTTCAAATTGAAAGCATTTGCAGACGACAAAATAAAGGTGACTGAAAAATTGAAATTTGTTCTGGGAAGGGTAGAAAACACTGTGCGAAAAGGAGAAAATGCTGGTTACCAGCATTTTCTTCTTTTCCCACAGTGTTTTCAAAAGGCTTCTTTCTCAGGGGCGTCAAAAGTAGGGATTATGTGGTAATGGGTTAATTCGACTTAGCATTGATTTATAATAAGACCTCTAGATAGAGGGAGTGATTTTGATTTCACAATTGAAAGTATCAATTATTCTCAACTAAGCCCTATGTTATGAGTACTCATTAAAATCGTCTCATCGGGACGATTCTAATGAGTACCCATAACATAGGGTTTAGAAGAGAAATAACGGATTTAGAATACCACCACTCCCTCTTGTCTGGAGCTCCGTTTAATTTCAGCTATGCTGTTGTAAAATGAGATTTAATTCTTCATCATGTCGCATTTATTCCAAGCAGTTCAACACAAAATAAGATGTCCACAAAATTCATAGTTTCTAACAACTTATTCATACGGTAGAATGGGCCTTATACATAAAAAAGAAATACTGAAGGCAAAAGTATCGACCCATGTCAGCCTGCGCGACCTGCACTGCCTGACATGGTTGCATATTTTTTGAAGATGCATTAACCCTTTACCTCATATGCCAATTTTAAGCTCTTCTGCATGATTCAGCAGCTAAAAAACATATGATGTCAAAAATATGGACAAACGGGGAAACAATTATCTAATTGAGTGAAAAACATTGTGGGAAAAGGAGAAATTGCTCGTTACGAGCAATTTCTCCTTTTCCCACATTGTTTTCAAAAGCTGTCTATTGTTGATGCGTCAAAATGAGTATCTATGGAGTAAAGGGTTAAACCCCACCCTCTCTTCCTAAAGCATCCATCTCATTTTAATTTACTGCAATAAGGCTAAGACGATACAGTACAACAAATTCCTTATAATAATGACAGTGACACAATATCTTCAGCGACCTTTACAGGTACCAAAGCTTCTAAAGGCCAATCACTTACCTTTTTGTGGACATTGTAGATCAAGATCAGACAGCGCAGAACGTAGAGCCTGATCTTTGATCTGCACTGTCCGATCAGGGCAAAAAACACCGAGCCTCGGTCGCTCAGTAGCGTACAGGACTCGAGAACAAGGGATCTCTAGTTCGAATTTCAACTCGGCTAATTTATTTCCAAGGATTAATGATCGTCATTGCGACAGGCTTCATTCCTCTCTCGGTGCTGATTATTGTTTGGTTATGATTGTGGAAAGGCATCCAGTGGCTTGGGAAGAATAGTGTTCGTAATACTTGTGAGAGAAGTTCCAGGAGAGCACGAATAGATGTAACTGAATAGTGTTGAAAACGGCGCTAGACACACATCCATGAATCAATTAATTTCCGCGAAAAAAATTGCAATTTAAATCAATCAATCATTCAGTTAATCAATCAATCAATCAATCAATCAATCAATCAATTTCCAAATGAAATGCATTCGAAAAAGCAAAATGTTGCTTTTAAACTCTTCGCTTAAACAATTCCAGTTCTCTTATCTTGCAGGATAAGGGTTAACTCATTACCACACGACAAAATTTTAGACTGGTCCAAGTTGAAAACACTCGCAGACGACTTAACAAAATGCTACTCGAAAATTGAAATTCGTGCCCAGCAGGGTTGAAAACATTGTTGGAAAAGGAGAAAATGCTGGTTACCAGCATTTTCTCCTTTTCCCACAATGTTTTCAAAATGCGTCTGTCTCAGGATCGTAAAAACTAGGGAATATTTGGTAAAGGGTGAATATATCTTGAAGCGATATATATGTCCTTGAAAGTCTGTTAGAACTGTCTACGTTATTACAATACAGCTGTTTCCTTTTCCAATAATTTGACAGAACCTTTTCTACGATACTGAAAATGTTCTACTGACCTAATTCCAAGTAACGATAACGTATTGATTTTATTCTCTCTGACAGAATTTTCTTGCCAGCTTTGGCGTTTACGTACTTGTCTCTCAGAATGTCTGCAGTTTTGTAATCGGCATACCTCGCGTGATCAGTTGATCGAGTCTGTCGGCTGTATCACGTGGATTGATATACACTGACACGATACATTTCTTCGCCGGAAATAACCGCTTAACCGCTCTGAAATCGTAATACTCCACCTGAAGAAAAAAAAAACACTGACCACAATTTTTTTTGTATCGGAATCTTTCTAAATACCTTTCCGTAGACAAATAAGTTATACGTGTATTTGCTTATAAATTCACTAGGCTTTATTCAGTAACAGGTTGCTAATCTAGCTGTTGTTGTTGTTTCACAAAATGAAATCGGCACATAGGTGGCATTTTGGAACTGCCAAAATTATTCTTGAACTTTTGTGTATTTTCAGGCCTGACCACACGCTACAAGACCTTGTATATAAGCTGGTTCCCGGACTGTTTAAAGGTAAGTTCCCTTACGATTAACCATACTTAAGATCGACATTTTCGTTTTGATGGAGTACTGACACATTAGCAAAAATATTTCTGCGTACAAGGCGTACTAAGTATCAATGATTTTATACGCTCGTACAGAGCTCCATATAAGACGGTGTGATGACTTTCCAGAACCATTATTTCTCTTCCAAACCCTATGTTGTGGGTACTCATTAGAATCCTCCCGATGAGACGGTTCTAATGAGTACCCACAATAAATGGTTTAGTGGAGAATAATCAATATTTTCAATTTTAAAATCAAAATCACCCCCTCTATCTGGTCATAGATAGTAGTCCTTGGTGCGTTTTCGCCCTGTTTCAAGCTGGATTTCTATCGGAGCCATTACGATATCGTCGGTTTTCTTCGAAAACCTCGTAACTACAGCTTGTAACAAGCTGTAGATACGAGGTTTTCGAAGTAAACTGACGATATATGTGATAGATATCAACTAATTCAAAGGTCACACGTCTCATGTCGGCCAAGTTGAATGTTTGAATTTGATTCTGTGGTAATCAATGTGTTAAAAAAGTTTAGAATAATCCAAACAATGTGACAAATGCATTGCCCTCTCATTGTGAACATATGTCTGCATTTGCATTTTTTCTAAGTTTGTAAATGTTTCTACACCATCTGCATGATATCGCCATCCAATCATTTTAGGAAGAAAAGATCATTGCCATTTTGTTGATCACGTGCTCACAGGTCGTCGCTATGGCAACATCTGCCCATGCGTAATGAGTACATATGACCAATCTCACGCGCTAATTAGGGTCATTTAGTCAGTTCCCACCTCTGATTATCGTCTATTATATGTTGATTATTAATATTGACCACGAACGGTCAAGCTTGACATGGTCATCTGGCTGCGGACACTCTGGGATGTGACATGAGTGACCTTTGGTCAAATTAGACTGGACCCTCGGACTTGTTTCCCATGGTTATGATAATTATAAAGATTGGCTTGAGATAGCATTAAGTGATGAATCACAGTGGTTACATTTTCTGCAGCCATTTTATGGCAGATCAGAGCTCCGGATAGAGGGGGTGATTTTGATTTCAAAATTGAAAAATATTAATTATTCACCACTAAATCCTATGCTGTGGGTACTCATTAGAATCGTCTCAACGAGACGATTCTAACGAGTACCCACAACATAGGGTTTCAAAGAGAAATAATGGATTTAGAATACCATCACTCCCTCTTATCTGGAGGTCTGGGTGATCATACATCATGTAAGCCAGGTTTCAGTCCAATCATTTTTCGGCGTAAATGAATGTGCTGGCCTTTGACGGACTTACAGATACATTAATAACAAATGAATAAATAGGATTTCGTGATTGGTTAAAAATGCAGACATATTTATTTAAAGGGTTCCTGCTTATTTGCTTGCAAATTTACGCCGTCTCTCTTTTCTTAAAAGATATTTTTTTGTTTCAGCTTATATCGATATACATGTATATGTCGTAGGCCAGATCAGAATTTAGGTAGATCCGGAATCAGCCGGGCAGATCTGGAATCTGCCTAGACCAAATCAGAATTCTAATTTTGTGTAGATCAAAATAGATTCTTTTTCATGTTTTTTTTTAATCATATTAATGTAAATACGAGATGTATTTTTGATTACAGTAATTTATTGTTTTTTCTCACAATTGCCCCGTTTTCCACGTTGCATTTTTTAAAATGCAAAATATTCAAAATTTATTTTCTTACTCAGAATTTCCGATTAAAACTTTTTAGGGTTTGGGGTTTAAGTTAGATTAGATGGTTTATATGTTGTTGCATATATTAAATGAGAAAATATTCCAATTTTGTCTAGGCAGATTGTGGAGTTGTCTAGCCAAACGGGAACCCTATTTTGGTCCAGGCAAAATTTCAGTTCGGTCTAGGCAGATTCCGGATTTGCCTAGATTCCAGTTTGGACTACGACATACTTATATACGTGCTCGTGAAAAGGGTCGAACTCCGATAGCGTACAGGACTTAAGAACAGGGGGTCGCTGGTTCGACCTTCGGTACGGCCAATCTTTTTCAGAGGACTTATGATAATCATTGCGGCAGGATTAATTCATCTCTCACTGCTGATGATTGTTTTGACGATTGTTAAGTGGGAAAGCAGCCAGTGGCTTGGAAAGAATATTGTGCGGAGTACTGGTAACAGAAACTCCAGGAAAGCACGGGCAGGTGCACCGGCCGCCGCGATATAATTGTATCATCAGTCCTCGAAAAGAAAATGGCCAGGCCAGGGATCGAACTATCGACTCTGTGTTCACTTTGTTACGTTAACGCTCTATATACTATACACTTCTGAATGTTAGAGAACAAAACAGAGGATGCTTTTGGAAAGAGTGGGAAAAGGAGAAAATCCTGGAACCTAGCATTTTCTCTTTCTGTCAAAATGTCTTCAACTCTATCAAAGGCAAGTCACTTTATCTTCAAAAAGTTCAATTCAGTTTGGACAAATCTAATTTTTGTATAGAGTAAGCAAAACAACAACCTTAAACACCAACGTTAGGCATCTTCTTAATTAACCTATTACAAAACGACAATATTTTAGACTGGTCCAAATCGAAAGCATTTACAGACGACAAAATAAAGGTGACTGAAAATTTGAAATTTGTTCTATGAAGGTAAGAAAACGTTGTGGGAAAAGGAGAAAATGCTGGTTACCAGCATTTTCTCCTTTTCCCACAATGTTTTCTTAAGGCTTCTTTCTCAGGGGCGTCAAAAGTAGAGATTGTGTGGTGATGGGTTAACTGCTCAACTTACCGTTACGTCAGTAATTTTGCAAGTCCATGTTGAAAGAATTTGCCGACTACGTATAAGATGCACTTCAAGCAACTTATACTTATCTGAAGATTGAGAGAAAACATTGTGGGAAAAAGAAGAAAATGCTGGTAACCAGCATTTTCTCCTTTTCCCACTATGTTTTCACATTTATTTTTCTTCAGGGATGTTAAAACACGTGATTGTTTGGTAGAAGGTTGAGAATTTGAAGTTTTTTAAAGTATGAAATAGCGAAGCACTTAAATTTAATGGCCGTCTGGCAGACATATTTCCGCATAATTGCCCGAAATCGATTCTTTGGGATAGTTTTATAGAACGGAACAGAACAGAATAGAATAGAACATAACGGGGTCCGGTTCAACGAAGAATCACAAGTCTTTTATTTGACTGAAATCCACTGACCGTCTCAGTTTCTGACTTAAGTTGAGTTCGACTTTTGAGACATCAATAGACTGTGGTAACGCTCTCAAATCCATATAGTTGACTTAATGTTTCAGACTCGACTGCGCAAAATAAACGAATTCAACCCACTTACCCCACAATGACGACCCTGAGGTAGAAGCCTTAACAAAACATTGTTGGAAAAGGAGAAAATGCTGGTACCAGCATTTTCTCCTTTTCCCACAATGTTTTCTACCCAGTACTTGTGCCAATCAGGTTTAAACCAAAGGCCTCCAGGCTGCAAATCGTACTCTCTACCACTGGTCACGCAGGACCCCCCAAAACCAAGACGAGACTACACAGGTCAAATAAACCCTTTACCAAACGAAAAAAATTTAGACTGGTCCGAATCGAAAGCACTTGCAGACGACAAAATAAACGTAACTCAAAAATTGAAAATTTGTTTCCAGCAGGGTAGAAAACATTGTGGTAAAAGGAGAGAATGCTGGTTACCAGCATTTTCTCCTTTTCCCACAATATTTTCAAAAGGCTCTCATCCCAGGGTCGTAAAAACCAGAGATTCTTTGGTAAAGGGTCAAGCCAAATTTGTTATGCCAGTGACAGACATTCGTTAGGGGCGTAAATACACGAACCGTGCTCTGTGAAAAGGGGGCTTAATGTATCTCTGTGATTTATTATACCAAGCAAGTCGTCTCATAATTATTACTCCATAAAAATCCGTTTTGGCCGACAACCGGCTATAGATAGTGAGGTAGAATGGGCCCTTCGACATGCAGAAAATTGACCGATAGTAGAACGGTTCAAACGGGGTCAGCCAACCGCAGACTGCACAGACTGACATCACTTGACAGGTTTTGCATTTATGCATTAAGCACTCATTTTACACGTTACAGAGCACGGCTTATTTAATTTGAACTTCACGAAAAGATCGCTTCTAAACAAAATCAAATCTCGGTGGGCGTGGTTTGAAAGCAAGTAGTTGTATATATGTCTACCATTATGTTAAAATTCAACAAAGTTGTGTTCAGTTTGCCAGCCTTTCACGAGTGTAAATTTTAACGTTTTAAATTATACACTTTTAACAGTAAACTCCACCAATAGAGCAAGTGGTATTGTTTAAAATCCTTTTATACCTTTTTAATGAGTTTAGTAAAAACTTTAAAGAATACTTAAGTGTAGAAGAGTGTAGAGCAAGATCAGACTGCGCGTCTGCGCAGTCTGATCTTGCTCTACACTCTTCGTAAAGATAATGCTCAATTGAGGACGCGATGAAAACGAAAGGGTTTAATGATTTTAATATGTTTGTATGAACGTGGATAAATGGATGTTAGAACCTGAGGTTATTTTTAACTGTAATTTCAGATGAGATGAATAAACGGCGAGAGTTTTACAAAGATGAAATCCAAAGTGGTGAGTTTATTTGTTCTGTCTGTCTGTCCATCCGTCCATCCGTCTATCTTCGTATTCGCATGTCCGTCCGTTTACATGTCATTTCACTTACGAAGCCATTGATACCGTATTGTATTCAGTATTTCTTTGCAGTCACCCATTGATTTTGTTGTTTTGTTTCTTCTCTTGTCTTGTTCTTTTCTTTGTTCATTCATTCTTTTCTTTGATTCAAACCTTTACCAAACAATCCCTGGTTGTTACGATCCCGAGATAGAAGCCTTTTGAAAACATTGTGGGAAAAGGAGAAAATGCTGGTAACCTTTACCTTCACCCACAAGGTTTTCTACCCGGCTGAAAACAAATTTAACTTTGGACTTAACGTTTTTTATGTCGTTTGCAAGTGCTTTCAATTTGGACCAGTAGATATTTCTGTCCTTTTGCTAAAGAGTTAAACTTCTCTTTTTGATTGTATGTTTTTTTCCATAATTATGTACAATTATGTAAATGGCCAAACGCATCTAGCTTTGCCGTAAATTTGCCAATAACTGCTTGAATCCTCTGGCAAAAAATTTCAGATTCTGGAAACAAATTTCCGTATGTTATACCATGAGAAAAATAATCATCAAAGTACTGGTAAAGAAACTGAAAAAAAAAACAACAGGAATTTATGAATGCATTTCTGAGTCATCACGCAAAAAATGACCTTCTGGGAATTACGAAAAGTGTCAACCCTGGTCAGATGGCACGAACTGCGCAGCCTGACCAGGGTTGACACTTTTCGCTTTAAAAAGTGGTCATTGTACCTTGTTATACAATCATTTTAACTATCAACTTAAACTCACCTGCACTATCATTGATCTGTTTTCATCTAATTGACGTACAAAATTCCAAGATGGTCCTTTTTTGCGTGATGGGTTACATATGTCTACTGGCCGTCGCGATACATCTGAAATGATATTGAAAAGGGTCTAAGCACCATAGAATCTAAGAAATAAAGTTCCTTCTTGCAGGGAAATTGGGGGAAAATGGAATTCCAGATGATCGAGAAAGGATTATATATGCCCAGGACGAGCAAATTAGTCTGATATTGGAACTTAGCTCAAAGTGAGTATAGTCTATAATTATTATGTATTCAAATCGTTTCTATATTTGAGCTATATTATGTGAATGAGGGCTTCGTGCATCTCGGTGATACATGATATGATGCAAGGCATTATGTAAGTATGGAGCGATATAATGTATTTTGTCTAGGAACCGGATGTATCCTGGGATAGAATGGTCCTTGGATATACTAAAATTAAAAAAATGATGAAACACAAAAAAGTTTCGAAACATGTCAGCCTGAAGAAAACTGGATTCACTTTTCCGAAAGTAGATTTATCAGATAATGTCGACTATGACGTCACATAATGTATACCTAAAGTGTGTAAAGGATAAGAATATACCCATTGCGCTGAAACCAAGGCTGGGTAGACTGTGATTTAATTAACCCTCTCCCAAACAATCCCTGGTTTTCACGGGTCAGGAATAGAAGACTTTTGAAAACATTGTGGGAAAAGGAGAAAATGCTGGTTACCAGCATTTTCTCCTTTTCCCACAATGTTTTCTACCCTACCATATAGAAATATCATCTGTTTAGCAACTGTTAATTTGTCATTTGTAAAATGCTTTCAATTTGGTCTGGTCCAAAATTTGCTGTTTGGGAAAGGGTTAAAAAAAAAAAACTAAATATTTTTTTTCTAAATTTCAGCGGCAGACCTCCTCTGAGTCCATCTACAAAATCTGCTAAACATCACCGTTTGGAGGTAAGTTTTTTTTTTCATTGCTTCATTTGGGTACAATCATTTCAACGTTTATCAAACTTTTGAATTCAACGGGTTTTTTATGCTTTCTTCTTTGAGACAGTTGAAAAGAACTATTGTCAAAAGCGCAAAATGAGAACAAACCATTGAAGGAAAATGAAACCAGGTTAGCCTTATATCAGACAATGGTTTCACGACCCGTCGAAAAGTGGGGTGGGGTTTGAGAACCATGTAGGAAACAGAAAGGAGAAAAAACTCTAAAGTGTAGTGATTTCGAAGTTATCTTAGCCTCGAAAATTTCTCCTTATCGGACCGTGTAGACACCCGAGATCAGAAGGTACGTTCAGTGCACTCTGATCTTAATCTACTCTACAAAAGGGCAACGAGCCGTCCTTTGTAAATGTTTACTAAAATATAGTATTTGTTTACCTACCTACTTGCCTGCCTACCTACTTACCTACCTACCTAGTACCTACCTACCTTTATTTATTTATTTATTTATTTATTTGTCTATTTAATTATTCATTTCAGGCTGCAGACCGCAGATATCTTCAATGTCCAGCCAACATTACTGTCGGGCATCTAAAAAAGTTCCTGAAAATGAAGTTTAACCTGTGTGACCGTTTTCAGGTAAGCTGTCGAGTTGAATACACACTTTTACATGATTTGCTTGTTAACTCCACTGGCCGAAGGCCAGCGGGCTTATGTCATGGCCCGCTGTCCATCGTGCGTGCGTCCTTACGTGCGTTTACTTTTATTTCAAACATCTTCTCTGAAACTACCCACCCAAATTTGATGAAACTTCACAGAAATGTTCCAGCCATGGTCCTCTTTAAAATTTCTTGAAAGAGTTGGATTCCCTTCAAAACTGAAAAATATTGAAAATCTTTTTGTCTGAAACCATAAGGCCTCGGGCTACCAAATTTTGCGTGAAGCTATATCTAGTGGACCTCTACCAAGTTCCTTCTGATCGATCTATCAATAAACCAGTCAATCAGTCAATTAGTCAATCAATCAGCCAACCGACCAACTAACCAATCAATCAATCAACATAATTATATATCAATCAATCATCCAAGCAATCAATGAACGGCCGGATCGATGGACGGATGGATCGATCGAGCGGCATGTACAAGTATGACTTTCGGCAGGGTCATTTTTCCTCGAAATGTAAAATATAACTTTTTTTTCTTTCTCTTTCTGTTTCAGAGCAGAATTTGCTTTATTTCCCGAGCCTAACCAATTGTATATTTATGGAGTTCTACCACGCTGTTTTGTTTCTATTTCAGATTGATTTCTTTCACGCGGACGAGATTCTTCATGATCATTATTCACTGGTAGACATTGCCTATATTTATTCATGGCGTCGGGTAGGTACTTTGAAACCTCACCTGTTGTAGTACATAACCTCGAGTAATATCGACCCTGAGAAAAAGGCTTTTGAAAACATAGTGGAAAAACGGGAAAACAATGATAACGAGAATTTTCTCCTTTTTCTGCGATGTTTTCCAACCATTCAAAGACAAAGTCCATCGTTTGAGCCACATTTAATTTGTTGTGTACTAATACTTTAAATTTGGACAAGTCTAAAAATTTTTCATTTGGATACACTTGGTTTGTGGTGGGAATGTCCTTGGGCAAGACAACTAAGAGCCCAAGCCTAGCACTGGTTAAACCCAGGAAATAATAAATATTTGAGCTATCGCCGTGAAAAAAATGGTTGAAACCAGCGTAAATCACGGTTAAAAAAAAAAAAACACCCAGTACCCAGTAATATCGACCTTGAGCCGAGCCCTAGTAATCAGTGGGGTACACGACTGGCTCGAGTCCTTCAAGGTCGGCCAACTTCTTTGCGAGGATCAAAGGTATAGTCACTGCAAAAGGATTATTCCTCTCCCAGGATCAAGGATCAGACTACACGTTCTGTTCATTCTTATCTTGATCTATGTCGTCCGCTAAAGCCCCAGCTGATTCCCATTGCGCTAAAAAAGTCTAAGAGTATTCTTAGTTTTATCTTCGGTAATTATACCTCCCTTCAACGAAGCGGGGGTATATTGCTTTGCTAATGTCGATCGGTCGGTCCGTCCGTCAGTTGGTCGGTCGGTCGGTAGACCTTACCTTGTCAGGATAATAACTAGACATGGAATTGACCTAGATGTGTTAAATTTGGCACAGACATGCGTCTCGCAGTAGAGACATGCGTCTCGGGATGTAGATGATCCTTAATGATTTTGAGGTTAATCGATCAAATGTCAAGGCCACAGTGACCGTCAACATGTTGATATAAAGACCAAACCTTGTCTGGATGATAACTAGATATCGGAGTGTAGATTATCCGGATTCTGAGGTCAATCGGTCGAATGTCAAGGTCACAGTGACCGTCAACATGCTGATATATAGATCAAACCTTGTCCGGATGATAACTAGACAATGAATTGACTTAGATTCTTCAAATTTGGCACAGAATTGAGTCTTGGAGTGTAGATGACCCCCTATTGATTTTGAGATTAATCTATCAAAGGTCAAGGTCACAGTGGCCTTCAACTTAATGATATATAGACCAAAACTTGTCCAGATTATAGCTATACACAGAATTGACCTAGGACCTCCAAATTCTGTACAGATATTCACTTTGGAGTTCAAATGATCCCTATCGAGTTTAATGTTAATCCGTGAAAGGTCAAGGTCACAGTGACCACCAGATTATTCAAGACCCGCGCTCCCCTTCGCCAATTGAGGTATTTGCTAAAAAGATTAAAGTGTCTCAAAAATCATCATATGTCGCTCAACTTGTGGCTTCAACATTTTATTCGCGTATTATTGGGGATGTAGTAGGCATCGAAGGATAAGAACGGAAGTTTAACGCCCGCTTTGATATCAGTTTGTGAATTGTGCCACTTCCTTCATCAATGTGGCAGTAGAGGGGGGGGGGGGGGGCATGACTGTTTTACAAACAGACATATTGTTTTCTATACATTTCAAAATAACGCAACTTCTGTTTTCTACCATTGTGATGAGAAAAAATAACCCTTTCAGCCACTTGTTGTCTGTAAATGCTTTGAAATACCAGTAGGACAAGTCAAAAATTACATCGATTGAAATAGAGGTAAACCAGTAAAAGCGCTCTGTTTGCAAATACTGTTCGTACACCCAAAAGTACAGAGTCCGTACTCGCCTGGCGTTCTAAATTGCATGCTTGGCCTAGTTCTAGATTTGCAAAGTAACGCAACCTCTGATAGACAACCATTTCGTTTAGACTATCGGAGGTTGCATTATGGAAAGTAACAACGTCTGATAGCGTAAACATTTCGCTTATTGTCCAATCTGAAGTTGCTCCCACATTTAGAAAATTCTTCAGAAGTAGATTTTAGAATTGTGAGAGGTGGTTAGTTAATGCGGGTCCAGATAGCATTACAAGATGTTAACACTCATGTAGATAAAATGATCCACATTTTGTGCTTTTTTTTTTCGCAAAACTATCGGTAGTAGAAAATTGTACTCGTAATTACCTTGTATTCACGCCCTCTATTTATTTTACGTTGCAGAAGGGACCTCTAAGCCTATACTACACAGTATTCACAAACCCAGCCAAGCGGTTTAAAGCGGATCAAGAAGAAGACGTGGCGATTGATGCAGAAATACAAACCAAAGAAGTGGATATATCTAAAGTATCTGAGAGAACAGAGACAAGTGGTTATTTAACTGATGATGATAAGGACATGGATATATCTGCTCCGGACAGATCTCTTGAATCAAATACCTTACCGGAGAGCGGTTCAAATGATTCATTTGAATTAGACTCGAGTGATTTAGAATCTGTAAAACTTACTGAAGATAGGGCTCTTCATAAACCATGTGACACTGATGATAATACCATGGAAAAAGTGGACAGTGAAAGTAATGAGAAATGTGACAGAAAAACTGTAAATCAGGTAGACACGAAAGTGGACTCTACCGAAGAAGAAATTATGGAAAGTGATCTCGAAACGGGAAAGGAAGCTAGTAGTATAAACACTACGCAAGAGTTACCCAAGAATCAATGTACAGATACTGATGCAATTCAGGTTAAAGTTTCTAAAAGAGATGAAGCCTGTGAAAAAGCAGAAAAACATGAAAACAAGTTTGAACGCGAGAGCAGTGTTGGAGAAAAGGAAGATAAAGGAAACCCAGACACAGAGTCTGCTAAAGCCGATGTCGAAGAGCCTGAGTGTGGTGAAAAAGAAAAGTGTGAACCAAAAGAATCCAAAACAGAAAAGGTGCATACGTCAGAAGCTTCCACATCCACAACATGTACAAATGAATCAGACATGCAAATAGTCGCAGCTACAAAAGAAAACTGTCATCGGACAAGTTTGAAAGACGATGATATTTCGGAGCCTGTTGTCTCCTCTACCCAAAACACTCAAGCTTGCCAAACAGAGCCACCCGAACCTTTCTCTGAAAAATTCGACTTGCCACATTCGTCAGATTTTGAAAAACCTGTTAGTCAATCTACAAATAGTACTGCGAAGGTAGATGTTTCATGTGAAACGGATAATTTTGTATCTATGCGACAGTTATCAGTTGAGAGTGTATCGGTTTCCACGGAGACTGACGTGGACGGTTCTTTTTCCAGTGACAGGAAAAGTTCAGTCGATTGTGCAACAGACGTATTTGATTTTCCCAAGTCTACAAGTGACGTTAAGATTACAGTTGACTGCTCAACTGATTCAAGGGATTTCCAAGAGACTGTAATCAATAACAAAAGGAAAAAATTTGCGGACTGTTCAACAGAAATGGAAGATGTGAGCATTCATAATAAACGCAAAGCTCTGTCTGTTGATTGTTCAACTGAAATGGAGGATATAAGCGTCAATAACAAGCGTAAGGCTCTCTCTGTTGATTGTTCGACAGAAATTGAAGAGATGGATATTGAACATCTCAGATCGAAATCCCCGGACAGCTTAGACCTAAAGCAAAACAATAAAAGGACTGAAACTAAAGGCACAAAACGAAGCAATAGTTACAGCGCTTACTCCCCTAAAACGTCTTACATGGCTCAACCATTGTCACCCACAAAAATTACACTTAAATTCTCTGCAACTAAATCACCACAGGAAAATTCCAAACCTTGTCAGACCCCAAAACCTCAGTCGCAAGTTACAGGATTTCAATCTAAATACCAATCTTTTGTTATGGAACTCCCAGAAAAAACGTTTAACAGTGAAAACAAGCCAGAAAAGCGAGTTCATACAACTCTTCCAGCAAAAACATCTGAGAACTACAAACAAACTTACATGAATACCATATCCACTTCTACAAAAAGGAGCCAATCCAAGACGGGGAGACCAAGAGGGCGACCACCAAAGATAAAGCCACCAGAACAAGTCGATATCCACAAAGAAAAGAAGCATAAATCAAGAAGCCATTCTCCTAAACATAAAAAACATACTGAGAAGCAGGAGAAATACCCCACAAATTCAAATACGCATGCTGTGGGATCAAAACGGACTTCTTCCTCAAACCCTTACACATGGATAAATAAAGTTACTCCTAGTACAAAACACCATCATGCAGAGAAAAAGCAGCCAAAATCAAAAGGTATTGAAAGTGCTAAGGAAAGACCTGCGGGTGAACTCAAGATTCCAAAACAGTTTCTATATTTCTCTAACGGACAATATACGCTAGCAACAGAGAGTAGTTTAGCGACACTAAAACAGAGCAGTCCTATATCACCGACCAGAACGGTTTGGGAAACTCAAACCAGTAGCTATGGTGACAAACATTCTAAAAGTGAAAAGGTGAAGGACAAAGATAAGAAAACTGATACAAGTGAGAAAGTAGAAAGTGAAAAGCAAATATCCAAGAATGAAAGTGCTAAAAATTCGAACAACTGTGAAAAAACAAACGTTTCAAAATCGGAAATCATCGACACCGAAAAGTCATTAACCAGTCTTGAATCAAAAGTGAATGATAAAAACGGGAATGAACAGAAAACCAGACCTTCAGTCTCAAGTTCAAGCACAGAAGCAGTGACATCAGGCAGTTCTCAGACATCGGACGCCAGTAAAGAGACTATCAGTTCAACGTCTGAAAAATTTCCCGAATATCGCCATCAGAGCCCTTTCTTTGCATCCTACAGTCGGCTTGGTGTCCATAGACCAAGTACACATCTAAATATTCCAAACTTCACTAGTCATTTCAACACTGCCCACTCCTTGTTTAACCATGGCCGTTATACAAGTGATAGACTTGGTATACCTATCTACAGATCTATGTCTTTGAGTGATCCCAAAGCTATCAATATGTCTGTTCCAAGTTCGAAAACCCAGGACAAACAAAGACTCGAACCCATCAGTTCTCCCTGTGGGTTTCTAACCCAATACCCCTATATAGGGCTAAGCCATCTTCAAAGTCATATTTCATCTAGTCTACCATCAGCTGTGTCACATAAAGGATTCTCGGTAGATTCTTTAAAATCTCAGACTTCATCGCTGGCTCTCTCGCCAGTTGGTTCATCTAGTACTGTGTCTCAAAGCAAGGGTTCGATTAAAAGTGGTGGCCATAGGAAAGGTAAGGAAAAGTCAATCGATAACATTATATCCGAATTAACGGAGATGCGGACTAAGAAAGAGACTACAGCACAAGAACAGATAAATGGCATTGATCTCAGTACAAAAAGTTCGCGACAAAACGCGAAGTCATTCACAACTAATAACAATGATAAAGTTGATAGATACGCTTTTCCAGGAGAGGACGAGGACGCTAACAGAGTTTCTCCGAAAAAGGGTACAGTCTAGAAACCATCAGAGAAAACGGAAATGCTTTTTATGGAAAACTTAGATAAACAGGTTAAAATGAAGGCCTTTGAGGGTTAAGTTTTCTCTCAACTCCTTGCGGTTTTGAAATTCCTTTTGTAACAACATGAAGGATAGAAAATTTTAAAGCATGGAAGTCGGAGCATTTGTGTTATCTAAAACAAGTGTAGCTAGAAGCTTGATCAAGAGGAAAAGATAGCCAACAATTCAGTTTAATCATTCTTCTTAGTTAAAGGTACTGAAGTGCTATCCATCGACAATGGGGAAGTGAACGAAAGTGCGTTTTGATATTTTTTGCTATTCTTAAATGGAGACAGGTAACTCAGCCCACAAAGCTATACCGGTATTTCAAACAAATCGGTGAAGCGCTGGTAGGCTATATTATAGTGAAATAAGAACGTTTTTGGTCGTGGATTTGCATTGAGTGGCTCAGTGGATCAACGGGAAGGTTAAATGTAGCTCTCCGTTCGTTCATTTTGTTCATTGAATCGTCTTGTTTGTAAATGAAAATGGTGACAACACTGCCGAAATTCTTCTATTGGATATAAAAGTGTGATGAATAACCATTTATCAGTGCTGAGTGCATGCGTATGGATGTTGGTGAAAAAAGCCATTGGAATATTTGTATTTAAGCGGTGAAAGATATATTTAAACTTGAACATAGTTTACAAGGGTCAATAAGTCAGTGTATATATACAGATTGTGGTATTCCGTTTTGTGGTAGAGTGTGACGTAATCTTAGTGAACTGGATTCTTCGGATTTTATTGTTGGTACTGTTTTGTTACGTCAGTTATGAAGTCACTTGTTGTTTTTTTTTCATCTTTCATTGAGTTAGCTATCACAATCTGGTGTTAGAACTAGAATGTTGTATTTTTTTTATTAGGCCAAAACAAAATATGTATGTGGTTCGGGTTACCTGACTATCAAACTATTACGCCCGACCACAAGTTTTTGTTACACCGTTTGAATTATTGATATTTTATCATACCGTAATATTGACATCGTTGGATAATCCCACATTTTAACAACGCTGAGATAGAAAACTACAGAAAACCTTTAGGGAAAAGGAGAAAATGCTGATAACCAGCATTTTCTCCTTTGGCCAACATGTTTTCTCCTTAACTGAATACAAATTATATCATTTGTGCTAGTTTTTATTTATTTTCTGCAGAAGTTTTCAAGTTGGGCGAGCCCAAAATTTTTGTCATGTGGTAAAGAGTTAATTACAAATAGTGCGTGTTCAGAAAAGACACGATTTAAGATAATGAAATAATGCTTATAACTACCAACTCTTTTTTTTTTTTACCAGAACCACACATATATTTTAGTTTGGCCTTACATACATAGTTTAAGGGCAAATTCAGTTTCTATTCGCTATAAAAGTCTCTTTTGCATTGTTACCTATTTATCAGACGACAAAGTTTTAGACTTGTCCGAAATGAAAACAGTTGCAGACGACAAGTTAAATGTCAGTCGTATGAAGAGATCTGTTTTCAACAAACTGCTAGGGCTCCAGTAAAAATGGAGTCATGGCAATTTAAATCCATTATTTCTTTCCAAACCCTATGTTGTAGTTACCCATTAGAATCGTCTCGATGAGTGGAGAAAAAATATTTTTTTAATTACAAAATCAAAATCACTCCCTCTGTATTGAGCTCTGAAACTGTCAATAGGAAATTGTAGGTAAATGAGAAATTGCTAGTTACAAGTATTTTATTATTTTTATACAATGTTTTCAAAACACATCTTTTTCGGGACCAGTAAAACTTTTGGTAAATACTTAACTCTTTACCAAAAGACAAACTTCTTCACGTGAAATTGAAAGCATTAGCAGACAATAATTGATGAAATTTTGTCTTTGATAGGATAGAAAACATTTTAGGAAAAGGAGAAAATGCTAGTAACCAGCATTTTCTTCTTTTACCACATTGTTTTTTTTTTTAGAACAAATTTCAATTTATTATCACATTAACCTTGTCGTCTGAAAATGCTTTCAATTTGGACCAGTCGAAAATTTTGTCATTTGGTAGAGAGTTAAAAGTGGTTAGCGTCGGCCTCGTAACCACAAGATCCTGAGTTCGATATCCGAGAGTGGGTGTCAACTCTGGTCCACTCATTTAAAGCAAGTACTGGTGTAGTTCCCAGGAAGTAGAATCGAGAGAGATTAGTGTAAGTTGTAAGAACTTGTTTCTCAATTGATGTAGATAAGATGTTTAAACTAAATGATTAAAGTAAAAAAAAGTGTGTGTGTGGTGGGGGGGGGGGGGGGAGGGGGAAAGGGGGAAAATTAACTGAAAAATGTCAGGTAAAGCAAATCCATGGAAAACTAAGCGTCGTTTCCGCTTCAGCTCTAACCATACTTACAACATGTCTATTGCCAATGAAAATGAATGTGCCGTGACAGGGGCAAGTGGTGTTGCTGTGTGTTTTTTTTTTCATTCCAACAATTCATCCTTCTTTCATAGTATTTCATTTGAGCTTTACTCTGGCAAAAGGGAGCTTCACGCATCTTTGTGGTGTATTAACCCTTTCCCAAACAATCCTTGGTTTTTTACGGGTCAGGAATAGAAACCTTTTGAAAACATTGTGGGAAAAGGAGAAAATGCTGATAACCAGCATTTTCTCCTTTTTCCACAATATTTTCTACCCCTTCATATAGAAAAATTATCCTTTGAGCAACTGTTAATGTGTCATCTGCAAAATGCTTTCAATTTGGTCTTGTCCAAAATTTGCCATTTGGGAAAGGGTTAAGGTAGTGGTCCCGTAATAGAAAACATCTATTTCCATTATAATATTATCCTATAAAATTTGCTATGATGAAAAATGAGTATTGTTGTACTGCTTTCACCGAGCTACCTTTCCGTTTTTGTCTTTCATAGAATAATAATTTATAAATCTAAAACCACTATATTCTTATTATAAAGGGGGATAATTATTGCCTCCCTTTACAGGAAACTAACAAAAGTACATGTATCATCAAATAATTTTAAGATAGACATCAAAGGAATTTCAGGTCGATTAAAAATATGCAAAAGTATTAATCTGTTTATTTTAAATGCTTTCCGGTAGGATATCGAGAAATAGCAGTGAAAATATTTTTCGATCTTACACTGGTACCACCAGTGAAAATACCGATTTTCACGTTCTTGTTGCCTAGGTAAATTGTGCGTGCCTAACAACCAGATGGGAAATATGACGTCATATACCTTACATTTCTCGCGCTTGACGTAACGTTGCTATGTGGGAGGGGTACGCCACGGGGAATAAGGGCAAATAACTGTAATGAATTTTGACAAAGCTCCTCCCAGAAAGGGATAAAAGCATAAAATAAATAGAATATTTGTTTTTTTTCGGCGAAAGATCGGAATTTATTTCATCTTGTGAACACCATCGGTAATATTTTCACTCGTGGCTGCGCCACTCCTGAAAATATTATCGATGGTGTCCACTCGATGAAATAAATTTCGATCTTTCACCGAAAAAAAAAACAAATATCCTCTACATAAATCCATATGTATCAACTATGAAGAAATTTCATACCATACTACACTAGAAGTATTTCGGGTATACTACCTTAACCAAGCAAGGCATGACATAGTCAAGGTCCATAAATTCATTTCTATATAACAACAGACTCTTTTATTAGATAGAGTGGTCCTTGAACAAGTAGAAAATTTACTGAATAGCAAAAAGTATCGACCCACGTCAGCCTGCGCGGACTGCGCAGGCTGATGTGGGTCGATACTTTTTGCAGATGTATTAGATCGTATTTTCACAGGGCATGGCTCATGTAGATTTGGAACAATTCTGTGTAATAAAGAAGGGGAAATTCCGACACGGTGTCAAAATCAATACTTTCTCAGTCTCCACCACAATTTACGATAACCTTGGCCTAGAGAAAGCTCGGGAAAAATTTCCAATAGATCACGTGTGCGCATTTGTTGGTAACTTTAGAAGAGAATGACATTGGACCGTAGCTTCCGATACAATTTCAATATAAATCATTATCTCCCGCTAGATGGCATTCTATAAATACTCATCTATCTGATATGGGCATCCTGGGTACAGAACCGAACCACTTTCCTACGCGACAACCGTTACTTTGAATTTAAAACAAAAAAAAAAAGGTTTACCCAATAAAACGCTACCTCGTGCAGTTCACTCAACTATGATCACCAGTTTCGAGAAATCTGTTGCTAAAGCAGGTCTCATTTCTCCTCAGATGTATTGATACGTGAGAGCTATTTCCAACATTGCTACTTTATAGTGCGTAATATTACAGTCAGCCCGCTTTCGGGGCTACGAGTGATGCGTCATATAAGACAGTTGAATCTTCGAAGAATATGACATGCGCAGACAACGCAATATAAATCATATTTTCTGTTTATAATTGTTCTAAGCAGCTTAACTTGATACGATTTATCCAGCTATGGTTATCTAGCATATGTTGTTGCCTGCGTTTGTCATATTCTTCCAAGATTCCACGTGTCTGCTGTGACGCATCACCGACCCTATATACTAGGGAAAAGTAGGGGTTATTGGGAAAAGTAGGACTTATACAGAAACTATTACTAAAGCCTACGGGAGGGTTCTTTTGATAAATGGCCGGTTCATAGTTTACTTGAAAGCTGATCATATAGCTGAATAGATGGCACGAGGTAGCGTTTGAGTTAACATTTATTTGATTTTGAAATTCAAAGTAACAATTGTCGTTTTGAAAAGTAGCCCGGTTCTGTACCAAGAATGCCTAAATTCGTTAGATGTGTACACTGAAATGAACTTCTAAACGGCCACTTTTGTTTCTCCTTTAAATTGGAGCAAGTATAAAAAATGTTAATAAAAACAAATTATGACGTATATCTGGACGCCGACCATAGTATTGTGGTAAAAAGATTTTGCCAACAGAAAAACTCCCTTTTTCGAAAAAAGGGAAACTAGTTGCTTGCGCATGCGTGGAGTCTATCAGCCAAAACTGTTTTAAAATGAGAAGAATAAAATACTGAACTTCTGTAAACAATAAGAAAAAACATGAAAATTATTCTCTGTGAAAAAAATGTTTTCAAAAAATGATATTTCAATTTACAATGTTAAGTGAATGGACGACGAATAAATTTCTTCCACGATAAAATTGAATGAATTCTCTTCAGAATTTGACTCAGGTATGATTTCAGACCGGGCAATTATTCTGCAAAAAAATGAAACCAAAATAACCCGTCCCTTTTATACGGTGGCACACAAGTGACATGGAAGATATATTTTATACTACGTGCGCACGCAGTAGCTAGTATACGTGCGCAAGTAATATGTATTACGTGCGCACGCAGCAGCTAATACTGGTACGTGCGCACGTAATAACTATTGCGTGCGCACGTAATACTATATATTGCGTGCGCACGTATTAGCTATTACGTGCGCACGTAATAGTTTAGTTATTACGTGCGCACGTATTAGCTACTGCGTGCGCACTTATTACTTATTACGTGCGCACGTATTAGCTACTGCGTGCGCACGTAGTATAAAATATATCTTCCGTGTCACTTTTGTGCCACCGTACTTTTATAGGCAGTGGACGCGAAAAAACGTCAACGGGAAATTACAGCTTAACAGTGGCCGTTTAGAAGTTCGTTTCAGTGTATTTATAGAATGCTATCTAGCGGGAGATAATGTATAATATGTGCATCTGTCCCTTTAAGCTTGGGAAGATTTTCCGGTGTAAGATCGGCATGGTTGAACATTTCTTTATATCGTTAAAAATTGTTGAAAGAAAAGGAAATATTTTTGAAAAAGACAGACGGCGCATTTCAACAGCCAGCTCATTCAGATACCCTGAAAAAATAAACCTGCGCAAATGCCGGTTTTCCCTAATTCTATATTTATAACCTGTATACAAATGCTTGCAAAGGTATATTTTTTAAAAGCATTTTTTGTTTAAAATTAATTTTGGGAAAAAGAATGAAGCGGAAAACGGACTTGGTTTCTCTACAGACGTATTATTTATAGCTATTTTCCGCTTTTAAGCGGCACAGTTTTGAGTCACGCGCACCGTGTATTAATATTTATCATGCACACGGACGTCGTACAGAAAACAGGTCAGTCTTCGAGGAAAATGACATACAGAGACAGTGCTTTGTCTTAACTCTTTACCAAAAGACAAAATTTTAGATTGGTTCAAATTGAAAGCACTTGCAGACGACAAATTAAACTTATCTCAAGAATTGACATTTGTTTCCAACAGGGTAGAAAACATTGTGGGAAAAGGAGAAAATGCTGTTTACCAGCATTTTCTCCTTTTCCCACAATGTTTTGAAAAGGCTTCTATCTTAGGTTCGTAAAAACAGGGATTGTTTGGGAAAGGGTTAAAATTATCTTTAGTCTGTGGTTTAGATTTTATACTGGGCTTTCTATCAATCTTTAACAAAGCAGTTCGGTTTATTGATGACCATGGGGAAGAAGGTTTTTGAAAATCAAATTAGCCAGGATCCATTTGACGTCTGAAATGTTTTAAAATATGGATATGTAAAACTTTGTCGTCTGGTAAAGAGTGGAAATGGCTGAAACTTGTGTTCGATGGTTTTTCGACCTGACAATTTCTGCTGACTATCTATGATAATTATTTGTCTCAGTTAATAATTTTATTAAATGTATGAAATATCTCTTCGGTTCTTTCTAGGGGTTAATTTTGACATTATTTAGATGCTTTGTTCTATAGGCCTGTGTACTGATTTTGTCAAATACTGGTAAAGAGTACTCTTTCCTTTTCCTGAAATGTTTTATACCCTTACTCATCGCTTAAGTGACATCTCACCTGTTGTCTGAAAATGCTTTCAATTTTGACTATTCAAAAACTTTGTTGTGTGGTTAAAAGTTTATAGAAGGGAAAAAAAAGATCAGTAAATAATTTTAAAAACAATTGTTTTAAATGTTTCTCTACATCTCTTCTGTCTCTGCCTCTCTCTGCCTCTCTCTCTGTCTGTCTGTCTGTCTCTCTCTCTCACACAGTGCAGAAATATTTTATGACATAATCTGAGAAAGGGGCTTGATGCTTGATGAAGTTATGACAAGGCTATCTAAATTTGCGCATTCCCTTTCTTCAGAGGGTTTTTTTTTTTGTTCTTTTATTTTCATCGTTAAAGTTTTCATGAATTTGTCAGTTACAAACGACTTTTCTCTTTGCGCTGTGGTAGACCGATTTTTTACCACTTTGGCATAGGGAAAAAATTTGCTTCGGGTGATTTGACCTTCTATCACAATGCTTTCAAGTGATGGTTGTTTTGAACTATGACCCAAATTAGAAATAAATATTTAAGCGTTACTGTCTGTGGAAAATTTTGCTAAACAATCACCTGTTTTCACAACTCTTGGAAAGTAGCATTTTGAAAACATTGTTGGAAAAGGAGAAAATGCTGGTTACCAGCATTTTCTCCTTTTCCCCACAATGTTTTTAAAAGCATTGTTCGCCAAGATACTTATAAGTCGTAATTGTCTGGTAAAATTCACGCGTAAATGTTCTCATCTCCCCCAATAAACGATATTTGAAACTCGACTTTTATTTTACTTTTATGGTTACCAGCATTTTCTCCTTTTCCCACCATGATTTCAAAGGCCTACTTCCACAAGGTCTGTAAATTTTCTAATTGTGTGGTAAAGGGTTAAACTACTTTGTCCGTCTGAAGTTACAATTTTATTTCACTTTTTTGGTTGCCAGCATTTTCTCCTTTTACAATGATCTCAAAAGCCTTGTTTCTCAAAGTCTTTATACAACTCGGGATTTTGTGGTAAAGTGGTTATTCTACTTTGGCCGCTTTAGCATCCAAATTGTTGCCTTCAGCTGTCTGGAAAAAAAATAAACATGTAAATTAGGTTAAAATTCGTATTTAACCCTCTACCAAACAAGCCCTGTTTTTTACGTGTCAGCAGTAGTTTTCTATCTTTTTTGAGAACTTTCTGCCATTTTCTCAAAATCTTAAATTGTCGTCTGCAAACTCTTTCAGTTTGGAAGAGTCCAAAATTTGTCGTTTGGGAAAGGATTAATTTCCTTTTTCCCAAACTTGTTCATTTTAATTATGACCTCGGATTAGAAACACATATTTGCGAGTAGCTGTATACACCTCAACTATCCCATACTTAAACCGTCTACCACACAATTCTGGCTTTTTAAACTCTTTCCCAAACGGTAAATTTTAGACCAGATCAAATTGAAAGCATTTTGCAGATGACAAATTAACAGTTGCTAAAAAGATGATTTTTCTATATGATATAGTAGAAAACAATGTGGGAAAAGGAGAAAATGCTGGTTACCAGCATTTTCTCCTTTTCCCACAATGTTTTCAAAAGGCTACTATTCCAGACCCGTAAAAACCAGGGATTGTTTGGGAAAAGGTTAACTATCCTGGGGGAAAGCATTGTGGGAAAATGAACAAACACTGCTTACTAGCATTTTCTTCTTTCTCCCACAACGTTTTTTTTTTATTATTCTTTCAAAGGCAAATTACATTGTCAATTCAAAGACTTACAGTGGATTTGCCAGCTGAAAAGGCTTATAGTTTAACTCTTTACCAAACGACAACATTTTAGACTGGTCCAAATTGGAAGTACTTGCAGACGAAAAAGTAAACGTAACTCAGAATTTCAAATTTGTTTTTTTAGGAGGGTAGAAAAGATTGTAGGAAAAGGAGAAAATGCTGGTTACCAGCATTTTCTCCTTTTCCCACGGTGTTTTCAAAAGGCTTCTATCTCAGGCCACAGCTAAAAAAAAATGGTAAATTGGTTTTGAAATTAGAATTTTATTTTACTTTTTTCCAAACTTTGTTCGTGAGCTGACACGAAGTTAATGGATTAAAATCGTTTGGATTTTATTTTTTTGTGGCTTAACGAAATTAGCTTTTAACTTAGCACCAGCCTGTCCCGAGTTTTTGCGACTTCATAAAAAGAAAACTTTTGCAATTAATGTTTGAAAAAGAGAAAATGCTGCTTACAAGCACCTTCTTCTTTTCGAAAATTTTTTCCGAACTTTTGAAATACTTGCCCTTGTGTGTTAAATCTGCTATATAGATGAAATGAAACCTTTATGCCGACAGTAAACTCCCAAGTTGTACCATTTCAAAGATTTTTTTTCTGGGGGAAATTATTGTCCTTGTCGGACAGTGTAGAACAAGATCAGACTGCACGTTCTGTGCAGTCTGATCTTGATCTACACTGTCCGGTAAAGGTCATTGAGTCGCTCTGAGCAGCCTGATATTTAACTGTTTTCAAATAAATGATATATTTTCTTAATGTGTAACTCTCAAACTTATTTACGATAATAAATTTCGTTTTCGTATCAGTTATCCTTTAACCAAACAATCCCGAGTTTTAAACGGTCCCACGAAAGGAGACTTTTGAAAATATTGTAAGAAAAGGAGGAATTGTTGGTACCAGTAGCCATGTTTTGTGTTATATATTCATGTTTTAATTTGTCGTCTGCAAATGCTTTATCTTTTGGTAAATTATTACAAATCATTTCAAATTCGTCTGATAGTAAAGAAATTTAGTGCTGAATCGCTTTAAGCTAAGTTTTCTGGCTAAAAGTAGAAACCAAAGTTTTACTATTTCAAATGTTTTCTTTTTTATGGGAGAGGTCCTAATCGGGCAGTGTAAATACAAGATCAGGCTGCACGTTCTATGCAGTCTGATCTTGATCTACACTGTCCGCAAAAGATCACCGAGTCGCGCTTAGTATTCTTTGGGTTAAAAAAAACGTCTGCTAAAGTCTTTACAAGATGACAAAATTTTAGACTTGTCCGAGGAAGGGGGCCGAAATTGAAAGCATTTGCAGACGATAAATTTAGTACGGTACAAATTAGAGTTTTTTTTTTTTAAGTTTTATGATCTTTTCATCCTATTTAAGCAATGTTTTCTTTGGCTTCTTCGTTTTTTACTGAGAGTCGTTACAACTCGAAATCGTTTGATAAATTTTACTCCTTTTCCAAACAATCTCGAGAATGTAACGACCTCTAAACAGAAGTGTTTTGAAAACATAGAGGGAAAAGGAGAGAATGCTGGTAACCAGCATTTCCTCCTTTTCCCACTATTTTTTACACCCTTTCAAAATAAAAAAAAATTCCTTTATGAAACATGTTGAATTTGTCGTCAAATGTTATCTGTTTGAACTAGTCTAAAATTTTGTTTTTTCGGTCAACAATTTTAAATTACAATGTAGTTTTGTTTTGTCTTTGTTTTTGATGAAACAATTTCAAATTCTAAATGTTTTCTTTTTAGATGTGTTTCACATTTGCAATTCTATGAATAAACAGTATGTGAAAACTGAAAACGGTCGTTTCTTCCTATTTCTTGTGGGTGTTGTAGATCTAATTTTCTTTGATGATGATGATGATGATGAAGCCTTTTGAAAACATTGTTGGAAAAGGAGAAAATGCTGGTAACCAGCATTTTCTCCTTTTCCCACAATGTTTTCTACCCTACTGGAAACAGATTTCAATTTTTGAGTTATGCAAGGGCTTTCAATTTGGACCAGTCTAGAATTTTGTCGTTTGGTAAAGAGTTAAATGGCTTCATATACAGTTCCGCATCAAGATTAAGAGCAAAGCCCCAGTAAGTCAGTCGATAGCGTGCAGGACTTGAGTAAAGGGAGCCGTGAGTTTGATGCCTGACATGGCCAATTTCTCTCCGAGGATTTATGATAGTCGTTGCAACAGAATTAATTCCTCTACATTTGCTGTCTATTGTCTTGACGATGGTTATGTGGGAAAGCAGCCAGTGGTATGGAAAAAAATTTGCGGGTTTAGTAAATAAGACTCCTGGAAAGCATGGATATAACTGAAATAATGTTGAAAACGGCGTTAAACACCATACAATCAATCAAATTACTGCTGACCATTGATGATGGTTATGTGGGAATGCAGCCAGTAGCTTGGAAAGAAAACTGTGCGTAGCACTGGTGAAAGAGACTATAAAAACGCATGGATATGTAAACTGGCCGCCGCGATATAACTGAAATAATGTTAAAAACGGCGTTAAACACTACACAATCAATCAAATTACCGCTGAAAATTGTTTTGGTGATGGTTATGTGGGAAAGCAGCCAGTGGCTTGGAAAGAAAATTGTGCAGAGTACTGGTGAAAGAGACTAACGCATGGATAGGTGGACTGTCTGCCGCGATATACGTGAAATAATGTTGAAAACGGCGTTCAACACCAAATAACCAATCAGTGAATTCACGAAGAAGAGGCACTTCAATTATAATCCAGAATAGAAGAGTGAACAGTGTAAATCAGAGATCAGACTGCACGTTCTGTGCAGTCTGATCTCAATCTACACTGTCCACAAAAAGCTCTTTGATTCGTCAACAGTTAGGAAAAAGTCAAACACCACACAAATAAACGTTTTAAAAAATCCCAATGCATTTTTTTCAGTTCAGTTTACCATATGTGTTTGTGCTTTGCAAGTTGCACAATTTATAGACCGCTATCTGGCAAAAGGGGTTTAAATGAATCTTCGTGATGCCTTTTTATCAAGCAAATCATCATTGATCCATAAAATTCATTTAGTTTGAAAATATGACTTAATCGTTAGGTAGACTGGTCCTTGTACAGGTAAAAAATTTACAAATTGCAAAAAGTTTCGGCCCATGTCAGCCTGCGCGGACTGCGCAGGCTGACATGGGTCGATACTTTTTGCAGATGTCCTAAAAACCCTTTTTTACAGAGCGTGTATCAGAATATATAAGGATGCTTAGCATTATCTTCACACATGCCAGTCAACACTTTCCCCATTAAGTGATATAAACTCGTTCTTATTCAATGTCCTCATATACAATTCAATATCATACGTATCGACTATTTGTGATGCTAATAATATAAACAGTAAGCGGAAGGTGTACATTATAGATCAGACTGCAATTTGACTGCATCTTCTACGCAGTTTGATCTTGATCGACGCCTCCTACAAAAGGCTACTTATACTTCCGACGTCATAGAAAAGGGTTCAACGAATCTAAAAACAATTAAAGTGTTGTAAATATGTCAAAAGAAAACTTCCTTTTTTCCCTTCGTTAACTTTAAAGTTACTAAGTCGCGACTCACTGACCTTTTGCGGACAGTGTAGATCCTAGATCAGACTGCACAGAACGTGCAGTCTGATCTTGGGTCTACACTGTCCGAGAGGGGGATAATTATTCTCCAGAACACATTTTTGAAATTGAAATATTAGGATCTTTATTACCGAACTGAAAATTTCATTTGAGTTCTTTAGCAGGATAAAGGTAGTGACCAGATCTGGATTGTAACGAGTTGCTTATGGCATTTCTTCGTCTGTGGAAGCTCAGCCCCGGTAGCTCAGTAGAACTTGAGAACAAGGAGTCCGGGGTTCGATCCTTGGCTACGACCCCCGGCTCGGCAAATTTCTTTCCGAGAATTGATGATAGTCACTACGACAGAATTCCTCTCCCACCGCTGACCATTTTTATGATCAGGTGGGAAAGCAGCTAGTGGTTTAGAAAGAAAATTGTTCTAAGTACTCAGTGTAAAAGAAACTCTAGGAACGCATGGATAGGTGCACTGGCCGTCCCAAAACAATATTGCAAACGGTGTTAAACACCATACAATCAATCAGTCCTCTGTATAGGGAGGAACATGTATATTTGGACCAAAACTACGAAATACCGAGCCCTGGCGGAGAACTCAGTGATTGGCGTCTCTGACTCGTGGCCTGGAGGTTGAGAGTTTGGTCCTCGTCTGCAGCAATCTTGCTTTCCGGCGATATTTCTCTACCTGACACACGTGAAAAAGTTGTCAGTGGGTTGACAAGAAAGTTGTGTCAGTACTGCTCTGAGAAAGCCAGGAAACATTCCTAGGTACACTGACCACCGTGATATGACTTAACCTGTTATCACACAATCCCTGTGAAAGTAACAGAACTTCTGATTGGCTAAACCGAATATCAGAATTTCTGTTACTTTCACATTGACAAAATTCTGAAGAATAAGACTAAGAATGTTTTCAAGGATGGTTGGTGATTGCGAACCAAGGTTTCAAGCAATTACAACCCCTGGGTCAAAAATTGCCCTACCTTGTAGGGGTCACAAATAAACATAAACATTTGTAGAGAAAGTGCTGGTGGAGGGGCTGGGCGTATTTACCATAAGTAATTTTATTGCAATAAATATTTCCTACAATTAAATGACGGTCTGGGCCAATCACGGGTATTGACATTTAGTTTAATTTACAGTGGGACAATACAGGGTCATCAAGGTCCTCTTGTTCTTTCATTAATCCCCAGGTAACTGTCTTATCTCTGTTAAACACCAGCAAAATGGTTGGTTATCCCCAGGTAACTGTCTTATCTCTGTTAAACACCAGCAAAATGGTTGGTTATCCCCAGGTAACTGTCTTATCTCTGTTAAACACCAGCAAAATGGTTGGTTATCCCCAGGTAACTGTCTTATCTCTGTTAAACACCTACAAAATGGTCAGTTATCCCCAGGTAACTGTCTTATCTCTGTTAAACACCAGCAAAACGGTCGGTTATCCCCAGGTTACTGTCTTATCTCTGTTAAACACCTACAAAATGGTTGATTATTCCCAGGCAACTGTCTTATCACTGTTAAATATCTACAAAATGGTCGGTTATCCCAAAGTAATTGTCTTATCTCTGTTAAACACCAGCAAAATGGTCGGTTATCCCCAGGTTACTGTCTTATCTCTGTTAAACACCTACAAAATGGTTGGTTATCCCCAGGTAACTATCTTATCTATGTTAAACACCAGCGAAATGGTCGGTTATCCCCGGGTAACTGTCTTATCTCTGTTAAACACCAGCAAAATGGTCGGTTATCCCCAGGTTACTGTCTTATCTCTGTTAAACACCTACAAAATGGTTGGTTATCCCCAGGTAACTGTCTTATCACTGTTAAATACCTACAAAATGGTCGGTTATCCCAAGGTAACTGTCTTATCTCTGTTAAACACCTAAAAAAGGTCGGTTATCCCCTGGTAATTGTCTTATTACTGTTAAACACCCACAAAATTGTTGCTCACCCCAGGTAACTGTCATATCTGTGTTAAGCACCAACAAAATGGTCGGTTATCCCCAGGTAACTGTCTTATCTATGTTAAACACCTACAAAATGGTTGGTTATCCCCAGGTAACAGTTTTATCTCTGTTAAACACCAACAAAATGGTCGGTTATCCCCAGGTAACTGTCTTATCTCTGTTAAACACCTACAAAATGGTCGGTTATCCCCAGGTAACAGTTTTATCTCTGTTAAACACCTACAAAATGATTGGTTATCCCCAGGTAACTGTCTTATCACTGTTAAACACCTACAAAATGGTCGGTTATCCCCAGGTAATTGTCTAATAACTGTTAAACACCCACAAAATGGTTGGTTATCCCCAGGTAACTGTCATATTTGTGTTAAACACCAATAAAATGGTCGGTTATCCCCAGGTAACTGTCTTATCTGTGTTAAAAACCTAAAAAAAATGGTCGGTTATCCCCAGGT
The DNA here is from genome assembly GCA_943736015.1 of Tridacna crocea. Taxonomy (NCBI): domain Eukaryota; kingdom Metazoa; phylum Mollusca; class Bivalvia; order Cardiida; family Cardiidae; genus Tridacna; species Tridacna crocea. The sequence continues at coordinate 32,663,175 of OX031069.1, forward strand.
AATAGTCTTATCACTGTTAAACACCTACAAAATGGTTGGTTATCCCCAGGTAACTGTCTTTTCTCTGTTAAACACCAGCAAAATGGTCGGTTATCCCCAGGTTACAGTCTTATCTCTGTTAAACACCTAAAAAATGGTCAGTTATCCCCAGGTAACTGTCTTATCTCTGTTAAACACCTAAAAAATGGTCAGTTATCCCCAGGTAACTGTCTTATCTCTGTTAAAAACCTGCAAAATAGTCGGTTATCCCCAGGTAAAATTGTCTTATCTCTGTTAAATACCTGCAAGATGATCGCTTATCCCCAGGTAATAGTCTTATCTGGGTTAAACACCAGCAAAATTGTCGGTTAATATGAAACTTTTTTAGCCCTTTGCTACAACACTTCTGAGATTTAAAAGACCCTGTAAAGCTTTTGAAAATATTTTTGGAAGGGAAGAAAACGCTGGTAACCAGCATATTACCTTATTCCACGACGTTTTCTAAACTCTGCCTCAAGAACCTCGTAATCTACTTCATTACTACCGAATGTATCAAAAGTTTAGCTCTGGTCTCAAAAACTGGTCCCGTCCTGAGGGATTATTTTGTTAGGCGAGCTGGGCGATTAAGGGACGTCATGGCTCTCTTTTTGTTTTCTTTAAGTTCATCCCAGGTATTTGTACTATCTCAGTGAACTTCAAAAAGAGAAAATATCCGTTAACAAACATAATACAATTATTAGCCCTTTACCAAAATTCCAGGGATTCAAAAGACACTGTAGAAAGTTTTAGAAAACATTGTTGGAAAAGGAGAAAATGCTGGTTACCTTTTCCAACAATGTGTTCTACCCTTTGATAGACGAAATCTCATCATCTGAGTTATAATTAATTTATCGTCTGCTGGTACTTTCAATTTGGAAAAGTCTAAAATAATTGTCATTTGGTAAAGAGTTAAATGTCAGCTTACAAGAGAGCGACAATGAAATTGACATGTTTCCCTCGGCAAAGTCGACATAACAGCGATGTGTTTGGAAAATAAACTTAAATGTGGGTCACTTTTACATTGTCACGTGGTCACTTTTACATTGTCACGTGGTTGCTTTTTTGTCCCTGAACATTTTACCACGTCCCCTCATCCTTATAACGGCTTTTTTCACCACTGTATAGAAAACAGCTGGTAGCCTTGTATGTGTTTTTTTTTTTTCTTTTATAAATGATAACTTTTTTTTGTAAATAAGTATTTTTTTCCAAGACCGTTTTCATATTCATGCGGAAAAAAAAGAGTCTGAATACGTGCTCTGCTCGCTAAATGTTACAGAAATTGGAAAAATTATCTTCGACATGATAAAAAAAAAACATTGTGAGAAAAGGTAACCAGCATTTTCTTCTTTTCCCACAATGTTTTCAAAAGTCATTTTCCTTGAAGGTCGTCGAAATCGGGAATGTGTGGTCTATTGGCTTTACTTAAGAGTACACCTTTCTTGGGAGGGGGGGGGGAAGGGGGTAGCTACGCTCCTGATAAACAACAGCATTACGAGGCTGCCATCGCGTTTTCGACATGCAAATCTGTAAACCAATGATAATCAGGCAACAATCTGGTTTCATTTCCCAAAACTTCCAATTTTATGGTCCTTTTTACAAGGGATGGGAATCCCTAATTGGCGATAAAAACACGGAAGCGTATAAACTAGATCGATCCCTAATGGCAATTTCGTGATAAGAAGAAGGTCTTGTTTTGCTTGATTTACATAAATAGGATTCTGGATGAACGGAAAATCCTGAAAAGAATACTGTGTAATCATGGTCATCATCATCATCATCATGATCATCAATATCATCATCATCCATATCATTGTCGACACAGTCATCATCATCATCATCATCATCACGTCGTCGTCGTCTTCTTCTTCTCTTCTTCTCTTCTTCTTCTCCTCCTCTTCCTCCTCCTTCTTCTTCGTCTTCTTCGTCTTCTTCTTCTTCTAATTCTTCTGCTTTTTCTTATTCTTCTTCTTTTGCTGCATGTAATCGTAGTTGTTCATCTACCATCATCACGTGTCATTCTAGAAATAAAGTACAAATAAAATAGATCGATAAATGACTGACCAGCACTTTTTTCTGTTCTAGCAATATTCTCTTTTAGCCTTTTGTTCCGATTTTAAAGGATGCAGGGCAAGAGGAGGCTAAACGAAGTGTCAATTAACCATGACGTTCGAGTCCAGTTGCAATGACTATCATCATTCCTCGGGAAGCAATTGGCCAAGTCGTGGATCGAACCGGTGACCCCCTGTTTTCAAGTCCTGCATGCCACCGATTTAGCAAGTTGGGCTCGGCTGAAGGGTGAGAAGGCCAAGTATCTGTTTCTATTAGAATCAAGCCTTTTTCTTGGCACAAGACGATACTATGATGGAAACAAGCTGGTTTTATTTACATTATACATTGTAGTAGATGTAGATAAGCCCGTTAGGCTTTTTTATGACACATGCTATGTCGAAAGGGGGCTTAAAGCGTCTGCAAAAAGTATCGACCCATGTCAGCCTGCGCGGATTGTGCAGGTTTACATGAGTCGAAACTTTTTGACATTTGTAAATCTTTGCATGTCAAAAGATCATTCTATACCTACGGTTCTAGTTGTGTGTATACTGGAATTAATGGTTACATGATTATTCATTGATCAGTTTGCCGAGCCCCGGTCGCTAAGTCGGTTGAAGTTGACTTTATAAGATAGAAGCATAGTGGGAAAAGTAGAAAATTCATAATTACGTAAAAATCCGTCACCCAAATAATAATTATACAATGACGGCCATCGTCTTGTACGGTTAGTCGTGATTAAACAATACAGTAATTTAATAATAAATGATAATAAATAGTAATCTTTAGTTTTCCTGTAGAAGACTAAAACTCTGCAGTTTAACCTATTGCCGCACAACCTCAACTTTAAACGACACTGAGAAAGAAGCCTTTAAAAAACATTGTGCGAAAAGGAGAAAATGCTAGAAACCAGCAATTTTCTCCTTTTCCCACAATGTTATCTACCTTTCCCAAAACAAATTTCAAATTTTCAGTCACTTTTATTTTGTCGTCTGCAAATGCTTTCGATTTGGAAAAGCAAAAAATTTTGTCATTTGGTAATGAGTTAAGTGAAACGAGAAATTTAAAAATCAAATTGTTGAGAACGCTGAAGTGGTATTTGTCAAGGAAACCCACCATTAGTAATTTGAGAGAAACAGACATATTGTTCAAATATTGGCTTAAAAGTCAACCCACTAAGCAAATGAATACCTTTTCGGTTGAAGGGAGAGTAATCATGACAAAATTTGGTTTATTTTTGTATAAGTGGTCTCCCTTTGATCATTAGGAAGAAGCAGGAGTAACGCACCTTGACAGTAGGATGCATGACGAATAGAGAAAAAAATCATGTTGATATATCGAACAAAATTAAGTTTGTTCCTGAAAACTATAATTTTGAAATATCTCTAGCCTTTTACGTTTAATTTCCAACATTACAATTAATGACCTCGATTTATAAATATTCATGAGCGATCAAATGAGTAGCGTGCAATCATAGGACGAACAAGCCATGGAACGAATTGGTTTTGGAACGAAAAAGCCCAGGGTCAGCAGGTAAATTTGTATCGTTGCGCCAATAAAAGGCTATGAGCAAGAGAGGCTATTTTCAATCACAAATAAGTATCTCAACGATCGATGGCCTTGTCCAATGTATTTTAATATGCCATTTCACATTACATATCTGAGTGCCACCGTAAAACTCATGTGCCTGAGAAGAAATGAGTTTAACTGGGTTTATTTCCTTCGGCTTTGCACAAAATAAGATACATGGTTATCAAAATTCAATCTTGAACTGATAGTGGTATTGTCTTCGACAAATACCACAAAAATGGGGGCGTAAATTTGCCAGCAGTACGAAGGGTCACCTAGGATAATGTCTACATTTTAACCACAAGGTCGATTTTTGACCTATCACATATTTTTATTCATTCAGTTGTTATCAGTATCAAAAAGTAGGTCATCATATTCTGCGCCGGAAAAAAAAAAATTCGGTTTTTGTTCCAGTTCTTGTAAAATTCCGCTCCATTCCCTTTTCGTCCCATTACCTTTACGCGCTTTTATTTCGTTATACATATGCCCCTGAGTCATGTAATATGTTCAGAAATTAAGATATACGAAGATAGAACAAATCTTCTTTGTTAGATGAATGTATAATAGACATAAGCCTTTTGTCGGTTTATTTGTATGGTAATTCGCACATTTCTATGCGTTTGTGACGTCATAAATCAGACACAAAATGCAGACGAACGCTCGTTTATAAACATGTACTTAATCTAATTCGCTCAATAAAACCCTTATATTGCCAAGTAAGTACATTGTATATAAATTGAAACTTTCAAGCTTGATGTAAAAACGTGACATTTACTATTTCAAAGGTTGTTTTTTTTTTAGGAGGGGGGGGTTGAGAGGGTGGGGGGTGGGGGTGGAGGTTTATTTCCTTATCGGACAGTGTAAATCCAAGATCAGAGAGGCCGCCCTGAGCAGTCTGATCTTGATTTGCCCTGCCCTAGATGGGTCCTTTAGTCGCCCTCAACAGGCTTAATGTGAACTTTGTATCAAATGACAAAATTCTGGACTAAACTAACCTGAAAGTATTTGCAGGCAATAAAATAAATGTAGCTCAGGTGAGGATTTCTGAGTTTAAAAAAAAAAAACATTGTGGGAAAAGAAGAAAATGCTGGTTACCAGCATTTTCTTCTTTTCCAGCAGTGTTTTCAAAGGCGTCCTTCTTCAGGGTCGTTAAAACTCGGAACAGTGTGGTAAAGGGTGTTATTAACCGTATTGGTGCCAACTGTCAGCTGCAGAATAAAGTATAAATAGTGCATTCTTGACCCTTTAAAGGTGGGTATTTAGAATTTTTACATCCCAGTAAATTAAAAAATATCTATATCACTGAAATTCATATGAAAAAATAATACAAATCATCAATAATTAAGATTCATAAAATTGCGAAAAAAAAATTGATGGTATTCCCTTAAAAGGCTACGTGGCCTCTTAAGGTATTTTTAGATTTCGCGCCAAAAATCATTAAAGCATTGTGGAAATGTCAAGTGACTCATAACGCTTAAATTCCATTACATAACAAACATGTTATAATTATTTTCCATAATGTCTTCTTCTGACGCTATGTTTGAAACTTCGTCTGTGTATTCCTGTAAGTAAATGAGCGAATTGGTCATCTAAAAATAGAACGTGTCTCCCGTTGGTGTCAACCTGAGCCGTAGTAAATCTCCAATTTCTCGTGTTGTCGGATGGTTTTCGACTACTGGGGTTTTATGAACGAAAATTAAAAGGCTTTGGGAGTATAAGGATGATTTTTTTGCATTTTTGTAGAATTTTCGTCCCAAAATCTGAAGGGCCACCTTTAAGACACAACTTTCAACACCTCTGAGAAAAATACACAAAAAATGCCTTGTTGAAAACATTGTGGGAAAAGAAGAAAATGATGGTAGCCAGCTTTTTTTTTCTTTTCTCACAATGTTTTCTAGTCTTTCAGGAAAAAAATTTTTAATTCTGAACCACATTAAATTTGTCGTCTGTTAAATTATTGCTTTCAAGTAAGAAAGAAATTATTCTTTACAGTTTAGTAAATACGTAAAGTGTTTTACACTCCTTACCACACAGTCCCAACTTTTAACGACCCTTAGAGAAAGCATTATGGGAAAAGCAGAAAATGCTGGTAATCTGCATTTTCTCCTTCTCCCATGTTTTCTACCCTTTCAATTTTTTTATCCACGTCTGAATTGTCATCTGCGAATGCCTTCAAATTGGACCAGTCTATTTTTTTTTTGTCCGGTAAAATGTAAAGTTAGTTAAACCACCTATGTCGTTATAAAATAATGTTTCTGTACTCTCTGATCTTGATTTACATTATATTTAAAAGTTTCTAAATTAACCCTTTACTACACAATTCTGAGTTTTAACGACCCTAAAGGAGAAGTGCTTAATCCATTACCACACAGTCCCAACTTTTGACGCCCCTGAGAAAGAAGCCTTTAGAAAACATTGTGGGAAAAGGAGAAAATGCGGGTAACCCGCATTTTCTCCTTCTCCCACAATGTTTTCTACCCTTCACAAAACAAATTTCAAATTTTCAGTCACCTTTATTTTGTCGTCTGCAAATGCTTTCAAATTGGACAAGTAAAAAATTTTGTCGTCTGGTATTGAGTTAAAAAAGCATTGCGAGAAAAGGAGGAAATGTTGATTGACCGCCTTATTTGTTTATACCAACATAATTGTTTTCTGTCCCGTCACTGAACTTCGCTCCAATTGTGTTATTTTCAGTTTTGTCGTCTGCAGAAGTTTTCAATTTGGAATTTGAAGAGTCAAAAATTTGTCGTCTGGTAAAGAGTTAACCCTTAGGATGCTAAGCGCGGCTCATTGACCTTTTACGGACTGTGTAGATCAAGATTAGTCGGCAAAGAACGTGCAGCCTGATCTTGGATCTGCACAATCCAATAGAAGAGACAATTTTCTCCGAAAAAGTAAGTTTTAACCCATTACCACACAATACCTACTTTTGACGCCCATGAGAAAAAAGCCTATAGAAAACATTGTGGGAAAAGGAGAAAATGCTGGTAACCAGCATTTTCTCCTTTTCTCACAATGTTTTCTACCCTTAACAAAACAAATTTCAAATTTTCAGTCACTTTTATTTTGTCGTCTGCAAATGCTTTCAATATGGACCAGTCTAAAATACTGTCGTTTGGTATAATGGGTTAAATAGCATTATTCGGATTTTTTTCTATAAGCTTGAAAACTTTACTGAACTCATTACCAAACGACAAAAATTTCAATCGGATCCAAAATTTATTTAGCATTTACAGACGACAAAATAAACATTGCTCAAAAAATTAAATTTGTTTGGGGAAGGGTATAGAAAACATTGCGGGAAAAGGAGAAAATGCTGGTTGCCAGCATTTTCTCCTTTTTCCACAATGTTTTCAACAGGCGTTTTCTTCAAAGGCGCCAAAACTCGAGATTGTGTACATAACGAGTAAACTTACTCGGTAGGACAAAGCTAAGAAATGACGCAAGTATATGCACTTTAAAGCAGGACAGCGAAGTCAAAGGCGAATTAAGCACTTTTAGTCAGTACTTTTACACGAGGGGTGCTTGTCGCTCAGTATAATTGCGCTAACGACAACGAAAACTGGAAAAAAATGCAGATTTGTAAAGTACGTTTTCTTTTAATTTTTGCAGCAAGGCATGGTAAATGCATGATCAGTGCATGTTTCGTCTGATCATATGAAAGGCTGTAAATGGAAATTGAAAGTAAGACTTTTTTAATTAATCTAAAAGGCGTTCAATGGGAAATGAAAACCGACAACTCTTTTGTGATTTATTAGAAATGACCTGCAACACGCGAAAGGGACATTCGGACAGGACAACTGCGTAAAATGTCTTCTTGGATCAGCCTGTCCAGTCCGCCCAGGCTAATCCGAAACGACAATTTCCGTTTTTATGTCATTTTCTGTTTAGCGGAAGTCTTCTTTGGGACAAGATCTACTGTAGTCGTATAATGTGCCGTCTCGGACCAGCTTGCCCGGTATGCACAGGCTGATCCGATATGACACTTTATGCAAGTGTCCGAATGCCCCTTTTTGCGTGTTGCAAGCAAAATAGAAAAAAAAAATGAAAAGTAACTTCGCCAGTATATCGATGAAAAAAGCAAGTTCAATTCAGATAAATGATTTTAACAGAAATTGTTGAAGATTAGATGTAAATCCAACTCATAGATGAATAAAGAGCAAGAACTCAAACTGTAGCTTGTCGACTGAAATAGATTAGAAAGATTTCGATAGAAAGCTGAGATACATGTTTTCATTTTTTACGAGTAGCCTTACCATTTTCATATCGGTAAACCGGCGTATTTCCGGCGATGAAATGTTCCGTTTAGGTACATATTAATTCACCAGATAAAGCCGAGAGATCTGATGGCTCCCATTATACGCTAGGTATGCCAAACGATGTCAGATCTGATCTATGTCTTATTCTATATAGTTTTTGAAAAGAAAACGAGAATATTAAAGCTGTACTCAATCCTATGTCATCGTGGAAAAAAGCGAGGTGCAGAAAAATATACTCATACAGCTTTTCCATTTCCAACAATATTTTCGCTCCCTCGTGTATATACAAATATACAACGCGACTGCATGTATCGAGATTAAGTTCTATTTTAACCCTTTACTCCATAGATACTCATTTCTACGCATTGCTTGTAGGAGCCTTTGGAAAACATTGTGGCCAAAGGTGAAACTGCTCGTGACGAGCAATTTCACCTTTTGCCACAATGTTTTCTATGCTATCAAAAGGTGTCATATACACATAAGAAACCGCTTCATCCTTGCTGTTATTTAGGGTCAATTAAAGATACGATAGAAATGCCTCATGGGGTGGAGGGTTAAAAGATGAAAACAAAAGGGGGGGACTTCGTGTATTACAAGATTGGATGTAAATCGAAACCACCGGTGAACAAAAAGTAGTTGCTGCGAGAGGAAAACTTAGAATAAACTGTGGTTAGCATATCTGACTTGGACCTGGGGGTTGTGGGTTCGATCTCTGGATGCGACGAAGCTATTTTCGGCGATTTTCCGCCGCTTACCTCTGATGCATGTAAGAAATGTAGTCAGTGGCTTTGGAAAGAAAGTGGTGTAAGTGCTGGTGTCAGAAAGCAAGGAAACATACGAGTGCATCGCTGTCCGCCATGATATGACCTAAGCTGTTAAAATGGCATTGAACTGCAATACAAACAAACAGAATAAACTGAGCTTCATCTTTGCTACATATTCCTTGCTAGGCACATATATAGATTTGACGAGGAATAGAATATACTCTTTCAAAACAATTTCTCCACTTGCAACAATGTTTACAATCGGCACGTGCTCAAAATACGAAAAACAAAATGTGATATTGTGACAGAAATAAAAAGACCCATCCATGCCAGTGTGTTTATTGCTCTACAAATGAGATGGTGAAAAAGGGGAAAAAAACTCACACCACGAAATTTGCGTATGGTCGATATTTGTGGTAGACATACCGCCCTGGGGCAAAAGTGGATGAAAGAAAAACCTCCCTCATTTAAGCCCCCGACGATGTTTATTTCGCAGGGGCGCCCAATGGGGAAAGACGGGAAAATGTTTTAGCAGTACCAGACCGGTGAGACTGAGTGCTTTCTATATTTGTGGTATTAATTAATCCTTTACCATAGAATCTCGAGCTTTAACAACTATAGGGGGAGTGCTTTTGAAAACATTGAGGAGAAAATGTTGGATAATAGCATTTTCTCCCTTTCCAACATTCGTTTCGACGTTATCAAAGAAAATTCCACCGTTTGAGATACATTCGAACTGCCGTCTGCAAATCCTTTCAATTCGGACAAGTCTACATTTTTGTCTCATAAGCATTAACTACACAATTCAAGTGAATGATGTGACGAAATTATAAGTAAACAAGGGATGCCTGTACGCAAAACGCAGTTGCGTACACTTTTCAAAGAAAAAAAAAGGGAACGTCATCAGAGGCTATCTAGGGGCTTCAAAAGTCAATAATTTTCTTGGGACAAGATCCCTCAGAATCTCCTGAAAAATTCTCCACCCCTCTCTCGACACTTCGAGCATCGAATAATCAAACGGCAGAATTTAAGACTGGTTGAACGTGAAAATATTTGCAGACATCATACCAAATGTTACCAAAATTAGAAAATTGTTCTTCGACATATAAAAAATATTGTAGGAAAAGGATAAATGCTGGTTACCAGCATTTTCTCCTTTTACCACATTTTTTTCAAAGGTCCTTTACTTTGAAGGTCATCAAAATCGGGGATGTGTGGTGAATTAATAATACCATTGATACATGTACATGTATTAATTAAGCGTACACCTGTTTGGGGGGCTAGCTACGCCCCTGATAAAGGCTGTGACTTTTTTTGTACGTACAAGTCCTCTCCATATACATTTCTTGAGATTGCCACAGATGGTAAAGTGTTAATTCTTCACTAGACGACAAAAATTTGGCTTGTCCAAATTGAAAGCATCAGCAGACGACAGAATAAATTTAACTAAAAAATTGAAAGATCAAAAACGTGGTGAGAAAGGAAATGCTATCTAAGGTCTTGGTTTCTAGGGTCGTTAAATCTCAGGAAAATTCACCTAACCTTAAACTTTTAACCAAACGACAAAATTATGGAGTCGTAAAGCATTTCCAGACGACAAAATAAATGTGAATCAAAAATTGAAATTTGATTTGTGAAAGTTAGGAAAAAATTGTGGGAAAAGGAGCATTTCACCAGCATTGTCTTTTTTTTCCCTCAATGTTTTCAAAAGGCTTCTATCTCAGGGTCGTAAAAACCACGGATTGTTTAGTAAAGAATGAAGCACACAATCCTGTGTTCTCACGATCCCGAGAGACAGCCTTTGAAAACATTGCGACAAAAGGCGAAAATGCTGGTAACCAGCATTTTCTCCTTTTCTCACAATGTTTTCTACGCTATCAAAACACGGTAGTTCGTTTTCACCACTGTTACATTTGTCGTCTGGAGATCCTTTAAATTTAGAAAGGTCTAGAAATTTATCGTTCGGAAAGGGGTTAAGGGTAAAACGAAATACACTTGTCGCACAGAGAGTACATGATTTTGATAAATGAGAAAACAAGGACGTTGCACTTACCCTGAACTCTCATAACTACGAACACACTAGAGTCAGCTAAAAGAATAGACGTTTAACTTCATAAAAAAAAAACTACCAACGAGAATATTTTCCAGAAATTCTTTTTTGAAACATCCTAACGATATATTATTCATTTCCTGTGACGAAAACAAAATCGATTTTTTCGCTCCTGAATTTGATTATTGCATGTCAAACGAAAAAGCCGGGGAATTTTATCGAATAATGGAAATCTACTCTATGTTCGGGGGCCGTCTCAAACTACACGGCATAGCTTTGCTGCAATATCGCATTAGTGTCTATTGATTATAGCGCGTGAAATAACGATAGTGGCGGATAAAAAAAAAAACAGAGGGGCTACCAGTGGGATACTCAAAGAAAATACACCCTGATTTATTTATAGCAGCGTTTTTTTTCTTTTCTTTGAAATTTCTTTTTTTGTAAACCGTTTTTCCGGTTTGTTTTAAAATAAAATAGCCCAACAGGATGAAGATAACAGTAAAAAGGTGAATAAGAACGAAAGGTATGAAAGAAATTTATCCACTTTATCTCGACTTTTAGCTACCCGAAGAAAGGGAGCTTTTGAAAATACCATGTGGAAAAAAAATATGCTGGAAAGCATTTTTTCTCCATTTCCCAAAATATTTTATCACATTTCAAATATATGTGTGCAAATCCGAACATTTGAGCTGAACAAGTCTACCTTTTACATGTGTTAAAGAGTCAAATAAATGCGTTATAGGTAAAACTATATTTATTTCTAAATTCTGTAAATTTATAAACCTTCTAATAGTTTTTGAGGCGGGCTGCATTTTATTCGATTCAGAAAAGTAGTTACAGAAAGCAGAAATAATATACGACTATCAGAAATAGAACGACGATTTTGGCCTATCCTAATAGCTTTATATGTGCATTATTTTTTTTTTGGGGGGGGGGTAGGAGGGGAGGAAAGAGAAATACTTAAAAGATCTGACATGAGTTAGCACGTGAGAGATTTGCTTGCTTACTTATTAACATCTCTGTGGACGAGTTTAATGAAAGTTTAGCTCAAAAGTCAATGAAGTCAGATTCTCTTTATCAAGGAACATTTTTCCAGGAATGATTGGTCAGAATATACAAAAGCATAACAGCACACGCAGTAATTTCAATGAACAAAAATCCATTTCCCTTCTCCGAAAGAATAAGCAAATAACGTAATAAATGAAGTCACACTATGCTTAGCTCAAAAGTGTGTAGGCTTACGATATGAAAATTCGTGATGGCTATTGGTCTATATTACACTAAAAACAAAGGAGAGAGTGTGATGAAAGCTTTTATGTTTTCATTCCAATCCCTTTCATCACATTTTGTTTCACTTTATTAATTGCAGCTTGATATTTCGAATGAAATATTTTCAGATTGTTTTTTATGCTTCTTTCTTTTAACTTTGAAGATGTCAGAATCTCACAATGCATTCAGAGAGGGATACAGTGTTTACCTATTGACTGTATATTTACAGCAAAATGTTTATATTAAATGGTCGTACGAAATCTCGTAATTCTAAAGTACTAATTAACAAGAGCAATTTCTCTTTCTGTCACACTGTTTTGAAAAGCGGTCAACGGCAAGTGAAGACAAATCGTCTACCAGAGAGTTAACTCCCGACAACCTTATGACAGAGCATCCATTATTCGTCTATTTAGCTCCTGCGCTCAAGTTAGGCATTTCACTGAAACGCTCTCCACTTCTACCTAAAATCATCAACACTTTTTGCCCACGATCAGGAACGACAACTAGCATTTCGTGGATTTTTAACATTTGATTATATTTCACATAATAACTGGATAAAACATCATAAAACGTGAAGAAATCTATTTTTGTCTGCCTGTTAACAATATGCAATCGGCTGATTAAGAATTGATAAATGGGACGTTGTCTTTCTGTTCGATTTGTTCAAGTTAGGCGTTTCAAAATTGAAGATCTTCGCTTTCCCTCGAAAGTAATTCCAGTTAACCCGTTGGTGCTATGCGTGACTCACTGACCTTTTTGCGGACAGTGCAGATCAAGATCAGACTGCACAGAATGTGCAGTCTGATTTGATCTACATAGTCCGATTAGCACATATTTTCCCGCTAAAATACATTTGAAATAGCAAAATTCTGGTTTTTAGTACAGGCTTTAAATTTTCACAGCAGTTTTTTAGTAAGATTATTGTTAAGGTATCGACGACTGATTTAATTCGCTAAGACTTTGGATCATCTTAAAAATAAGAAAACATAGTGACCGGTCACGCCAAAACGGACCATCTAGGAATTCTGTACATCAATTAGATGAAAACAGATCAACGATAGTTTTTGAAACATTAGGTAGAATGATCCTTTGGTATGCATAGAATTGACCTGTAGCAAAAAAGTTAGGCCCATGTCAGCCTGCGCGGAGTGCGAAGGCTGACATACGTCGATACTTTTTGCAAAGGTATTAAACCCCCGCCCCCCTCCCCTTCACTTTTCATTACTTTTTTCTGAACCCTTTCCTAAACAAGCCCTGTTTTTTACGTGTCTGTGGTAAAAGTCTTTTGAAAACACTGTGGGAAAAGGAGAAATTGCTCGTAATGAGCAATTTCTCTTTTCCCCACAGTGTTTTCTACCCTTTTTGAGAACTTTCTGCCATTTTCTCCAAATCAAAATTTGTCGCAAGCAAACTCTTTTGGTTTGGAAGAATCCAAAATTTGTTGTTTGGGAAAGGGTTAAAAGATGTCACGCAAAGGTATAAATGTTAATTTGTATGCGGCAATACTTGCCTTTTGTATATATTATATACACATGCATTATGTTGCAGACCAGATTGGAATCTAGGCAGATCTGGAATCTGCCTGGACCAAATTAGAAAATTACAATTGTAATTTTGTATAGATCTAGACCAACATAGATTATTTTACATTTTTCTTTTCTAAATCATATCAATCCACTTATGTTTACAACTGAGATTTATTTTTAATTAAAGCGATTTATTTGTTTTTCCCACAATTGTTCCGATTCCACATTTTTGCTGAAATTCAAACATTCAAAACTTAAGCTTACTCAGAATTTCTGATTAAAACTTCTGTTATTTGGGGGTTTAGGTTAACTCTTTACCACACGAGAAAATTTTAGACTGGTCCAAATTGAAAGCATTTCCAGACGACAAAATAAAGGTGAATAAAAAATAGAAATTTATGCTGGGAAGGGTAGAAAACACTGTGGGAAAAGGAGAAAATGCTGGTTACCAGCATTTTCTCCTTTTCCCACAGTGTTTTCAAAAGGCTTTTTTCTTAGGGGCGTCAAAAGTAGGAATTGTGTGGTAATGGGTTAAATAAGATGGTTTCTATATAGTCGCATTATATAAAACGAGAAAATATTCCGATTCGGTCTATGCAAGTTGTGGAGCTGCCTAGCCAAATGGGAATCCTATTTTGGTCGAGGCAGAATTCCAGTTCGGTTTAGACAGATTCCGTATCTGCCTCGATTCCAGATTTGACTATGACATATACGTACATAAGAATATACGATTAAAAAAAAAACATTGACGTATTGCACATGTTCTTCACATAATTTTATAGTGGCAAAGAGAAGGCGTTATATTTATATAGAACATAAAGAACATAATCATGGGCCGCTCTCTGTGAAAAAGGGGTAACTTGAGTCAAAACTTTTTTTCGCTATTTGTAAATTTCTGCATGCCCAGGGTCCATTCTACCGCAATATTCAATCGGTTGCACAACAATAATGGTTCATTATGGAGCCACAATTGTGCGATAACTTACCTGGTATAGAGAATCACGGAGATACATCAACCCTCTTATGTCAGTGTACTAATTATATTTGAGCCACACTCTATGAAAAGGGGGCTTAACCCATTACAAAACGACAATATTTTAGACTGGTCCAAAATGAAAGCATTTGCTGACGACAAAATAAAAGTGACTGAAAATTTGAAATTTGTTCTGTGAAGGGTAGAAAACATTGTGGGAAAAGGAGAAAATGCTGGTTACCAGCATTTTCTCCTTTTCCCACTATGTTTTCTATAGGCTTCTATCTCAGGGGCGTCAAAAGTAGGGATTGTGTGGTAATGGGTTAAAGCATCTTTGAAAAGTATCGACTCAGGCCAGCCTGCGCGGTCCGTGCAGGCTGGCCTTGGCCGAAACTTTTCGCTATTGGTCAATTTTCTGTTTGTCAAGGACCAGTCTACCATATGATTTAATCAATTTTTGAAAAAAACAAAAGAAAAAAAACGTGACAGCTACGGACCCATAATTATGTGATGATCTGGGCTAGTACCGTTTATAAAAGAGTTGCATTAAGGCCCTTTTTGCCAGAGAGTGACTTATACCTATTGTCCCGTATTTAACCCTCTCCCAAACAAGCCCTGGTTTTTACGTGTCTGAAATACAAGTCTTTTGAAAACACTATGGGAAAAGGAGAAATTGCTCGTAACGAGCAATTTCTCCTTTTCCCACAGTGTTTCCTACCCTTTAAAAGAACTTTCTACCATTTTCATCAAATCTAAGATTGTTGTCTGCAAACCCTTTCAGTTTGGAAGAGTCTAAAATGTGTCGTTTGGGAAAGGGTTAAATCTCGTTGTGACTCTATTAATGAAGATATCTGTGTTTTTTTTTTCTTCCATTGTTCTGCGTATGAAGTGCTCAGATGAACTCTTTACCAAATGACAAAATTTTAGACATGTCCAAATTGAAAGCATTAGCAGACAACAAAATAAACATGATTCAAAAATAAAATTTTGAGTTTGGAAGTGCAGAAAACATTGTGGGAAAAGGAGAAAATGCTGGTTACCAGCATTTTCTCCTTTTCCCCCATAATGTTTTCTGTAGGCTTTTTTTCTCAGGGCCGTTAAAAGTCGTGATTGTGTGGTAAAGAGTTGAGAGTGGTAAATTATAGATTTACCTTTTTCCAAACAATATCTGGAAGCCTTTTGAAGACATTGCGAGAAAAGAAGAAAATGCTGGTAACTGCAGCATTTACTTCTTTTCCCACAATGTTTTCTTTCTTTCCTTTCCAATATAGACTTCGAGTTTCAAGTTTTGAGTCATATAAATTTTGTTATCTGCATATACTTTCAAATTGGAAAAGTTTTTTTTCCCCCGATTGGTATAGAGCTTTAAGGAAAATTAGCCTCAATATACATTCTGGGCCATTTAAAAACTAAATAAAACTATACGGTGTATAGACTAGTAGATATACAGTTTCAAAAAGCCGTCTGGAATCGTTTGCCAAATTAAAATACTTTTTTCGTTGAACTCGCCGCATAATACTGCTTAAGAATGTCAGAATATTTTTTTCCTCTTCTATAATCTTCAGATGTGGTGACAGAGGAACTGGCTCCAAAGAGAGTCCCGCAACACAACCGGGAACTCGCGAGCTTTCTATATAGAGCCTTTGACAGAAAAAAAACAGTAAACAATGGTGTGTCTCGAAGAATTTTATCAATATTTATTTTTGGCAATCTAAAAAAAATTATATCATATGTAGATATGATTTAACTTTACTCCCCGTTAGGATTGTCTGTAAAAAAATGGAAGGTTTGAATAATTCTTTTCCAAAACGTTTAAGCACCGAACTGATAATGTATAAATTTCCTTGGGAGATTTGAGACCTCGATTTTCTCATTTCCATTATATTTTTTTTTTCAGTCGAAGGCTCTAGTTCGCGAGTTCCCGGATGTATTGAGGGCACGAAATTCCATTGACTCCTTTTGAAGCTGGGCCCCTGAATCCCGCCCTCCCGTGATCTTATTCTTTTTGATTGCACTTATAATTATTACACCTCAAAAATTAATTCATGTAAATTTTTACGTAAAAAAAGTAGGTATACAACAAATTGAACATAGCTTAAAACAATTTAAGCATATTATATAGGTCGTCACTTCTGTCAATAATTTTTTGCAAATTTTGAAATCTACCTAGGACTGCCATTGTCTTATAAACTGAAACCAACACCAAGTGGTGGAATATTTCTTTGAAAACGGATAGAGAGTATTATGGGAAACGGAGAAAATGTCGATCACCAGATTTCTCTTGTTTTTTAAAGCTTCTCCTGACAGGGAATTTTAAACAACTCGATTTTTTGGTAAATGCAAAATCATTTTTTAACATAAATAAATATCACTCATTGTATATAAATTGAAGATAATATGGGCCTGCAGCCTAAGTACTCCATAGATATTCATTTCCACGCATTGCTCGTAGGAGCCTTTGGAAAACATTGTGGCAAAAGGTGAAATTGCTCGTGACGAGCAATTTCACCTTTTGTTGCAATGTTTTCTATGGTATCAAAGCTTCATCCTTGCTTTTATTTAGGGTTAATTAGAGATACCATATAGAAATGTCTCATGGAGTAGAGGGTTAAAGAAATATGATTTGCAATTTTGACTTCCCAAGTGTACATGGTCTTTAAAAGATTTCAGCTTTGTCTGTAAATTTTTCAAATAGTAACATGCGTTTTCTCCTTTTTTTTTTCTTTTCTTCAATAACTTTTTCTATACCTGTAAAGAAGATTTAAGTCATTTTGACGACATATTATTTGTCGTCTGCAAGTGAGTTACGTTTATTTCTTCAATCGTGATTTTCCAGGCGTTATGTCTTAATTTTATTTTGTTGTATACATGAAAATTCCTTTATTCAATCTACGGTTTATTGGGATGAAACAAATAAATAAATAAATAAATAAATAAATAAATGAATAAATAGATAAAAATGGAGAACTGTACACAATACACTCCTAGATATACATAGTTACTCTCGACAGATACTTGAATATTTTTTTGAAAACGTCGTGGCAAGAAGACAGCTTTGACAAAGTCCACTCTCATATGTTGACGAACGAAACCTTTACTATCCAACCCCGACTTTTAATAACCCTTCGGGAAAAGGACTTTCTGAAACATTATGAGAAAAGGAGAGAATGCTGGTGTGTAGGCCTATTGAAATTGTTTACCTTTGATTACACTTAATATTGTCTGACTTTCTTTTAAATCAATGATGAATCTAGAATCTGTATCTGAATATAAGAAAATCAAATTTAAAAAAAAAACAAAACAAAAAAACTATTTTACAAAAAAGAAAGCGAATCGGATATTCTGCTAGATTCAGTTTGAATAGACAATTTATCCACCGTTCCAAAAGGCGTGTGATTGTAATTCCGAAACGATCGATTCAAATTTAATTCTTTTGATAATTTTAAGGAGAAAAATCTTTTGTTGGAAAGCTTTCAACTGTGCGGGAGGGTCGAATTTTCCGTTTCAATTAAATAGCTATAAATATTCATAAGTTTTAACCAAAACTCCGCCCATTCCCTCCTTCGATTGGTCGATTTTTATCAGCTCTAAAAATATCTGCTTTGTAAATAATACCACAGCCGTTTCGTCTGTCACGTGACTAACCGTCGTAAAGGAGATATGCAGAGTGTACCGAAACTATGTCGTTTCTTTGTTTACGGTTTTTGTTTTTGATTTAACTTTGTTCAGTTGAGAGGTAAGTCAGTTTGTATATTTTACTGTTAACTTCAACATTTATTTTCCACTGTCTTCTGACAACGCTTGTAACGGTTTCAGCCCACCTCGAATATATTTGGGAGTCCAAAATTAGCATCTGACAAATTTTACAAGATGGCGGCGCCCAACGGGAAATTTGAATTGCAGTGTGTGTAAACCTTTTGTGAACTAATCGCTGATTTATCAACCACTGACAAACGTGTCATGTAGCGTAGCTAGCGATATACACACGCTGTGTAAACTTACACTTTACTAGATGACATGCTATGCATATGTAAATACATAACTCGTTATTTCGATTTGTTATTTTCCAATTTACGTGTATGGTTTTATTCAAATGAGGCGACCACCCGCGTTTTTATCCCTTGTATGTTCGTCTGCTTAGGCTATATTTGTATCAATTATTTTGTTCATGCGCTGTTTTGTCAGGTCTATTCAGATTCCACTTGTTTGAAGTTTCAAAATCAAATTTGGTCTAAATTTAACTTGACCTAAGTGGAGCGTTGGACGAATTAAGGAACGCGGTTTGTGTGGTGCTGGCGTGCAGCCGATACGCTCGATCGAGTCGTCTGCTATTCGCCCCAAGACTGCTAAAGGCCACTCACTGACATGTAGCGGACACTGTAGATTAAGATCAGACTGCACAGAACGTGCAGTCTGATCTGTTATCTACACTGTCCAATAAGGAGCCATTTTTCTTTAAGAAAATTAATTTGATATAGGATTATTCGGGTTTTCTCGACTTGAAAGCTTGGTATCACAAATTTTGCAGAATAAAGGATAAGAATTAGCATAATACCGTCTGCTTGACTTAGTGCTATAAATAGTTCATTGAAACAGGAAAAGCGTATTGTGTCACGGTTCTGGTACTTGACCTATATTTCACCTTTATCATAAAAAAAAACAATGTTTTTACCCATTACCAAAACGACAATATTTCAGGCCTTTCTAAATGGAAAGCATTTGCAGATGACATAGTAAAAGTGACTGAAATTTGAGAATTGTTTTGTGAAGGGTAGAAAATATTGTGGGAAAAGGAGAAAATGCTGGCTCCTTTTCCCACAATGTTTTCTAAAGGTTTCTTTCTCAGGGTCGTTAGGTCGTTAGTAGGGATTGTGTGGTAATGGTTTAACCCATTTCTAGCTAAATAACTAAACCGAAATTTTCAACTAGATCTACACAGTTAAAAACCCAAATAGATCTATTGCTTTTTCCAAAGTTATATATTGGGAAATAATATCTCCTTATCGGACAGTGTCGATCCCAAATCAGACTGCACGTTCAGTGCAGTCTTGATGTCCATTGTCCGATAAAGGTCGGCGAATCGCGCCTAACAGCCGAAAAGTTCACGGAAACAAAACATAGATCTACTGGAGGCTATTGAATATTGCTGTTATTCTTTTGAAAACAGTTATAGCAGATTACTTACTTAGTACTGATAACTGTTTCCAAGGGCAAACTACTTTTTGACTGGTCGCCTCTGGTCCGGTGTACAGTAAATGTCCAAATATGAAAAAGATCGCCGGGGCGTCTCATTATTGAGACTAATTATTACTGTAACACCAGTGTGTTTGGTCCTGTTTTTAAATAAAAAAAAAAATTCTAGGGATCTGCGAGGGACTCGATAGAAGAAAAGCTTTAAAAATTGTGTAGATTTATATAAAATTGTTTTAGATCTACGCCTATCATTTATATCTTCAAATGACACGAAAAACAACACGATGAAATACGGGCAAAATACATGCATTATTGAAAAGTGGAAGTCTTTTCATAGTTTTATTAAAGTAACAGAGATAGTAAGTTTATAAACCATATTCTTGTTACCTGCATAAAACCGTGGAATCGTGAATTATGAAAAAATCTTTCAGTCCTTGTTATATAGCGCCAATTTGATTAATAGTTTAAGATGACATTGCATCAATTCTGGAAGAGTAACGTTGTGATCTATTTTAGATGACCACCTGACTCTATACCTGCACAAGTTTGCTTACCCTTTCCGTCCTTTATTGCTTTAACTCTTTACCACACAATCCCGACTTCTAGCGACCCTGAGAAGGAAAGCTTTTGAAAACACTGTGGGAAAAGGAGAAAATGCTGGTAACCAGCATTTTCTCCTTTTCCCACAATGTTTTCTACCCAGTTGGAAATAAATTTCAATTTTTTAGTTACATTTATTTTGTAGTCTGCAAATGATCTCAATTTGAACCAGTCTAAAATTTTGACATTTGGTAAAGGGTTAAAAATGGAGCACACATATGTGAGTAGTCTCAACAGTGAGACGTCTACGGTGTTTCTTTTCGTATTTCAACATGTTACTATGCACCAAACCGAAAGCGACATGTAAAAGATAAAATTGGCTTTGGGTACACAGGGTCAAAAATATCCATTCGTCTTTACTAGTAGAAATTTGGTGAGGGCAACTGGATTATCATTCTTTGTCTAACTGTAGGACGAGTGCAAAATGACAGGAGGTCGAGGACACAAGTAAGAATACTGAATTTTTTTGACCATGTACAGCTATCTGTTCTGACTTGCATTGTTCTGAGTTTTACTAGAAAACTTTTCAATCTGTCGACCAATCAAGTTTATTGTTCAAATCACGCAACATAGGAAATAAGGAAAGACAACTAATGTTTTTTCTTTCGTGAGCTGGTAACAAATAGAATGTCATCATTGATAATGTTTCTGAAATTTTACACATTTATTTTAGTTCGAAGATAATTGTTTTCCAGTATTATGATACGATGACTTGCATCGTATAATGCAATATGGAGACGCCATTGAACCCGCTCAAATTATTGCTATTTCTGATAGGTCTATTGAGATTTGATACACATGTACTAGAGTACATGTACTCGATAGCGAATATGTTGAGTAGTTTTCTATAACCTGCCTACTTTTCATTTTCGTTTCGTTGACTTTTTTCCTGTAATTAACATACAGTATTTTTTTTTTCTCATGTGTCTATTTATTATAGATTTGAGAATACAAGTTTTTGTCTGTCTGGAAAATTAAACGAGACTTACATGCAAGTTGAAGTTGGATTTCAGTTCCCTTCAGCACAAGGTCATGTGACCTCTGAGAGATGCATTTTGTGTACAGGAAATCATTTGCAGGTTAGTTTTAGAAACTGAATGGTCAAGACGTGTGACCGAAACTTGCGTTAGTATTCACCACCCATTCGCAAGAACATTCTTGCTGAAGCTATAGATTTGAAAGTAAATGTATCACAACCTCCCATTTGATTAAGCCAATCAGAAGATGTTTTTTTTTTTTAATTTAAATTTTAGTATACTCTTATGAATAAGACTAAGAATTTCTAAAGTAATGTTGGTGAGTAAATGCTTAGGTCGAGATCAGACTGCATGGTATGGATGCAGGGCTAATCTTGCCGTGTTCTGAACCCCTCTGTAAAAGATACACCCATGAAAATCTATTGTAGGACTGAGCAACATACATGTACATGTACATGTAGAAAACAATATATTGATTTATTATACGTTTACTTAACAGTTTATTTTGTGTTTCAAAATTTACTGGCTTTATTAACTCTTTACCACACGAGAAAATTTCAGACTGGCCCAAATTGAAAGCATTTGCAGATGACAAAATAAAGGTGACTCAAAAGTTGGAATTTGTTCTGGGAAGGGTAGAAAACACTGTGGGAAAAGGAGAAAATGCTGGTTTCCAGCATTTTCTCCTTTTCCCACAGTGTTTTCAAAAGGCTTCTTTCTCAGAGGCGTCAAAAGTAGGGATTGTGTGGTAATGGGTTAAAATAAGTAGACAGGTAATAGATCTCTGGCCGCTGGCAATGATACGAAAAAAGTAAATTTGAATCTGATATGTAACGAAAACTTTGTGGAAAAAGAAGAAAATGCTGGTTTCCAGCATTTTCTTCTTTTTCTACAATGTTTTCTGAAGCTTTCTACATCAGGGTCATTAGTACAGGAGATTAGTATGTGGTAAGATGGGCTAAATGGAATAGATTTATTTTTGGATATATGACATAAAACAAAAACAGTTGAGATCATAGAAAGAAAATGGATTTTAACGGTGTTCGGTGACAGTAGCATTTACTAGTAATTCATCGCTGTATTACATTTTACCAAAACAAACCGTCATTTTGTCTAAAGATTACAGAAAATAAGGTTGAACAGCCATCTGACACTCCGAATATGTACTAATTGCAAAGAGTATCAACCTTCTACTTGTACATGCATTTAACTTTTTTTCCCAAAACATAACTGATAGACAGTATTCGTACACGCACCGAACGCGTTGCATTCACTGACATCGTAACCTGTGCCTTTAACTTTTTTTTTTTACATGGTTTTGTGTTATTCGGTAAAATCGTTATGACTCCAGCAACACGATCTCTTGAACTTTAATTCTTTTCAACACACCAAAATTTTATTTATCCAAATTGAATGCACTGGTTAATGAAATATTACAGAACACAATCAATAAATATTTGAAAATATGATACCACTGGAAAACGAATCATACACGGCTAGACTAGGCTATGGCTTTGTGAAAGGCCCAGTAAAGGCCAAAATTTGAAAGTAGGTCTTAAAATGCATTTTAACTCTATATACCACACAATGAAAAATGTAAACTTTTCCAAATTGAAAGCATTTGCAAACGACAATTCAAATGTGTCTCATATAACAGCATTTGTCTTTGATAGGTTACAAAAGCAGTACGTGAAAATGAGAAAATGCTGGTTATCGACTTTTAACGACCCTGGGAATGATGGGGCCTTTTGAAAACATTGTGGTAAAAGGAGAAAATGCTGGTTACCAGCATTTTCTCCTTTTCCCTTAATGTTTTCAAAAGGATTCTTCCTGTATTATCAAGAAACAGGTCATAAACCCATAATCAAGACTATAGTGCTCAGTAGACAGTGTAGATCAAGGATCAGACTGCACGTTCTGATCTTGATCGACACTGTCCACAAAAGCTTCTGGTGTTTTCTATGGAAAGATAATCGTAACTAGTGTTTCCGTGTAAAGTTGATTGGTTACTGTTTTACGCCGCTTTCAACATTGTTTCAGTTATACCACGGCGACAGTGCACATCTTCATGTGTGCACTGGGTTTTACCAGTGCGAGGCTATAGGGCCCTGAAGTGTGTAAAGACGGTTTTTTAAGCACAAGGGTAGCTTGAACAAATAAACGGAACAAAAACAGAAATACGTCAAAGATAGAATCAAACTCAAGTATACATTTTGATTTTATCTGCGCCAGAAGCTATCAAGTGCGTCAGTCCTTTACCAGACGAGGATATTTTGGCCTTTTCCAAATTGAAAGCATTTGCAGACGACAATTTCAGTGCGGCTTGAATGGGTTCAATTTTTCTTTGATAGGGTAGAAAACATTGTGGTAAAAGGAGAAAATGCTGGTTACCTGCATTTTCTCCTTTTACCACAAAGTTTTCAAAAGGATCCATCATTCCCAGGGTCGTTAAAAGTCGATAAAAGATTAATCTAGAGTTTCATTATACACTGTAAATAATTTAGAGGGATATACCAGCAGCTTGGGTTCCAGCTCTCAGAAACATAGTGTACAAAGTCGAAATTTTTGTTTTGCAAGATGTTACCTGTTTACCCAAAACCTATGTTGTGTGTACTTGTACTTACTGTATTTTCCTCTGTTTGTTTTTCTAATTTGGCGAGGAAAAAATGATTGTGGCAATAGTCATCGCTCATGTCTGTAAGTGTTAGAAAGACGAAGTACAAAAGCTATCAAGTGCATAAATCTGAAATATCACTATACACAGTAAAATACCTACAGAAATGAGCCTATTTCAATTCGGGTTCCAGCTCTGGAAGTGATGATTGTTTTGAAAGATGGTAATTGTCAACACAAAGCCCATGTTGTTGGTACTCACTGTATTTGTCTCTCCATCGGTATGTCTGGTAACAAGGCAAAGTACTTAGACTATAAACCATGACCTGTAAAAAGGGCCTTAATGGATTACCAAACGACAAAATTTTAAACTGGTTCAGATTGAAAGCATTTGCAGACGACAAAATAAAGGTGTCTGAAAAATTGAAAATTGTTCTTGGAAGGGTAGAAAACACTGGGGGAAAAGGAGAAAAATGCGGGTTACCAGCATTTTCTCCTATTTCTACAGTGTTTTCAAAAGGCTTCTTTCTCAGGGGCGTCAAAAGTAGGGATTGTGTGGTAATGGGTTAATGCATCTGCAAGAAGTGACGATTCAGATCAGCCTGCGCACTCAGGTCAAACTATAACGAAATACTAGTAGACTGTGCATCAGAACAATTTCCCAAAGAAAACCAGTTTTAGATAGCAAATTCTGTGATAGTCTGCCTTTTAAACTCACCTCTTTTGGAGAGGTCTAATGCCCCCACCCCCTTGCAAACCCGTGCAAAAAAAAAGGTGCCAAAAGGAGAAATTAGCCACCCATTTCTTTTCATTTCGCTACAAGTGGTCACTTACAATTGTGTATAAAACACGTCTGTCTTTTGAGCGCCTTACAAACTCGGCTGATATTTTCAGTCTAGAAATTAGATCTCAAAACATGTAGTCACAATCTAACCCTTTCCAAAATGACAAATTTTAAGACTGTCCCAAACTCAATGTGTTTGCAGATGACAATTTTGAATTTGATGAGAATGGCAGAAAGTTTTCCGATAGCTTAGAAAACACTGTGGGAAAAGGAGAAATTGCTCGTGACGAGCAATTTCTCCTTTTCCCACAGTGTTTTCTAAACACTTGTCCTGCTGACACGTAAAAAAAAACAGGGATATAAGACTGGACGTAATTTGCAGTATAATCTTGATCTGCACTGGCAGCATTTCTAACAACTACAGTGATTATCCATACATTACAAAGATGAATCTTAAATGTTTTAGATCAAATTTATTTCATGCCATTATACGAGTAGAATTGTGAAATAGTATAGACTGGTAGTTTTCTGGGTTGATATACTGTTTCTTCCCACAAGGCCAAATTTTTAGGTCACTGGGTCGTTTGATCTGTCTGACCAGAATAGTTATCTAAATTGCCTTCGAGGTAAAAATCAGAAACGTTCCGGTTACACCAGGCCCCCATATTCACCAAAAAATGGCAACCATTCTTGAGAATATTTTTAGTCTTTTTCTCCGAGGTTTTCTAAATTTGTAAGTAACACAACTTCTGATTGGCTAAAGCGAATTCTTGAGCAAACCAGAAGTTGTGTTGTTTACAAATGTAGAAAATTCTGGAGAATAAGACAAAGAATGTTCTTAAGAATGGTTTGTGAATGCGGGCCCTGCGCGTTAGCTGCTTTTCAAAGCACTAACCAGACGGGGCCAAAAATGGACGGGTCCAAATTGAAAGCATTTGCAGACGAACTTTTAAATTTGACTCGAATAGTGGAATTTTTTGTTGATAGGGTAAAAAACAGTGTGGGAAAAGGAGAAAATGCTGGTTACCAGCATTTTCCTCCTTTTCCCACAATGTTTTTCCAAAGCCCTATTTCTCTGGGTTTACACCACATAGCTGACGACAGAACAGAAGCATCCAATAATGTGTAAATGGAACACAAAAAATGAAATTTTTCTTTAGAAAGGTAGAAACAACGCTAGCAACCAGCGTCTTCTCTTTTTCCCGGCAGTGCTTTTAAAAACATTCTCCCTGTAGATTTTTTAGAGAAAGGGTTGTTTGGTAACGGGTTAATTAAAAATCTAAAAAATCCAATATCCGATTTGGAAAACAGTCTCATAAAACGTATAAAATTCGAAATGGACCACGTAGTCAAGGGATATTTTCGGACACTTTTCTTGATAAAGGGACTAACTTTGAACATTTTTATTTCGTTTCTATGTAGAATCTTTTTTCGTGCATAAATTTTAGATCACAAAAACTACTGTTATAAGTTATATCCTCGTTGTTCGTTTTCACCATTTCTTTCCTTTTCTATAAAGTTTTCTCGTTTCTCCTTTGAAATTTGTACAGTTTTTGTTGGCCTTAAAGCTAAAACAATTTTTGAAGAGATCACTTTAAACTGTGATGTCTTGCATCAAACCAGTATTGAAAGAACTGGGCTCGTATTCATTTTTTTGAAAGCAACGCAACTTCTGATTGGCTAAACCAAATGGTTTATCCAATCAGAAGTTGTGTTACATTCAATTGTAGAAAATCTTGGTAAATAGTTCTAAGAATATTCGTAGGATGGTCGATGAATAGGGACCCGAAGGCCTGTATTTAACAACAATTTTACTCAGTATTCTTAGCTTTGATCTGGATTTGAAAAAGAACACAATACATGTATCTGACTGGTCGAATCCTTTAGTAGTTCAGCCAATCAGAACAGTTTATCTTTGACGTTTGGAGTATTTTTTTTTTGCAGGTACTAGTTGTCTCAAAGCAACAAATGTCAAAAGAGTATTTTAATACGTGTACCTATAACCGGGTTTTGTTAAGGAATTGATACATATAATCGTAGACCATGCGCGATTTGGCAAATTTAGGGTTTAATCTGTGATGCATTATACGAAGTAAGTCGTCACATGGATCCATAAAAAATCATGAAATCTATATAGTGCAACAGCCCACAGTCTCATGCGTTAAGATGAAAAAAAAATGACCAAATAAAAAAAAAAAGTTTTGACCCGTGTCAGCCTGCGCGGGAACTGCGAAAGCTAACATTGGGTCCATAGTATCAGAGCCCCAGATATAGAGGGAGTGATTTTTTTTATATCGAAATTAAAAATATTGATTATTGTCAATGAAACCCAATGTTGTGGGTACTCATTAGAATCGTCTCGTCGAGACGATTCTAATGAGTACCTACAACATAGGGTTTGGAAGAGAAATAATGGATTTAGAATGCCTTCACACCATCTGATTTAGAGCTCTGGTCCATACCCTTTTCGTGTATGCATTTAAAGTTTTTTAAAACCCTATGTCACATACTAGTATTTGTTTTTAATGTAATGACCCCCAAAAATATTTTATAAAGGTCTCAGAATATTATGTCATAATAAATTCGTAACTTACTAGCCATGTCCTTATTCTGAATAGAAATAAAAAGTTTCACAAACAAACTTTATGCCAATATTTCAACTCAGTATTTTTCTTTCAATTTGCCCGCAAAGCAGGATTAACCCATTACCACACAATCCCTACTTTTGACGCCCCTGAGAAAGAAGCCTTTTGAAAACACTGTAGGAAAAGGAGAAAATGCTGGTAACCAGCATTTTCTCCTTTTCCCACAGTGTTTTCTACCCTTCCCAGAACAAATTTTAATTTTTCAGTCACCTTTATTTTGTCGTCTGCAAATGCTTTCAATTTGGACCAGTCTAAAATTTTGTTGTGTAGTAAAGAGTTAAATTGCATGCAGCCTTTTTTTTTCCTTCTTAAACATGAGATCAAGGAAACTGAACTTTGAGCAAAAAGGTTTTCTCGTCTAATCACATGTCAGAATGGAATGCGTGTCGATGCCGTTTCAATTGCAGTTTGACCTGTTGAAAGATACACATGTGTAAATAACGTAAAACATGTACACGTGCAGCCAGATAATTTTTTATACTCCGCCAAAAGGATTTTATCATTTTTTTCGCTCACTCCACATCCATGTCTTTAGTTTTTACGCCATTTTTTAGCAGAACAGACAAGAAATATCTTGAAAACGTTCAGTCGGCGAAGTTTTGCTCGCAAAATTAATATGCAAAAGGTCCATAGAATAAATATATATACAATTTTGACCAATCACATACTCCTGTTTATTCGTTGGTTATCAGTACAAAAAAAAGGTTAAAAGCCACCATTAAGTTACCAACTTTGGCCGAAACAGAATGGACATTTAATTGATGAGTTCTATACAAGATACATCGTCAGTTGCCAATTATACAAGTTGACAATCCAACACTACCTTTTTTTTCTATTTGACAGTCTGTTGCATATCACTTGTGCTGCGTTTTTCTTCCAACATTTTCCGTTTTCCCACAATGTTTTCAAACATTCTGGAAACAAATTTCAATTTTTGAGTCACTTTTTATTGTTGTTGTTGTCTGCGAGTGCTTAAAATTTGGACCAATCTAAAATTTTGTCGTTTAGTAAAGGTTGAAATGAAACTTTCAAGCCAATAGTAAAATCTCGAATATTGCTATATCTAATTTTTTGTTGCAGGGGATATCTCTGTTCTGTGCAGTCTGATCTTGATCTTTACTGTCTGCTAAAAGTCAGTGAGATGCGCATAGCAGCCTACGGGTTAAAAAAAAGGAATAGAAAAAATGTAATGCATCTTCAGTTTTTGTCACCATTTTGAATCAATAATAAGATGTGTAGATTCATGACCAGTTTGCATGTGCAAAACATTTAATTTAAATGTTATTGTAGACAAATACATACTTCTTTTTCTGCATCCTTCGATCTGGGGTGTATAGAATATTTTACCATAAAACTAATCGAATATTCATGCAATATTAAAACATATGCGATTTTTATACACCACAGAGTTTTATAGAACAATTTTTGATATACCACGGATGTTTATAGAACAATTTTTGATATACCACGGATGTTTATAGAACAATTTTTGATTTACCACGGATGTTTATAGACCATTTTTTGATTTACCACGGATATTTATAGATCATTTTTTGATTTACCACGGATATTTATAGAACAACTGTTGATATACCACGGATATATATAGATTTTTGTTTTTATACCACGGATATTTATAGAACAATTTTGATAAATCAAGATTATTTATAGAACAGGAATAAATTTCATGCGAATAAACGTCACGTTTTATGATGTCGTCTTTATTCTTCGTGAGGTCAGTAGACTTTACTACAACTTATCCATATCCATTTCATCTGCAAGTATCACTTAATTCAGGTTTTTCATTGTTTGAAATAATAAATAGATAAAGAAAAGACTATAAAAGATAAATAGATTCATACGTACATAGTGATAGAATACGTTTATAGTTCTCGGTTGTGAGAACTGATAATTCTTTGGGCATGGCTCGACAGTTACTTCAACTCTCCTAACCTTGGTAGATATTTTTGATACAGGCTACGACAACACTATGTACGTATTCTCTATACATGGAGAATTAGAATTAACATGATCTGATCGTCATTTGGCTTAAAATTATGTATGACAAGTTACAAAAATGTTACTTTGGTTATTCATTTCATAGAGGGAGAACGCTGAATGAAAGGAAAGAGAATATTTTTTTCAGAACCTTTAAGGGCCCAATAGAGACCAAAATGCAGACGCTAAAAAGTGTTTAAATTGAATTTACACACTTCTTTCTAAATGTGGACAATTTTATGGAGATGACAATCTGTTATTGAGGGGTCCTTATTGCGTTGGCCGTTGACAGGAAAGATAATCTTAAGATCAGTTAACCCATTACCACACAATCCCTACTTTTGACACCCCTGAGACAGAAGCCTTTTGAAAACACTGTGGGAAAAGGAGAAAATGCTGGTAACCAGCATTTTCTCCTTTTCCCACAGTGTTTTCTACCCTTCCCAGAACAACTTTCAATTTTTCAGTCACCTTTATTTTGTCATCTGCAAATGCTTTCAATTTGAACCAGTCTAAATTTTTCTCGTGTGGTAATGGGTTAAAACGTGAACAAAGATAACCGAATTGAACTGAACTGAAATGACCATTTTTTAAGGTATAGGCCTACACGACTTACATTGTCACAGGACATGAACAATGCCTTTAGTCACGTGTATAAAGATAAACCTGAAAAATAAACAAA
Source organism: Tridacna crocea (assembly GCA_943736015.1). Lineage (NCBI taxonomy): Eukaryota > Metazoa > Mollusca > Bivalvia > Cardiida > Cardiidae > Tridacna > Tridacna crocea. The sequence continues at coordinate 32,693,141 of OX031069.1, forward strand.
AGGTGGGCGGGAGTGGGGGGGGGACACAAACGAACGACCTGGTAACTTTTAACATAGATTTCAAACTTTGATCGACCATACAATAATTTTAGTTTCATCTTCTCACAACAGTTTCTTTACTCTGAAACAGTATGATTCAGTTTCAAATAATACAAGTATTGTTCATACTACTTTTTTTTTTGGGGGGGGGGGGGGGGGTTCGCTATATACAGCCTTTTAAAAGGCAAAGAACATTAAAAGAAAGAACAGCGAATCTAGTTGAAAAAAAAAATCAGGAGACCTGTTTTAAACAGACAAGTTACGGATAAAAGAGATAGAGATGGATATGGGCCCAGTTGTGTGTGATAGATGAATGAAGTGTTAACCCTTGTGAAATACAACTGTAATTATGTTTATTTCATGGCGTCGTTTATTTATTTACATTTCGGGTTTTTGACACATCGACTCTTTCGTGACCCTTTATCCCTGTCAGATATCGTCGTTTTACTTCCAAAACCTCGTAATTACAGCTTGTTACAAGCTGTAGTTACGAGGTTTTGGAAGTAAAACGACGATATTCACCTCTACCTTTATTTTACCATTAGAACTAACTGGATTATTTCTTAATTTTACGTCAAAATTTTATGTTCATTTTTGACTCGACCAAATTGAAAGCATATGCAAGGCGATAAATTCGATGTAGCTGATAAGGTGGTTTCCATAGAAAATAATGTGGGCTGTAAAGAAAGTGCTTGTCTACAATGTTTTCTCCTATCCCAACAATGCTTTCAAAAGCCTTCTTCAGGTTAAAATGATCTCTTTACCAAACGACAAAATATTGGACTGGTCCAAATTCAGATTACTTGCAGACGACAAAATTAATGTGACTAAAAGAATAAGAAATCTGTCAATGGAAGGTTGGAAAACGTTGTGGGCAAAAGAGGAAATGCTGGTAACCAGCATTTTCTCTTTTGCCCACAATATTTTCAAAAGGTTTCTTTCTCAGAGTCGTGAAATTCAGAGATTGTTTAGTAACTAAACAGTTAACGAACGTTTTCGAAATATGCGTACATGTATATAACATTGTGTGTTAAAGCTTCGCAAACTTGCAATAAACAAGGGTAACAACCTACGTCACAGGATGTGATATCGGACCTGCGCATTTTCGTAACTTATATTGAAAAGTAAGTACGATATGAAGATAGAATGAGGCTAGCTTGAGTGGATACAAACGGGCTACAAAGACACTCGTGTATTTATCAAAGACATTAGATGAATACATTTAATATTCTGATGTTTTAGACAGGAAGCAGATGTCTATATGCACAAACACTTTGACCAAATATCAAAAAGTGATTGGGTTTAATAGTTGGTCGAAGTCCATTCCATTATTATAAGTAGTTAACAAGAGCTTTGACAAAAAACAAAGTTCCTAGGTATTGTACGCTTTGGAGGTCTAAAGACTTTTTTCAGATCATTTAAAGGAACGATTACAAAAAATAAAACAGTCTTACCAAACACGCACATTGACTTTATAACAAGGGTCCGATATCACTACCTGTGACGTCACACTGACGTAGGTTGTGAGGGGTGAATAAAGCTATGTTGCATAACTCATTATTATACTGCAGAGAAGTTTCTCGCGATCTGATTGGATAATATGCCCGGAACATATGTATCATGTACACTGGCATGACTACGCTATCAATATAACATCCAAAATGGCGGCGTCGATCAAGATGAATATCAACATTATGCGCCAAGCTGCACATTTTAGCACGTATTACCAAGGTTTCAGTGTCGTCTGTTCCCAGTGACGTCAGTTTTCATTGAATTGGGGCACTCAGAAGGGAAATTCTACTTCGTCAGAATACTCACTTTTTTAACCAAAAAAAGACCCACAGGTAAAATTCTCGTAACAAAGGTTGGAATGGTAAAACTTTGCAGTATAATAGAAATTCGTTATACGATCAGGTGACAAGGGACTTCGAAACTTGTTCACGGCTGTGAAGAATCATGTAACCAAATTGGCTTCGGCTCGGGGGCGACATGATTCACCACCGCCGTGAACAAGTTTCCACGTCCCCTGCCACCCGACCGTGCAACTAGTAGTGTCTGCGTTATAGGGAATCTTGGGTCCGTATTCACCAACCAATCATAAGAATTTTCCCAGTCTAATTATCAAGATTTTTTCTAAATTGTAAAAATAACACAACTTCTGATTGGCTACCAATATTGGTTCAGAAGTCGTGTTGCTTTCTATATCCAGAATTGGATAAAGAATGCTCTTGAAAATAGTTTGTGAACACTGAACAAGGACCTATCATTTAGAATCATACCGACATTTATGGGTCTTCTAGGACACAAGCCCAAAATATATTTAAACTAACAATCCTTATTTCACCTCACAACTTTATGAAATCGATGGACATCATACGACCTTGACATTATAGCCCATATTCATGAATTAAAAGTTATAGTAACCCTTTACCAGATAATCCCTGTTTTCTAACTTGAAGAGTTGACATGAAGTAGTTTGTGACCTTTACGTTGTCATTTACTGAGTGACCGGTCTTTACAGAAAAAATGATTTGAATTCAAATATGAAACTACAGGATGAAATTGTGAAATAAAGAACAAGGATTTGATACAAGTTGGTAAATGTTTTAACTGAAGCGGAATTGGTTAAATGCATGTGCCACTAGCCCGCTTTGCATTTTGACATGTAACACGCAACACCGATTTTTAATTGAGCTAATAAAGGAAGAAATGCACATATTGTTTTTCAACCCTTCATACCCTGAATCTGTATCATTTCTTAGATATTTCTTAACACAGTTCTCATGTTCACCATGTATAAAGTGCAAATACCATCTCTCTCTCTCTCTCTCTCTCTCTCTCTCTCTCTCTCTCTCTCTCTCTCTCTAATCTCTATTCAAACCAATCCCGATTTTTAACAACTCTATCGAAGAGGGTTTTTTTAAGTAAAAATAATGAGGGAAAATGAAACCATCTGTTAATTTATAAACCTATATTGTCGATACTTATAACAGCCATATCAATGAGAACCCCCAGAGAGAAAGTACATAAGAGCTTTTATTTTAGTATTAAACTTGTTGGTCGAAGAGAAAAAAAAAACCTTTTAGCTCTTTACCAAACGGTAAAAAATCAGACTGCTTTTGACGCCCCTGAGAAAGAAGCCTTTAGAAAACATTCACAAAACAAATTTCGAATTTTCAGTACTTTTATTTTGTCGACTGCAAATGCTTTCGATTTGGACAAGTCTAAAGAATTGTCGTTTGGTAATGAATTAAAAAGGAAATATGCTGACCAAGATTCCTGTGTGAAACTGATGTTGTGAAAAATCTTCATTTTTTTAACAGTAGATGTAAAATAAAAGCGTTATTTGTAAGTTTCTCTGGAACTATATTTTGTCTGTGATGAGCAAACCTAATTAAGAAACAAATTGGTTTTATGTAAATTTCAATACTCATACTTAAATCTAGATCTATGTTTTTATAGGTCATAAACTATAATTCTTGAGACAAAAAAAAACAGAACAAAAACTTTATTCAGAAAATCAAGTTGAACTTGCATTAGGTCCATCGTCGAACAGATAAATTGTAAATACATGTACATGATACAGTTAGGTGATAAAATGAATCTGACATTTGCTGGCTATTTGCTAAAACTTCACTAACATGGGTGGTAAACGGGGCAACTAGCTCCAAAAAGAGTCAATAGTATTTTGTTGCCTCGTAACATACGGGTATTTGCGTGCTAGTTGCATACATAGAAAATTTGTCAACAAAGGTAGGTGTCGAATACTTTAATTTCTATTTATTTCCTTAACGGAGACCTTTTGAAAAATCCGGCAATGCAGTGCGATATAGAAATGACTAAACTTTATTCACCACTAGCATATGTCATATAAGTGTGCAGCGCTTAGATAAAATCTTGGCCAAACTTTCGAACATCGAGCGGTATATAGAACTGTAAATCGGAGATATGAAACCACGGATTTCCTCATTGAACGTCCAATACATAGCCACTACAATACCTGATGCACTTTCCCTATTAATTTCAAGCTCAGGGAATTACGAAATAACAAAAATTGAAAATTTTAGAAGTCGTGTATGCAGAATAATAGCTGAATTTGTGTGCGGGCTAGTTGCCTAGCCCGAGGGGTAGTTGAATAGACAAGGCGGTAGCTAACCTATTTGCCCCAAGTCAGCACTGTACAGGGTAATTCAACAAGTAATTTTACATATCTAGGATTCTGAACATATTTTGAAACACACGATTTATATATTCTTTTCATTCCAGAATTTTGAGCTTAGTAATAAAATATGTAATATGCAAGTGCTTTTCACACTTTCTAAAATTTGGCATTTGTAATTGGATGCCTATGCTATACGTGAAATAGGAATAGCGGCTAACTCGTGACCTGAAAGGTGTCGAGGGTCGCGGGTTCGAGTCCCGGCCGCGCCGCTGGTCACGTGGGTATGTCCATGGAGAAGGCATTCAGAGTCCCAGCGTAGTACTGTTGATACCCAGGAAGCAAACGAGTTAGTGAACTTCGCAGTGATATAACTGAAAGATTCTTTGAAACGACATAAAACCCCATTCAAATATGGTGGACGAAGATTTTTCCGCAGCTTTCACATGTTAACTTCTTGGCGCTGTGATGCTGCCTCATGTGATCTGAAACTCTTTTTCTCGTGGCTACTTGCTTTCCACAGCAGTCGCATTCATATTTGCGAACACCCAAATGTGCATAATCCACATGACTTTTTAATATTGTTTTCGTGCTGAATTCTTGTGGTATATCTTAGATACTGTCGATGATGGATCCTGGTAAGCATTTTTCGAGTGTTCTTTTAGTCTTGATTTGGTTGAGTAGCTCTTTGGACACTCTGAACATGTGTACCGTGAAGAATTTGGATTTTTTTGACATCTTTGCTAGTTTCTGAAAAGATGTCAAATTTCACAACTTAAAGTACTTTAAGGGGATGTATCAGTTACATGCATGATCAGGATGCCACCCATCCTCTGCAGTTTTTCATTAGAACAACAGGCTCTTGGTTTCCGATCTTTTAACAAATTGCCAATTCTTAGGACTGTTTATAAAGTAGCCTGCACACGTTTTAGCAGCTGCTTTTTTTTTTTCAGTTTACACTGTCGTCATGTTTGGGCTGTGCCAATTTCTAATAAAGGTACCAAAGATGTCAGAAACCTTAATAGAAATGAACGCAGCCCAAACGTGATGTCAGTATAAAATTCCGTTGCTAAGAAAAATGGCAGCTGTGGAACCCTGTTTATTTTGTTGATCTCAGTATTTGTTAGTTGTTCAAACATCGGGAAACCGAGTGTCTGTGTCTCGGACACGCTCACTTGAAAATATTTTATAAAGTATTATTTAGTCATCCGATGACCGAATGACAATACATATAAATATAAGCACTGGCAGACGACAAATATTTCTTAGCTCAACCTGAATAAAAAGCTTGCTCCTTGTCTATTCAACTACCCCCGAGCTAGGCAACTAGCCCGCACACAAATTCAGCTATTATTCTGCATACACGACTTCTAAAATTTTCAATTTTTGTTATTTCGTAATTCCCTGAGCTTGAAATTAATAGGGAAAGTGCATCAGGTATTGTAGTGGCTATGTACACGGCGGGGAATCACGTGACACAACAACAACAACAATGACCGTTATTTGAAAAAAATCCCCAACTTCAGGTAAGAAAATCTTCAATAATTCCGTTAATACCTGACCGATTGGGGTTTGGTATAGAGCAGAGAAGGCGGAAGGACTCCGGGGATTTGCTTGATGTGTTAGATTTTTTAAACAACACCTGATAAAAAAGTTATTGACGAGCAAACAAATTATCCAGGGTAAAAAATTTGTTTGCTCGTCAATAACTTTTTTATCGGGTGTTGTTTAAAAAATCTAACACATCAAGCAAATCCCTGGGGTCCTTCCGCCTTCTCTGCTTCAAACCAAATTCCAATCGGTCACGTATTAACGGAATTATTGAAGATTTTCTTACCTGAAGTCGGGGAATTTTTTCAAATATCGGTCATTGTTGTTGTTGTTGTGTCACGTGATTCCCCGCCGTGATGTATTTAACGTTCAATGAGAAAATCCGTGGTTTCATAACTCCGATTTACAGTTCTACCGCTCGATGTTCGAAAGTTTGGCCAAGATTTTATCTAAGCGCTGCACACTTATATGACATATGCTAGCGGTGAATAAAGTTTAGTCATTTTTATATCGTACTGCATTGCCGGATTTTTCAAAAGGTCTCCGCTAAGGAAATAAATAGAAATTAAAGTATTCGACACCTACCTTTGTTGACAAATTTTCTATGTATGCAACTAGCACTCAAATACCCGTATGTTACGAGGCAACAAAATACTATTGACTCTTTTTGGAGCTAGTTGCCCCGTTTACCACCCGTGACTAAACTCGTCCAATAACAAAAGTGTCCTTTTGCGAGCTTAGTAACATTTTCTTGTGGACGAGTTTAATAATATTTTTTTTAATCGCACAAATCTCCTTGTTTTCAATGTAATACGTCCATTACGGATTTTCTTGTCTCACACATGTGAGATTAGAAAATAGTGCTGTATTTGGTCAACACTGTACAAATTAATTTATACGCTTCATTTCTAAAACATTGCTGACCTAGGTTCCTGAAGGTAATTAATGTTCAAAATTATTAGAAATGATAAACTTGTTTATTTAATCACCTTTATGTTCAAAAAAAAAAATCAATATAATTATGCAAGTTTTTTCGGCACTATTTTTCGTTCGTAATATATCTGTCAAAGAAGCGCGTAGTCTTTATGTAAATTTCACTACACATACATGACTATGCCTCTGTTTTAACACATTATGGACTATAAAAAAATTATTAAACCCGCCAAAAGTTCGCTCAATAACATTTTTGTAGACTCGTTTAACAAAATTTATCTCAAAAACCAGCTCATTTCAGATCATATATATCTCAAATACCAAGCCATGCTAGATCCAATCTTTCTTAATTTCGGTGTATTATACTTTCAGTTTTCAAACGATGTAACCTGTAACACGCGAACGGAGGCATCCAGAGATTTGCGTTAATTGTTGTCTCGGATCAACCTACACAGTCCGCGTAAACTAATCGACACTCTCCTTTTTAAGCAATTTTCTGTTTTGCGCAAGTCTACTGTCGCATAAAATCCAATGTAGTCGTAAAGTGCCGTCTCGGATCAGCCTGCGCGGACTGCGCAGGCTGATCCGAGACGACACTTTACGCCAATGTCCGAATGCCCCTTATCGCGTATTGCAAGGCAGGTAGACCTGAATGTATCATCATGCACTGTAAGAGTTAAGCTTTATTTTCGTTCGCCTAACTTGGCCTCACGATAAATCGACCCTTTGCTGAAAATCTGTCTCGTGAATACGACACTGGCTAAGGTCTTGCGTAGCTCTATGGGAAAATATAGGACCCGTAACCTGGAGGGTCTAGGTTCGAACCTCAATTGAAGCACATGTTTCCTTTTTGTACGTTTGTGATAGTGTCCTCGGGTAAGGCACTGCACGGCCCCATCTTAACACAGGTGAAAAATTATATGAACATGTGAGCTGTCTTCGTTAGGTTGACCTGGGCCGAAACCTACCGCTATTGGTGAATTTTCTGTTTGTTCAGGGCCCAGTCTACCTCATGATAGTGTCGGTCGTTTAAACTTTTACCAAACAATCTCTGGCTTTTACGACCCAGAGAAAGAAGCCTTCTGAAAACATTGTGGGAAAAGGAGAAAATGCTGGTAACCAGCATTTTCTCCTTTTCCCACAATGCTTTCTAGTCTTCTAAAGTCAAATGTCAATTTTTTAGTCACGTTTATTTTGTCGTCTGCAAATGCTTTCAATTTGGATAAGTTTAAAATTTTGTCGTTTGGTAAAGAGTTAAAACTGTGGCAAATATGGATCCATTCGTATGTGCTGACTTACTTGGTAGCATGCCTTCATTAGGCTCCCTTTTGTCAGAGCACCTTTCAGTATAAAGTATTTATTTCTGTCGCTATTTTTGTTCGAAAAGGTAGACCCCACTGAAGAAAAAAGAGAATGCTTATTGCAAGCATTTTCTCCTTGAAAAGGTTTGTTTTCAAAAGTGTTCTTTGTTAGGGCCGCTAAACTAGGGAGTATATGGTACCTAACGAGTTGGATCTAAGTGCCGAAATGTCGAATTTGAAGCGCTTTCAGTTCAAAATTGAGTCATGTTACATAATTAGGTCGAAACTAAAAGAGAAAACCACAAAAAAGTATGTTTTTTTTAATTTTTCAACAAAAAAGCGAAGTATAAAAATAATTGCCTGACTTCCATTGTCAATTTCTCCCCCATTTATAACGTCACGTTAAATGACATTTAAATTAAACAGCTTAAATGTCGAAAGGGGGTCATATGAGGTGAAGTGGGCGGAGCTGAAATTGAGGTCACGTGACGGCGACAGCTGTGGTTATTGACATTTAGGGCAGTCGCGGTACAATATTTGGCGTGCACTTTCTTCTTTATCATTCATACATCTATGTTGTTAGTATTTTCCAAGATTCCATGATAAGACCCAGAAAATTGTACTCTCGAAAACTCGTGGTTGTTATGAATATTTCATGTTCGTTTATCGCACAACTGGCGTCGCAAATACCAGGACCAGTACATGTATACCCTTATTTTTCATCTTTCTTGCTCGCTACACTCTTTTACACTAGTCACAACTCGGTCGATTCCGTGCCTTCATCTAACTTGGTCACGGCATCCCCCGAGGTGTGCCGAATGACTGTTTCGCTGTAAAATAATTTACACATTTTCATTGGCTATAGATGTAGTTCCACTACAATACAACCAACCAACTAATTAAAGAGAGCAGAATATTTTATTGACTTGAACTGTACAAAGTTTTTTCGTCAACAACATGCAGAATGCATCAAAAAAAGAGAATTAAACATTCAGTGCGTGTAAATAACAAACTAAAGAAGTAAACACAGAACTTTATATTTTACTAGAATTTGCAAAGATTAGATTAAATTTTTATCAAACGACAACATTATAGAATTTTCCAAATTGAAAGAACATGTAGAGTCTACTGGCAGACGATAAATGAAATATGACTCAAAGCTTTGAACTTGTTTGAATGAATCATTATTATTCATAAGCAAAAAAAAAAAACATGCTGGTATGGAGCCTAATCTAAAGTTTAATGTATGTAATTACAATACAATCTTGCACGACAGACAAATAAATATTTATTTTGGCACATAGATCTAGATGTATTTAAAAAATTATGTGCCAACTTTATTTTGAACCACGCCCATTGAAAAGAGGGTTTAATGCCTATCTTACTTTGCACGTTATTTAAGAATTCTAACATGAGACGCGAATTCGGCTCTATAAACAGAGTGCAAGGAAAGCTTGGCAAAATCTGCGACAATCCATGTAGAATGACGTCATTCTATATCTAGTGACGTCATTCAATGAGTGGGTTATTCAATGGAAAATAATCTTCATCCGCGTTTTTATTCCAACTTTGAACTTGTTTTCCTTTCATTAGGAACTGGCCATGTTAGAATCGAAATAATCTTCTTTCTATCGTGGTTTATCGTTCAGTAAACCACGGTTGTGAGTTATGAGGCACAATAAATAATCCACAAGGGCAATAGTCCCAATGGTTTATTTAGTGCGTCTCATGACTCACAACGTGGTTTATTGAATGATAAACCACGATAGAAAGAAGGTTATTTCGATTCTAACATGGCCAACTGCTAACAAAAGGAAAGCAAGTTTATCATTATGATACAGTAAAAACGCGGATGCAGATTTTATTCCATTGAATAACTAACTGAATTACTTTATACAGAAAGACGTCATTCTATATAGAATGAAGTCACTCTACATAAAATGACGTCACTTTATTCACGAGACTTACTTTATACAGAATGACGTCATTCTATATAGAATGACGTCATTCTATATAAAATGATGTCACTCTACATAGAATGACGTCACTTTTTATAGAAAAAAAAAAAGATTTTACCATGCTTTCGATGCACTGTGTAAAGCCAAATTCACGTGTCATATTAGAACATTTTAATTACGGATCCGTAAGACCCATTTTTTCTAACGATCCAATGAATCTTCGAATAGATCTAAAATACCAGTAATCCTTGGACATAAAGAAAATTCATCCTCGGATACCCCAGGGTCTCCCTATTTGCTACGCTACATCGACCCTGGGACAATTGACTAATAAAACTTTGAATCAGCCGCCGAAAATCGATACGAAACGTCATACCGTACTGTCCACTCGCCCATCACAAAATGATGATGGAACCAATGAAAAGCCAGCATTCGGCCACCGGTAAAGCGAGCCGCCGAAAATCGATATGAAACGTCATAGCGTACAGTACACTCGCCCATCACAAAATGATGATGGAACCAATGAAAAGCCAGCATTCGGCCAGCGGTAAAGCGAAGGAAATTCAACTAATTGTCCCAGGGGTCGATGTAGCGTAGCAAATAGGGAGACCCCGGGGTATCCGAGGATGAAGAAAATTTACCTGAAGCAAAAAGTATCTTCTCATGTCAGCCTGCGCAACCTGCGCAGGCTGACATGAGTAGATACTTTTTGCTAATGCATTAAGCCCCCTTTTCACAAATCATGGCGTAATTATTATCTATAATAGACGTCAGTTGTACATTACTACGCAAATTCACTTGCATTTGATTATTGTCATGTGTCATGGTTGTATACCTACTTTTTGCACGATGTGCTGTTTTAAGTGCCCAGCAGACGACAAAAGTCTAGCCTTGTCCAAATTGAAAGCATTTGCAGACGACAATTTCAATGTGGCTCAAACGATGGAATTTGTCTTTGATAGGGTACGAAAAGGAGAAAATGCCTACCAGCAATTTCTCCTTTTCCCAAAATGATTTCAAAAGCAGTTATTTATTTTAAAAAAAAAGTCATTTTTCTCCCATAATTAGGCATTTAGGGCCAAGTTAGATTTGTTGTCTGCAAATGCTTTCAGTTTGGATTAACGTTAATCTGAATATTTGTCGTCTGCAGTTGCTTTCTCTTGGACAAGTCTAAAAAATTATCGTTTGGTAAAGAGTTAAACAAATACCCGACAATACAAACCCTTTGAAAAGGGAGGGGCGTGTTGGAGGATTTAACGTTATCCTTTTCTTCAGGGGGGCTTTTATTCGATGTATCTGGGAAAAAAATATCAAATATTGAAAAAAAAAAGAAACAGACGTGCACTTTCTCATATGTTTGGATTTAGAGCCGCATTCGGATATATTGTTACATAATATTATGGTGAAGGTTCTCACGTCGAACATTTTTTTTTTTTCATATTTCACAATCTTTTTTTTTTCGAAATTCTGGAACCGTGCGTGGCCAAATTCTTTAGACGTGTACTTCTTCTTATTTGTAGATTTAGAGCCGCTTCCGGAGATACTGCGGAACATGGAGAACTTGATGATTTTGTTCTTGAGCTTTTTTCCCCCCATTTTATTTTTAAATAACCTTTTCGAAAGTTTTCTTTAGACTATGCGTTAGAAGACGTAAGCATATGGTACTGTGTTACGGTGCAGCTGGTTTGGTAAATTATATAGGCCATGCTATGTAAAAGGGAGTATAACATTAACGCATCCGCAAAAAGTCTCGACCTAGGTCAGCCTGCGCAGTCCGCGCAGGCTGACCTGGGTCGAGACTTTTTGCTATCGGTCAATTTCCTGCGTGTCCAAGGATCGGTCTATCTTATGACACAGTCCGTTGTTATACAAATTGAATTTTATAGATCCGTGATCATTATGATGACTTGCTCTGTCAAATGCTTCGCGAAAATCGATTAAGACCCCTAGAGTCAGAGCATAGCTGGTATAAAATTGCATAGCTTGTTTGTTTTATAGTATTGTATCAAAGGCGGATAATGAATGAGGGAAATTTAGCAAACGCCGTCGCGAACAAGGACAGTTGGTAAATTGATTCTTTTTGAGGAAAAAAATGAAGTTTTTGTTTTTTGTATTTTATCAGATAAAGTTTAAAATCACTTTTAATATTGTTTGTTTCTTACCTTTTAGCCCAGGACAAAATTTTAGACTTGTCAGAATTGAACGCTTTCGTCGCAATAGGTGCCAACAATGATTTTTGCGGATGGAATAGATCAAGATGATTAGATCAGAATGCACAAAATGTGCAGTCTGATCTTTGATCTATACCGTCCGCGTAGGGAGTAAGGGTTAGGTCAGAATGGAAATGAGTGATAAATTTAAACTGTTTGATCACGCAAGAACTGAAGACGGCGAGTCGCATGATCCGATATACATGTAATAGTAAACGCTGTAATTAAAAACACCTCTCAGTTGTAAACATACATGTGTGGATTAGTATGATTAGGGGAAAAAAAAAAAGAAAACTAAGTTATATCGGTCTACACAAAATAATACATGTAATTCTAATTTGGTCATGACAGATTTCAGATCTGCCTAGATTCCAATCTGGCCTACGACATATACATTTCAGAACGAAGCTAAAAACGTATAAAGAAAGTTCTTGTTTTATACGACACTTCATTGGTTAACAATTATAATGAATAATTTCTGTTTTGTTTATTTTATTTAAAAAAAAAAATAGAATAGAGAGTAAAAGTAGGGAAAAAAAGTCACATAAAGAAATGTTAGTATTTTCGCGAAAGTCGATCATTTATAATATCTTAGGTCTGAATTAATTTTACATTTGTCAGCCATGGCCCCGCTCTATAGTCGCCTTGCCTGAAGTATTAATGGCGGACCACATTTATATTTTATATCTAACTTTGTAAATAGATTACCTAGGCTCTGTGAAAAGGAGGCTTAAGTTAAGGCATTTGCAAAAAGTATCGACCCAGGTCAGCCTGCGCAGTCCGCGCAGGCTGACCTGGGCCGATAATTTTTGTAAATGATGACTTGATGATATGTACGGAGTTTGCACCCGCTCTCTCGGCAATAATTGTTTGTTTTCAAGCCTATTAAAATGATTCCCGAGTTTTAACTGTCTTGAAGAATTATAAACTTTTTAAAACAACCAGGGAAAAGGAGAAAATGCTAGTTACCATGTTTGCATCTATCCATCTATCCATCTTCATATAATAGGAGTGAGTGATATTTTGTGTACAAAGCTGTACACTTAAACTCTGTTTAGGAAATGGACATGATATATATATAATACTGTTTCAGCTAAAGACACTATGTGAATCCGAATCTACATTTGGTTTAGCCTAAGGACTGAGCTATGATTTTGTCAAAGGAAGAACTTGACAAACAGAGATACAAGAAAAGCCGTTAACAACATATCTTTATATATATCCTTGTACAATACAATTCAGATTTTTAACTGGAGAAAGCTTTTAACAACAATGTTGAAAAAAGAGAAAGAACTGGTAACCAGCATTTTCTCTTTTTTTCCCCCACAATGTTTTCTACCTCCTGTTAGAATTGGTACAAGCAATAAATACCCATGTTTTGTTTGGACAAGTTCTAGACTTTTTTGTACGGAAAAGAGTTACAGATTTACTAATTTCCACCTTTTGAATTCTCATAGTTACATACATCAAGACGATATACTTAATATTATACATAGATCTACCTGAATTTTTTTTCAGATCATTACTCAATTATAATCAGCGCATGCGGATAAAATTTCACATACGATAGAAAAAAGAATTCTGTAAGATCTACACACTGAAAAATGGTTTCAATTATGGTATAATGACATAATGTTGACGTAACTCACGCACTAAATTTCTATGTATTCATCTGTAATTTGATTGGTCAGGATTTCACCCTGTAATATTCATCCGCCATTTATTAATTAAAACGAGGTTACTGATTACTACACTACATGTACTTTTTGTAATTTTTTTTTGTTTACTATTATGAAATAAAATGTCAATAACTTTGCAATATTTTGTCGCTGTAGGTGTTGGTATATTATAAAAGAAAAAATGCTCAAGTAACTTTTCTGGTGCTAGTATTTGCTTCTCGCTGCGCAAGAAAATTTTGACTTCTCGCTCGTCCTCCGGTCTCATTGTTATTTTTTATTATTTTGCTCGAATAAAGTACAACCACCAGGAAAGCCACTACAATATAATATTCAGTGTAATGCAGAGCTGCAGATAGAGTGTTTTTGATATCAAAATTAAAAAAAAAAAAACCGAAAATATCATTTTTTCTCCACTAAACCCTATGTTACGGGTACTCATTAGAATCGTCTCATCGAGACGATTTAAATGAGTACCCACAACATAGAGTTTAGAAGGGAAATCATAAATTTAGAATACCACCACTCCCTCTTAACTGGGGCTCTGTATGAGCCCTAATATTTTTCCAGTCTAAAATTTGTCTGTAGAGAAAGACTTGAAAAATCATTAGATTTTACCAACTTATTTTTTTTTCGTTCAAACGGAAACTGAGGCAGAAGAAAAATGAATATGGCGGTTAAGAATCCACCCGTTGCTTGCTAAGCGCGAACCACTTTCCTTTAGCGGGCAATGTAGATCAAGATCAGACTGCACAGAACGTGCAGTCTGATCTTTGATCTATACTGTCCGATAAGGAGATACTATTCCTTAAAACATAACTTTAAAACAGCAATATTTTGGTGTTTGTTTCCAATTTGTGGACAGTTTAGATCAAGATCAGACTGCACAGAACGTGCAGCGTGATCTTTGATCTACATTGTCCGATTAGGAGATACTATTCCTTAAAACATAACTTTCAAATGGCAATATTTTGGTGTTTGTTTTCAATTTGCGGATAGAGTAGATCAAGATCAGACTACACAGAACGTGCAGTCTGATCAGAACGTGCAGTCTGATCTTTGATCTACATTGTCCGATAAGGAGATAGTTACTATTCCCCAAAACAAAAGGCAATATTTTGGTGTTATCTATCCAATTGAACATTTTTATTATAGCTATTCAGAAAGATAAGGGTTAAACACAAACGGGAGCAGAAGGACCACCTTGAGTCGTAGAGAATTCGTTGAAGCAGAGAAAATGTTGTTATATCGCTTTCATCAAGAAGATAGGAGCGCGAATGATTAATGGTATTTAAATGGCATACCGCCTTGCCCACCGTCAGAGAATTCAAAATGTCGACGTGACTAGATTTTACCTCGTCTGTTACTCCATACTTCGTAATTTGTAAACTTTTATTAGATCTACCTGTGTGTGTCGATCTCAGTCCAGTTCAATTTTCTTAGACGATGTTTGTAGTCCTCCGTGGCTCAGTGAAGCGTTAGTGACCAGTAAGTCCCGAGTTCGAGCCTCCTGTTAGCGTTAGGTTTTTGGTGTTGTGTCCTTTGGCAAGAAAATTCAGAGCCTTAGCCCAGCACTATACACGAATATTTGAACTGAATGATTAAGCAATTTCAGGGGTTGAATTAATTTCAAATTTAGAAAATCTAAGAGAATAAGACTGTGTGAAAAGAATGGTTAATGACGACAGTCTCTGATTCGCCCGTTTAACCATGTGCCTGGTTTGGTCTATAATCACCCAAGTCGGTAAAGGATCGTTATCCTCCCGGAAAAAAAAATCTGCCGAGAGAAAAAAAAAAACATAAGAAAAGAAATTCAAAAATTATACATAGCTATAGGGATCTTGGCAGACCTCATTAAATTTACATTACTTGAGTCTGGTAGACGGTCGCCGTCGACGCTCGATTAACCCTTTACCAGACGACAATCATTTTAGACTCTCCCAAATTCAAAGCATTTACAGACGGCAAAAGAAGTGTAGCTCAAATGATGATTTATGTCTTGGAAAGAGTAGAAATGATCGTGGGTAACAGGAGAAAATTCTGATAACCAGCATTTTCTCGTAATGTTTTCGAGAGCCTTTTTCTCCAGGGTTGTGCAAATTTGGTGTTGTGTGGTAAAACTTAAAAGTTAACTCGTAGGTGACCTTTTTTAGACTCTTCCAAATGGAAAGTATAACCAGACGACAGATTCCAAAGTGATACAAAGGAACTTAAGTTAATTGAAATGGTAGAGTTACACTGTGTGAAAAGGAGAAAACGCTTGTTACCACTGCTTTTAAACGGATCCTTTGTCAGGATAGTTAAAACGCGGGCTTATTTTTTCGAAACGTTACTCATTACATATCAGAAAGGAAGTTATCTCAAAAAAAGAAAACCACCCTCGATGAAGGCCACCTCGTCCGTAGACAAACTGAGCGTTTTAGCAGGGAAAAAGCAATAACACGATACATATTGAAAAAGATTGCGTAAATTTGTCTGAAAATAACCAGGGACCCTGCAAATAAACATGTCTACCTTTTTTGACCAATCACAAGTTTCTATTTATTCATATGTTATCACTACCAGAAAGTAGGTCGAAAGCCAGCACATTCTGCTACGCCGAAAATAGTATGAGACGGAAACGATAGATCAATAAATCTAAATTTAGCTTGCACTGGTGGATATAGAACTGTTGTTAAAGATTCAGTGAACGTTTGTTCGTTTGGTGCTTAAAGGTGGGTACTTAGAATTTTTACATCTCACCAAAATAAAAAATTTATATATCACTGAAATTCATATGAAAAAATAATACAAATCATCAATAATTAAGATTCATAAAATTACAAAAAAAATTTTTTTTTGATGGTATTCCCTTAAAAGGCTACGTAGCCTCTTAAGGTATTTTTAGATTTCGCGCCAAAAATCAATAAAGCATTGTGGGAATGTCAAGTGACTGGTACGTGACTCATAACGCTTAAATTCCCTATCATAACAAACATGCAATAATTATTTTCCATAATGTCTTCTTCGGACGTTATGTTTGAAGCTTCTTCTGTGCATTCCTGTAAGTAAATGAGCGAATTGATCATCTAAAAATAGAACGTGTCTCCTGTTGGTGTCAACCTGGGCCGTAGTAAATCTCTAATTTCTCGTGTCGTCGGACGGTTTTCGGCTACTGGGGTTTTATGAATGAAAATTAAAAGGCTTTGGGAGTATAAGGATGATTTTTTTTCACTTTTGTAAAATTTCTGTCCTAAAATCTGAAGGGCCACCTTTAATACCTTTTTCAACATTATTTTAGTTATATCTGGCAGCCAGTGCACCCAGTACAGATACTTGTACCCTATGGTGTTTTTAGCTCACCTGAGCACATAGTACTCAGGGTGAGCTATTGTGATCGATCGTTGTCCGGCGTCCGTCCGTCCGTCCGTCCGTCCGTGAACAATTACTTAAAAATTCTTCTCCTCTGAAACCGCCCAACAGATTTCAGTGAAACTTCACAGAAATGATCCTTAGGTGATGCACTTTCAAAATACTTCAAAGATTTGAATTCCATGTAGAACTCTGGTTGCCATGGCAACCGAGAGAAAAAACTTTAAAAATCTTCTTGTCCCAAACCATAAGGGCTAGAGCTCTCATATTTTGCATGTAGCATCATCTAGTGACCCTCTACCAAAATACTTCAAATTATGGCCCTAGTGTTGAAAATGGCCCTATGTTGTGGGTTCTTGGATTTCACATAGAGATAAAGAAGGAAATCTTTAAAAATTTTCTTATCCCAAACCATAAAGGCTAGAGCTCTCATATATGGCATGTAGTATCATCTAGTGGCCCTCTATTAAAATACTTCAAATAATGGCCCTAGTTAGAAATTGGCCCTATGATGTGGGTTCTCGGATTTCACATAGAGATAAAGAAGGAAATCTTTAAAAATCTTCTTGTCCCAAACCGTAAGGGCTAGAGCTTTCATATTTGGCATGTAGCATCATCTAGTGACCCTCTACCAAAATACTTCAAATTATGGCCCTAGTTTGAAAATGGCCCTATGTTGTGGGTTCTCGGATTTCACATAGAGATAAAGAAGGAAATCTTTAAAAATCTTCTTGTCCCAAACCATAAGGGCTAGAGCTCTCATATATGGCATGTAGTATCATCTAGTGGCCCTGTACCAAAATACTTCAAATAATGGCCCTAGTGTGGAAATTGGCCCTATGTTGTGGGTTCTCCGATTCCACATAGAGATAAAGAAGGAAATCTGTAAAAAACTTTATGTCCCAAACCTTAAGGGCTAGAGCTTTCATATTTGGCATGCAGCATCATCTAGTGGCCCTCTACCAAATAAGTTTATGACGACCCCCCCCCCCCAAAAAAAAAAAAAAGATTTTGGGCATATACTCCACCATGAAATGAAGTACCATTTGAAAGATCTGTTCAGGTAGGGCCAAGGTCAGTGTCACACTTGAAGGGCAAATTTTTGTAAGCTGGACGCATTGAAAGGTTGGTGCAAGACTATTGCAAGTGTAAATACATTGTTGATGTGTTTACAATAGCCATTACCCATGAACATGTCCCTGGACAACCACTGTAGTTGTTGGTGTATTTAACAACATTATAATACTAATTTGTATAGAAAGTCTTGAATCGGCAAACATTCTCTACTAAGTTTGCTCAAATCAGGCAACTTTTTGCCACACACCAAAAGGCCTAGGGCTTTGTTATTATTCCTTCAAAACTCTGTTCTGGAGGTATATAGGAGTCAGCTTGTTGGTCCGTCCATCCATCCATCCATCAGTCTTTCTGTAGCATTTTCTTGTCAGAGCTTGTTCTCAACAACTACAGGACAGATTTCATTCAAATTTTAGAGAGACTCGGTGCCAAGCAAGAATGTGCATATTATATTTTGGTGACGGTTCATTGAATTTTTACAAAGTCATTTTCCTTTGATGAAATTTCTTGTTCTCCCAATTTTTCAACAACTATTGGACAAATATCATTCAAACTTCTCTTAAATATTTATATAACCGGGTTTGGTTAAGAAAGATTATCTTCTTATCTAAACCAAGAAGACCTAAAGCTTTGGCCTTGCACTTCGATATTTGGTATTTATCTTCATTGTAAATCTTTACTGCTTGGTACTCAGGTGAGCGATATAGGACCATCATGGTCCTCTTGTTAATTTTTCACTGGTCGCCTTTGGAGTGGTGCACAGTATATGTCCATTTACGAAAAGAGGCACCGTAAACGTCACATTCTTGAGACAACCAGTGTACCTATGCATTCTTTTTTTTTTTTCAGTATATCGTACAATATCTTACCTAGCTACAGGCTGCTTTCCCACATAAGCAACGCCGAGACAATGATCAGTAGTGAGAGGGGAGTGATTTCTCTTGCCACGGCTATCACAGAGCTCTAGAAAGAGGGGGAAATTTTAATTTCTAAATTGAAAAAGTTGATTATTCTCCACTAAACCCTATGTTGTGGGTACTCATTAGAATCGTCTCCTCGAGACGATTCTAATGAGTACCCACAACATAGGGTTTCGAAGAGAAATAATGACTTTAGAATACGATCACTCCCTCTTGTGTGGAGTTGTGCTATCATCAATTCTCGGAAAGAAATCGGATGAGCTGAGGATTGAACCAGCAGCCTGCTGTGCTGAAGTTTTGTACGTTACCGAATATGCTAGCGGGGCTAGGCTTTTGTGAGCATTATTGTGAAAGTGTAGAGTAATTCAAAACCGATTTATTTAATGCTTATCCCTTCTTCTCCCTCTTTATTAGATCTTAAACACAACCCAATACCAAACACTCTCGAATTTTAACGACCCTAAGAAATTCTTTTGAAAACAGTGTGGGAAAAGGAGAAAATGCTGGTTACCAGCATTTTCTCCTTTTCCCACCATGTTTTCAAATGTGTAAAATAACTTAAAAGTTTAATTGTATCGCTTGCATGATTGCCGTCTGCAGAAGCTTTCAATATTTGGCATAGTCTAAAATATGTCGCTTGGTAAAGAGTTCACCTCCAAGGAGAAAGCATTTTCTCCTTTCCACGATGTTTTCACCTCTTTTAAGACAAACCTTACAGTATGACTTAAGTCACACTGAATTTGTCGTCTGCATATGCTTCGTATTTGGACAATGCTATTATTTTGTAAGAAGGTACAGGGTTACAAAAAAAAAAGATGTTTATTACTTGTTACCTCACAGCGACTCTCGGTTTGTCTAAGTTAAATCATTTCGGTACTGAGGAGAAAAGTAGTCCAAAGCACATTATGAAATAACGCATCGCTTTTATACAAAAAAATTAAGAAAATGAAGAAATTGCATGTGAAGTCATTGTGTTATTTTGCTACAATTTATTTTCAAAAGTCATAACTTCCATTCTGCTTCAAACGGCGATGGTTTTTTCCCCATTTCAGAGGCTTTCCTCGCTTTGAAGTTCAAATTGAAAATTTAGAATTTCCCCCCCAGGTCATGAGGACTTTGGTTTACTGAAGTCTGTATGTGGGCGGGGAAAGGGGGGGGGTTAATTTGGGGGCAAAAAGGAAGGAAGGGTGGGAGGGGGGGGGGCATTTTTTTCCGCTACCCATATGACATCAAATTTCAACCCTGTCATGGTATTTCTAAACATTATAAGGGAAGTGTTTACCCTTTGTGAATTTTCCGTATCGACAGCTCTTGCAGGCTACAAATTCAATTTAACTGAAATTAGAAGATTTATTAGCAAAAAGGAAAAAATAAGACATTGTGGGAAAAGGAGAAAATGCTGGTTCCCAGCATTTTCTCCTTTTCCCGCGATGTTTTCCAAAGCTTGAAGTCATTGTCAGGATCGTTAAAACTTGGAATTATATAGTAATAGTAAAGGATTAATGACTTACATTGAAATATGGGAAATTCAAGGATAAATGATGCTCGGTAAAAATGGCTCTTTATCTGCCCTATTATCAGAAGCTAGACCACCATTTTCGTTTCAAATGCGCCACACACTGCTTAAAACCCTTTACTCCACAATTTCGAGTTTTAATGGGCCTGGAAAAAGGAAGGCTTTCGCGAACTTTGTGGTAAAAGGAGCAGATGCTGGTAACCAGCATTTTCTCCTTCTCATACAGTGTTCTCTACCCTACTTAATATAAGTTCTATTTTATGAGTCACTATCTTAAATCGTTGTCAGCACTTACTTTCAATTTGAAAGGTTAAACCATTAGTTAACAGGAGAGGGGAAAAAAACAGTTAGCAGGAGAGGGGAAAAAAAAGAGATTTGTCTAAATTCCAAAGCATTTTCAGAAGACAAAATAAATGTAACTCAAAAATTGAAATTGGTTTCTGGAGGGGTACAAAACATCGTGGAAAAAGGAGAAAATGCTGGTTTTCGTTTTTAGTGTGCCACAATGACATACTGCTTAAAATCCTTTAGCCCATAGTATCACGAGTTTCATCAACCCCCGAAAAGAAGGGTTTAGATAAACATTGAGGGAAAAGGAGAATATGCTGGTTACGTTATCAGGAATTTTCTGTCTGTCATAATCTTTTCTATTTTCAGTCAGACGAGAAAAATGCTATACTTTACCCAATCCCCTATTGAGTTTTGGCTTATGAATTACATTTTTTTCATGTACAGTTTGCATTCAGAGGTCCCCGCTTTATGGAACTATTGCTGACAGTGGCGTTGATATATAATCCAAAGCCGTGCCCCGGTATAGCTCTGTCGATAGCGTACAGCACTTGAAAACACGAGGCCCATTGTTTCTACGATGATCATATGGGAAAACAGCCAGTGGCTTGGAAAGAAAATCGTGCGAAGTACCAGTTAAAAAAAGCTCCAGGATCGCATGGTGCACAGGCCGCCGCGATATAACTAAAATAATATTGAAAACGGCGTTAAACACCATACTATTAATAAATCAATCAACCAATAGCACTTGAGACCTGGGCCCGTATTCACCAACAATTCTTAAGAATATTCTTAGTCTTATTCTTCAGAACTTCGTCAGTATGAAAGTAACAGAACTTCTGATTGGCTAAACCATATGGTTTAGCCAATCAGAAGTCTTGTTACTTTCACTGTCAGAAAATCATGAAGAATAAGACAAAGAACGTTCTTAAGAATTGCTGGTGAATACGGGCCCAGGAGGTCGCTGGTTCAATCCCCGACTCGGCCAATTTCTCTCAGAGGATTGATGGAGACTGATGACAGTTATTGCCACAGGACTCATTCCTTTCTAACCGCTGATCAATAGTCTGACCATGTTGGGAAAGCCGCCACTGGTTTGGAAAAAGTATTGTTTCAACCTGTAGTTACGAGGCTTTTGAAGTAAACCGACGATACAATTCATCAATCAATCAATTTACAAACAAAAACAAATACGGATATTACATCCTGCTGGACGAGTTGCAAATAACTTAAATGGAATGTTCGATTCGATATATAGTAAAAACCCAATTATTGTTATTTTCAAGTTACGCTATGAGGGAATAATACCTCCTTATTGGATGATGTAGATCTAAGATCAGACTGCTAGTTTTTTGCCGTCTGGTCTTTATCTACATTGCAAGCAAGAGGTCTGCGAATCGCGCTGAGCAGCCGTATGAAATGCTCGCCAGAGAAATTTCAGCTAATGTAGCTGGTAGCTTTGCAAGATTGTTTGGCGGAGTGCTGATTAAAAAAAAACTTCAGGAAAGCATGGATAGGTGCACTGACCGCCGCAACATAACTGAAATAATGTTGGAAACTGCAGGAAACACCCTGCAATCAATCAATCAATCAATCAATCAATCAATCAATCAATTAATCAATTTACAAAAAGGAAACGCAAATATTTAAAAAAAAAAATGTTCATCCGAGAAATTTCACCTAACTCTACTCAGACCGACTAAACATAAAAAACGAGCGTATTTTTGTTTGCCGCGCCCCCATTCTTCACGCTTTACCAGTCATAGTATGACAAACTGGGAGGGCAAACCATTTGAGTTACTCTTATCGCGAAGGCGAGCATACCCTTAACCAAACAATCCTGAGTTTTAACGCCCTAGGCAACGTTCCTGTTGAAAACATTGGGGGAAAAGGGGGAAAATGCTGGTAACCATTACCACAAACTATTTCCCACAATGTTTTCTTTTCTTTCAGCAACAAATATTCTTTTAGCAATAAGTACTATTAATCAATATGTAGGGAACATTTAATCTGACGTCTGCAAATTCTGTCATTTTGGACCAGTCTAAACCGTGGAAAAGTAAAAACAAGAGTACCTAAATGCTGAAATTGGCTGCAATATTTTTCTAAAAATTATAAGATGGAGCCCGTACAAGTTTTTCTAACAAGGAGACTGTAACTCGGGTACTTTTCTCGTGTAGTATATACTAACAGCTGATTGATTTAGTCGCTTGAGTTATTAACGCCCTCTGGCGAAAAGGTTTAACCCATCTTCCAGCCGTACATTTGCTCGAGAGCAAATTCGATGTTTAGAGATTGAATTTCATTATTTTTACTTTTGAAATATCATATTGTTTTCTTTTTCAAATGTTAAAACAGCTTAGTAGAAGTTGACACGATATTCCAAACGCTGATGACCATTTATAAACGATTTGTAAAAGTAAAAATATCATAAAGTTGTGATACGTACCAAACGAAAAGGGACGAAACACACGCATTCGTAAGTGTCTGCTCATATTTCACAAAAGTTATAATTTACGGCGTATACAGGCGATTCGTACCAGTTACGATTCAACCCTGCATAAAATATAATAAACTAGGGTTTCTTTTGCTGAGGTTTTTAACAATAAATGTCACACGATGAAAACCCGATGGTGTGCTTTTTTCACCAGAGCGTGTTTATTGTGAAATATGGACGTATTTTCGGTGGTAATTTATGTCTTCTGTTTATCCTGAATTCTTGGTTTTGGGATTATTTACGAGTTTTATTGTAGAAAAGCTTTACATGACCTGAAACTTAAATAGAAAAGCTGAATTGGAGTAAACTGTGCGTTGTTCCTTGGCTGGATTTTTTTTGTAAGTGTAATATTGCATTTTGAACTACAACAGTTCTCCAGATAGAGGGAGAGATTTTGATTTCAGAATTGAAATAATCAGTTCTTGTCCTCTAAACCCTATGTTATGGGTACTCATTAGAATCGTCTCATCGAGACGATTCTAATGAGTACCCACAACATAAGGTTTTGAAGAGAAATAAAGGATTCGGAATACCATCACTCCGTCTTATCTAGAGCTCTGTATATAACAAATAGTAATGTTATTTCGGAGCCGTTGTTTTGTTGTGTTTTTGTATGTTGGATTTTTTTCTTCGGATGTTGCTGTAGAACTACTAGTTAGTAGCATAAACTATTTTGATTTTATTAGAAGCATTGTTGTGAAAGCAATTGCTTTTTTCCCCACAATGTTTTCAGCTCCAGGCACTAAGTAATATGAATTACTGAATTCTGTATTGGCGCGGAATCCTGTTGAACGTACTAAATGACAAATTCATAGACTTGTTCAAAATGAAAGCATCTGCAAACGATGTAGTAAAATGTGATTCAAAAGTAGGAATTTGTTCTGAAAGAGGGTAGAAAAAAATTGTCGGAAAAAGAGAACATTCTGGTTCCCAGGATTGTCTCCTTTTCCCAAAATGTTAATGAAAGCCTTCTTTTTCAGGGTTGCTAAAACTCGTGATTGTGCGGTAAAGGATTACATAATTATACCAGCGAGCGTCTGTAATTCTTGAGTCTTGTGTGTCAGAGTACAAGTTGTTCAAAAATTCTCTGTCCCTTGCACGTATGTTTCACAGCCCGATTTCATGAAAAACTAAGTCTTTTATTTTGCTAAAATGGCGGACTCATTTCAAGATGTATTTCAGGAACATCAACAGTCTGTTGTAGCGTCCTCACATCCTAAGTTAACCAATAACTCAAACTCTACTCTGCAAATTAAATAGACATATTTCCCTTAGCAAAGTTAAGTCCATTATATGGCAGAGTTGGGTCTGAAACGTTGTGTCAGCGCAGAATTTGAGAACTTTACGTTTTAAAGTCTATTAATTTTGGTGAAACGCGTCTCATCCAACAAACCCAATTTGAAATCAGAAAGAAAAACGACTAAGGCAGATTTAACCCTTTAGCAAACAATCCCAGGTTTTTAGACCCCGAGACATTTGGACAATGCCATTCTTTTGAAGACATTGTGGGAAAAGGAGAAAATGCTGGTAACCAGCATTTTCTCCTTTTCCCGCAATATTTTTTTTACCCTGCTGGAAACAAATTTCAGGTTTTAGTTTACGTTTATTTTGTCGTCTGCAAGTGCTTTGAATTTGGACTAGTTTAAAATTTTGTCGTTTGGTGAAGGGTTAAACAAAAGAGACGTACGTTTTTCTCTGGAAACCCAGGTCAACATGTAGTTCTATCTTCCTTATTTTTTTCTGTTATTGTCAGTTAAAAATATCCCAAATAACAAACTCAGTTAGGTTAGAAAATGAGTATGTCCGCGAATCCTGCCAGGGCCTGAATCGGGCCCTGTCAGGTGAACAACAGGTTTATTCTCTGAACTTTTTTTCCCTTTCTGGTGCGTCACAACACAATTTATTTCTACGGTGTTTCCATGCCATTGTTTAAAAATTAATTTTAAAACTAGAAACAAAGTTAAATTATCAGTTTTAATTCTATTTCTAAGATTCATTTATCTGCCAAAAGAATAGTTAAAGAAGAACGAAACCTATTTCATTATGACTTCTACAAAGTACATCGTCAGTTGCAAATACAATGTTCATGTCATACCACACTATTTTAATCTGGTAAACTATAAAATATCACGACACAAGGGGCGAAATAAGAAGGTTTTGTAGTTTTACTGTTTCGAAGAAAAAGTCAAGGTATTGTCATGGCGGCGTCGGTGATCGTCGTGTGGATCCGCGTGCAAAAAAAAAAATGTACATTTCATAATATCTGTGTTATGAATGAAGATATTCACTTCAAACTGAAACAAGTTATTAACTATCAAAAGGGAAACCCATCTAACAAAGGCAGGTAACCAAGCAAATATTTTTTACCCAGTTTCTACCCTTTCTCGACAAAATTTTTACTCAAGAAAAAGAAAAATGTAGCAGAGCGTTAGCACCCGCATGCGGTGCTGTCGTTTTATTTCAGCCGGCGTTAATCAAGATTTCACAGATCGTTTCATGCGACTTTTTAAGCTGCAGCACATGCTGTTTCATTCTAAACAGAGACAAAAAATCTCTTTATTTATTTGACAAAAGTGTGTTCTTTTTCAGTGTTTATTTTTCAAAAAGACTGTTCGTTTTCAGTGTTAATTTATCAGAAAGCCTGTTCGTTTTCATTGTTTATTTGACAAAAACCTGTTCACTTTCAGTGTTCATCTGACAATAATGTTCTTTTTCAATGAATATTCGTCAAAAGCTAGTTCGTTTTCAATATTTATTTGACCAAAAAAAAATCATGTTTATTTGAGAAGAACACCATTCATTATCAATGTTTATTTGACAAATAATTTGTCTATTTCATTGTTTATTTGACAAAGAACGGTATCGTTTATTTATATTGCATATTTGGGGGGAAATATGTTCATTTTCTATGTTTTGCCTTTTGAAAATCTAGTTAATTTATTTGACAATAAAAGACACATTGCAGACTTTTTCCAAACTTGTCATATAGACGAAAAAATCTAATTAAATGAGATTTTTAAATTTGCACCCCACTGTAGTGTAATCCCACTTCGGTTTAGCAGAAATATTTATCCTAAATCGGTATCCATCTGTAGGAGGTTCGTTGTTCATCTTCCATTACATTTCGTTATCAAATCTGTATTAAGAAGCCGTAGTGATTTTGATCGCAGAAAATATTATGCATCTGTTTCCCTTGAATTATGAATTTGAAAAAAAAAATCAATAATCGCGGACTTCGAATAGCAATCATTGGCTTTTTTTCCCAAGACGACCATTTTGCCACACAAAGGAAAGGTTTCAGTATTTTCTTGGCTTTCCACAATTTTTGTCTACCCTTTCCAAAGCTAATTCCATGTTTGATGTGCACGAAACTTTTCGTATCATTCTGAATACATACTAAATATTTGAATGGTGGCCTGATACAGTTAAAACGACCACACTTTACTATTTACAATGTATACAGGTGCCTTTTTGCTGACAGCGTTACTGAGACGAGACTGCATGGAACGATCTACAAGCTGATACTTGTATATTAAGAAAATGTGTATATTCCTTGTTTGCTGAGGGGAATACTGTATTCTTGACTTTGCTGAAAGTTGACATGATATGAGCGGCGCTCTGGGGCCCGTATTCAAAAACTATTCTCAAGAACTTTCTGTCTTATTCTCCAGAATTTTCTATATACATGTATTTATGTAACACAACTTCTGATTGGCTAAACCATTTGGTTTAGCCAATCAGAAGTTGTGATACTTACAAATTTAGAAAACCTTGGAGAATAAGTCTGAGAATATTCTCAAGAATGATTGGTGAATACAGGCTCTGAAAATAGGGATTCACCCTTTAAATAGATCAAGGCTCATTTTGACCTGTTCGTCATCTCGCATTCGTTGTAGTCATAGATGTATTTATCTCAAGATACATCTACTCTCTCTATTTTATCAATTCATCTACAGATATTTATACTTGCAAAAAAAAATATTTATTGTTTTTCTCTTTCTTAATCCTGTATATTTACCCCTTTTGTTAGGAACCATAATTATATAGCACCCAGGTTTTTGTCCGGTTCTGTAAATAATTAATAGAACTGAAGTAAACGAAACACGCATTTAGATATTATAACATAAAGATTAAAACAGTCTGCGTCACAAGAGAGAAACCTATACTGACATTTTTGCCCTCTGGGTTTCACTTTTCAAAAGGCCTCTTTCTTTGCGTTCTAGTCTTTATCCATTAGGGAGAGGTATATGGGATCTGACATGAATTAGTGTCTGAGTTAGTGTGTAAGGTAAATTTTATAAAACGATTTTATATAAACTGTTTTTAAGCGAGCCTCTTGCGAGCTTTATAACACGTTTTCTTGGCGAGTTTAATAGAATTTTATCTCAAACGCCAACAAAAGTCAGTTTCTTTTTATCACAATACAATGTTTCACAAATTATAGATTAGAAGATGCAAAACCACCTACAGATGCACCCGCGGTAAAATACATACAACCCATTAATTTCTATGAAATACTTAGAAAGTGACGTCAAAAAATGCTGTCACACAATTGTGATATCAAACGTGTATACTTAGATTAAGAAAGTTTGCAATGGACAAATTCCTTTTCACTGAAACAAGGGAAGTTATTTGGTAAACACTGCAGTGCCCCTCTCTGGATAATAGTAATTTTCACAGTTGTTACACAGGCATCTTTCTATTTCATGGATTCATTTGTTTTTTAACACTAGGTATTGTTGAAAAAATATATATGTAAATATCTATGTATTTCAAATAACCTGGAGTACTTATAGTTTGATATTTAACCTCGAATAGGCAGAAAGTATAGAATCGGGCTCGAGATAAAAATTAACCCATAGCTGCTAAGCGCTACTCACTGAGCTTTTGCGGACAGAATAAACCAAGATTAAACTGCAAGTACTGGAGCTACACTATCCGATATGGAGATATTTTTCTCCGAAAAAAATAAGTGTGAAATAGCATTACTCGTGCTCGAAATTTTCCATTAAGTTCTTTAGCAGGATAAAGGATAATCGTTTCCACTTATAAATACGCATACAGAGGTAAGATACATAAATATTAATCCGGTAGCAATTACTTGTATGTTTTGGTAGGTATTAGCTTTTTTCTACTATCCTAAACAAATCCTAGACAAAGCGTAAATCATGACCCCCTGTCACAAATGACGCCACCTAGTGGATCGTAATGATATTATAACACATTAAAAGGTCATAAAAGCAACAACATAGTACTTCATACATCACTGGCACGGGGCATACTGTCTGGACCACGGTGTTTGTCCTTGTAACCTTAGGCCCTAATCGCAACACTTTTACTGAATTACAGTCCATCGCGTTACCTTTTCATCAAACTACAAAATTCTGGATTGGCCCAAGTCAAAACTATCTGCAGACGACAATTTAATGTGACTCTACTGTTTGGGTTTGTTTTTTGAAAGGATAGTAAACGTTGAGAAAATGGCAGAAGATGTTGTTTGCCTGTACTTTTTGCTTTTCTCGCAATCTTTTCAAACCCTTTTTTCAGTGTGTTAAAAGCACGAGATTGTCTGCTGAACGTGTATCGCGAACAAGCCAGTCCCATCTTGTTGCAGTAATTAACTATTTCTTAATGGCCGTAATGTTGTCACTTGTATTTCTTGAATCACATTTCGTTTCTGATTCATCATCCACGTTTTACATGGATGTTTCTAAAGTCGTCTGCTGCGAACGTGTTTCTCGTCGTAATACTTGTTGTTAACATTTATCACAGCCATTACGAGTTTTCATGTCTCACACACTTGTGAGATAAGAAAATACATGTAGTGTTGTATCTGGTCAACGCGTTGTAGTTATACGCTTCATTTCTAATACATTGCTGACCGAGATACCTCTGTGAAATTAACTGTCAAAACTGATGAACGTGACAAAGCTGCAAATTTCAGTATCTTTAGATGTAAAACAAAACCGTTACAAGCAAGTTTCTTTGAAACTGTTTTTTTTTTTGTAATTGATGTACAAACTTGTCAAAGAAACAAATAGGCTTTATGTAAATTTTGCTACACATGAACATGTACTATTTAACACGTCATGAGCTGTATTTTTTGATGCACAGTTAGGTGATCAAAAAATACATTCCTTTGCTTTTTAGGCAGAGCTTTATCAAACTTGTCCACAAAAATGTTGTAAAGCTGCATATAACATTTCTTTTTTGAACTCGTTTAATAAAATTCTATCTTAAGCACCAACTCATTCCCGATCCTAGAAGTTTCAGACAAGTTCATTGTGTTGGCATATTGCGTTTTCTTGTAACCTGTCATAATGCGCCATTGTTATGTTTTTACATGTTGAAATAAGAACTACCATATTTTCTCCCAAATTTACGGAAAACAAAGAATCAAAGAGACATTTTACTCAAAACCACCGTAGTACACTGTCTACTCGATGTCTGAAATTATGGAATGTGTGTATACATACGAATGAAAAAGTTAAGAAGGAAATTACAGTAAATATTCACATAAATTTATGTCCTCAAAGAGATAATAAAAAGAGTTTCAAAAAGAGGGAAAGATCTACAAAGGGCCAAAGTAACCTATATTTCTGAAAGGATTAGGAAAGAAAAATTAAACTAAAAGGAAAAAAACTATCTAAAGAGCATTTAAATAGGAGACGATACACCTCGTGCTAGACAACCAAAATTTAGTTAAAACATATTTTATTCAAAATATTAACATATATTAATCAGTTACAACAAGACATTATAAAAAGGATGAAAACGGAATCATAAAAGCTTATATTATAGTTTGGTTCCTCTCCCTAGAAAACAGTCAAATGGTTTAACAATTACAGTATACAAAATAACATTAACATACACCAAAAAATGTGAACTGATAGTGAAAACTGGAGAGAGTGACAGTGAAAAATGAAGTGTGAGAAAGGAATAATGACAGGAGGTTGTGCAGAGTGAGAAGAAAGAATAAAATTTGACTTCTGTAGTTAAGTGTTCATTGGTTTCTATTTCCCATAAACAATGACTAAGAGGGTTTTCTACAATATTTCCCAGAAGGGGCGTTTAAATTTCTCAAAATTCAGGGCGGATGATTTGCCTCAAAGCTGCTAAATGATGTACAAGTAAATGAAACAAAAATTGAAACTCAATTGTAAAACCCAAAATATTGCGATTTCTAAGTTGAATTCACCGAAATACCATATCGGAACATTAGATTTAAAATCTGAGTGAACCTTTTCTACAGTTTGGTCTAATTCTAGACTACCCGCAAAAGTGCCTTGTTCCCTTAGAAACACAAGAGTTCAATTATACTCAGAACGTTCGATACTGTATTTCAAAGACCTAAAAGCATTGTTTGAAAAAAAAGAAAATGCTGGTAACTCAGCATTTCATTTTTTTTCATTAATGTTTCCAATAGACCGTTTCCTCAGGGACTTAAAGTCGAGAGTATGTGGTAAAGCGTTAACTTAGCAAAATAGAATGCACGGCGAATTTCCGCGCAGAAGATGTATTAGCCACGACAGGCTTCAAAGGCGAGAATGAGAATTTACAACTGGCGGATATGGTCGTAAATTTCACCGACTTCTTTAGATTGTCCTCATACATTATATGTATTTCCTTTTTGATATTTGCAAAGTTTATGGATAGTCCTTTGCATATGTAGGTGTGTTAAGCGGGCGCTACCACGCTGTACATGAAAGTGGATTTTTTCCTTAGAGAAAGAGAAAGACCAATTACATTTACATGTATACCAAAGGGAAAAAGCCTCCTAGCAAGAGGACATTTGAAAAACATCATCGAAAAATGAAAAACATTGGCAACTATTGTGTACTTTTGATTATTATCCAAATTGATGATAAATATATTACGGAATAAAACCTGTGTACTCGTCTATACGCATCTGAACAATGTAACGCTGTATAGACAGCTGCAGTCTCTCGGCTGCATGTCTGTGTAAAGCATTAGTCAAAGAAAAAGAAATCGCTGAAAAGGAAGTTAAGGACATGATTGCAGGTTTAGATGGCAACATGGCCAATAGCGTTATGATGCCGATCATAAACTGTTAAATGACGCTTGCACAGTCTTTGTTTCAAGCTTATACAGGAGGTATTAATATTCAGATTACTTACTATTTGTCGCAGAAGACAGGAAGTTGTTTTGATCTCAGTTGACTTCTTTCTTTGGAAAGAATTTGCACTTGCAAGTAGGTGTTCTTCAAGGATCGTTTCGTGGTTCCCCTACTTTTCCGTGATTCTACGTATTAATTTTAGATGATCTTCTTTGTTGAAGGAAACTCCTTGCATGGTAGTGTGTTGTATTGTTCTTTTTCGTTTAATTATTGGTGAGGATGTTAAAACCACGATCTTGACAGAAGAGCTAGTTGTACTTTACAAGGCCAGCAGTAGTTCTCTGTTACATTTAAAAAAAAAAAAGGACCTAACCAGACCTTTTTCTGTGATGACTTAACACAGTGCCTTATGGATTTATGAATAACTAATGAATGATGTCGATGTTTCTTTCGTCATCAAAGGTATTAAATTACTAGGACAAGTTTCCGAAAAGAATTGTATCCCTTCTCTAACTATCGAAAATGCAATTTTATATTAAATGTCGTATTCCTTACCATATCCATAACGCAAGACAGTGTATAAGCTCTAATGGGTGATTGAATAATTTTATCTATGTATTGAAGTATGATTTTATTTGTAAAATAATTTATGCTCTTCCATTAAGGAAAACGAATCAATCATGTTATTGTTACCTACTCGTGAAAGATAGGTATCAATTTTACCTGCTCCATAAGGATCTAATTTAGAGTTTATTCAATTGATGGTCCATTTGGAAGCCACATCATTGGAACTTGTATTGCCAGTTAGAAGTTGACGCTTTGCATTATTTCATATGATTTAAAAACAAAATTTCAATGACTGTAAAAGAAAATATTGTATAGACGGTTGTATTTATCTGCAAGTCAATTGCTTAAAACAAAACCTAGTAAACTACATGTAATTGACTTTCAATATCCAATGACAATGATAAATTTCTCGTAAATCTTTTGTCATTTAAAAAGCAGTCAGCTGGTTTTTTTTTTTCACCAGGTGCCAGTTATCAACATATTCTATTAAATATCAACGTCATGAAAACAACCAAGTACAGTTATTTTACAAAATTAATGTTGGTCACGAAAATTGGCGCGCGAAAGAAAAGATACTGTCTTTTTTTCGTCCACCTATTTAAAAGATGCAGGGTTCTGAGATATGAAAAAGCATTAATACTAGAGAAAACTATGAATGGCTTAGAAATATTTCTACCTCAATAGGAAAAGATATCAAAGTCAGGCTTTAAATAATGATTATGATCCCTCAATAAGACAATCGACACTGCAAATATGAACCAATTCCTACCCGTTAAACTTAAGAATGTGTGAAGACTAGGGTTGGATGTGAGGGAAGTGCTGCATCTTGTGTACCTATATGTACACTGTTGGGAAAAGACGTTTTGTGCCTTGTAAGTACTGATTAAAACATAACCGATATGAATGATTATAACTAGATTAGATAGTACGTGACAGATCTATATATTATAATGCCTTCATTTTTAAAGCCATGTCGT
Organism: Tridacna crocea; assembly: GCA_943736015.1. Lineage (NCBI taxonomy): Eukaryota > Metazoa > Mollusca > Bivalvia > Cardiida > Cardiidae > Tridacna > Tridacna crocea. Next base: position 32,726,235 of record OX031069.1, read on the forward strand.
CTCATGAATCGTCGTCGTGGGAAAACTTCAGCGCATTCTCCTACCTCCGTTACATCTACGAAATTTATTTAACTCTTTACCAAACAACAAAAAAAATTATACCGGTCCAAATTGAAAGGATTTGCAGACGACAAAAGAGATGTAACTGAACTAATGATTTTTGTATTGGATGGGAAATAAAACTCTGTGGAAAAAAGGAGAAAATGATGGTTACCAACCAATCAATCCTTTTCGAACAGTGTTTTCAAAAGGCTTCTTTAACAGAAGTGTTAGAAGTCGTGATTGTGTGGTATAGAGTTAAAGAAAGGACTAGCAATTAATTATCAAAAGGAAGACCCATATACAAATGGCAGATCACTTTTGAACTGTAATGCCGCTTTTTATGATTTCAAATTTTCACTGAAAATCAATCTACATGTACATGTATATCTAAAAGCTAAGAACTACAACCGAGCTTTGAGTCTCGCATGCGCTACACTTGTAGCCGTTACCAGAATTAGTAATACTGTATTAGTAGTACTATTGTTACTTTTAATGGTAGCAGTATTGAAGACAATAATAAGCACGGAATAGCTTTAGTATTAGAGACACGCTAGGAGAAATTGTTGTCGGTACCGTGGAAAAGTAAAACCAGCTCCCCGTGATGGTGTATTTCATTAGGATTTATACGAAGGTATAAACACTGAGATTGCTAGGCACTGCTTAAAAAAAATCGAATGCACGAAGAGCGCAGATCAAAATCAGTCTCTGTAGGTTGATCACGGACCTACGCAGTCGGATGAGGTCATTCATTCAGACAATAACTGCAGTAATTGAACAAATGTGACTTTTTTGTTGTGTTATGTTTTAACTAATAACATTATTTATCGCACAAAGGGTTATGACCATATGGAACATATCAGTGACGGATCTCAACTCGTAAAAAATTTAATACTTCAAACTTTCTGTTCATGAAAATTAAATTGAAGATATGTAGATCTATATACATACCCTCATTTTTTTCTCTGTTTCATTTCTTTTTCTTTGTCAATTTTTGAAACACAGTATATTGCTCACTCTTGGGTTCGCATTTTCTCTCACCCTCCATTATCCAGTTTTAAACATTTCATACCTCTTAAAATCTTGTTCCAAAGTTTATTATAAAATTTAGATGCAAGTTGTTTTGTTTATGCCAATTTTATTTTTGAACGAATTACCATCATGAAGCTAATCGCAGTACGTTTGTATCTATAGGCTTTCATGGACCAAAAAAGGAGATTGATGCGAGTTCTTTAATTTTTCAGGCAGTTTTCCACTTTTTCTCTCGTCACTATTTAATGATTTGAAGTCGGTATAATTAGTTAAGTTTGAAGCAAAAAAAAAAACACGATTTGGAAAAGATGAGGCGTACACAACAGAGAAAGAAATTCAAAGGCATACATTTATATATAATCTATCTGTGCAAATACTACATGAGAAATTTTCGTTACTTTCCTGGTTTATTATCTTTTGCTCACAGTTTGTTTCGGAAAATGATAAATTTCTAAAACCCAATTTATATTTCTCTTACATTGAAAGTGTTTTATTGTTTTTCTGTTATGTCAGTTTTATTGATGTTCAGAAACATAGTTCAAAGTCTCCTGCTGTTCCTTTTGTACAGTATTTTTATTATATTTCTCCTCTTAAGTGGTCTAACCTATTTTTTCCATGGAAATGGCTTATGGGGGAGGGGGATAAGGAGGGGGCAAAGGAAAACTTGTACAGGATGAACTTACGAAAATGACGTGAATATGTTTGAAAAAATGATGAAAGGTCATATGCCGAAATATTTTTCTTTTTTTAGATAAAGATAATGAGAAAAATCCATTTTTTTTTCTCAGCAAAATTATACATATACTGCACATAATTATTATCACTAATCGAAACGTTATGTGCATGTATCCGTTTGAATGGAGATGCCGAATTATTTTTGTCGATATATAAACTTCTTCGGTTTTGCTACATTGATATCTGCAGTATAACCTTTTTTTTTTTTAGTTTAACTGTATAGAGAAATTACCAGTATAGAATCGAATAAAGATATTGTAATGCAGGGGTTTTGCCTAACTTTTGATATCCCCCTTAATAGGATGTGATTCCTCCGTGATTCTACTGAAATTATAAGTTGGGGGGGGGGAGGTGATTTCCTTCCTTCTCTTGTTTAATCAGTCACGCACTGCCTTTAATCGCACAGAATCAGAAGTTTAGAAAGATAATTAAGCTTACCCTGATACATATATCTTGGCACATTTTTTTCAATCGTTTGCTCTGATCGCTGAAATACTGTCGACACTCGAACTCGATATTCATTTTCTATGAAGATATTTCAGCATCCACCAACAATTTAGGGTTACATTTAGCATCCAGTGATCAGAAATATCTCCAGAAAATTTTACTTGCGCAAAAATTGCACTTTTCTCCTAAACACAAAAAGTCCCGTGTTTGCTTCCGTCCGAGATTCGCATTCACCATCCATTCTTAAAAACATTCTTCTAAGGTCTTTCTGAATTTGAACGTAACATAAATTCTGATGGGAAGTTCATAAGTTGTATTTTTTGAATTCAGAAAATCTAGGAGAATATGAATAACGATTTTAGAAATATATAGTCTAGTGAGGAGAGGAATAGAGCGTTGATGAATGCAGACCCTGGTCGAGCAATATTTCCTGAAGGCCTGGTTACACAATCACAATATCACAATTTCCATAAAAAAAATTTAGTTCACAAAAACTCGCTATTGTACACCTACTCCAAATTTATAAACAATAAATTCAATGGTAAATCCAGTAATCTCACTTATCCATCCCATGTGTGAACACCTGTGTACAATACATCAGGGCACGGACGCTGTGCTCTCAAATTATTGCGTAAAAAATGACATCACTAATTCGTCATCAATGACGTCACTCTTGAAATGAACAAGCAACCCACATAGGATAGGCGGAAATTTTTTGTTCTACGTTATGCTCAGTGAATGTTTTTTTAACTCGTTAACAAACGAAAAAAGTTTAGGTTTGTCCAAATCGAAAGCATTTGCAGACGACAAAATAAAAGTGACAGAAAATTTTAAACTTGTTTTGTGAAGGGTAGAAAACATTGTGGGAAAAAGAGAAAATGCTGGTTACCAGCATTTTCTCTTTTTCCCACAGTGTTTTCTAATGGCTTCTTTCTCAGAGTTGTCAAAAGTAGGGATTGTGTGGTAATGGGTTAATTCATCTGTAGAAAAGTATCTATTCATGTCCACCAGTGCGTGATCTGCGCAAGCTGAAACCAACCGGTACAGTTTTGCTTATATTGACACATGTTCTGTATGTCAAAGGACCATCTCTCCGATGATTAGGTCAGATTTTTTTATAGGGGATCCAAACTATCATAGCATTTTTGCTTTAATCAAATTGACAGCATTTGTAGATGAAGAATTCCTTCAAACATGATAAGTATATGTAGATCTGTTTTTCTTATATAAATGTGTAGAAAAAACTTTTTTCATGTGAAAAGGAGAAAATGGCGGTTAAAGACTAAGCGTTGTCTCCTTAACCCGTTATGTTCTCATTGGATTTTTTCTTAAGAGTCATTAAAAGTCGGGGCTGCTCGAGACAGAGTATCATGTGAAATTTTGACAAAACGTGAATTCGTACAGGTTTATAAACAAATGCAATATTGATCTAGTTAGGCAGAATTCCCTCGGTGTATGTGGTTAAAATGTACTTCATTTAAAATTGTGGTTGATGTAGATTCTAGATCTGTCGGAAAAATAAAGCATTTTGTAAACAGTCCTGTTTTATAAAAACTTTATCTTTCTACAATATAACAAAATACAACTCAAATCGAAAATTACATAGATCTTAAATCAAAATTTTCCGCTGTGCTTTTGTTTACCGTCTTTCTCAGCGTATTTGTACAGAAAAGTTAGCTGTTAATTTTCTATAAAGGTGCACAAATCGCGGAAAGAAACAACACTAACGGAAAAACGCCCTTTGAATGATTAGTAGATCCTAATAGAAATTATTGTAAGAGAACGAGAAATAGCTTTTTCGAAATTAGATCTGCGGATTCTGGCCCTACACCTTCAGTCTCAGGCCAACCACAGTTGTATGAAACTGTGGACTAACTATTTGATTATAGATCCAAATCCGACTCCGTTCACATTTGCGGACAGTGTAAATCAAGATCAGATTGCTAAGAATATAACGACTGTGAGGAATTTGCAGAATTTGTACCAAGAATAAATTTCAAATTTCTCCGACAACACAGAAGAAAATATTCGTACCGAAAGGCCCGTTCACAGACCGTTCTTATTTTAGTTTAGCCTTCTGATTGGCTAAACCATTTCTTTTAGCCAATCAAAAATGCGATTCTTTCAAATTTTGAAGAAAAAAAAATTTAAAAAGAAAAAAGAAAGAAAGAAAGAAAGAAATTAAATAAGACTAAGAAAATTACAATGTTCATAAGAATGGTTTTAGTGAAAACGTGAAGTTAGATTTTGTGTCTAAAGAGCGTTTAACTCTTTACCACACGAGAAAATTTTAGACTGGTTCAAATTGAGAGCATTTGCAGACGACAAATAAAGGTGACTAAAAATAGAAATTTGTTCTGGGAAGGGTAGAAAACACTGTGGGAAAAGGAGAAAATGCTGGTTACCAGCATTTTCTCCTTTTCCCATAGTGTTTTCAAAAGGCTTCTTTCTCAGTGGCGTCAAAAGTAGGGATTGTGTGGTAATGGGTTAAACATAGTTATCCTCACCAAAATGAAACTATTTTTCTTTAATTTTATTTTTTCTTAATTGGAAATGTCATTTCCATTTCTTCAAAGAGTGGGAGTTAAGATTCTCTTTTACGTCAATTTCTATCATTTGATAGAAATTTCAATTTTACAGAGCAGGTATTAGGAAAATTATTTATATCTTTAATTTCTATAATTTTTCGAAATTTCTATTTTATTTACTTATACATAGTAACCTTAAGGGTTAAAAAAAGTTGTACAAGGAATTACAATTTGCTTTCAGAACCATAATGGATGAAATAAAAAAAAATATTCGAAACTTCATGTGTTGCAGAAAAACGTGATTCATCTTTCCGTTTAAAAAGAAAAGCAATATTGCACGAATAGACCTGAAACAATTCTTCACTGAAAAAAAATGACATCCTTTCAGTGAAGAATTGTTTCAGATTCCTTCGTACAAATCATTTTTATTCACTGATAATGATAATGATTACGATTATTATTATATTATTATTATATTGTACGATAAATACTGGCTCGACTGTTTTCGAAGAACACGTCCAGGACCTGTATTCACCAACCGTTCTTGAGTGTATTCCTAGTCTTAATCTTCAGGATTTTCTAAATTTGTAAGTAACATAACTTAGCCAATCAGAAGTTGTGTTTCTTTCAAATGTAGAAAAATTCCGGAGAATAAGACAAGGAATTTTTCTAAGAATGGTTGATGAGAAGCCTATGTATAGTTGTACCCTGGAGTCATCATCTGTGTCTTGAGAAAGCTTTGACATTTTTCACTATCTTTTGTTTTTTTTAATTACTGATTTTTTTTTTTGCTGTAATCTTGGACACGTTCTTAAAGTTCTGTCGAACGTGGAACGTATACAAGGGCAAGTAACTATCAAATATTTGATAGCTCTGCCTCTTTTTCGATTTATAATTTTCTCTGAAGGTCAAGGGACCGCAGCGTACCGTTGGTACCCGCATGCAGTGTTGATGTTATTATTATTATTATTATTACATTGTATTATTTATTTTGTATTATTATTATTATACCCCCCCCACAACGAAGTGGGGGGGGGGGGTAACCGTATGCTGGAATCACCCCATGGCTGTCCGTACGTACGTCCGTCTCTCTGTCCGAAGACACAAATTTGTCCGGAGCAATACTCCAACAGTTTTTGACCTACTGAACTCGAATTTACACACAGTTTTCCGACATATGTGAAGTTGTGCATGTACATTTTTCATGACCCTGCTTCGATTTGTTGCTGAAGTATCTCCCCATGAACTTTCTTTAACTCTTATTTTTGTTCTAAACCATTCTGCATTCTGTGCTATAGACCTGTTTTTGTGACAAGGAGCTGGTGGGGGGGGGGGTATAATCACGTTTAGTGATAGCTCTAGTTATTATTAATATTAATATTATTATTTTTATTTTTATTTTCAGATGAATCGTTTGACGAAGATAAAGATCACGGAATTGAACCCTCACGTCATCTGTGTTCTATGTGGAGGTTACTATATCAACGCCACAACTATTGTAGAATGTTTACATTCCTGTAAGTAAACTTGTCGTGTATTGCACCTCGGTATGAGCCGTGTTTCGGCAAAAGGGTGTCTAATGCATATCTGTGGTGCAGTATATAGAGGATATTTGTTTTTTTTCGGTGAAAGATCGAAATTTATTTCATCGGGTGGACACCATGGGTAATATTTTCACGATGGGCGCAGCCACGAGTGAAAATATTACCGATGGTGTTCACGAAATGAAATAGATTTCAATCTTTTCACCGAAAAAAATAAATATTCTATTTATTTCATGCTTTTAACCCTTTCTGGCAGGTGTTTTATCAAAATCCAGTACAGCTCTTCTCCCTTATTCCCCGTGGCGTATCCCTCCCGCCTAGCAACGCATTACAATATTACGTCAAACGCGAGAAATGTAACCTAAATGACGTCATATTTCCCATCTGGTTGTAATGCACGCGCAATTTACCTAGGCAACAAGAAGATGAAAATCGGTATTTTCACTGGTGGTACCAGTGTAAGATCGAAAAATATTTTCACTGCTATTTCGCGATATCCTACCGGAAAGCATGAAATAAAATGAAATATGTTCCCAGTAAGTAAACCTATAATCATGGATCGATTAAATCCAATGGGTACAAAGTCCAATAAAGACTGACATGCAGAAAATTGACCAACAGCAAAAAGTATCAACTCAGGTCAGCCTGCGCAGTCCGCGCAGGCTGACCTGTGTCGATACTTTTTGCAAATGCATTAAGGTCCCTTTTCACAGAGCATGGCTTATACTGAAATTATAATGCCTGCATGCATTCAAATAGACTGACGTTTTCATGTAAATATTGTATCGCATATATGTAAATATAATGACAGACCGGTGTTTTTGTTTCTATATTTTTTTTTTAACAAACGACATTTTAGAGTGGTCCAAGTTGAGATTCAGTAAGCCCTTTTTTGCCAAAACGTGACCAATATATTTATTTAACCCTTTACCCCCATAAGGGATTTCTATGGTATCTCTAATTGACCCTAAATAACAGCAAGGATGAAGTTGTTTTTTATATGTATATGACACCTTTTGATAGCATAGAAAACATTGTGACAAAAGGTGAAATTGCTCGTGACGAGCACTTTCACCTTTTACCACAATGTTTTCTTAAGGCTCCTACAAGCAATGCGTAGAAATGAGTATCTATGGAGTAAAGGGTTAAAGTTCAGAAGCATGTAGCCGGGTTTGGCTTCAAAAGATTTTCATTTGCAGAGTTCACACTTATCGTGGCTAGAATGACATTATTATAAAGTTTGATAGGGGAGAAAACATTCTTGTCACCAGCACTAATGGTTTTCTTTTTCCAACAATGTTTTCAAAAGCCCCCTTTTTCCTCGAAGTCGGTAAGGTGTTTTGACGCTGTTTACAACACTATTTCGGTTTTACAGTTTTGTTGCAGCGGCCAGTTCACATATCCATGTTTTCTTTGAGTTTCTGTGACCAGTACGGTATTCTTCATGCTTCCAAAGCCACTTGCCACCCCTTCCACCCTTTCCCCCCCCTTCCCCCGCGCCCCCCGCCCACCCCCCCCCCCCCCACAACGCCCGATCGTCGAAATGATACCGGTGTCAGCGGTGAAACGGGAATGAATTCTGTTGCATGAATTTATCATTTATTATCGGAAAAAATTGGCCGAGATTGAGATTCCAACCAGTGACCCCTTATTCTCAAGTCTGTTATCGTCGGTTTACTTCAAAAACCTCGTAACTACAGCTTGAAACAATCACCGACTGCAATACCAGGGTTCGGCTCTAGGTCGGTAAAATACGGATTTGTTTTGTAAAAAAGATTAAAGATCGTTTTTCTTGGAAGGAATATCTTTTATTTCTCAACACTCGAACATATTCCGACTTTACACAAGAAGATGGCTCGTTAAATTACATTTTACGACATACACTGTCGCCTCTATGATGTTAAACTTAAACTTAAATGCTGTATTACACAGGAAATGAACAGTGGTCGTAAATATTATTAACCACTTTACGGCAGCAATGCAACATGGAAATGTTGTTGCTATCAGACAAAATACTTGTAGCGCATTGCAAAAATCGTCGGTTTACTTCGAACACCTCGTAACTACAGCTTGTTACAAGCTGTACTTACGAGGTTTTCAAGGTAAACCGACGATATTTGTCATACAATTCACACTGCTGTGGTGTGTTGTCCGTTGTTGTGGGGTCTTCTTTGTAACCATAAGGGTCTGAGTTCGATACGCGGGAGCGGATGTCATTTTTGGGACTGTCCATTTGGCCACACGTTCGGTGCAAGTTTTTGTGTAGTTCCCAGGCAGCAGAATCGAAAGAGATTGGTATAAGTTGCAAGAGTTTGTTTTTGAATGACGTATATTACGTCATATTATGCTGAACTCATTACCAGACGACAATATTTTAGGCTTATCTAAATCGAAAGCATTTGCAGACGACAAAATAAAAGTGACTGAAAAATTGAAATTTGTGTTTTGAAGGATAGAAAACATTGTGAGAAACGGAGAAAATGCTGGTTACCAGCATTTTCTCCTTTTCCCACAATGTTTTCTAAAGGCTTCTTTCTCAGGGTCGTCAAAAGTAGGGATGGTGTGGTAATAGGTTAAACTAAGACACTAATGCTATTGTAACAGAAGAAGCGAGCGACAGATATTTAGAGAAGAAGAAGACAGAGAGAAAGGGAGAGAATAAGACAAACAGACAGAAAGACAGACAGATTACAGCTGGTAAATGAAAGAAGAACAAAATGCCGCATAAGTAGTTTGTATATTTCATTTCAGTCTGCCGAACATGTATCACACGTTACCTGGAGACGAGCAAGTACTGCCCCGTGTGTGACGTAATGGTCCATAAGACACGCCCCCTTGAATACATCAGGTGAGATGGATTGTATTTTTTCATGGCGTGACAGGTGAGAAATGACAGCTCATTTGCATAATTAATAGGGACTGTCTGTGTAGATAGATGTCGGTGCTGGATATCGCCCTGTGTCTACCGTGTAGGCCAATAAACAGGCCTAGTGGTCCTCGGAGGCTTTACTATTTACCAAATTGTTTACCAAACGACACAATTTTAGACTGGTCCAAAATAAAAGCCTTTGCAGACCACAAAGTAAATGTAACTGAAGAATTAAGATTTGTTTTAAGAAGGGTAAAAAACAAACATTGTGGGAAAAGGAGAAAATGCTGGTTACCAGCATTTTCTCCTTTTCCCACAGTGCTTTTTTTTATCCTTTTTCCTCAGTGTTTTCAAAAGGCGTCTTTCACAGGAGTGTTAAAAGTCGGGATGGTGATAAAGGGTTAAAGGCTTAATTGTGGCCAAATGTAAACAGTGGGGTGTAAAAATACATTTCAACTTAAAGGCCCAGTACAGGCCAAAATGTCAAAGCAGACTGATATGCAGATGAATTGAACCCCCTTTTAACCGAACAGTGTTCATTTAAGTCATGTCTTCACAAGATTGAGGTCTAGAGATTTCTAAAATTTTGACAACTGGTAAAAACTTAACAAACATTTGACCTGTGTGTGGTTACCTCTGTCTTGATAAACTGTTGCTCATTGCAGACGTGGATTCGAATTTAGATGGTCGAGGTTTTTATCATATTTATAATGTATTTTTCAGATCAGACAAAACCTTGCAAGATCTTGTATACAAACTTGTTCCTGGTCTTTATAAAAGTAAGTAAGAACATGTTTTTCTTTTTTTTTTAAACAATACACATCACTTGGTTAAATTGTATTTTTAAAAACAAATCAGAAATTGGAGAGGTCATCAGACCTTTCGAACAGTGGTGAGTTTAAAAGGCAGACTGTCACAGAAATAGCTGTCTAAATCCATTTTACTTGCCAAATTGTTCTGATACACAGTCTGTTTCCTCATGGTTTTATAAATAAAGCGAAATCAAAAAACCGTGTCAGGAAATAGTCGTGGTTCATTATTATTTGACAAATTTCGGACAAGATTTGTTGTTTTAATTTGCCATGGCTGCGGATGACCTCTCAGAAAATTTGAATTTTTTATTAAACAAAAAGAAATCTAAGAAGAAGAAAATATAAGAAGAGTTTTGTTTAAAAAGAGAAGGAAGACCGCTGAACAAGATCGTGCGACCTGCAAACGCGACAAGAAGGCCAAATAATCGTCATGTAAAACATGTGAGGTTTCTACGCGGCTGGTGTTTTATTTGTTTGTTTACATGTAGCAAAACATATTGGAATTAAAAGCCAATAAACTACATGTATTTGAAAACGTTGCTGCCGACCTCTCCTGGCTTCTTTTTCGGAGTAGCCTTCTTGTTTATCACAGAGCTACTTTTATTCTCAGAGTAATACTGCCATGATGAATTTTCTTATTTTACACACGTTTGTGACACGAAAATAGTGCCGTATTTTGTCAAAGCTGTATTTATACGCTTCCTTTCTAAAACATATCTGGTCCAGATTATGCTGTGAAATTAATCTCGATGCTGATAAGCCCGATTGGAGCAATTTTTACGGACAGTGTAGATCAAGATCAGAATGTGCAGTCTGATCTTGGATCTACATTGTCCGATATGGTCGCATTTTTCATCAACTAGTACATTTGAAATAGCAAAATTTGGTGTTTTGGTGCAGACTTAAAAGTTTCATTTCAGTTATTTAGCAGAAAATGGGTTAACTGTCAAATCTGAAGATCGTGACAACTCTGCGAATTTCATCATCTTTAGATTTAAAATAAAATCATTATAATGCAAGTTGCTTTGTAACTACACGTATTTTTTGTTCGTGATATACGCACCTGTCATAGTATAGCGACCAAACCATCTATTCTTGTTATTCGGGAGTTTATTTGCATCGAGTTTCTTGTAATTGATATAGCTCGATATCCAAGTCAGGGGCTGCTTTCCCCACGTAAACATCGTCAAAACAATGTTCAGTACTGACAAGGGAATGTGAATCGTGTGGCAATTAATATCATAATTTTCTCTCCGTTAACTCTTTACCAAACGAAAAAATTTTAGACTGGTCCAAATTGAAAGCACTTGCAGATGACAAATTAAACGTTACTCCAAAATTGAAAATTGTTTCCAGCAGGGTAGAAAACTTTTTGGGAAAAGGAGAAAATGCTGGTTACCAGCATTTTCTCCTTTTCCCACAATGTTTTGAAAAGGCTTTTATCTCAGGGACGTAAAAACCAGGAATTGTTTGGTTAGGGGTTAAATGACAAATCTCATTTTTTTTAGCCACCGTCAATTTATTTATTGTCAGCTTTCAAAATAGACAACAAATGGACAAAAACCATACGATTTTCTACTGTTATATTTTTACACCATCATTCTACAAATTGATGACTTCTTGACACTCTCTAAGACAGCCTTATTTGTACGTTGCGGCACAAATAGTCTGAATTCCAGCTTGTCCCAGTTGAAAGCATTTGCAGACAACAATATAATTGTGGTTCACAAAATGGTATTTGTCTTTGAAAGGGCAGAAGACATTGTGGAAAAAGAAGAAAATAAAGGTTACCAGCATTTACTTTTATTCCCACGATGTTTTTTGGTCACCAGTATTTTATGTTGTATTCCCACGATGTTTTTTTAAAAGCCCTTTTTCCCCTCTCGGGTCATTAGACCATTTTGTAAATGGTATCACAATTACTCTATATTGCAGGTGAAATGAAAAGACGACGGGAGTATTACGCATTACATGACCACTCTGGAGGTATGGATATACATGTTTCTTTTAACTTTTTTACCACATGGTTCCGAGTTTTACCGGCTCTGACAGAGAAGGGCTTCTGAAAACATCGTGGGAAAAGCAGAAAATGCTGATAACCAGCATTTTCTGCTTTTCTCACGATGTTTTCCTTTTGTTTTCAGTCGTATTTGTGTTTCTGTCTACACATGCTTTCATTAATGGACTAATCAAGGCTTGCTTTAGTATAATGTCCGCAGAATTTAGATACTGAAAAAAGCGCTAATAAGGCGCGATTCGATTTAAGGCACTTGTTGCAGGAACAAATGTTATGAAGTGTAAATCCAAGACCCGACTACTCGTTCACACAAAACCAAGCCCCGTTAGTATCTACATACAGCAGATTTAAAACCCATGAAAGTTAGTGGAAATTGTCTCATAGGGAAGAAAATATTGTGGGAAAAGGAGAAAATGCTGGTTACCAGCATTTTCTCCTATTCTCACAATATTTTCAAAAGGCTTTCAGAATTAGCTGAAGTTCTCTCATAGGGAAGAAAATGTTGTGGGAACAGGAGAAAATGCTGGTTACTAGCATTTTTTCCTTTTCCCACAATATTTTCAAAAGGCTCGTAAATAGTTAGACTGGTTACCCTATTACAGTTCCCCAACCACCAAGCGAGGACAGAGGTACCGAGTTTCACGATCGTATTATATACACGGAGGACGAGAAGATCAGTCTGTCACTGGAACTGTGCGCCGAGTAAGTAAATATTGCTTGAACATCTACCTGCATAATATTATGTCTTTCATAATTCATCACAGTGTCGATCTGAAATCAGACTGCACGTTCTGTACTGTCTGATCTTTACCTACAATGCAAAAGCGACCTTGGATATGGTCAAAGATTATGAAAGTATTTTTTTTTTCAAGGAAGAAAACATTTTCCGCACAAAAGCAGCTAAAAGCCCTGATAATAGAATTAAAGATACACCTGTACTCGTTCAGCCGGCCTTTAACCCTTTACCCCATAAGGCATTTCTATGGTATCTCTAATTGACCCTAAGTAACAGCAAGGATGAAGCCGTTTCTTATGTATATATGAAACCTTTTGATAGCATAGAAGACATCGTGGCAAAAGGTGAAATTGCTCGTAACGAGCAATTTCACCTTTTACCACAATGTTTTCCAAAGGCCCCTTCAAGCAATGCGTAGAAATGAGTATCTTTGGAGTATAGGGTTAACCCGTTGCATCGTTATTTTATGAAACTATAATCATTTTTGTGTCTTCTTTTAATTATTGCCCCTGATGGCTTCAAGGTTGCGAAAAATATGACGGATAGAAAATGTATTTCGTTATCTGGAGGGCATCAGGAAAATCTCTGTTATAACGTTTCCGGTTTTAAGTTAGACACTTCCGGTACGTGAATTTATTCTGTACACCATGACATCGGTGGTCGCTGATCATTGTTTCGACGATTGTTATGTGGGAAAGCAGCCAGTGGCTTGTATAATATATTGTGTGGAGTGCTGGTAAAAAGAAACCTTTAGAGAAACACGAATAGGAGCACCGGCCGCATATAAATGAAATTATAGCGAAAATGGCGTTCAGTATCGCACAATCAATTAATCAATCAAGCAAGCAAACAATCAGTCAAGCATACAATCAGTTGTGATGTGTTGATTTTGTATTTACAGAGGTATTCCATTCAAGACGCCATCTTCCATACACGGCCATGATGGACCAGAGAATATAAAGGTGGGTGAAATCATTTCCAGACGCAAATAAAACTTGAAGATACTTTGATACATGTATATTGTAGACTTTTTTCTCAGCAAGCTTTCAAAAATCCAAGAAAGAAAGAAAGACTATGTAATCCTTTCTTTATTCCAAGTGCGAAGCTATTGGAGATTTCTTTTACTCAACAGACTTTCAAAAATCCAAGAAAGACAATGTAATCCTTTCTTTATTCCAATTGCGATTTTTTTTATTCGATACTTTAGATCTCTGGCCCATATACGTACAGTTACATACTTTTCCATATAATGAGTTACGCTTTTTATTACAAGTATAACTGAAGCTTAGTTTACTTTTTGTTGGAGTTGTTGTTCATTGTTCGAATAAATAGATGAACAAAATTCAACTGCACCCCCCCCCCAACTTGTCTTGATAGTTATCGGCTAGACTAAACTTGATTACAGGGTAAAGTTGTGTCAGTATTGGTGTGAAAAAGCCAGGAAACACATGCGTACGTGTACTGACCGCCGTAATATGTCCAAAACTGTTAATATGGTGTTTAACTTCATATTAAACCAATTTTCTTGTCACTCGTAAAACAATTATACATATGTATGGAACTATATAGCGTCGAGGGTCTGCCGGAATTAAGCCAGGTTTTTTTTTTAAATTCAGATCAGCGATGTTCGCTACCTGTCATGTCCGGCCGCATTTTCCGTTGGAAACCTGAAAAAGTTTATCCGAATGAAATTTGATCTGAAGCTGAAATATGAGGTAAGGTTTAGCATTTACCATTATAATCCCGACCCGACTTTGTACGACTCGAAGAAAGAAAGATTTTGAAAACATTGTGGGAAAAGGAGAAAATGCTGGTAACCAGCATTTTCTCCTTTTCTTACAACTTTGTCTACCCTATCAAAGAAAAATTGCGTCATTTGAGCTAATATGAAATTGTCATCTGCCAATGCTTTCAATATGGATAGGTCTAAATTTTACCGTGTGGTGAAGGGTTAAGTAATTTACCAGAATCAGGGTTAAAATCAAACTATAAAATTAGCAGCAAAATGGCTTATCAGTTAGGTACTTTATCTCTGATAGCTACATTAACCCTTATTCCGCTAAATACATAAAGTGAAACTTTTAAACTGATAGTAAAAGCCCAAAGCTTTACTATTTAACAGGTATTATTTGTGGGAAAAGTTGTTCTTATCGGACAGTGTAGATCAAGATCAGACTGCACGTTCTGTGCAGTCTGATCTTGATCTACACTGTCCGTCAAAGGTCAATGAGTCTACCTGGCAGCCTATGGGTTAAAACTATTGCGCAACAGATGCGTGCATATTTCATCACAGATGCTACTTTGAAGTTGCATTTAAGTATAACAGCTTTTTCGCTTTTCTATGATCTTTTATTAGTTTCTAAATTATTTTTCCTTCCTATCTTACCATCGAGCTCATTTCCTTCCTTCCTTGCTTCCTTCCTTGCTTGCTTGCTTCCTTCCTTCCTTCCTCCCTCCTTCCCTGCCTCCCTTCCCTTCCCTTCCCTTCCCTTCCCTTCCCTTCCCTTCCCTCTCTCTCTCTCTCTCTCTCTCTCTCTCTCTCTCTCTCTCTCTCTCTCTCTCTCTCTCTCAAACCTCCTCTCTCCCTATCTCTCTCTCTCTCTCTGTCTCTCAAACCTCCTCTCTCCCTATCTCTCTCTCTTTCCCTCCTTGCCCTCTCTCAATCTCAAGTCATCCCTGTCTGTCGATAAGCCTCTCTCTGTCTCTGTTTGTGGTCTTTTTTTCTTGTCTTATGACTGTGGCCTTCATAGAAATTTTTACTTAGTGTAAATGTTTTTCATATCAAAGGACTGGAAGAATCCAGGAAATACATGGATATCTGAGCAATCGTCGTGTCATATAACAAATTTGTTTGAAAGTGATGTAAAACATCCATCCATCCATCCATCCATCCATCCATCCATCCATCCATCCATCCATTTCTTTTAAATTTCTTTTGTTTTTCACAGATTGATGTATTTCACACAGCAGAACCGCTACCAGACTATTACACGTTAATGGATATCGCCTACATCTATACATGGACACGGGTACGTGTTTGTTCGAATTTCGTTTATCTGTCTTGGCCACCGGTTGCCCACACAGGCAACGTCCCCAAAACACTGTTTGATTTGTTACGAAGGAAAGTCCAAGCCACTGCAAGATACACGACGACATCCTTGCATAGTTTCGCCTGGTTCTTGCAGCTCGTGCTTAGAGTATAGCACTGTCACACGAGACCTCGGTTTAACGTCGCACCCAAAACTCTACTAGTATTATTTTTTCAGCCATGTGGATCGAACCCTTAACCTTAAGTGGCGAGAGATTTACCTTCACCATTTTCATGCTCTACGAACACCACATAAAGCCTTTAGCACACACTCCCGAGTTTCAAAAATCCTGACTGAGATGGCTTTTGAAATCACTATGGGCAAAGGATAAAGTGCTGGTAACCATCATTTGCCCAAGCCTTTTCCATCAGGGTCGTGAAAACTCGGAAGTGTGTGGTAAATGGTTAGATAACTTATTGCAGTTGGTCTATGTGTGGGCTTTGTATTGAGCCGTCACTAAATACGACACAGGACAACCTAACCCATCAGTACCCAGCTGTGACCTTTTTATGTCTTTAACTCTTTACAACACAATCCTGAGTTTTGACGACCCTGGGGAAGAAGTCCTTTGAAAACATTGTAGGAAAAGGAGAAAATGCTGGTAACCAGCATTTTCTCCTTTTCCCACAATGTTTTCTACCTGATCACATACAGAAATCGTCTGTTTAGCTACATTCAATATGTCGCCTGCAAATGCTTTGAATTTGACCTAGGCCTGAATTTTGTCGTTTGGTAAAGAGTTTTAAAGCCTTTGCCACAGAATCCGAGGTTTTATGGAATTTGATAAAGATAGCCTTTTTCCATAATGTTTACCATAGTATTAAAGCAACATTTTTCTTCAAGTCATATTTTCGTGATAGGTCGATGAATAATTCAGTTCAATTCAATAGTTTTATTCTTTGACTAAAACCATGAGGTTCCTCGTCAATGTCATGTACAAATACATACGGAACAGATAGACGTAAACAAACAAACAGTAAGAATGGACAAACAATACATGGACGTTATAGCTATCAAAAGTATTAACCCATTACCACACAATCCCTACTTTTGACACCCCTGAGAAAGAAGCCTTTAGAAAACATTGTGGGAAAAGGAGAAGCTGGTAACCGCAGCATTTTCTCCTTTTCCCACAATGTTTTCTACCCCTCACAAAACAAATTTCAGATTTTAAGTCACTTTTAATTTGTCGTCTGCAAATGCTTTCAATTTGGACCAATCTAAGATATTGTCGTTTGGTAATGGGTTAAATTAGCAATAATGAAATAATGAAATGAAATAAATGAAAAAAATAACCAGTAAAGTGAATTGTGTTAATTAAATATAAACTTAAATGGATGACCGAATATAAGACTTGCTAAAATTGAAAGCATTTTCGGCTAAAATTGGAAGCATTTGCAGGCAACAAATTCAATATGGTGAGATTTGTCTCAGTAAGGGTAGAAAACATTGTGGGGGGAAAACGGAGAAAATGCTGGTTACCAGCATTTTCTCCTTTTTCCCCCCACAATGTTTTCAAAACTCCTCTTTCTGATGGTCGCTATAACTCGTGATTGTGTTGTGAAGGATTGAATCCTTTCTTGTTTCAGAGAGCTCCTCTCCGATTGTATTACACAGTCTACGAATGTAAAATTCCGAGAAAAATTCCAGAACTAATTTGTGTGGAGAAAGACAAGACTGTCGGCTCTCCAGAAAAGATTCTTGTAGTCGAACAGAAGGTCTTGAATGGCCAGGAGAAGCCTAAGAGAAAACGAAAAATATACAGGAAAAGAAAATTGCCTGATGGACCAGATGACGTTGTGCCTGATTTTGAAGCTGAGACAACTGTGCAAGCGAAAGCTAACGCTAATGAAAGACGTAAAGACACTGTCGGAAGAAAGAAACAAAAGAGAATGTTAGTTGCCTCTGTTGACAATTCCGTCATGGAAGCGATGTCCGAGTCAGAAGAGCAGCTTGCTAAACTAACACTTAATTGTTCCAATGAGTTTGGGGCTATAACTGTTGACACAGGCGGTGATAGTTCTTCACAATCAGACCTGAACGAGCTAGTGAACAAACATGATGAAGGTGGAATACAAACTGCAGACAAAGACTTCAGTAATATGTTTCAGGATGACAACAGTGAGAAAACTGTAGTGTATAGTAATGCTGACGCTAAATCCACACCTCAGATCAGCCCAGGCTCTATATCAATATCAATGTTCCAGCCATTAAATGACGCAGAATCTGAAAACATAACCCTCAAAACAAATCGTGAAACAGTGTTTGATTTTCAAGAAAATGGTGAAACTGGAAAAGGGACCAAGCCAAAGGGGCGTGGTGGTCCAGGGAGAAAGAAAAAGAGTGAGGTTGGTGAAAAGAAAGCTGGGCGTGTTAAGGCAAATGATAAACAAACAGGTAGTTTAGTGATATCGGGTAAGCATCCCGATATGGGGCAGTTGCCAGAGAAAAAGAAGCGAGGACGTAAGAAAAAAAGCGAAACAATGACTAACAGTGTCGGTGAAACTGAAAACAAGAGCAATACCAAAAGTACAGCCAAAGTGAACAGTGAAACAGGGGAAAGAGTGAAACGAAAATATGTAAGGAAAGCCATAAAGACTGAACAATCAGGAAACACAACACAAACACCAAAGAAAGGAAGAAAACCAAAACAGGAGGAAACAAAAGTGGAACCAAAACTTTCTAAAGCAGATAAAAAGGATGAAGGTGTTGACAAAATAAGTAATATTAAAAAGACCAAGCAAAACGATTCTGAAGACTCTGTAAACGGCGGACCAAAGTGTAAAGAAAACAAACTTGATTGTGTAAGTGATAAGGGCAGCAACGAGTGCAATTCCAAAGTAAGTCAACCTGATGACGATACAGCTAAAGTTGGAGACAATCTAGAGATATGTCAAGTGGCTTCACCATCCACGCCACTGTATGGGCAAACACCTAAAGTGACTGAATCTAATCAGGGGTTGCCTGTCTCCCCAAACCCGGAATGTGCTGCCAAAAGCGTTCTTGACGTTAACGAAGGTTATGGAAAATTGTTTAATACAATCAATGAACCGTGTAGTAAAGATGTTGATGAAAGTATTAATAATGATGGAGCCCCAAAATGTGTGAATGAAAACACTGTGTGTCCGGCAGTCGTAAGTGATGCAACGAAA